>CM032875.1:28021719-29221719 GCA_019176425.1 Megalops atlanticus | reverse complement strand
CTTTACCCATTCAACCAACTTTGTGCTGGCTGGTGATGCTATATGTGAGAGCAGCTGAAGACAATGCAACCAACAAAATGCATTGATTTCAGACAATGCAGATTGATATTCATCTTCATACGTACAATGATACAGATAATAAATCTCTTTTTTATTATCTCTCTGAAAAGTAGACAGTTTTTGCAACAGTGATGAGAATCAGAACTTGTATTTTTGCTTTGTTTTACCATGTACAAGATATTGACCCCCATATTGATTAATTGGTCCTGTTTGCATCTGCAGAGCCACCACAGAATTCTGAGTACGCCTTCAGTCCACTCTGTTGTAATGTACTGCTCTTGTCAGTAACTGGTTTTCAAAAGGACTGCAGTAATGAAAATCAATGTTAAGTTCTGAAAAAAGATCAGATTTGAATCAAGTCCAATATGTCTTAAACGCACAGGGAACATTTATATAACAATATATAAACAATATATAAACAAGAACACACAATGAATGCACAACAATATTTTTGGAGGAACAAAGATTATGGCTAAAGCCACTTCCTCAGGGCTGCATTCAGTTTTGAAACTTTAATAAATTATGTTAAAAAAGACTGATATTTTCTCTGTTTGGTACAGTAATAAAAATTATATACACTGAAAAAAACATTCATAACAGGCTATATTTTCAAATTTTCAATGCATATTACAGCAAAAAAAAAAAAGCCACAGCTTAAAGTGAATGCTCTTTTCAAAATGGCTCCAGGTGACTTAGCTAAGATTGTTTCCCCTAACTCTACTGCAAGAACTTACATCTTCTGGCTGGACCCCTGCAGTACTGCCTGGTATCTTTGACACTTGCTGGCTAGATGCTTAATGCTCACTAAATATGATAGATGAATATGATTGAAAGGGCATTTTCATGCAAAGTAAAACTGCAGCATTACAGATGTTCATTCTAAAGGTAAATAATTTGGATGTGTCATGTCCTTTTTCACAGTGCCTGCTGCCATCTGTTATGTTGGCTGATGTATCAGGCTAATATGTGCTGGAGGGAGGAGACTTACCACACTGGAAACATTCCTGTGGTGGAGTTCTGCAGTGATTGGATACAAGTCTGATTATAAGGTGTAGAATCCTAACTTGGTCCCTTAGGAGAATTAATGTAGGGGGACCAGTATAAAGAGGCTACTGAAAACAGTGAAACCATGGTTAGTTCAATGTATAGAATCTGTTTTTATCTCAACATCACCAACACACAGAAACACACAGAACAGAAAGAGTTGGATCTTGCTTTTTCTCTTTTTTGTAGAAGTATACATTTTAATAAAATGTGTAATAATATGTTAATTCATGGCTTACAGTTAGCATCACATTCTAATATCCAGAAGGAATAGTAAAGAGATGAGTATTTAATTTACAGCAGAACTGGCAGCAGGCTCAGGTTTTATTGTTTATCTAACAAGAGTACAAGAGTACAAGAGTACAGGTTTCCCTGAAATGCAAACAAAGATGCATCTTTTGAGCAGAGTATATTTTAAGTCTGAAGGTAAATTTGTCTTTCTATTTCACACTCGCTTGCTTTTCCATTGTATGACAGTGCAGATTAAAAAATCAATCTTCTACACATCTTGAACCTTGTGATGAGCTGAGATCCGCTTTATAACACTGTATTGATTCACCTGTCATACATTCCTGCTCTCCCTGTCTTTCTGACCGCTAGTTAGGGAATACGTTTCAGACAGAGCTGTTGAATACAGCGACCTGTGTTTTTTTGTAGAGGATTTACCAAATCAATTTAACCTGAAACATTTTTTACATGCCATCAAATGCTGTCAGATAGTATGGGGCCAAATTAATCTTACCGTTAACTCATCCAGTTCCTTAAACTATAGACAAATACTGTTGTGGTACCCCTGGTCAAGGTGTTACTAGATTTAAGTGTACATAAAACAGCCACCCTGAACAAGTATGCCAAGCAATTTTTAGATTGAAATGTGCATTGTTCGTATTTAAGCTAGTGCAATGTAAAAATGTAACTTCAGCTAGTTCATTCATTTATCCATTGCTGCGCTGCGCACTGGTTGAAAAAAAAAAACAATTTCAATTTATTGACAATAATGACATTTTTTGTGATATATTGTGACGGTCGCGGTGTGAGCTGCACATGGAGGCTGCATTGCTCTCACTGTTTCACCCCACATAAGTATATATAAACTTTTCTATATATAAGCTAGTATAAAACTTTCTATATATAAGTTAGTAAAAGGAAGATACTTCGACCATTGTTTGTTTAGGAACACTTATTTGATCATTGTTGCTGGGTCAGTGCACGGGCCTAGTAAATGTGAATGGTTAAATAGGAATTGTTCCAATTTTACTGGTAAAAGGAAACGTTGGTTACCTGTATTGAGTGATATTGTTGCAGGTGAATCCAGCGTCAAAATGAGTGCTGGCAGGAAACAAGACAAATTTATTTGGTTCCTAGGGGGAGGGCCGAGCAAACCAACTGTTCTTGGCTTAAAATGTGCTCTCTTCTTTTATGAATGTGTTAAGTAGTGACTAATGGGTTCTGCATGTTTATAATACTAGTTAAAGTGTATGGTTCATTCCAGGACATGTCTTGTGGGTATTTGTGTTATTTGTCAGGTGCGATGGGTATTGTCCTGGGTGGTGCTCTGCTGATGTTGACCTCTGTGTAGTCTTTTTAGAGGCAAGAGCAGATATGATTAAAAAGGGATTTTTTCCCCCTTTGATTGAGTTTTTTATTGATGATTTCAGGCCTTGAAATATTTTTTTTTGTGGAGGCTTTGACTGGCAAGGACTTTGACTTCTTTTGTTATCTTTACCTCTTTTGACTTTTTCTTTTTTTTGTTTTTTTTTCATCATTTGTTCCACTTTGGTTTATTTGGGTTTCCAATTTTTGTTATCAGTTGCACAAGCTTTAATAAAGCCCTGCCATTTGTACCCTCACTCTGTCCTTGTTTCTTGTGGCCACGACCACCTTCAAAGGGCGACAGTACTGCTCAGGGCAGGTCCGTCACATATATCAACATTTCCTTCAGTTGTCCTTTGTCCTTATGGCCCTCATATTAAGATGCACAAATACATAATTTGGTTAGTTACATAACATTGAATGGTGCCAGTAAGACTTTGTTTTTCTCATGTGATCAAGCATTTTGATCCACACAAAAAGAAAGTAGGATATTTTTATGACAGTATCACATTATTTACATTACTAGAGGTATTGATGGTGGGAACTGTAAAACATTTTGGTTATTCATTGTAAAATGACTGCCATGTGTGGTGAAAGTATGATTATTTATTAAATGAATAATAACTGTGTGGCTAATGGGACACTTCAAATGACATGACTGTGTCCTTGGATCAGATAAGCCCAACTGGGGTTCATCAAAGGGAACACATTTCCTATCAGTTTTAATCAAGCAAAACAATGCTGCAAGATGATTCTCAGTTCAGCAAGGAAAATTCTCATACCCATCAAAGGATTGTAAAGCTGTTTTGTAAAATTAAGTTGTTTTCTTTCTTGATTGCTTTTATCTGGCAATCAAATGCATCTGAAAGGGCTGACCCTTCATTCCACAACAATCAATTGAACAAACACAAGCCCATTTAAAAGCTGACGAAACAATCTGATTTCACATGCCTCACCTCTGTTTGATTTGTAAGGCCCAAAACCAGATGAAGAAAGGGAGAGTGAGGTGATTATGGGCATAGTGATAATCTGTCTCATCTCATCTGCAGTCATGCTCTTGGTTGGGAATAGTCCATTGAACTTCCACTGACCCCACCCCCAGATCACAGGAAAAACACACATCTCAAGACTGGGCTCAGTGCCAGGCTTTGTTTTGTACTGCCAAAATCTACACAATGAGCAGAGTCTGCCGAAAACTAGATGATCCACACATTTAAAGTTATTTCTGCATTTTAATATTTCTTTTTTCCAGTTTCATTACTTCATTTGGATGTAAGAAGGATAAACGTGCTAGAATCATTGTATGTAACTTTTGTCTTTGAATAAACTTGAATCAGCCTTCTAACATTAACATAATTGGGCAATTCAGGTCTCCCATTTGGGAGGTTTCCAGATTCAGAAAGAGGGAAAATAAATTCAGTTCACTGTCAGAGAGACCCGTGCAGTTGTTTACAGAATCTCCTTCCCATGGGAACCTCACTGGGCCACAAAGACATTCCTGTTTACCATCTGAAAGAGCCAAAGACCCTGCATTATATATCATGCAATGTACAAGTAATATCTATTAGAAAATGCACATCTTTGATTGTGTTCATATCCACAATAATATTCCAGTATTAACCTAGTGTAAATGACAACAATGAAAACTCCAGGATTCTGACTGTGGCATGAGTGATGTAAATACCTTTTAAAAACAACCATAACCGAAATAAGCCAGAATTCAAGTTAAGGGAATAAGACGTGGGATATTCCAGTACTATTTGCAATATTGAGTCATGCAAACACTTTATTTGAAATATTTGTCCTATGAGCTTACATTTGTGCATGTTCAATGTTTTTTCAAGGAATCTTTGATAATTTGGCTAATGTCATGGCTAACAAATGGTGTTTTGGGGCGAGGAGACCAGGTATTTTGCAAAAGTGCTGCCAAAACAAAACAAGATAGTGGGTGCAAAAACAAGTGTCTTCTAAGCCATTTGCCAAATAAGACAATGAACAGGAAATTGTCATCTGTCCTTCACAGGGCTTATTTGGAATACTATGATAACCATGGATACAGTAATATTAGCAGTGGTCACATTATTGCATGGTACTTATATACCTAATATATAGAAGGTAATATAGACTGGCATTTTTTATCATCAAAAGTTGTTTGATCATTAGAAGTTGGGGCCAAGACCAAGTCACTGAACAACTAAGCTTAAGGAAGGAAGTAATTGAGGCACATGGAATGAATTGTAAAGGACCAATATTAACAAAACCATGCTGAGAAAACAACTTTGATTATTATTTATATTACCATGTCTAATTCAGTCAATGATAGCTAAATCAATTAAGAGCTCAGCTGTAATGAAAACCTGTATACACTCTGGATCCCCTGGATCAAAGCTGAAAAACACTGATAAGTAGTGTAAGGAAGTTACATGAACACACAATGAACATGCATTGGTATTATCTGACCATTGTAAATTCATAAGCAAAAGAAACATGAGGATTAGGCACTTGAGGAGCTTCTGTGACCTTGACATTTGACCTTGAAATATTAGGCTCTAAAGTTTTGATTGTTGGGGAGACAGAACATTTGTGTCAAGTTCTATTAATTATTCTAAATCCATTAGCAACTTCCTAAATAGGAGAAACCAAAAAGGAAGCTATGTAACCTTACCCTTAACCTTGTGATCTGAGAATGGATAGTGTTAGGGAACCAGTAAGAACATTTGTCTTGATTTTAGAATCATCTCAGACCTAGATCTCAGTCTCAGAGACTGGAAACCACTTTTGTGACAAAGCCACAGAAGGAAGGATAACTAGAAGAAAGTAGTTCTATGTCTTAGTCTTTAGCTACTCTGTGCTGAAGCAGTTATTATTTAATTGTAGATCACTGCCAACCATGTGGCATGCATTGTTGTTTGTTGCTCTGAGTTTTGTCAGTAGGGCTTCTGAAGTGTCAGAGACAGCCTTTGTGGCGTGATTGTTGTGGTAACAAATTCAAACAGGATGATGTTGTTTTAAAGGCTACAGTACAGCTGCAGGATGGTAATTAATTTTCTGATCATACACAAAGGGACTAATTATCTCTCTCCTCCTCAAGTCTATGGAAAGAAAAGGCAAGCCATTGCAGATGGGTCCTCTGTAGGAGAGATAAATAAAAAACACAGTCACGTATGTGTTTTGACTGCTTAAAGCATCCATCTGTGAAGTAATTTGGTGGAATCAAAAGTCATCTCAGCAATATTTTTAATTCAATTTTCCAGTGCCATTAAGTAGATAAATCAGAGAGGCCGCAGGGCAAGTTTTTTGATATAAGAACACACACAGCTTAACTCCTGAGTGCTGTGTAGTGATCCTTAATATTTATATTTTTAGAATCATGCTTCCTGGCTACTTGTTATTGTCTGCTGGACATTGCAAGTTATTTGCCCTTAAAAATACAAATAGCTTCTATCTCATTGAAACCCCACATTACTTTCAGACCATAGTAGTTGCACATTATTGCCGCACACTCTGTTTAACTGTAAAACAAAAGCTGGAGAGATGGAAACCATATGTTGAGAGGTTTATTATGCAATCCAGATAATTTGCTTTCTGAACCAACAGAGCATGAAAGTGATTTTTTGTTTGGGTGGGGAAGGGAAGATTAACAGAGGTGTATTACAGAAGTACAAACTGTACTTTCATAAAAATGTAATATAAAGGGATATAAAGTTGCCATTGGCCAGATTTGCCTTTCCCCATATGAAACACCCTGTAATACATGTCTTTAGAACAGAGAAAGAATAAAGCCAATGGAACTGACATATTGATGGATTGACTACTTTCTAAAACACAATATTTTACACATACAGATCATGCACATTTACCTAAAACATGTATTGTATATTTGCATGCAAAAATATTATGAGTTTGTAGCAACAAGGTAACATAAAATGCAAATCAGTAAAGCAAATGGCATGATATTTTGTGTGGACAGCAGCTATTTAGTGTTCTGTGTTGTGGTGCTCAGGTCACTGGTCTTTTTGTGATGTCCTGCTCTGTCAGGTAGTAGTTCAGGTATCCACCCAGAGCACTGACTGCAACTCCTGTCATATGACTTGAACACCCATCTGTGGAGGGAAAAAGTTGTCAGTAATATTCTAAGGTACTCTGAGGGTTCATAATACCCCAAGGCTAAACCATTCATGTGTAAAGGAGGACAGAATTCCATCCTAAATCAACTTTAACCCACAGAACAACCATAAACATAGAGATGGTCTTGTCTCACCAGAAGCAACCATCTCTAAATAATGTCATTATTACCAAATTTGTGACTTGGGAGAGGGGCAAGTTCCTATTTAGTCCCTGCCAAAAAGGATGTAATGCAGTAATAAAGATAATAGACTTACCACTTAGTGTTTTTTCTCTTCTCTTAACCCTTTTGTGAACTTTTAGCGTTTCCACCTGCTCCTCACCAAGACCTTGTAAGATGTCCTGCTCTGTAAATAGCCATACAAAAACACAAATGTTATTTGGTGATCTGAAAACAAAAGCCAAATAGCCCTCATGAATTGTAATCAAATTTCTATTTCCTTATGCAATTGTACTCACCATCCTTCCCAAAACACCCAACTTCAGGGTCTTGCCATAACAAAATATGCCGTAGCCATTCGGATTTGTAAAAGTCAGAGAAGCCAGCCAAACCGCACAGCATTACTGCGAAACAAGGAAAGATATCACAGTCCTCAATGAGAATCCACAGGCAAGTTCGAGTCCATTGGCAAATCAAGAACTACAACATGTCTAGTGATCTGAAGTGCAGAATAGAAGCACTAACTGTTCTCTATGAAGATATCCCGTGTTTGACCAGGGAAGACTTTCCTTACAAACTCTTCATTGCTCTTCCTCATATTAGAGCAAAAGATCTTCTGGTAGTCTCTCTCAGTCATGTTGGCTCGGGACTCTCTCCTCTCCCCCTGCAGGATGTTGGAGCATCCTCTCTAAGAAAAGAAGCAGGACATGGTGACATGACAGCAGAGTGGAGATGAACTGTTTATATTCCTTCTCATAAAGTAAAAATACATACAAAAAGGTAGCCAAAACCATAAAATTCAAATCAATAAACATTCTGAACAAGACCCCATTGCACAGCAACCAATAATTTGCTGCATTGTCAATTTACTTCAATGAAAGAACATAATACTCTGCGTGGAGGACAACTGTGTTTGGCTTTTCTACTCACATAATGCACACTTGCCTCTGATTTGAGCAAAAGTCTCAAATAAATAATTTTTACTAACTATGAAAGACTATACATTGTGTGCAAAGAGAAAGGGAACATGACTTATTTTACTGTGAATGTTGTAACTTGCATTTTTGTTTTCTAGCAACTGCATTGTTTTCTGTATGTGTAATGTTCACTGAAAAGTTATTGTTCTACAATCCTAATGACCTATCGAAGAAAAACGATTCATTTAATTTTGCTAACTATTGACCCACTTTTCTTAATACATGCCTGCTCTTTTGTAGGAAATTAATGTTTGAGGGTCTACTTGAACAGCTATGTATGTTCTTCCCACCAACATAAAAACACAACAATCGTCCCTGCATCATAAAATGGGGCTTTTATACTTTTTTATCAAGTCTGTGACATGATGAATTTCACACACCATGTATTTCAGCTACATTTTATCATCTTCAGCCCATTGCAGACATAACATGGCAAGCAGAAAGATGGGGATCTGCAGCTTGTTTCTTGGAAAACTGGGAGCTAAAAGTAATTACAGCACTAATAAACATAGCCTAAAAGTGATTTCAAGCCAGTGTAAGGAAGTAAGAATATGAGCAATACATTCTCTTCTGCTTGCACTATTTAGTACTGTGGTGGTCGTATCTGTATTAACTGGATATGATATAATGGGCAGTTGTGCAATTGCAAACATAGTACAGCCTAAATGAGATGGTATGGAAGACTCCTTCAGTGTGTTTACAAGACACAAGAAATTGAACTCTGGATTGAACTCTAGATTTAGAAGACAGATTTATTTCTCATTAAAATCTTACCTCACTTTGCTTACACAAATGTAATCACACCATTTCAATTAAAAAAAAATCATGCCATGATGGTTTAGCCTCTGCCTTAATTATCCTTTTCCACCATTGTCCAATGACAACAGCTAAATTTCCTCTTAGTTGTACTTTTCCTCACCCTTGCCCAGAGCTGTGTGTGACTAGCGAGACAATAACCAATCATATATTTTGTGATGAAAACAAATGCAGGGGGCAGAAGACAAAATGAAACAGCAACACCTTCTTGACAATGGCATCAATGAGGCAGGCTAGGCTTGGGATATTTTCCCAATATAATTTTTTAAAATCAAGTTAACATGGAAAAGGAATCACTAGGTTCCTAACCAGAGGTGTTACATTGGGCAGACTAGGGCCCATATTTCATTGAAGCAGGGCAGCTTTGGTCATGTGTGTTCAGTGTTCAGTTGGAATCAAGTGTCACTTTTTCAACTGAAAGTATTTGTATTAATTCTTGTAGCCACAAAAATTTGAAATAGAACTATAACATTTGCATAAACATGTTTCTGAAAATTATAGGCAAAGCATATTGTGGCTAGTTTAAATCTAGACACAAATATTATATATTGTTCTTTGATCTTACCATAGTCCCAATCATGAAATAGAGTAGCTGATGGGACAGGGAATAATGAGGACAGCCAAACCTTGTCATTGTGTCAAGGCAGGGCTTTGTGACCATGCAGGGAGTTCCATTATCTTTCCTTGAAAAAGAAAAAAAATCCAGAAATTAATACCAAATTTTGACTTTATGTTACAATATATTATAGATAAATTGCTTATATCTATGATATCTAAATGTGCAGCAGTACAAAATCATTCAAACTGTTGATGCTAATATTTCAACATCAGATCACACAATTTTTTTTTTTGATTGGGGATGAAGGACAATGCTCAGGGGGCCCTTGGAAGGACGTAGAGTTTTGGTACCAGGTTCCCAGGAGCAGAGTGATACACTTGTCACTGAGTTGTTCATCATAGCACTCCATGGATCGGAAGGCTGAGTAGGCCAGCGCAGGGTCTGAAGTGCTCCACTCATGGGGAACACTCCAGAAGGATGTATCAAGCAAAGGTTCAAATTCTGGGGCAAGAACAAGATAATTGCTCACTAGTTATTGAGTAGGCACACCCATCAAGGATTAACCCTACAGTAAATTATGTAGTTATTTAAATTACAAAACTATTTTCCAATGAGCATTTGACTAACATATTTAATAGCTTTGCTCTGCAGCTCATTTACATGCATTTTGCCCTGTGCCACAATACCTCTGAAGTACTTGGGATCAGTCCTCTGGAGTGCACTGACAGCCTGGGTGATGCTTTGGTCAAGTCTCTTGGCCACACTTGTAGCAGTTGACAGCTGACTTGGGAGGAATTTATCTGACCATATCCGTACAGACTCATTCAGCTCGGCTGCAGAAGTTGTACAGTAGGTGCATGGAAAGGCATTGATTCAGTTTTACAAGAGAAGAAAAACTTTAGTTTCATATTTGCAGTCATAAACTGTACCTTGGCTACAGGTTTTTTATTGTGTTTAATGCAATGCATTATATACGAGGCAAACAAATCACTATACACTAATACACAATACTGAGCTTTTAAAAAGTATTACAGTGAATTTTGTGTGCAGGAAAATTATCTGGCTGACCAAATGATTTCATGAACTTGGAAGGGCTGATTCTTTGTGAATGTTTGAACTTCATGTAAGGAGCTATCAGAGGCAAGCATGTGGACCCACCCCAGGAGAACTGGATGGAACTAGAACGAAACTGGAAGCAGAAACTGGAATTTTCTATTTCTGGAGATCTAGACACCAATTTCCCATTGACAATAATGGAAAAACTGATTGCTTTTTATACAAAGCAATTAAATTCACAACCATATTTGAATAATCATTTATACATAATACATAGAAGAATATAAAACAGCTTGTGTTTTGTCTTGACATGAGGTAATAGTGAAGTTTGTACGGAGACACTTTGCACTTCGTAGTCTCAAACACTAGTTTCTGATTGGTCTCGACCTCTAAACATGATCAGACTATGATGAATAGCTTACAAGGACCAGAGCAAAGGGAAGTATGACACCGTTAAGCAGACAGAACAATATACTGAGATTATACAGAATATAGAATAAAGAATAAGGGTCTCTGTATGGGTATCTTGGGAGATGAAGTAGAAAATAGGCCAATGCTGCCATGTACTGACAGAGATAATGAATTGTATTGTAACATAAATAACTTATTTAGTGTAGTGGCACTAAAACTGATTTTAAAGTGATTTTGATCGTGATAGTGAACTCGAATCTCTGAGTTACCTCCAGTGTTTTAAGTGCTTAATAACTTAAAGACTGAGATTAATAACAGAGAATTGGCAGGCTCTTACCGGACCATACCGGTTACTGTAAAGTGATAGCAGCTTCCCGCTATCCTGAGTTCCCTGAATGTTTTTGAAGCATATTGTTGTATTCTAATAACTACATATTAAATTAATCCTGCCTATACAAAAACATCTATGGGCAACTATAAAGGTTTTCCTTTAAAAACATACTGCCCTTTTGCAGCAGATTGCGGGTACAGTTATGGAGGGGGTAAATAATGGCGTCCTACCTGGCAAGGATTGTGGGCTACGGTTTATAATGACAAAACTAGAGTTAAGAAGTTAATGGGCTTTATCATTTGAATTAATATGGGAAATAGCTGTAAAACTAAAATGTACATTCACTTCAGCTCGATACGTTCTTACTGTATCAATTTAAAACAGCATTTAGGTAGCATCTTAGAAAATGCAAAACCGGAGGACATAATGAATCAGTTCTTACAGTCTTAAATATTTCAGTGGAATTGTTTTCGAACAAGCGAAAACATAGAATTAAAATAGACCCAAAGAAAGTTCACCGGTTTTCAAGGAGGCTATCAGTATAATGTCATATAATTTCAGATACATGAATGCATGCATTAAAGACATTGTACTTACCATGCAGAATTATGTATCCAACCACTCCATCCAGATTAATGTGTCTGAACTGATTTTCAAAGAAAAATGTCGCCTTGTCCAACCTTTTGAGAATATCGTCAATAACATCTTGGTGTGAGGCTGTGACTGTTGCAGAGACGAGCGCTGACAACGCAATCAGGTGTGTACCTTTCATTTTTAATTCCACCTATTTGTGTTTCAATGATTTTGATGTTGAAGCACAACATAAATTGCTCTTTACATTGAATGTTAGCGCAACGCCCTGCCTTACTGTATCGCAGCTCTTTTATTTGTTTGGATCAATGAAGGGACTGAACGTGCTCGGAGTAAAACTAGTGTCACGTGTCTACTTCGGAATTGCGGATGCTGAGCAACTGCAGGAATATGATATACTGTAAGTGCATACAGTCCAAGTCAATGCAATTATAATCAGTATGGATATTACTCCAAATCTCAAAATGATAAGCTTTAGTTGAACTTAAACTATGAAATGATTAGCCGATGCATTCTTACTAAATCTCAGCATGCTATTCAAACCGGAATTGCATGATCAAGACATTGCGCTGACGTCAATGACATCATTCTCTGAGTTTGGAAGGTGTCTCATTGAAAGTGTTGTATCCTTGTTAACCCTGTCATTACTCTTAGCAGCCCCTGCAGCAGCACCATGGCAACAGACTACAACATAAAAAGAAAAAGGAAACATCAAGAGAGGGACATAAAATACTGTCCTGGATGTGCCAACCGTTTATGATGCCAAAGCACTAAGAATTACAAATGATAATAGCATTTTATAAATGAGGTATTCACTGTATGAGTATAGCAAGCAAACAATCAATAGTGCAAGTCAGTTAAAAAAAGAGACTCCAGGGTAGATGAATACAATGACATGAGGCAAAATACATACCTCATGACTACGTTTGCCTTCCAGATGTACATATTGAAATGAGGTCATTCAGTCTGATATTACGGTGGCATGACCCTCTGTGAATTTCCTGAAAATAGGTAAATATGTCATTAAGAACATTAAGTTGAATATGAAGTTTGAACATATGCAAAAAGTATGATGCATATTGTAAATAATTTAAGACAGGATTAAATGAAATAGAAAAGTTTGAAATGAAACAGAAAATAATATGAAATAGAAATGAAATAGAAAATATGCATGTGCATCAGTAGTTATGTTAATATCTTCTTCAATTCTCTTTGTGTAAGCCATAGTTGATGTCTTGTGGGGACAGTTTTTTTTTCCCCTCAGTTTTACTTCTTGCTCTCAAACTCCTGCATGTTGTTTTTTCTAAGAATATCAAAAATCTATCTGCAGAGGGCAGTATTCAACTAAAAATGATGTCCATTATTGCCATTAAAATGTTTTCTAGGGTTGTTTACTGAAACATTACAGTAGTTTACCTTGAACCTCTGATTGAGCTTTTATGTGTAATAAACTTTTGAAATTTCATATTCAGCATTTATGGCAGATGTTATTCATAACCGAAAATAAATTCAGGGTAATTGCTAACTTGGACTTTTATTAAGAGAAACCCAGGCAATGACCATTAACAAGGCTGATTTGTAAATACTTGTTATATTTATTTATTTGTATACCACCACTTTAGGTATGTTTTATGCTGTACTGCAGGACATTTATGTGAGTGTGTGTGTGTGTGTATGTGTGTTTGTGTGTATGTTGCTATGTTTGAGTTACATTTATGTGCAGGATACGCTTTGGTTTTGTTGTGCATCTGTATGCAAATCTGACCAAGTCAATGTCTGAGCCGCTGAGTGACTCACCCTTGCTGACACTTACAGTAAGTGGGATTTGGGACAGCCAATTCTTTCAGCCCTATAGACTCGTTATCGAATATCATTGCTTTTCTCCACTATGTTAAATTAAGCTTATTTTAATGTGATGCTTGTGTGTGCTTTTACTTTCACATGTGGTGGCAGAAAGTGACAGTTTATGTTGAGGAAGTTAGGTTTCTGTTAGAACCAGGGGCAAGTATACTCTGAACTGAAATGAATTTGCCCTGGGGTGGCAACAGCTCTGTGAATCATAATAAGCCAGTGTTTCATGCTGTAATGTGTCAGGGTGCAGGGTTACAGCAATGACATTTAACTGTCTTTGGCTGATTATCAACAACACTGAACAATGTCAGTCAGATGAGCACAAACCACCTTTATGATAATTCTTTCTCTCAGGACTTTGTATGTACAAAGTCAATGATCAGCATGATGAATTAGTAGTAAATTTATTTACTTTGTGATAAACAAGAAGGTACAGCACCTTCTCAAGGAATGGTACCTAGTTGAGTTCAGTATATTTTTGTGTAATTTGTGTTTGTGACACATCAGTCAGAGCTATCATGAATTGTCAAAGTCAAATTTTGGTTTGGTAAACATATACAGTAAAGTGTGCTTCTGTGTGTTGGGAAAAATGTTCATTCACCACCTCCTCTCTCTGTTTTTTTTTTTTTAACTATTACCAAGTCTAATCAATGTTTGGGTTATTTGATTAATAAAGTTTTTCCTACATTTGTCCATTGAATCTTGCTTTTCTCATTACCTACAACTTCAGAACTTCAAATATATCACTGTACTGTCTGGATCTGAGGGTTTTGAGATTAGTTTCATTTACTTTATGTTGATGTGTCTTATTTTATGATGTTCTCAAATATATGAGTGAATAATGAATAAGATAATAAGATATGGCATAAAATTACAAATTTGAAAATTACAAATTGAAATTAGAGTGCATGAAAATGCACTCTATTGTTATCCGAATTTTTCTTATTCTTCTTTTTCTTCTTCTAACCAATTTTGTGCGTTTAATACAGCTTCAACCGTTTAACGTAGAAACTTCATTCAAACTGTGTTGCGTAGGTCTTACAAAGGACACTTATGCTATGTATTTTTTATTTTTGTAACATTTATACTTTTTAAACTATTAATTAAAAACTATCAGAATTTTCCCCATAGACTTAACATTGGCCTTTATGACATCACAATAGAGCCATTAAGCAATTAGAATCTTGTGGCAGCTGTTCTGACCACCTACATCTGTTTGATGTAGGCCTATATACTTTTATCTATGTAAAATTAGACTGTTTGCATTTTCATGCACTCGTAATTCCCTGGAATTACATTCTCTAGTTACAAATTGAAATTACACACACACACACACACACACACACACACACACACACACACACACACACACACAAGATAATTCAAATGAGATAATTCAAATGAGATAATTCAAATTACCTAATCCAGAATTATGTACAATACTGTAAGACATAGTTTGTTTACAACTTTAAAACTTGACTAGGTATTTTACCTTAAAGTTTATTTTTTCTGCTGACCTCTCATCCCCAACTGGTGGTGCTACTGTCCTAAGAGATGAGCCACTCCTTTGTAGCTTTCAGGAACGCCTGTCCCCCGTTCACCTGTATTTTATGCACATGCAGGCCCAACAGAAAGGTGAGCGGCCTTTGTAAAACAGATCACTGCCTGCAAAACAAATCCCTTTTCACATCCAAACAGCTGACACACTGGCTATCGCTCAACCTCTGCACTTTGTAGAATGTACCAGTCTCTCCAATGGTAAACATGTTGTGATTCACAATATATGCCTATGGAGGGTAAAGAAAGAATGGATGTTAGGTAAAGGTACGGTATCGATGAGCAGGTGCTGTTCAACACTGGTCTGAAGAAAAATTGTGCTGTTTGTGATTTGTGTCACAAATATGTGTGCAAATCTCTGCAGGATTGTTTTGATGAGTGGTGAACAATGACAATAACATATGTTTCTATTGTTTCTGCATTCATATGTACTTCTGTGGTTGCATCCACTGCTCTCTTTTAATGGAGAAAGTGATCTGTACTATTTTAATTCAGGGTAAAACTGAAAGTGAAAGTATTGTGTTGAACCAGGGAAGATTCCATTTGACAATGGAGATACACTGTTACACTTACCATCAAAATTTCTTAACATACATTGATTGCTCAACTTACAAACTCAATACAGAAAAAAATGTGTGAAAGTAATCCATACTGTTGTGGTGACAGAGGAACTTCTGCCCCCTCTGTGCTTACTGACAAATGCTGTGAGCTAATGTGAATTGATGGAGAGATGAAGAACATCTAACGTCTGCTGCTACCCAAAGTAGGAAGCTCCTCACTAGATGCTGCCTGTGGAAGAGTGTATCTTCCTCTAGAGACACAGGTGCACAGAGAGCCGAGGAAGGCACCTGCAGCAGCACAGGTAGAGCGGTTTACAGGAGTTGGGGCTCAGGTGCAGACTGGGAGCCACTCTGCAAAGTGCCACAAACAAACAAAACTCATTCAGTAGCTGGCACCAGAGTGCATAGCTGCAAAGGAGAATCAGATATTACTGTCACATAGGAGTGTTTGGGAAAGAATGGATGCTCTCTTCATTCATCAGCATTTGAAAATGGTAAAACTCACAGTGAAAAAGACATGTTGTTTCAGATGTCTGGCAAAATCAATCATTTTGTCAGTGGTCGGTGAGGTGTCACCCAAAAGCATGTTGCTTTTGAAGTTTCTTGTAAGTTTCACTTGCTTCCTAAGCAGGTATTTTAAGATGACAGCAACAAGCCTAAAACTAATTTACTTCACCTTATTCTGTTGCTGTTTTTAAAATCCAAAGATATTGATGTTGCTTTTAAATGAAAGCATTTAAATTCAGGCATGACTATCAATATTCAATTACTTCTAAACTGTAACTTTTTTACTATCTAAAGTGAAAGTAAAATTAAGACATGAATGGATGGAGCTTTCAAATTCTGTCACAGATATACTTATTTGAAATGATTATTACAGTACAAAGCACAGCCAAGGAAAGGAGACCACTTTGAAGTGGGAATATTTAAGGCATGCTGCATGCCCTTCCCAGGTATAGGGCACATGAACCAGAAACGTTCTGCAACTCTTGTTCAACAGATCATGTACGCACAACCAAATCAAACGATTTATATTATTAAGGAAAAAGTCACCTGATGCTAGTTTGATCTAATTCCTCCCTGTTTGCTTTGAGTGCCAAACTGCTGTGCATGTTTATCTCCAGATGTTAGCCTGCAGCTTGCAGTTTCATGGCTTCATGATGAGACAGTTCATATGGCTCTTCACTCCAGTGGACTAACAGTCACCACTCCATTAACATTTCAAGCGAGCCCTTGGCTTTACAAACACCTGACAGAAAATGATGGGTGCAGAAACAAGATGATTGATGTACTTGTTGAATGTATTGGTGCTGTAAGACATGTCCATAAATTACTGCTGTGATTTCTGCTTTGCAGAGTGTCAGTCAGTCAGATTTATTGTTCATTACTTGATCACCAGAGAATGTCTGAAACAATAGGATATGCTCTCTCTCTCTCTCTCTCTCTCTCTATATATATATATATATATATATATATATATATATATATATATATATATATATATATATATATATATATATATATATATATATATATATATATATGGGGAATATATAAATATAAAGCTGGATATATAAATGTAACTCTGAAATGTAACTTTGAAATATATATATATATATATATATATATATATATATATATATATATATATATATATATCTTTGTAAGGATCCCTCTGTGAAGGAAAGCCTTCACCACCTCTCCCTTGAACCTGGATGTTAACGAGTCACACCAGAGTAATTGAAGGCTAATTAAATGCACGGGTGGCTGGAGAGCAGGGTGAAGGCTCATTTTGGCCCTGCTTTTGGTTGGTGTAGGCTGGTTTCTTTGTCTTTGTTGTTTGGTTTTAACAATAAATTATTGTTTCTTTTAACCTGTTGTTTTTTTCAGCTCATTTAATGGAGAAGTGTCAGCCAGCTTCTCTACACTCTCGAAAATCTAAGAACATGGTATGTTGAAATGCAGTGTTGTAACTTCCATAAGCGAACATTAAATGCATTAAATCGGTTTTAAAAACAAAATATTTATTGGTTATTTTATAAATATTTATCTCTCTGTTCGATCACATATTTGTGTCAAGTCAACATGTGACTTGTCATTGTTCATTTACAGTCAACTCTGTTACCTATTACCATTTGGTATAACTTATGGAAACTATGCCATGGCCTCTGTCAATAGTGTTGAAGATACATTTTTCAAGATGACCTGTATGCATCAATGAAATTGCAGTCTTTACAAATGTAAATCATTGCAGTGTATTATCCCTGCTCTGTTTTCCATGTTATATTATCGGATTAAATGAGATTCAATGAATTTCACGGTCACGATTATCCTTCATTATTCCCAGTTGCCGCTACTGTAGTAGAAGCTGTATTTTTGCATTATAAAATGTTTTGTGACATTCACATTCTACCCAACTTTGCACTGGTGATAAACGCTGTGCAACATTTCTGAAGTACTTGTGTAGGCTATGTGATGAGAGAACCAGTGTGAGATACAGAGAAAGACAGGGATAGCAGGTTTCAAATGAGTTATTCCAGACACCAAACTATACTGCAGGGAATGTAAACAGTCTGGAGCAGATGTTGACGGATGACCGGACAGAAAGGTACAATGGAATTGGTGAAAAAAGGTTTAGCTGAAGATACAAATAGCAACTGTAAACTGAGGCAAAGGTGTATATTTTAGGTGCATGTCATTGTGTAAGAGACTGATAGAGAGAATGTTTGTTTATGACAGACAATCAATTAATCATTACAACATTATTTTCAATTGTCTCCTGCTGCCCACATGTAGTTAGTTTGGAAGGTTTACTTTTATTAAAGCATTATTGTTCAAAACCGTTTAAACAGGAGTAAACAACAACTAATAATCATATATAATAGTTCTAAAAGTTCTAAATGCCATGAACACCTGGGAAACAAGAGCCTGATTGTTCCTAATCATATTATATGATTGTAGAGTATATTTTATTTGTATAAACTGATCATGGATTTCAAATATTGTTAGCTTTAGCCATGAAAAATTCTGCCCTCATTTCAATGAATTACTGACTTTAGAAAAAATATCATGACAGCAAAGGCAACTACAGCTAATAAAACATCACATTCATATTACCACTCTCAGAAGTGGTGATGTAAATATTGCGGATGAGTCCGTTGATTCCAGTGGTCATTTGAATACATGAAATTCACTTCTAGTCTTGTTCCAGTGTGGATGGGAGCAAAGCGCCTGAACTGGGCTGCTTCTCAGCAAGCGGTTGCCAGGAGACAGGGGATATGGCTTTACTGCCAGCTCACCACCAGCTGCTCCCACCAGCAGCTCCTAGCTCAAGCATGCGAGATCATCTTTGCCACATCAGCAACAGCCCTGATGCAATACACACAACAGGAGTGGCAACAGAAAACAATGCCACAGTGTACATCTCTGGTTTTAATTGACTTCGATAATGAGACCAATGGAGGGTTGAATTAAATCCTTCACAGTGTGATGTACCTACAGTAAATTAAGGTTCATAAAGTACATTATGTGGATTCAAGCTTAAAAGGTGTAACGATGATAGATTATTAGAGATTACTCACCTTATGTTTGCTTCTCACAACCTCAAAATGGATTACTAATGTTCATTTTTGTTCCTGTCTCATTTTCAAGATAATTTAACAATTGAATTACAGGCCTTTGTCTTTCCATTTGAATAAAGAAAACATGTATGTATATTTATAAAACTGCGCTGCTGAACACTTCAAATGGTGTTCGCATAGTGGGGGGTGGGGGTCTGGATTTTGGTTAGAACCAACTGCTGGGACCAGATGGCGTTTTTTCCCTGGAGAGCCTCTGATTGCTCTAATCGGAATGGGCAGACACAAAACCAGTACACATTTGCATTTTTTCCCCTTCAGCATCCCTCATAAGCGCTGATCGCCTCTGCCAGTGATATGATCTGTTCAACCATTTACAGCACCATGGAGACCATGTTCCAGCGAGCTTTGATAGTGATGATACCACCACTGTACTTCCCAGGACCATGGAATGCTACTACATTATGGCAACTGCGTTAATCTAAAAACTCTGTATTGTGGGTGACTATTGAAGAGCAAATAAAAGCATTTGAGTTACATACCTGCGTTCTTTAAGCGTCACTCTTATATTTGAATGCAGATAGGTTAGGGTAACTCTTTATTTATAAGCAATGAATGAATTGTGTGTATAGTTTTCTGCATTTTATATTTTCTGCATGTGTTCCCTTGGTCCCATTGTAAATATACACCCAGCCATAAGCCCTCACTGTTAAAAATTTATGGTAGATCGGTTAAATCCAGGTTTATTTTCAGTAAATTCTGTTTCATTTAGGGGACAAGGTTGTTTCTTTATATTGTACAGTTTTCCTGTACATTTTCATTAACCTGTTTTCTGCATTATACACATGAAAAATGAAATCATGTTGTAGTATATGACATTTGTTATTATAATAATACCCCATTTAGTGCTTAAAGTGAGGAGGACTAAAAAAGGTATGATGGCTAAGAGCAGATCACTGTCAATCCTGTTGCCAAACTGGTAATACAGGTTTAACATGAATTCACACCCACACAACTGCACATAATAAACTCACCCCTGCATTTATTCAGCATGTGTCCCTATGAATATGAACCTGAATTTCACGCATTAGTAAAAAAAGAGAAAATGATACATTTAGTATGTAATAAAAGGGTCAGTACAATTATTAAATTGGCAATACCTCATTTACAACTGACATATCATGCCTTTTTTCAAACTGGAAATGTGCTAAATGTGGAGTTTGTCCCCCGTTTTAAGCTTTTCACTTGAGTAGTGCTATTGTCTGTCACAGTCATGACTGTAATTGCAGTGATTACTGCCATTGTCATTGCCTGTTGTTTTAGAAGCATATTTTCACAGCACCATTGTCCATGTTTGTAAAGATCCAAAGTCAGGAAAGGCAGTGGAGAGTGGTGGAGGGTCTGAGTGTAATCGATACTTGGGAGAGAGAAATGCATTAAGCACATCAGTGGAGAGGGTCAACGACAAGGATGCCCTGAGAATTAAGAGGTTGCAATCAAAGTGCTGCTCTTTGCCAGAAGTAAGAAAGGGGATTTAAGATTAAAGAGGTTGACTGCATTAAGGGGGGAGACTAAATCTCTTGGAATGTTTTTTTTGTGGGGATAACAACTGGTAAATGGAAGGTTGGGGAGTATTACATATTCTGTAGATGTGCTTTCCTCTGTCCTATGCTAGTGCTGCACTAGCAAATGGTAGAGAATAAAAAGTCCTCAAGCAAGGCTGAGCTGTGGTACTATCAAACTATCAGGTTGGCTATACAGTTTTGTAATTTTCCACATTCTTAAAATAAATATATAGTTTTAAATCACAGTTATAATAATAGTGAATGGTCAATTAAACATACCGTGAGCGAATTTGAACATTCTAAGATCGTCAGATGATTAGCAGTGGTAAGTAGCCAGCAGATGACAGTCCAGTCAGATAATTGGCAACAAATATTGCTATAGAACTGTATTTGCTCTCTTACCAGAACATGTCAAAGAGAGCATGACCTTGAGAGAATGACACTTCCTAAATGATTCAAATATTGTTCGCTTCCAGCACAACATTTAATATCTGCTAAGTAGAAATGCATAAACAGTATGTTGTTTATTGGAAATGTTCTTTGTGCTTTTCTTAGGTATGTATAGGCTGTCCCCATTTTATCACATTCTGCTTTTGCCAAGACTAATTGGTTTACATTTACAACACAAAAGTCTAGATGTACAGCAAAAGACTGGGGAGTGAGTGACAACAAGAGCGACAAAAAGAGGGAAGCACCACAAAGTAAAAAAAAAAAAAAGTGAAAAGATGAGATTTTTTCCCCATTTTTAGTTTGATGTTTTTATTCGGTAAACTTGCTGAATGAGATTTATTTATTTAATTTTAGGAGAGTCTGCATATTGCTTTCCCTGTAATTAAACAGCTGTCTGTGTACTGATTTGCATCTTGCTTTTCTCCTAGTCCTGTTTCCATACCACCATGCAGTGGGTGTCATAATATTGATCATATATAATCTGTGTGTGTGTGTGTGTGTGTGTGTGTGTGTGTGTGTGTGTATATACGTGTGTGTGTTAATAAGGGTATGTTTGCACACTTAATGTGTAAGCATAAGTATTTATTAATCCCATCCCATCAAGACTCTTTTGCACAAAAAAACAATTTCTAGTCAGTTCTCCGGAACATAACTCCCGTTTATAATGTTTTGCATTTTGTCAGGGAAAATAAAATGACTGGTTTTCTAGGAGTGCATTGTGTCCTAGAATCAGGGATTGCCTATAATCCCATCACCCCCAAAATCAGATGAAGTAGAGGAACAATTCGCATTCACAATTTCATAGTAATTTCATTTTCTTGCTTGTCTTTATGGTCATTACATTATAACATTCATAGTGTATGGAGGGATCTGTATTATGCTCAGTGGTTGCTGTAAGTAAGTATTACTTGTATCGCTGGTAAATGAAAGACTGTTTTTGTGTTCAACATCTGTATTTCACATATCCAAACCATACATTTGCTATTGGGTGTATCACACTTTTATTATTTGTGTATTGTTCATTTGTTATTTGTAGTTAATAATTTTTATCTAATCTTATGGAAGTCTCCCAGAATAACATTATCAGACAATAAAACAAAGTATTCAGATCTGAATCCAAGATCAAAATATAGGTTTCCATCTACATTTTCACCCTGTTTGCATATTGTCAGCTGCTGTGTACAAGTACCATAACTTTTGGTTCAATCAAAAAATGAGTGAATGTATTGTGTTGAAAATCAGGTCAGTTCCTGTTATTATCACTGTGAGGGATGAAAGATACATATTCAGTCCTTTGTAATGCTAATAAATCCCTAAAAAGACAACAGAACACACATAATACCAATAACTACCAATATGCACTTACCAAAAGCAGCAATCATTATCACCTCTACACTGTGTCCTCATGCCTAAATCATCATGTTTCCCTTGCACAACACTACAAATGCCCCTGCCATGGCACCGAACTGATTGTTGTTTGAAGTGATGCTTGCTCCGCTTCATGCTGAATTGTTTGATGAGCAGCAGAGCCCAGCCTTTTTCAGCAGGTCATACATAATTCACAAAGAGAATGGGAGAGCGGCTCTCTTCACATAGGGGTCTGGGGAGACAGTGTGCTGAGTCTGCAGAGCCCGAGGATGGGGTTCGATCTCCCTGGAGAGTTCCAGAGAGCAGGCCTTTCATCATAGACCACACTGTGCAATAAATTTATCTGTGATGGGAGGACGAAAAGGATAGATATGCTGTCTGTGTCCAATATGTTGATTTATGCACATTTACTGGTGAATTAAATGCACATATGCACATAAATGTTTTTGGTGTGAATTGGCTGTTGACTGCTGGTAAACAGATCACCACTTGTAGGGAAATGTTGTATACATACTAAACAGTAATGACATGCTTTTTTCAGAGTCAAAGAAAACTGCACCAATTGCTGCAAAGTACTGCTCAACAATAAGTCAAGTGGTAAACAGATTGATCTCTGAAAGCTTCAAATTATTAAGAAATGAACAAAAATAGATTTGGGGTCATATCAAAAGTGAAATTAAACATGTGCCAATAAGTAAAAAGTCAACATCTCTCTCAGCCAGCTGGCCATCTTCTGAGTCTGAAATCAGAATATTTCTTGTTTCAAATGAGTGTTCATTATTTGATAGAAGTCAGTTAAGGAAGTACATTCATTATCCTTTCAATATTTGGCTGTTCACTGTTTGAAGAGACTAGACGCACTGTGAGTACAACTGTGTCAAGCCGCTGTTACCAAAATATGTAAATATCTACTTATATCTCCTGTAAAAATATAAGTAGATAAGTAAAAATATCTACTGTAAATATTAACTTCATGGAGTGAAAATAGCACCCCTCCCCTTTGTTTTTGTTTTTTTTTTGTTTGTTTGTTTTTGTTACTACAATTATGAAGTCATTAGCCTAATAGTAATTGAGGTATTAATGACGTGCTTACCAGCAGGAATGCTGGTTAGCCAAAGCTGAAGGTTTTCGATATCTTCCATCCTATGCTAAGTAACTAAAGTCATACCAACGAGCTAATAAGCTAACAAAACATTTTAAGGTGGTCTTTTGAATATGAGCTGAACCATGGATATATACTAGTCACATATTTAACTCCTGTGTTGCCTCCATCCTCAACGGTTGCGTGCCTAGGATGACTTCGTTGGTTACAGGGTGTTTCAAATTCATAATGAACCACCAAATACTTTTAGCTTCAACAATAGTAGGCAGAATTTTCATTTTATGAAACTTGTACCGCAAAACAATGTAATCCGCAATGTAGTTAAGATACATCTTGTCAGTGTTATTTATTTATTTTTAATTTGTATTTGTATTTGTATTTGTATTTGTATTTATTTACTTTCCACAAATTTGGACTGTCATTTTGTAAAATTAAAACGTCTCCAAAATAATTTGCCTTTAAATTAAGGCTAAAATGTTAAATGTTCAGTCTGTCAAAATTGCAATAATAGCTACATGTGTTTGTAGCTGTTGTTTTTTTTTTTAATCGCACCACTATGAGAGACAATATTAATCAAAGCTGTGTTCAGCCTACTCTTGATACACGTTCATATGTCCTGTTGGGTTTTTGATACTGATTATATAACCTAAGGCTGGAAGTCTTCCAGCGGTCTATCAATTTCAAAGCGGAAGAGGGTGGGATTTGTAATTGTTGGGGGTGGGCAGAGTTGCAGCGTGTGCTGTGTCACCCGCCAGTGACAGCGCAGCAGCAGCTAGCTGACTTGTACACTGCCTGAGTGGACATGAGTAGCTACAAATCTGGAAAATAAAATCCAAACTATTTCAATTCACATGGCTTCGGTTCCAGTTCTGATTTGATCTCAAATCACTGTGTCATCACAGCTAAGGAATCGGACCGTTTTGCGCCGAAAGTGTCTATACAAACACCGTTGGAGTATGCAATCTTTGTTGGCGAGCTAGGTAGGGCCGGGAACCAAACCTCGGAGTGGAAGTAGTGATGCATGCCGTGTTTTCGTCGCCTTGAAGCGGAAGCAACAGCAGCACAATCGTTTGTGTACTCGGGTGACTGTCTTTCGTTTGTCTTTAAGCTTACTCTTTAACGATCAACAGCTAGCCAGCCAACTAGCTAGCCAGAGTGATAGCAAGCTTCGTAGCTAGCTAACTAAAACTCTTGTTTACACATATTGGTAAGCGGGTCGGATATTCCGCCGTACTCTAGCTAGAGTAGCTAGCTAGCTTGCTGGCTCTGGACTCGATTTAGGACTCTGTCGGAAAATATTCTGCGGCTGGCTTACTAGCTAACATCATGACAAATATAAGACCATATTTAGTTCCGTCGGATGTGAGGCTAAGGTTAGCAAGCTAGATAACAAAGATGTTCTCTGTTGTATCTAACTTAACGTATAACAACTCCAGTGTCCGGACTAGCCTGCTAGCAAGTTGGCAGATCAGTGTATGGTTAATATGATGGATTTCCCTCGTAAGTGTCCGAAGTCCTTGTTTGAATAGATGTAAAGCTGGCTAAGGTAGGTGGCTAAAATAATCTCGCTGGCCATACTTACTGTTGTTGTTTGTATTTGTTTCTAGAGAATAGAGATACCGAGGCAGCCAGTTGACATTTTGGCAATTCATTCGAAATATGTCCTTTGTGTTGCTACCTAACCTTTCGGAACAGGACAATAGTCTAAAACTTAACGAGAGCTCATCATAGCAAACATCGATGTGTTTTTTTCCCAGGTCACAGCACAACAGGAAGATTCGTTTGAATTGCAATCTGGATTTCTTGCTCATGTTTTTGGTAAACAACTGTCAGCTAGGCAGCCGTGTGGTTTGAGAACTGCTGAAATTTAAATATCTTAAGCAGATGTGCAACCATCGGGGGTGGTAAGAGAGCCAGTTGTTCACCCTCAAAACCATTTTGCTATCTGGCTACCTGGTCATTTGTTCTCGGCGGGAGCTGTCGGACGGATAATCAGAAGTTGGCTAAGTTCGCTTGCTAGGTGGTGTGTGTACGCATACGCCGTCACCCCAGCTTTGTTCAGTGTGATCTTGTGAGCGGCATTCAGATTACAACTGTTAACTGGGGTAAGGGCTTTGACAGATTTTCACAACTGTATTTAGCGAGTTAGATATATGCCAAAGACGTGAGATACTGTTAAGATACCCCGAAATATTTCACAGCCTTGCTGAAGAGAACGCTAGCTCCCTTCCTGTGGAATTCTGAGTAGGCCGACGATTTTTATGTGAAGGTGCATGCAGTAAACGTTTGATCTGGAACGGGACATAGAGGGAGGGTGGTCCCAGAAGAGGTGTTTACGGGTACACCCAGCGCCCACCTCACCTGGTTCAGATGCGAGGAAAAATGGGCACCCCGGGCAGCCCAGTCAAGAGTTATGACTACCTCCTCAAGTTCCTGCTAGTGGGAGACAGTGACGTGGGGAAGGGGGAGATCCTGGACAGTCTACAGGACGGATCAGCCGAGTCCCCTTATGCATACAGCAGTGGTAAGTTTAACGTAAATCTTCACTATTCAAGAAATCAGCTGTATAGTATGTAGTAAGTTGGGGACCTAAAATCTTACTCAATTGAAAGACCATTGGTTGAGCCCTCAATGTTAGAAATTCATCACACTGCAAAGAGAATGTGAGGTCTACTCTTGTTAATGGATTCTTTCATAATGTAAGGTGTAGAGCTAGGGATATAAGTACAAAATGTCTTCTGCTTTGTCTTGATTTTGTGTTTAGGACTATGCAAGATCAATTACATTCACAGTTACAGTGACAGTGACAGTGACTCTTGAGTGTTGGGTTAGAGGGGCTAGTGTGAGGAAGTGGGATTATTTCAGTCATGTGTGGCATGCAACCTGTAGGGTTTACAAGACTGATAAAACCTTCATAAAAGACCAACTAGAGCAAGAGACCTCATATTTATCATAACTAGGTTTGTGATTATTTTATCAATAAAATGTCTTTCTCAGGCGCTACCTGAACTCAGACCTATTACACATCATTCACACAAGAAAAAAAGTATGCTTCTGTGTAAGTGTAACCCTGTGTGATGTACAGAGAACAAAAAGGTCTTTTTCAGCCCCCAAAAAAACCACAAACACACATATTGTGTGTAGCTATATATATGTACCCAATATTCATATAGCGTAATATGTTTTCAGAAAGAATGTGCCACATCTTGACCTCTGCAAAGCTCAAATGTTATCAGATCCACCTGCCTGATTGTCTCTCTGAGCATGAAAGCATGTTGCAGCTTGCTTGTCCCAAGTTTTGTGTGGCAAATGAGGATAGTGGAACAAAATGCCTATTGAACAGGCTGGGTTTTTAGCTAAACAATTAACAAAATACTTTCCCCCCTTGGCACAGGAGTCTAAATGAGCATTAATGTGGGGTGACCAATTGCTCTTGGCCCTGTGGTGAGGTTGAAGGGAGCTGGCTCCTCCTGAGATGTTGGGTGGTTAGATGTGGGACATTTCACAGTCCTGCCAGAATTGATTTTGCTACACTGTGACTGAGGAGGCCTGGGCCACAGCAATCCGCATACTGTTAGCAGAGCTTGGCTCATCAGACCAGCTTACTCTGAATGGAGCAAAGAGCAGAGAGCTGTTGGCCTGGCGTCAGCGATGCTGTCGTACTCCAGCACAGAGGTGCTGTAGAGGATAAATCACACACTGAATGTATTTTGCCTTAATTAGAGGGGAGTATGCCAACATTTTTTTTTGTGTTTGCCTGGTCTGCTGTACTTCAGCACATATTAGTTCTCTGTCTTTATCTGCGAAAGAACATCATCTTCCACAATGATTTACTCTGTTCTTGGTTTGACTGACACTCCTTGGAAACTACTGCCTGAGGAGTCATACAAGAATTTGCTTTGAGTGAATTTATCGGAATAATCCTATTCTAAATTTGTATTACTGTATTCAGTAGATGGGCTGTCTCTTCCACTGTGTCTCAATGGTTATGTGCAGCAAGGGTGGGTTTTGTTACAACTGTTAATGTCTGAAATGCCCCGCAAGGCTCTTTTTTTTTTTTTTTTTGCTGCTGGAACAATAAGACAGAGTGGTTGTCAGGATCCAGTGGCACTTGTCATAGAATCTGTGCAGAACTCAAGGAGACTGTCAAAAGCCAGTGCAAAATGTCATGCTGTTTTTTTTTCTTCCCAGGAGGCATATTTGGCCTAGCTGTTGAGATAAATATTTCATACTTCAAATATATAATTCATCACAGCCGGTACTGCTTCTTCTCTTAAGAGACTGCAAGTATGAATCATTAAAATCTTTTATAGAAATTCTCTCATCAGAGGCATGCGAAGTGAAGCCTAGCAGCACCTCTGCAGATGGGTGAAGTCCTTTCACTTGAACAACAGAAGGCTCTCACATGCTGTCTGCTGTGATGGAGATCTAAAGGCAGTAAGACACTTTTCTGCTTGGACAAGAAAGGAAGCTGAAGGGAATCATTTGTGAATATTTTGAGGGTCATGGATCATTTTTTTTCAATTTTATATTTGAAAGAGAGAAAATTCATATTTGAATAGCAGGGAACAGATCAAATTGACAGTCCTCATTCTTCCCTTAAAGCAGCATGTGACAGTCATTTTAGCTTGACATGGAGAGAAGACTATCAGCTGAATTGACGTACGTAAGGCTGCCACAGTCCCTTAAGGCAACTAGCAGTGCAGTGTCAACAGCTTTCTCCTGGCTCAGACGTTAATGGAGCCCCTTAGCCCAAGGTTCTTTGGCTGGGTCGTGTTTCATTGGGACTGAAATTCACAGTGGTTTTCTGTGCTTGAGTGTCTGCAGGCCTACCTAATATGATTATTGTCCTGCCAATGGGTCATGTTGATTCTTTGTTGGAAAGGGCAGTCAATCATCTGTTTTAACAGTTACCTTATAAACACCTGTAAGCGTGATGTCATCATGGAGTTTGGCAAGGTCACAGCATGGCAGCTACATGGGTGTGCGGCTGTCACCCTACGATCAACATATTCCTCTTTTCTGAAGCTTTAGGAACTACTTACAGAAAGGGCATTGTTTTTTTTCTTTGTACCAGAATACGGTCACATGCTTCCTCTATTGTTTTAACATATACATGTAGAAGCAGTATAGGCATAGCACAAGCTCTGAGAGCTTTCTGTAGCCAGCTCGGTTTACCACCACTGCCTGCTTTTGCAGTGCAAGATATCATCAGGTATAATTCCATGACCGAAGTTTCTCTCTCTGCTCCTACTGTTGTCAAAATCAGATTTGCCCCATTTCAAGACTTGTTTCGTAGAATCAGAAAGGAAGTTACTTTAGATATCCTTCAATACATACCACGCCACTCTGTGCTAGAAGCTAAACATTTACGTTAGCAGATGCATGAATAATTTGCAGATTCGATATTTAGAATGAATTGCTCCTGTGTTTTGCTCGGATGGCCTCCATTCAGTGTCTGTTGGGGCTAGTGATCAGGAAGCCTGCCTTGTCTCAGTACCACCTGCTACCCTTTGTATTAAACTGCTGAAATGGATGTCGCTCTACGGAGGAGGAGCTAATAACAGTCCAGCATTCTGAGGGTGGCAGCTGGTTGACTAATACAGTGAGATAATCAGATGAATCTGGTGTTGAACTGCAGTGCTCATGGATGCTAGTCAGATGGACTCAAATGTTTTGGCCCTGTTTTTAGAGTGGGTGAAGCAGTGTCTAAGTTTGAGTCAGTCACTCCTGAGAGGTATTGAATGCCTGCGATGTAGTCTCCTCCTCAGTTGCGTCACTTTTAGATGTTTAATAATGCTTGGGGAGCATGTGATTGACGGTATGGTCTTGCTGGTCCAGTCTGGCTTCTTGCCCCAAAGACTGACCGGTCTGCAGCAGCAGCTGTGACTCATCTCCATGTGCAGTGTCCGTGACCGATGCTCTTCACTCGGGGGTTGCTCTGTCACCGGCAGTGCTCTAGGACCACTGGTGCTGAAAGTCTTGGCCTTTGTCAAGGCCGCTGTCTCTGTTTTAGTGGCTCTGCCAGTTGGGTTTTCTCATTTGGAGCTGTACTCACTTGGGAGACAGTTTTTGGTATGCAAATAAACAGTCTGGATGAAAGCGGGACTGCAATTGTGTAGGGTGTGATTAGTTTTCTTTTTTAGGTGGGTTTGGCTGAAGGAGTGCTGGCAACATAAGCAAAGGATGTGGTGTTTACACAAGACATAATAACACAGTGGGTCTGAATGCAAGTTGTGAAGATCATACAGTCATGGCAGCTGTGCACAATGTTAGACTCCCATGGCTCCTCCTCTTGTCAGCATACCAGGATTCTTGGGGTAATTGGAGAATTCAGAATGATGCCGTTACTGCACACATTATTTCCAAATAATATGAAAACGGCTGTGGAACAGCTTCAGAAAGCCACCAAATTAAATGATGCAAAAGGATCAGTAAAAACAATGAGGGAAAGCTGTCACATGGCCTCTAGCATAGCAGGGTTTATCAGTAGATTGTAACCAACCAATAACGATCATTTAAAAAAATTCTTGGAGGGGTTTGACGCAGACACAGATGGATTTGTGTGCGAGATTGGGAGGAGGAAGCTTTGTTCAAAGAGATGCACTTGGACAGTGTTCTGTTTGGGACAATGTTCATATTGTAGTCTGCCAGCATTTATGTAACCCAAGCATTCAACAGACTAAATGAACCCTTTTACATTAATTACCTTGGACAAACTAAATATTTCACCTCCATGTAGTGGTATTTAAAAAAATAAAGTGCATTGTGAAAGCTGTATTTCATACAATAAATGTTACACCTCATGGCTTGGAAATTCGATGGAAAGATTATCAAGAATTTCCATCAGTCCTTCTACTCATTAAATTTTAAACTGCTTCAACTACTTGTTGCTCTGCTAGAGTATATCAGTAAGCAGTATTTCCTAACCACCTCCTAACCACTAACAGTTTTGGAGTAGACCTTAAATACTTTGGGATTGTAGGGATAATTGGAGCTTATAATTGGAGGTAACCTCACCAGAAATGTAAATGAAATGTTTTTCCTTGCCTAACAGTTTTGTAGGTATAAATATTAAAAAGCAAGGAACAAACCCAAAACACCCTACACTGCTAGAACATGGGTCGGGAAAATCCATCTAAACTGAAAGTGATGTTCTAGGAGAGCAGCCTGCAGGAAAAACTGGACCAAAGAGCCTGAAACACAGATTCTCCTTGTCCTTTAGTTATTCTGAAGTTTTAAACTTATTTGTTGTTTATGATGCCTTAAAGATCAACCTTGCCAGTTAACCAGATTTTTTAATATCACAATGACTATATACATTGTAAACAATCCAGCACCAGACATGACAGCTTGTCATCAGTTTGGAGGCTCGAAAGTTCTCTAAATTTTTCCGTCTGGGAAATGCATCTCCGAGTCGTACATGTGATTTTTTTTTTCCTTCCAGCTGTCATATTCCAGTTTGTAGACTTCTTTTTTTGTTAAAGCCATCTGCCATTATTCAGCATTACAAATGTGGAGACGCTACTTTTATATCTTTCAATCTTTCTAGTGCACTTTTGGAAGGTTTGTTTTTTCCATGTATTTCTTGGCATTTTCTACATTTAAGTTTTTTTGCTAGTTGTTTTTTTAATCATTTTCTTAAAGATGGTTGAAATACATTTATTTCAAACCACTGCTAGGATGCACCTTCTAAAATAAATGGAAAATAAAAGTAATTTCATGAGTTTATTTTATTATTGCAACATTTAGCAAATTACTGAATTGGCAAAGTTTATGAAATATCTTGGAAAACTGAGACACCATCTTTCCCATTTGCCCATTCAGAAAGTGATACTAGCATTTAAAGGGAATTTGTGAAAGTATTGCACTTTAACTGGCCGATCTTTTTTAGCACAGTCTGGAAAGTTGCCAGGTGTTCTCTGAATCTGCCATGTGCATATTCTTTTACAAATGGAATGTACTGGATTGGAACATTGTTACTCTTGGCTCATTTCCCATTTAAGGAAATAAAATATTTTGAAGTCACCCATTTTTTTGTTTTCATTTTTGGGTTGAGACAGAAATTTCATTTATCAGAACAAAACAGAGCTGGCCAAAGATCTTTCACATTTGTGTAACAGCGACATTCCAACAGAAGGCCCTCACTGGCCAGGCCATAACAGTGGACCACTACCTTCATTCTCTCCAGAGATGAGATGATGTTTGTAGAAAATCAGATATTTGGATTTGAGGATTTAAACACCAGAACCTGGCTGTGTAAGAAAGCTGTCTAATAAAATTCATCTGTTCAGATGTATAGACCAAATATATGGACAACATAAGCAGGTAGTCAAGGCTCTACAGTAGCACTTCAACCTAAAAACCTAAAAACTTCAGCAGTGTCAGCTAGTATTGGTATTGTTGAAGAAGCTGCATTTTTGATGGCACATTCCTGTTTGATCGGGGTTTTATCCCTCAGCTGACGGGCTTAGCCCTGCACCTGTGATAGGTCCTTATTTCATGTCTTCATCTTATTTCTTTCCAGGGATTGACTACAAAACCACCACAATTCTTCTGGATGGGAGAAGAGTCAAGCTGGAACTGTGGTATGTATAGCACGACACATACGGATGCAGCAGTGCACTTGGAAACCATGCAGAAAGCCTACCTACAGTATAAAAGCTGACAAGTTTTTATGTTGTTCCTGCAGTTTCACTCTTGACGTCTAATTGTTCCAGCCCAAGCACATGAGTACTGTGTGTGTGTATGTGTGTGTGTGTGTGTGTGTGTGTGTGTATGTAATATATCCTTCATTGTGCCTGTTCTCAGTGCCCTGAAAGCAGGTCTAAATTATTCATTTTTACCTTAATCGACCCACTAATGAAATTGCCCTCATTTGTTACAGCTGCTGGAGGAACGGATATGGCATTGGCCGGAATTTCTGGCGCTGATCTTTTGTCTCAGAGTCCTGCAGTTCCTGGAATGTAGATGTTATTCTGTATATAGCATTAAATGAATGAAATCGATGAGCTGCACCAGGGCGAAGTTGGCAGCGTAGGACACTGCCGCTGCGAAAGGAAAACGTGCGGGACTATAGGTGTCATTGCCTTAGCTTTTAAGCAGATTTACATTGGCATGTTTAACAATAATTGCAGGCGCTCTCAACTGTCACACGTAAAGGATGTGTTGGCCCACAAGCATGTGCTGGCAGAGGATGTGATTTATCTCTAAATGTTGATCAGTGCTTTTTTTTGTTTCTTCTTGGCAAATGTAAGGAACATCTGAAGCCATTTTACAATCAGTTCTCCTTTAGGGATGACTCAACCTTTTTAGCTGGCGCTTTTCTGACTTTGTTAAATTGGGCATATTAAAATTATATGGATCTTAATGTAAGACATCAGTCTCTGGATGAGTCATCGCCAGTCTGACATGTCTAAATTTTGGCTCTTTACTTAATGGGAAAAATTGTGCCGTGCAGAGGGTTTTTTCTGGCCAATTTTATATAGTGGTGGCAAACAGGTGGTTGATGAACTGCTTACACTGATTTACTTTATCATAACGAGAAGAACAAAGCCTAGTATGACACAGACTGTAATTTGCTGGTTGCTGCTGTTAAGGGCACATCCCATGGAGAGAGCACCAAGGTGGTCCATTTCTCAGTGCTGTGTGCCCCACACTGACAGAAAATCAAGCTACTTCATATATGGTCGTATCTCTGTTTGCATTTAGTTGCCAAGTTTGAAGAATTTGAATGATCTCTCTTCCTGTGGATATGTTATATAATCCTGTAACTCAACAGGCTTCTTAATTATTATCTTACTGAATTGCTCTCCCTCACTGTTGCCATATGTAGTGGATAACAAATGCTTCATCTAACCCTGGAATGATGGTTTACAATAGGGATTCAGTCAGAAATCAATCTGGGGTGTTTGTGCTCATTTTTGATAATCTCGTCTTTTTCACTGTTGAATAAACAATGCTCTTACAGTGGGTGAACCTTTTAGCATTGTTGTAATGTGAGTGTTTCATTCCTGTAATCTTATCTGCAAGGATCACAGCACTGCTTTTCTGTCTATTCACGTGTTCACATATTAAGAGATCCCATTGGTGGATGTTCTGATTGATTGGCCTGTCCCTGTCTACAGATTCCAGTTTTGGAACATCCGAACAGTAGATTTAAGTAGATAAAAGGCATTTATCCTTGAGGGATTGTAAACTTTGATCAGATGAGCTCCTTATTGTGGCCTGTTTTTGACCTCTTATTTCAGAAAAGGTCCAGCAGTTTGGAAGATTTACTTTCCAATGACAGTTAAATCAAATCAAATGTTAAGAATAAAAGTTCCAACATTGTGTCAGGTAGCATATGCTTGAAAGACATACACTGAAGAGTATTTTACTCATTTCTTATCTATAAGAAAACTCAAATGCAGTCTACTTCAAAGTGTACTTAGAGGTGAAGAACTCCAGAGGGTGTTTATTGCCTTTTAACACCAGCAACTGATAAGAAAAGCATTCCACAAGACTCCACAATAGTGTTATGCAACAGTCCAGTATCTTCAGATAGGATTGGAGGTCTGTTTTAAACATTGAACCTCTCAACTTCTATTGAAGTCTTGGAAAACATAGGGAAAGTTAGATCAGTTTAGCTGAAGTTTAATTTTGTATTTTCTGTGTGGTGTCATTGAGAGAAAGTCAAGGGAATTCTGTCATGTTAGTTTTTAAGCAGATTGTTCCTGAAATAGTCCTGCATGTAGTTGACTGTCTGTCTCTCTGTCTTTCTTTGTCAGGGACACCTCAGGACAGGGTAGATTCTGCACCATCTTCAGGTCATACTCCAGAGGGGCACAGGTGAGGATCTTGAGAGTCCAACACAGGGCCACATGTTGCTCTGGGAACTGAATGCTTCTGTACAATGTAGCAAGTTGTAACCTGTGCTGGAGTCTTTCTGACATTTAGCAGTTTTCTGCCTAATTAATCTACATCAATGTATATTTCCCTGTATTACTTTATTTCAGCAAACTGTTTTCCTCCCTGTGAAACAATATCCATTATTTTAGGAGAATTAGTGTGCAGAGCTGTGGAAATGAAATCAGCCCCGGTTTTACTCACACCCTGTCTTTAGAGACTGTGAGGAGGTGTCCCATGACCTCATCTCTGCAGGGACCATGGGAAATGGGGTTTTAATAAGACAGGCTCATGAACAGATTTAAAACTGTTTATGTAGAGTTTACGCTGCTTCAACCAACAAAAGAACAGACATTTTCTAGGAGCCTGTGGGTGAAATGTAATCTACAGACACACCCTGATTAAAGCTTTTGTCAGTGAGTGTTGCTTTAACAAACGTGATTGGTGCTGCACGGATGCCTCAGCATGTTGAATGGTATGAACCAGTGATAATTCGCAATCTCCCGATGTTCTGATGTCCCAAGGGAATCCTGTTGGTGTATGACATCACCAACCGCTGGTCTTTCGACGGCATTGACCGGTGGATCCGGGAGATTGATGAGGTGAGGTTGTTTTTATGAGCTTTTGTTTTATTCCTTGCTGTTTTTCATATCAACTGCCACGACTCTCGCAGCACCCAGGCTGCTTGCAGTCAGGGTTTCAGAGGCCCAGAGGTTCAGACGCGACAGGAGGTGCCCTTGGTCTGACTCCCCCCCAGAACCCAGTCAGGGTCTGTCCTTGTACGCCGGAGTACGTAGAACAGTCCTTGCCCAGGTTTGCAACAAAGCCCTCTGTAAAAACAGCAGAGAGCGCGTAGGCCGCAGAAGCGGCCCAGAAGGGTTGGAATGCGGGGCACGGCTCTCTGGCGCGCTTCCGTCCACTTCCTCTGTTTCCTGCCTGCTCTGCGGAAGAAGCCTGTCCGCTTCTCTCGGAGGACGTCCTGTGGGGGCAGGGGTGCGCGTGTTATTTTAGACCTCTCCTGTATATGCAAGACAGTGCTCTTTCCTGCTCCACCTCTGCAGCAACTCTGGATCTTGAAAATAGACAGAGGGGGGCCGATGTTTAAAGCTAGAGTCAGCACACCCTTCACTCAGATTAGCTCTTTCTTTGTCACATTCCTGCTGGCCACGGCACTTCACTGGATTTGGGCCTGGTTAGGAATGCTCAGCTCCAGACCCCCTCTCCGCTTAATGAAGCCAGCAGTACAGTACCATTTCAGCAGAATGTAAAATGAATCCCTTTTGGGTAGTATGAGTCGCTTAACAGTGATTTTAGTCATTCGCCTCATTTGATTACGTATGACCTGCTGTGAACTGTTCTGTAAGTGAACAAATTGCATTTCTCTGTGTTAACACCAGTGACAATGGATACAGTTGATCTGACCAAAACACATCACAATCAGATGTTTCATTTTTGATTGACTGACTCTCAGTTTTCCCATGTCCAGCACGCACCCGGTGTGCCACGCATCCTAGTGGGCAATCGGCTACACCTGGCATTCAAGCGGCAGGTACCCACAGAGCAGGCTCGGGCCTACGCCGAGAAAAACGGCATGACCTTCTTTGAAGTGAGCCCCCTCTGCAACTTCAATGTGATCGAATCATTCACCGAGCTGTCCCGCATTGTCCTCATGAGGCATGGCATGGAGAAGTTCTGGAGACCCAACAGAGGTAAGCCAACAGAACATAGAGATAGAGAGAGAGTGTGTGTGTGTGTGTGTGTGTGTGTGTGTGTGATCACTGCTGAACATTTACTGACAAACCCATAGGACTAGATGACAGCAAAACTCCATTCAAAGCCTGTGTAATGTGTAAGTCTATGCTCTGACTGGAATGCCCCGTCTTCTAAAGGTGAATGTGAAATGAATGTAAATGTGAAAACCTGGTGCAGGTCAAAGTGCAAAGAAACCTGCTAATTCATTGCTTTGTGCCATGCTTCAAAACAGACATTTCAATGCTAGTTGATTATACCTGCATTTTTCAGTTTCCAGTGATATATTACCTTAATCTGGGGCCAGTGCTTTATGTGCTTAGCAGTTTTTTTCCGCCAGGCTTTCATGAATATGGCTCTTCTGCACATAACACACAGGACTCATGCTACTCATTTAAAGGAAAGGACAGGGTGAAGTGTGCATTGCTGACAGTATTTGCAGGGCTCTATGCCTGCCACAGTCCTGTGTGAGTAGGCCTCTCAGCCTCCAGGGAATTGGTGTGGAAGGCACTCAGTAAGGACACTGGCACAGCAGGGAAGCAGAGAAATCACCCCGCTCAGCACAGTTCTCCATCCACTTCCAGTAACCACCTTCTGCTGCATCCAAACCAGCACTATTTAATTAGAGACAGAGGACATTCAGTAGAGCCTGTATTCTCTTTCTCCCCAAGCCACAAAATGAGATTTCCCATCAGGGTACATTAGGCAGCATTAGTGACATTCCTTCATTGGCTGGGACTGAGGCTGAGTGCTGTTAATGTACTTCTTGGATGCTGGAGCTTTTAATTTAATTTTCATATATATTTACTTTTACCACTTAAGTTTACAGTAGTGCAGTCTCATAAGAGCTCAAGCAGAATACTTTCTAATTGTTTTAAAAGGCACTCAAGGTTACTGCCTAAAACATTATTCATGCCTTATCTTACTATCAGCATTAAACATGCCTATTTAATGGGAAGTTCTTTGTCTGGAAAAAACAGTATCTCAATGAAAATTACACCAAGGTAAATGATTTCCTTGGACTTTCCAATCACATACTAAAGGTTATGGTCCTTACCAGTCTGATTAACAGTTTCTTACTACATCAAACCAAATGCTGTGCCTTGGTTTCATTCTAAAATGGCAGAGAAGATCACTGGGTGCTTTTGAAAATTTAAAAACTGAAATGTCTGTAATAGCACAAAGAACCCATTCTCCCTTACAGCATTGAATGAAGGGAACTGTTTTTTTGCAAGTTATATAGCGTTTCCCCCTGCTGGAATTTGATAGATTGAAAGGAGTGTGGTTCTGGCTTTCTGGGGCTTTGTCTGGCCATTTTAATCCGCATGTCATAGTGTATATGTTTGTTTAAATAGGTAAATAAATGATCAGACTTGTTAAAAAAATCTTGTTTTTCGTAAGCCATATGGGCTGTGTTCCTGAATTGTGCTTAGCAAGGGTTTCAGTGTGGGAAATTTGGGTCAAGCGGAGATGAGCCTCGAGAGCCCAGTTTCATGTAATACACACATCAAAGTTAGGAATAAGTGTGGTATACTTCGAAAAATCTATACTTATGTTAGTCTTAGGTTTCATTTGATGTCACAGTGAGAAGTCCACCATTTTGAAGGTCATAAAATGTATTGGTTTTTGATCAGAAAGACATTCAACCATGTTGATTTTTTTTTACTGTATTGATAATGCCTTTCAGTTGCTGTGCTGTTGACACAGACAGTTGCACAAACAGAAGAGGGCAAACTGAAGAATTATTATTAATTAATTAATTATTATTAATTTTTAGCATTTTTTCGATGTGGTCATTTTACAACAATATAACTTTGTAAACAGTTGCTTACTATGAAACAGCTGGCTACCTATCAGTTGTTTGTTCTGTCCTGTTCTGTAAACATGCAAATTAACGGTGTTAGGCGTCTTTGAGACAGATAGCTAATTTGCAATAAATTTGGGAAAGTAAAAGATCAGGCTAAGTAACTACTAATAAAAGAAACTCACTCTAATACCTTGATGGAGTATTAGCTCTGTCCAGTGTTTTGCCATTCAGTGCTGTACAGGGTAACGTGACCATAATCTCTGAATATAGAACTGAATTGCAAAGTGGGGTGAAGATTGAATAGTTGACTACCGTGTTGCTAAGTTGGTGTTTGTTGTGTTAGGAAATCATGCTGCTGTCACATGCTTTCTGGCTGTAATCATATATATCAAGACATATATAGATAACCCTTTAGTGAGACCCAGTGGAAAAACAGCTGGCAAAAGTGGTCAATAATTTGACCATTTACCAGTGTGATCACTCTTACATCAACTCATGTAACTCTGAAATTCACAGGTTTTTTGTTTGGGTGTTTTTAAATTTTGTTTTGATTGTTGTTGATCGATTGACTGATTAGCATCATTAGTCTTGCTATCTATAGTGTGTGATGAAAAGATGTACTGCTTTCAAGTAAACACTTCTTGGAAATACATAGATAAAATTAATGATAAATACAAGTCATGTGCTGTACAGTTAAGTTATAATCAACAAGATGTGTGATGTGTCATCTTGTTTGTGATACTACAAAATCTACAAATTGTGCCATACCATAGTGGAGGCAGTCAACTGTTAGCTCTCAACAGATGTAGACATAGATATGACTGATTTCTTTTGTTATGCCCATTCCTAATCCAAAGACAGCTCAAATATGCAGAAAGACAGAACTGCTCAAGCGCAGTATTAACAATGACAGTATAGCTTTCTGGGTGCGAGCAAAGGTAGTCAACAAAAGCAAACACTGACACAACCTTCAACCTGAGTTGCTTGGAGATGAACCATCTTTGCAAGCTGTTGTATAGTTTCCCCTTAACGGTGTATCTCCAAATAACTAATTCCTTGACCACATGAGGTACTACAGAGACATAAATACATTTTGACAGGTTGAATAAATCATGAGGAAAATCAGAAAATTTTCAAACGTTTTCAGTTTAAAGTCACCTAAAGCCTGTATTCATTTTCTCAGTGTGACTCTTGCACCGCTAAACATCTCTCTGTTGCACAGTCCTCAGTGAAATCTAGCATTTCACCTGATGTGCTGGCATGCATCCTTCTTATGATGGTTGCTTCCACATTGCAGTGCACATGGGCACAGTGGACATGTGTAAGCTGCATGCTTATGACTGGAAATTATGTGTAATTTTGGGCCAGATAAATTAGCATGAACCATGGATAATTGAGGGGAAAGACCATTCACAAATTGTCTAAAATCATTGACTCAAAGTTAAGGTTAGTGAGGGCCCACTATGTAGAGCCAGTAGGTCAGGTTCCGTATCTTAAAGATGAACGGCGGCAATATTATCTTTAAGATGAGATTGCTGTGAGTGTAGCATTGAGAGTCTTTTTCTGCACTTGAAAGGTAAGAATGTGTATATCACAGCTTTGTGTTGCCTCTCTTTCCTACAGTGTTTAGCCTCCAAGACCTGTGTTGCCGTGCCATCGTGTCCTGTACCCCAGTCCACCTCATCGACAAGCTGCCCCTGCCCGTGGCCATCAAGAGCCACCTCAAGTCCTTTTCAATGGCGAATGGCATGAACGCTGTCATGATGCACGGCCGCTCGTACTCGCTGGCCAACGCCGCGGGGGGCAGCAAGGGCAACAGCCTCAAGCGCTCCAAGTCCATCCGGCCACCCCAGAGCCCCCCTCAGAACTGTGCCAGGAATAACTGCAAGATCTCTTAGCGTGGAAACATGGGCACCGAGCCCTGTGTCCCCTGCGTCTCCTCCTGCGGCCACAGCTTTAGGGCTGTGCGCTGGCCTGAGACAGAGTCCTGCACCTTCCTGCCTCCGAGATTCTCATCTCCTGGGAGGAACTGACAGAGCTCCGCCTACTGAGGTGTGCATTCGAGCTGATAGGACTGAAACCAGCCAACCAGGCCAAAGCTCTGCCTCCCTGTTCCACCTCCACAGTCAAGAATCCAGCTCTTCACCCTGCTCCTTCAGCATGCTGGAGTCATTCAACACTATTAACCAAGGATGGGACTATTTTAATGCATTTTCTTTTAATGTATACACCATATATACTTGATATTTAACAAAGACAAGATTGCAAATTAATCAAGTGTCAATTGTTTTTTTTTATTATTATTTTTTTTTTTTTTGCACTGAAGTTCCGCTTGTGCAGTCTTGACATGTGGAGAGATTAAATATGACCCTTGGTGTTTAAGATGGAAGACTCCGAGAAAGCTACAAGAAGTTTACATTTTCTCTGCCTACTTCTTATTCTGTCCTGGAAGGTGTTTCAGCACTCTGTTTGCACCACACTTAAAATGTCTAGAGTTTATTTCCCTGTATTTCCTACAGTGTAACCTATCCCATGTCTTACTCCTGATTGAAGCCCATACAGGGATGGCTACAGAAACACCACTTCAGCTGCCATTTTTAATACATGGTGTGACATTTCATTCATTAGGTTTCATTCCATTTTATCCCTGACTGCACATCTTCTGTGGTACCCCTCCACTTCTACAATATAACACGCAAAGGGCAGAATTTAGGGATGAGATTGTGTTGTGGTGACATATTTAATGTCTGTGAAGTCAGTTAATCTGCTGAGACTTGGTTTACAGTAAAGTCTCATATCTGTCCATCCTGTAAAGAGTTTTACTTAGTAGTTCAGTCTGCAGGGGTATGTTCTATGTGTTTTTCTGTTTCAATGAAAGTAATGTATCAGTACTAAGTCACAGGATCAGACCTTAACCTTGTTTATCTTGTGTCTGATAAGCCACGGCTCAATGCCGAAATGAACCCAATCTCCACGTCTGGAGCATTTCCTGCACCTGCTGGAAGTTTGCCTGTACTGTTTGGGATGTTTTGCCCTGGGTGTGTACTGATGAGATGTCTGAACCTTTTTGTTTAGATTGTGCCTCATAGCTCATCAAGGGATGGTTCTGAAATATGAAATGTTGGGGTGGTTGGAATGGATTCCAGTGCAGGCTTTCTCTCACCGTTTGTACAGAGAGATGGATTGTAATGTTTGTTTTTAACATGCCTTATAACACAACCAGGCATTCAAATATCTTAGGGCTGTTGTGTGAATGAATGAGACTATGCTGTGTTGTTCAGTCCCTTAGGTGATGTCACCTTAAGTCCTTTAAAGTATCCTCCTATCTACTCCAGATCTCATGCTTGCCTTCACCCAGCTCTCTGTCCCATAGTGCCCCCTTGTGCCAAATCCATAAATAACAATAATCAGATGAAGAGCACATAATCCTCATTTATCCGTATGTTGAGTAGCACTAAAGTGCTTACAAAGCCTTGTTGATTTAAGCTTCAACAAGTTGTTTTTCTAATTTCTTTTTTTATAATGGAGTATTCAGTTATATTTGTTCAGGTTCAGATACTCGGTTTTTATTTCAGCATAAGATTTATTCAGTATTATCGCACATGCTTGACAACTTGAGATATTTTTCACGCTTTTTTAATGCACATTGAACAAATCAAGGTTTAAATGAGGGTGAAATGTTACTGAAAGTGTTGCCAACGTGAAAGACTTTTGAAATTGAAGAATGGGCTTTACTTTCTTCCTTAGTAACATCTTTAAATGAAGCAAACATTAAATATAAATACAATATAAATACAATTTCCAGCATGTTTGAGCTGAACATATTTGCCATTGCAACCCGGTGTCTATATATGTAAATCTGAAGCATTTCCTATTGTAACCCTTGGTCTGAAAACTCCTGTTTTTGTGCACTGCATATTCTGCATCACTTTAGGCTTGAGGTGTAACTGCAGCAAAACCAGAGCTGCTTGGTTTCATATTGCAAATCTTTCCCTTCCTCTCTGAATCGGTCCATTAATGCATTCAGAATCCTCTCATACAGACACTGCATTAGTGTGCACTGAATCTGCAATCACTCACAACCCCCCGCCCCTCCAACTCAGGGACCCAACCCAGCTTCCTCTTGCAGAGCTGGCCAATGAAGTCAAATGGCTGAGTGCTGGACTGCTTTGAAGACTTTTTTTTGTGTTGTTTGATTTTTCACACAAGGGTTTAAAAGTTTATGCCCAATATTTTTTCTTGCTGTGGGAATGGTGGGCATGTGAACGCTGGCATGGAAAGGAGGGATTGGGCAGTGAGGGGTCTGCTGCAGCTAAGAGCACGCTTGTGCAGCCTTAATGCGTTGCCCTTTTGTTCTTGTCCTCTTCTGCACACCAGCTCTGACCTTCCACTGCATCAATGTTCCTGGCTTTTTGGGGGCTGTTTTTCTCTCATGTTTGGCACCTTAGACTCTGCAAAGATTTGAAGTACAGTGTTATGCTTAAGTGTCTTCCTTATATGACTAATCCATTTAGGATTGGTTTCTTGCTAGTTTTTGTCCTTAAACCTGTTTGACAGTTTTTCCACTGTGTAACGCATCCATTAGTAGGCTGGACAATGATTCAGATGAGAATTTGTGGAAACCATTTTTACTGTAGGATTTTTTAAAATGAACCTTGTAACTGATCCAAGGATGTGGGCAAACCTTTTCTGATCGTGTCCTGATAAGGATCATTTTAAAGGGAATGTTTAGTAGGATCTACTGATGGAGTTCTGACAACATAGTTATACAGTAAGATTCCTACAAATGTACAGATGTTTGGGGTGGGAATCTCCAGCTGGTAGCTTAAACCTGCTAATTGAGTCTTTTTTTTTTTTTTTCAGGGGCTGGGTAAAGGGAAATGTAATATTGTGTTTATTATTCACATGTAAACACTATTTCCTGTGGTTTATGCTGCTGGATAACTTTAATGAAGAATGCTTTTTAAGTGTTCTGCAAACAAAAATGTGTTTTTAAATTATTTTTGACTGTACAGTTGCTAGTCTATGAAAAGCAAGACCTTTCCCAAAATAAAGTTGTTAACAATACGCTACCATTCTACATTTGTTTGATTTCTAGCTATCCCTTCCCAACATTATGGTTACACAAGAAAGAAATTCAAAATCCTCATTGTTATGACCTTCACCAGGGTCTTTGAGAGGGGTTTACATAGTGCCATTCAAAGCTTTATTTTAATGCGGTCAGTGCACAAACTGTGGGAATTTCGTGTTCCCTTTGTCCCCTTGGGAGGTTTTTGTCCTCTCATAAACCGAGTCTGTCAGTACCATGCTCAAGTGCAATAAAACCGTGGGGTGCTGAATTGATTAGTCTCTCTCGTGTTGTTGAGCGGTCTCTGCCCTGCCCTGGCTACCCAAGGACGTTTCCCCGACGCTTGAATGTGGAGGTCAGGAGTCACGCTAAGGTTGTGGGGTCACCTGCGATCAAAAGGAGGGGAGTAACTTCTCAGGGTCTGCGAGCGGAGCGAAGACAAAGGCGTGTCGTTGACCATTGAAAATCTCGCGCTTTACGTCTTCCCACCTGACCGTGGCATCTCAAAGCTTTGTGTGAATGAGTGATGGTGCCTCACCTCGCAACGTCTAGACTTGGAAGACCGTTAAAGGGCCATGTTTGTTTATATTTTTAAAACCCACTCCCATCGTTTCCAGGTTCCGGTCTAGACTCCATGTTTTGCAACTGTTCAAAGGCGTTTATGCAGAATAGAAAATCAGACACAGTAATAGACATAGTTCGACTTAACTGAAATCGTTAAGCGTGTTTGGGGTCTTGGTACGAGATAGCCTATTTAATGTATAGATATATGCATTCAAATACATATGGGGTTTATTTTATATTTTTATTCGATAATCTAATTATAGTTGGAGATAATGACCTTTTGTGGTTACGCTTGATTGCATTTCAGTGCTTTTTAAAATGTCATTGTTTTTTTCGCTATTAAATTTCATTTCACAGACAAGCTCAATTAAGGGTCGCAAAATTTCTAGACGGCTCGCATTTCTTATGATCGTGATGTCGGAGCTAGGGAAGCAATTGATTTCCCACCGCGAAGTTTGGCCCTGCGTTAGGCTGCTCGGACAAGGCGACTGTGGGCCTCATCTTTCCTTTGATGTCTTTACAATGTTTGTCCAGTTGCTTAGCGCAGGGTGTTCCTTAATAAAACTCTTAGACGTTGGACGTCTATGGGGGGCGGTCAAAGGGCTGCCCTTTCCGACTCCTGGAACATAAGGACCAGATTCTCTCTTTTCACATTTTCGCCGTACCCCGAGCACAGCTTCGTTCTCTTGCTCTGAAAGTCTGCAGGAAATCCTTTGCATGCCGAATTTATCGTGTATGGGTGTTCCCTCTCTTTTTTCTAATTCGTCTTTTGAAACAAGGAATTAATTGCACCATACTCGGGAGCTTTTGAGTTTTATCATTCGGAGAAACGATTTTCACGCGCAAGTGGAGACTACAAAACAGTTCATCTTAGTGTGGAACAATAGTTCATATACTTTTAATGCGAAGTCGCTTGGAAAACAGTTTCGTCACAGCGTGCAACAAATTGGCCATTGTTGTTTGGTTACGGTCTAATTATATGCACGAAAGCTATTGAACAAATGTTTTATTTGTTGTAGCAGCAGGAGTTATGAAATTAGTTAGCGGTTGGTGGCGAATTGCCTTTTTCATTCTAGGTTTACAATGAGCAGAGTCCTCGGTCATCGAGAGAAAAGGGCTGAAATTGATACTCGTGTACTTTGGCCAAATTCACTGAATTTTCGAGGAATTACCTTTGGGAGACTTGGCTTGCCTTCACTTTTATTGTGGCTTTTCTTCTGCGCTTTGCCCCCGCAAACTTTGGGTGCAAGCCTGGCTGGGTCTAAAGCGGATCATCCGGGCGTTTGCCCGAACAAGTTGAATGCTAACCTGTGGGTTGATGCACAGAGCACCTGCGAACGGGAATGTCTTGTCGACCAGGTGAGGCCCCGTTTATGTTAGCTTTATTAGTTTACATGTCACATGTTTATATATTGTCACAATGGATGAAAGGTAATTGACACCGTCTGAGCTTCACCTTGTCCAGATTAGTGTGATTGTAGACTAGTAGAGTGTCTGTGCGTGTATACATATGTTAAGGTAGATATACAGAAAGTGAGTCCATAACTAGTTTTATTCACTGTTTTAAATAGGAATATCTTATTGTGTGTGATCAACTACAATAAGTCATTATAATTCTAAATTGAAGTTTATTATTTGAAGTATTCGTATGTTAGCAGATATTGTTAAAAACAGAAACAATTAAAGGCTTGCACTTCTGTTGTTCTCTGCAGGACTGTGCAGGTTTTGAGAAATGTTGCACCAACGTATGTGGACTGCGCAGCTGTGTGGCTGCTCGCTTTTCTGACGGCTCCACCGCACAGTCCGAGGGCCAGGGTGGGGCAGCGGGGGCAGTGGGGAGAGGCGGTCCTGCCAGCTGTCATGGCTTTGTCTGTAGCCAGCAAGGGTCCACGTGTGACATCTGGGAGGGACAACCGGTCTGCAAGTGCCAGGACCGCTGTGAGAAGGAGCCCAGCTTCACATGCGCCTCTGACGGGATGACCTACTTCAACCGCTGCTACATGGATGCTGAGGCCTGCATCCGGGGAGTCACCTTGACCGTGGTCACCTGCCGTTACCACTTGGCCTGGCCGCACACCAGCCCCCTGCCCCTGGACACAACAGCACACCCCACTCCCACCTCATCTCAGGAAGACCCACTTCCCCCTACGCTCTACAGCAACCCCAGCCACCAGTCTGTCTACCTGGGGGGCACAGTCAGCTTTCACTGCGATGTCATCGGAGTCCCAAAGCCGGACATCACCTGGGAGAAGCAGACAGAGCGTCGCGAGAGCCTCATCATGAGGCCTGACCAAATGTATGGCAACCTGGTCATCACTAACATCGGCCAGCTGGTGATCTACAACGCGCAGGCCCGGGACACCGGCATCTACATGTGCACCGCCCGCAACTCTGCTGGGATCCTGCGTGCCGATTACCCGCTGTCTGTCATTCGCCGCTCTGAGGATGACCTCTCGGAGGACCCCGACATGAGCATGCCCATGGGCCGGCCCTTCTCCCCTGCTGACTGCTTGGCGGAAGTGGACAAGCGGGAGTGTGGCGAGCGCCACGTGGACTGGTACTACGACAGCAAGCGAGGCACCTGCCTGGCATTTACAAATGGGGGCTGCGAGGGCAGCAGGAACCGCTTCGAGACCTATGAGGAGTGTCGCGCATCGTGCCAGCGGGAAGGCATGGGGATCTGCTCTCTGCCGGCAGTGCAAGGGCCTTGCAAGGCCTGGGAGGCTCGCTGGGCGTACAACTCCCTTATAAAGCAGTGCCAAGCCTTTGCCTATGGGGGCTGTCAGGGCAACCCCAACAGCTTCCGCACCAGGGCGGAATGCGAAGCCAACTGCCCACAGCCCAAGAGCCGGCCCTGTAAGACATGCAGGACCAAGGGAAAAATTGTGCCGAACTTGTGCCGAAGCGACTTCGCCATCGTGGGGCGGCTCACGGAGCTGATTGAGGACCTGGACTCTGGGATCGCTCGCTTCAGCCTTGAGGAAGTCTTGCGTGATGAGAAGATGGGTCTGTCCTTTTTCAACACCCGCCATCTGGAGGTGACGCTGGCTAAGATGGACTGGAGCTGTCCCTGTCCCAACATTACCATGGAGGACGGTCCCCTTTTGGTTATGGGGGAGGTGCAAGATGGCATGGCCGTGATCCAGCCTGACAGTTACGTGCGGCCCATTAATGACAGGAGGTTGAAAAAAATCCACGAGGTACTGGAGAAGAAGACTTGTGAACTGCTGCAGCGTTTCCAGGACTAGGGGTCGTACCAGACAATGCTGCCATCTGGTGGAACTATGCGTACCTTCTGCTTAGAGCTCAGTGGTAACTACAGTTAATGCTGAGCTAAAATGACTTTTTTTACATTTATGATTTCACTTGGAAATATATGTATTCAAATGAAAATAATCACAGTAGATATGTTTGTTCACACAATATCATTTGCTAAAAAGTTTCTACTGTGTGTAAAATTAGATGTGACACACTTTGACATTTAAAGTGATGTATTCACATAAAGGATAATTAAAAATGGTAGAATACATAGATAGGACCAGACTTGTAGAGGTACTGTAATGTGTGTATATAATGTTTTGTAGCTTTAAGTGTATGTTCATACAAATTTATATAATTTACCTCAGTGAAATAATTGTGGTTATCTAAGCTGTGTTCAGTTGGATCAACTGTCTGTTATTTGGGGGAGGGGTGACTTCTGTCTTTTATTTCTTATATAATTTACACAAGTCAAGTACTGCTAGTCAGTGTCACAGAGTTTCTACGAGAAAGAGGTGTACAACATAAATCATGGAAGAAATCTAACCTTAGCTATCCCCTAGCATCACCAAATTATCAATATTTTAGGAGCAAAATAACATCCAGGCAAGTGACCGCAGAATAAAAGGCCATTCTCAATCATTGAATGTTTGGTTTTAATTTTTATTTCATCACATAGTAAGCCAAACTTTTTGTGGTCTAGTATAATGTGTGCATGTATGTGTGTGTGTGCTTATGTTGACCTAAGGTAGTCTTAAATGATGAGATGGACATTTTAGCTCTTACTTTCTCCATAGGGAAGAGTGCAGTCTATTGGTGGTGGTGTATGGTGAAGCAGTGCAAGTGCCACAGTCTGCCACTGAAACCTACCATGGAGAGGCTGCACTGAGGGATAACAGGAAGCACCCAGCTGAGGTTCCTATGATCACACCACTTATCTTAATAACACACTAGCAGTGAAAAGGAATTACTCATCACAAACAGAAATGCATACCAATGCTAAGCAATGCATTATGACTTGTGCTTCACAATTGCTCTGAAGCCATTCCTGAGGCTAGGGATGTCAGAAAATTCTGAAGGCACAGGACAACAGCAAAATGGCACCGTCATTGTGCTGACAGTGTGAAGGTATGGTATGAAGAGGGGAAAAAAATCCAACAAGATCACTTGGGACCAAACTGCAACAAAGGTAGTGGAGCATAGTCCTGGGGACCCTTAAGAGGCCTGTACTGCTATAAACACTGCCTGTGCACTACAGCAGGAATGCCCCGAGACCTTCTCAGATAGATTTCCAAGGAGGTGTGAGGCTATCATAAAAGCTAAAGGCAGAGCTAGAAGATGTGAAAAAAATTGTTGTATGTATGGTATAATGTATAGCATGACAATCAAGTTATGTTATCAAGCACTTATCTTTCAGGCAAGTAATTCTCTGCAGCTGCTAATGTATTAAATATCTTTGTTGACTGGTTTCTGATTGGGTGACAGAAATGACTGACAGAATGAATGGTGTGAGAAGGTAGCCACATCTTGGATGGAGGGCTGGGGCTTCAGTGAGCTGCGCATCTTAGCTCTTACTCTACACCAGGCTTTCCTTTCGGAAAAGGAGGCACTTGTTGTTTGCAGGCATGTCAATCTAGAAATCAGAAAACATCAACATGTTAAACAGTGTACTTCACATGTACACATACAGCACCATATAAGGTTATAAATTAAGTCCCAATAAAGCTACATAGGTCATGAGCACTACCCTTTCCATTTGCTCCCTTATTTTTAATGCATTACACTGCATTACATTTCTGGTTAGCAGATGCTCTTATTCAGAGCAACTCACACTACTATAAATATAATAATATGTCCCATTTATAATGAATCCATTTAAAATCAGGTTAAACAATGTTTCACAAGGGTACAACAGCAGTAGCCCACCTGGGAATGAAACCCTCAGCCTTTGGGTTTATGAGCCCTGTTCCTTACAACTTCCAACACACTACTACCCAATCAATGGATATTTCACGCAACACCGACGGATGATGTTAACATTACTCACCACTTTTTCTAGAAACATGCCATTCTTCTCAGCTAGAGAGCTGAGCAAGGAGATGTCTCTCAGGCCCCATTCTGGGTTCCTACAGACACAAAACCAGATTTCTTGATCTTTGCACAGTGCATTCAATTCTTTGAAATAAGTGATAAGCCACCAGGATACTGAAAGTCTTGTCTGTTATGAAAGTAATGTAATATAAAGCCTATAGTAAAAATACATCCATGTTCCTTTCATTGAGGACAAGAGGAAACATCCCTCAGTGCACATGACAAATAAAGAATCTTAAATTCTTAATCCCATTCTCTGCTTGCAGCACATGATTCACAGAATATAAAGATCAGTGAATCTACAGTACCAGAGCAGAGATGATTCTTGTACGGCTGAGATCCTAACAAAATTCACCCTGAAAGCCTAAAATTCCACTTACCTCTGTCTCAAACTGTGATCAAATTCAACATTGCTCTCTGGGGTGATGAGTCCATTCACAGAATAGGGCTGTGTACAAAATAAGACCAGGTGAGAGTGTTTGGATGGGTGGTTACTTCCTATAGTCAAAACAAAATGTAATTCTGTTATTTTCAGAATGTTAAAGACTGAAATCAAAACAAGTGAAGTCAGACTTTTTAGCTTTATTTAAACATTGTAACCAACTATATCCGGGTGAAAATCAAATGCCTCAGTTTTTTAAGTATTAAAAATGAAAAACTTTGAATGTCTTGCATACGTCTGCACACACTTAAATTAATACTTGGCAGAAGAACATCTTTTGGTATTCTGTGGTCCTCTATCTTCACTAGAGCTACTGTCCCTGCTGAAGAAAAACAGCCCCATAGCATGATGCCTCTACCACCATGCTTGAGAGTAGGGACTGTGTTCTTAGGTTGATGGGATGTGTTGGTTTTGCACCAAACACACTGTTTGGAATTAAGGCCAAAAGGTTCTACCTTAGTCTCGTCAAACTACAAAACTCATTTCCACATGGCAAAAGGAGATGTAGTGTCTTTTTGCATAGACGAGACTGGACGTTCTTTTTTGTGAGAAGTGGCTTCCGTATTGCCATCCTTCCCCAAAGCTCAGAATGTGCATATGGTGGCCAGTCATTGCCATGAAGTCCTGCAGCTCTTTTAATGTTGCTGTTGGCCTCTTGGTGGCCTTCCTGATGAGTTTCCTCAGTCATCCATCTTAGAGGCATGGCCTGACCTAGGCAAAGTCCTGGTGGTGTCATATTTAATCCATTTCTTTACTATGGTTTTTACTGTGATATTTTACCATGATATATTTAGGAGGTTTGATTTCTTTTTATAACCTCCTCCTGATGTGTGCCTTTTAAAAATTCCATCCCAGAAATACTTCGATAGCTCCTTGTTGCCCATAGTTTCTCCTTACACTGACATGCACTAAGAAACAAGGAAACCAGCTGAGAGAGCCTAAAGCAGCAGCTAATTATATTCAGTACCTGAACTAATCAGAATCACTTCAGTTGGTCAAAGGTCAAGTCAATTAGCTTTGGGCATGATTCAAATGGTGAATGGTTAGACCTGAGCAAAATTATGTGTGTAAACTTATCTTTTCTTTGTACTTTGATGTTGTGGGTTACTATGTCTACATGAAAGTGGAAAAAAATCTGCTTTAATGAGTTTTCATTTCAGGCTTCAAGGCAACTCTGAAAGGGTGTGTAGACTTTCTAGATCCACTGTGTGTGTGTGTGTGTGTGTGTGTGTGTGTGTGTGTGTGTGTGTGTGTGTGTGTGTGTGTGTGTGTGTGTATGTGTGTGTGTACGTAAGTAGGCAGGATTATATATAGTTATATATAGGTTGTGTGTAATCCTACCTACTTAATGCAAACTTCATGCGGATCTTGCAAATGGCCAATGAAACATAAATATATGGAATATATTACATAATCTGGAGTGCTACAAGCACACATTGTATACTCTACCCCATATGTCAGAAGTAATCCATGTGGTTTCAGAATTACTCCAGCAGCTTTGAACAGACCCTTCAAAAGAAAAACAGTGGTTTTAAAATGAGTGCCCAATACACACATAAAGACAATATGTTGAATGAAATCAAACCAATACCATCAACTGCTTGTATTCACTGCAATTACAGCTGAAATTTAAAGATCTGGAAAGAATAAAAGAACCTGGATATACACGGGTTTGCAGTTTCCTTGCAAAGAGATTATTTCTAAACAAGACTGGGTTTATAGAGGTTGCTGTGTCACAGTCAGTCTCTAGTTTACATTAAATTAAAGTAGATCTGAGACAGTGATTACCTCTGTGCACACCAGTGGGGAGATGTGTATCATGTTGATGTTGACAATGAGGTGGTGAGATTCAGGCTGTATCCCACTCCAGTTCTGCCACGGCTGAGAGGCATCCAGTCGAATGGCAGGCTTCACGTTCTCCAGTTTCAGAAGTTGTCTGTACGCTTCTATACTAATGGAATATAAAAAAAAAATGTTTCAGTGCTCACTTCATTCCCAAGTGTAAAAAGGAGGAAGTGTTGCTTTCTATAAGAGTGTTTCTTTGGAGTGGCAACATTAACTATCATCATGATAACTACTATAATTGATTAATTAGGAGGTTACCCAAATATTGTAAGATGCACAGAACCACACACCACTGAGGTGTGATATTGTAATTGTCACTTATCATTTAAAAAAAATATATTAATTATGATTACACCATCTTTTGTGTCTTACGCTGTAAATGTGTAAAATGAATTCTGAATGATGGTTTTATTTCCAAAATCTTCTTTTCTTTCCACTTTAGGTGATTCTGTTTTACAGTTTTGTCAGTGCCAACATTGGATGCTACTAGTTACATCCTTGATTCTGGTAATGCAATGACGTTGTGGTTGTGTTTGGCTTGTGTGAAAGGTATCACTTCATTGTATTGCCATAGAGCCTTTCTTTACAGGCGAAAGACATACAAGTCACACAGCTGGTATGCTCATACATAGCACTTTAGACAGCAAATGGATTATAGTCGGCATGACTCGTATTAGCCGTTGCTGAAATTTTGGTCACTACAGTAAGGGTGCTTAGCCACGTCTAAAGCCCGCGACAGACTGGCCATGAATAACACTTTCGGTTCAGCATTTTAGTTAACGACATACTGCTATGCATCCGATACACATCATGGAATGTGTTTACATCTAAGGAAAGGGCATCAACCTAACCAAAATAAATCAAGGCATGATCTGTCAAATTCGGAAATTCAGCCTACCTACTACTCTACGCACTGACAACTCACCTGTCAATCGACCGCTGATCAATGTCGGATGGCTGCCATGTGACATTGCGCAAAGTCTGGGCAAAGTGAACGACATGCTGCCCTGACCCCGAGGATACCTCCAGTGCATTAAGAGGTCTGTCTGAATCCACACAGTCCCGTAAAACGGTCAGAATGGGCTCCTTATTTCTCTCTGCCGCTGCTGCAGAAAGCATTCTGCTCACACCGAGACGGAACCCTCACAGCAAAGAATGTCGCCAGGGTAAGACTGAGGCCACCTCACGAGCTGGTCAACGTTCGGACAACACTGTGAAGTAAAATTCTGCATATAGCTAGTGGCTAACAAAGTGTATTGTTCAAACGGAATGTGCCGGAGTTGCTTATTTTGCGGTTATTGTTTCAACATCACAGGAAGGTGTAATGGCCACAGTTCGCGGTGTCTGTCGGGACTTGGAGTTTTTGATAACTGAAAATTTACGTGCCAGGGTTATACAACTGGGTCATAACTACCCAGTTTGATGTATGTTCTTTACGTTAAAATACAGCCTACAGATATGTATGTTCTTTCATTTTTCTGGCATTGTAAATACGGAACTCTTGCTAAATTTTTATTTTTATAACTCTGCCCTGTTAAACGTATGTTTTCACAGCCTGTTTGTAGTACAGGCAGCCTACATAATCTTACATAATCGTTGACAAATTGTCCTTTGTCGTAAGGATTGTTGGAAGTCATGTGTAAATTCTAACGCAATAAAATGTTCATCATAAAATAAGAACATGATTACAAAAATAGGATTGACTGAAATTGTTATTTTGCATCAAACAACTGTATTTTAGATTTATTGAGATCTGTAGGTTTAATTATGGGAATTTTATAATTTCATGGTAATTAGGTTCATGGTTCAGGGTAGTCCCCCCCCCCAATTCTCCTTGTGTTCAACAGATATCATCTGTTGGAATGCCTAACAAGACAGATGCTTGAAGTCTAGGAGGTACATTCTGGTTTTATTTTCTGAATCAGTATTATACATGTAAGATAACCTTAGACCTTTAAAGCAAAAATTAATGTCTACTATTACAAGGTAAGTGATACCTCAGTTGACTATTTGGGAGGGTTAATTTAATATTAAATTGAGTTTAAATGTCACAGTTGCATACCAATTACAAAACTAATGAGGTTGTTTGGAAGCTTTTTTTCATAGCTTTTTTCACAAACTACTACCCAGAGCTTATGCTTTGTGATTAATGAGTGGGTTGATGTTTCATTTAAAAAGATGTATAGAAGGTGCTGAAATTATGTGCATGGTATAATAACTTATTATTTTTGAGCCATCATGGGTGCTTGAGTGAACTTATCTGCATGCTTAATGATCACATTCTCATAACAATTAAGTACACAAATGCACAGTCTCGTTAAATAAAGTCTGTATTTTAATATATTATATAAAATTACTGAAAAATCCTATCCTATAAATTACAAGCAAAAGGATGGTTTAATAAATGTTGGTAACCTCAAAATAATCAAAATAAATTATACAAGTCTTACAAATGTTAATGATTTACCATCTTACACAAAGCAAATTACTCCTACTGGTAACATGAACATAATGGAGTGTTTTTCAAAATGGTGTGGAAAACCATTGGGAAATTGATGATAGGTTTCAAATCATAGATGTGAGGTGAGCTTGTCAGACACAGAGTAAGGCTTGTTCTGTATTTTCACCTGTCAGGAATACAGCATGGACCACTCTACTGCGCCAAATATTTGAAAAGAAAGATGTCGGTCCAGGGCTGAATGTGGATCCATCTGTTTATTGCTCTTTGAAGTCCATTTCCCGACTTGCTCTTTTGCGATAAAACTTACATCAGTAATAATGCATTTTCTTGACAAAAATCTTGGGGTTTCTCAGACCATCCTTTATGCTTTTTAGTATCGATCTTCCTCTTCTTCCTCAGCCATTCGCCTGGCCAGCATTGCCTGGATGAGAGCACTGGGAACAGAGGGACCAATGTCCTCTTCGGGGCGTGGCAGACCTTCAAATTCTGACAAACAGACAAGGATTCCTGCATTAAACGATATAATAAAATTTCAAAGGACACATGACAACTGCATTTTTGCCCTGGCATAATATCATTAATATGATGACCACTATCACACTTAACTATGCACTTTTGTATGTTGTGTAATAAAAGTGAAACTGGTATTGCCTTAGATATGTTATAGGACTGTTCTTTACTACTGTTTAAATATAGCAGCCATAATTTCTGAGATCATTGGCATAGCAATAAATCCCACCGCAGCTGCTTGTCTTGCTGAACAGTGACTTTTGTTTTTATTTGTCTGTAACTCAACTTCTGTACCTTCAATTTACACCCAGTCTCAGCAGACCATCTGCGGTCCATAATTATTTTGGAAAGATGTACTGTGAAATTGCATGGAGCTGTCTCAAGCAATTTCCCCCTGCTTTTTAACACTACAGGATACAAGCAGTATTACTGGCAATAATTTCTGAAACATGTACAGGTATAGTTGTGTAGCTGTGTTTCAGAAATTCAGAATAGTCTTAAAATTAATATAGAATTGTTTACAAAAAACAAGATTTAATCATTTCTTCTTTAACATTCATGGACTACTAATGCCCACAACATTAGGACTGTTTTTTACTGTAAGTGAACTATACCTTACAAAACATTAAAGAACAATGATATTGGGCTGGAACCACTTTGTGTGTGTTTGAGTCAGTTCATTCTTCTCTCATTTCTAAAACCTTGTTGTCCCCCTTTACTTAAAAATTCCAGGATGGGAGAACTTACCCTGATCGTAATCTGGTTCAATGTGCTGTCTCACATCAAATCTCTGAAAGAGAGAAGTCAGAAGTCATTCTATATGCGGAGATGATAAGTTGGTACATGGTGTTTGTCTACTACTGTCATATTTCAATTTCATATTCATGTTTTTGATGAACACTGCATAGCCCTTGATGAGGAAATATAGAGGCAGAGTGATGCTGGTAGGAATGGATTGTGATGAGCTGATTCTGCATCCAAGGTTCTGGTCTGCTGGGCCCTGATGTGCCACTTGACCCCAGTCTGGTACAGATCAAAGACCTGCATCTTCAGTAGTGCGTGTTGCGTCCCATGTTTTACAAAATGAACAATACACCTTCAGTGAGCTGCTTGCTCATGGCATATAAGGTAAGGTAACACATGTTTTTTGTCATGATAAATGGGTTATGATTTACTTTATGTGACATCAGATGAAAATCTTATTTTTATGAATGAAGTATAAAAGAGGGAAAGATAGGTCTTCAACACTGTAAATAGAAATGAGCGGCCACTGTGCTGTAATCATTTAGTAACTGGTATTCAACTTTTAGGAAACTGGAGACCATTGTCTGGTTGGTTGGGGAAGATGAGGATGAGCAGTTGCATTTGTTGCCACACAGCTTTGCTCAAATTATTTGTGACATTTATAGATCATTTATACAATGCGTTTATAGATCACTGGACAGCAATTACAAATATGAAGACAAGATTGTTAATTAATTGTGAAATGTTTAAAACATTGAACTAACTAATTCCTCTTAATTCCTCACCAATCTATTTAAGTAAGCTATGTCACACAGACCCATGATAAAGTCAAAACCTTTGCTACTGTTTCATAAAGATTGCTGTCCTTATCAGCAATCAGAGCACTGACACTTTACCCAGATTCAACTTCCTCATATTTTCCCTAGCTGCTTTCAATGTGGTCTGTCCATATCTGTGGCTACCTGTAACCCACCATTCGTGACCTTGACCAGTCACCAACATTTGCTGAGATCAGAACAGCAGTCAAGACACTGAAACAACAACAAAACAACTGGACCTGACAATACCCTGGCAGAAATCTGAATCACCACATAATGATGGCCCAAGTGTTGGCAGGGGATCAGAATCCTTTCAGTATTCAGACCAGGGTCAGACAGGCCTGTGTGCTGGCTCCAGTACTCTTTAATATCTTCCTGGTATGTGTGAACACACTAATTGTTTCCTGGTAGCTCACACTCCAGAGGGCCTGTAAACCAGCCTTACAGCAGCTGTTGCAGCACACAGAAGAATGGGCCTTTTGGTCAGCACTCACAAAACTGAAGTCTGTCAAGGGCATTCTAGACCACAACCTCATCCAACAGCCTTCACAATAGAAGACAAGGAATTGTGCAGAAGTTTATCAGAGAGCATCGCCATGGATAAAGAGATTCAATACAGCCTCAAGCAAGCATCTGCTACATTTAGTCACCTCAAGAAAAGAATTTTTCAAAACAGCAATCTCAGCCTGCACACCAAAGTGCAAGTATGTCAAACAGTCTGTTTATCCACTCTATTATACAGGTGTGAAACCCGGACTACACGCAGCCACCATACAAGGAGTCTGGAGCCCTTCCACATCAAATGCCTCCAAAGGATCCACAGTATCTCCTAGCAAGATAAGTGGCACATACTGAAATCCTGCCAATACTACCAGCATGGAGTCCATGTTATCATCTATGTCATCACCAACTCAGAAGGCTAGGACATGTAATTCATATGTCTGATTCCTGACTTCCAAGCCTCTATGGACAGCTACACTAGGTCCAATGCTCTTCTGGTGGCCAGAAAAAGCAGTTCAAGGACCAGCTAAAAACAATGCAGAGGAGATGCAACATACACAGTTTAAAAATAGACAAGTGAGGCCTCACACTCTGGCAATTTCACTGCCTTAAGGGGTTGAAAAACTGGAAGGGCAGCGCACTCAACACCTGAAGCAGAAACGCAAAAAGGCTTGTCGTGCTTGCAGTTCTGCCTCTGGACAAACCATCCAATTTGTCATATGCTCAGTCTGAAACCACAGCTGTGGATCTACAACAAGGATTCCATATAAATGTTTGCTCATCCCTCTTTTCATTATCATCAATTAAAAACTTGCTATGTTCATCAGGGACACAAAGTCAAACTTCCTTGGACAATACATTTTTAAATAAAAATAAAATTCATAGCCATTATGATTAGACAAAGGGCATACCATTTTGGAATAAATCTGTATTACAGATACACTTTAACAAATACAAACCCGAAAATAATTTCTCACACATCCTGTCACAGTAACACATCAGAAGGTGACAGGCTACAAACTGAATGCCATATGCAAAAATCCTGTGAATTTGACTTGCCAGAAAAGTATAACTTCTTAATTTGTTAGCATTCAATGCCACAATTACTTCATGACATTGAAATTCCTCTGTCCTTTGTTGTTCTTTTGAGCCACCAAAACAGAAAATTCAGACTGGCTGTCCTGATTTCTTATGAGGATTAACAGATCGATATTGGCCTCAAAGTAGTCCACCGACCTTGGGTTGTTGAGCGTTGGTAGGCTGGAGGGAAGCTGTTGTCTTCTTTGCTTTCTGGAGATTCTGCAGCTTCATAAGCAAGAAAGCCTTGTCTTTCCCCTCCTAATGAGTGGAGACGGGTGGGATACAGAGCCAGGATGAAAGGAGAGCATGGGGTACGGGAGCAATACAGGGTGAGAGGATGATAAAAGGATTCACAAAAGAGAGGGAATATTTGATAACAGCAATATTGGTAAAGTTGATCCATGTGACTCCTATGCTCAAGTGAGAATACATGATGAAATTAAAAGTTACAGACTCACGTTAATGATCTGCTCCCTGAGAAGAACGATCAGCAGTTTACGTCCCTGAGTGATTTGCCAGAAGAAGTATATCAGAACCCTAGGGAGAGGAGAGACAAAGACAAAGAAGCAGTTTCAATAATTTACTCTACAAATAAATTGCCAGCATTGTAACTTCATTCTTCACTATTTGCTGTCGACAAATACCCACAGACATGGCATATTTAAGGAGGAAAGTCTAATGGGCACATGCATTATCAATATGCACAATGTGGGAGAACAGGTGAAAGATGAGCTCACAGGAAGATGAGTGTGAGGAGGAAGAAGAAGAGCTCGCTTTTGATCACATTCTCGTAGATCCAGACAGCCCACATGGATCCTGGGATATTTTCCTCTCTGTCCATCCAGAGGGCCACAGCCTCAAAGGTGGTGTTAAGGCCCTGGAAGGGCCCACAGCTGTCTGAGGGCTTCAGGCTAGAGGGAGAGCAAACAGGACAAGGCCAGAAAAACAGAAGGTCAGCCAGATGCAGCAGATTTTTGATGGGTCTGTTCCTCTTTTACAGACAATGCTTTCGTTCATCATATTGGCCAGTCCACTAAGATCCCTCGCCTAGAGTGTTCATACCTCCACACAGTATAGGCCACCATGGACAGTGACCCCACAAAGGAGGGGAAGAAAAGCAGTGCGATAAAGATGGTTTGCATCTGTGCAGCCCTGCCGGAACGTCGAGGGGGCTGGCAGTTCTGAATCAGGCTCACCTGAACAGCAAGGGAAGAGAGGCATGTCAAACAGGAAACTTTGCTGTCGTCTACCCATAGGAGAAGAATGACATGTTTCCATTTGGACTGTGCTAATGTGGTATAATGTTAAATTGTACACCTAATAGAACTGATCTTTAGAAAGGTATCATTTCAAAAATGCACTGAATTGCACAATTGCTGTGCCTTGGTAATTTATACTGTTTTAATAGAAGCTTTTAGGGAGGTAATATGAGCATGGGGCAGAGGGGAGACAGAAGTGAGGGGAGAGAGAAGGGCAATCTCTTCAGTGGGAAGCTCATCTGCTATTGTCTATATATCAACAAAGGCTTCACATTAGTGACACATGAGGCAAGGCTCTTTTGAACACCATACCTTCTTCAGGTAAAACGTGATGAACAATTTGATCAGCTGTATTACTGGCAGCAGTGGAGAGAAGTAAATCCCAATCCTGCAGTGAGAAAAATTATAGACAGTTGTTGGGAGGAGTCAGGCAGACACGTTGGTATGAAATTTGATCAACCAAACTGGGGACAGAAAAGAAAGAAAAGCAGCACCATGCCAGTGTCTGTGCGTAGATCAGGTCGAGGACATTCCTGGCCACATCAAACTCTGGAACCCCCAGACTTGGCAGGCACTTGGTCCCAATCACACTGAGACACGCATAGGAAACAGCTACATATTAACATTTTGAATCATTATTTTTAGTTAGTACACTGAATTGCTGCAATAATATATTCAATTGAAGACTTAAGAGGTAACATTGCCAACTCACTTGCGTAGGAACTCTCCAAAGAAGGAGCCAAACATTATGAAGAAGAAGTCCATAATCACTAGTCGGTACAGATCTTGTCCAACAAACGACTCCCAGCACTGAGGAAGACAGTAAATTGTTGTAATTACATCATAGATGGCATTCACTAGCATTAACCAAATTCATACACTCTAAATGAACCACCAACATATGAGATAAGCACAAGTATCATAACTATAACAATATATAACATTAATGTAAAATTAGAAATATAAAATTAGGTCATTCATGACCTGAGTGGTACAATAAATAATGCTTCACTAGTGTAAAAGGGACTTACTGAAATATTACTGGCCACATCATGCATCCAATAGTAGCAAAGAATTCCCAGAATAGACATTTTCAGCAAGACATTTCTAAAGATAAATGAAACAGAAACCCACAGTACTGAGTACATATTGTTATCAAACAGACAAGGTAACATCTGTGGTTAAGCGCCAGACGAAGGTTTGAAAGCACAGAGGCTTTTCCCATACAGCTGTGTGTGAGACAAACCCAAATTATACAATTTCACAGAGGTAGCCCCTGACTTTGAAAGGTGCAATTTTGTTTCAGTGGAAATGACACAGCTACAAGTAACAATAACAAAGAGAATGGTGACCAAGATGGGAGTTGAGTCTGCCTGTCTATGTCTATTGTAACATGCAAATTAAATTAATTACACCTAGTTGGAGTGAAATGCTTAACTATATGCTCATACGCAAAAACCAACAAGTAACATGATTTGTAATTACTTTACCAGAGTGAAGCAAAAGAGCATCTTCAAAACAATGTGTTGCCTTTACAGTAATCTGCACTTTGTAAACATGAGGTTTCTTTGACCAATAGCCATTTTTCAGACTTAATAACATGAACAAATGAACTGGCTGTTTTTTTGGTTGTTTTTTTAATTTTATTTGCTACTCTTTTTTGAAAAATATTTTGTATTTTTGTATTGTCTGGCTGGGAGAAAGGCCAGAAGGGGTGAACAGTGGACGGAGGAGAGGAGTGGAGCGCGACACACAGCCCAAACCTGAGGACGATGACGTAGATCTGCATGCGGGGGTTGGAGTACCGCTCAGCCTTGTTGAGCAGTGAGTACAGCAGTGGGATGACGAGGTTGAAGAGGGAGACCACAAAGGGCAAAAGCAAAGTGGAGGCTTCATATAGCAGGCTAGTAGGGGCCTGTGGATCTTTAACCACCTGAGAGAACAGGGCAACAAGCCAATTAGTTACACCAAAAAGCTGCATTAACTTTCAGGTTATGCCATTCTTGTAACATGCAGAAACATTTAACAGGAAATGGCATGGTATATGGAGTTGTCAGCAACAAATTTGCACAATTCAGCCAACATTGGAATGGAAGATTTTTGGTGTGCCGAATCCAGGGAAATAAATGAGTTGGCAAATGGCAAGTTTTGCTCTAGCTGTGCTGGACTCACTTCCAGGTTGGACTGATAGAGGAAGTAGATGGCAGCACAGGAGCCTGCTGCCAATCCAGTAGAGATGAGCCAGGTACCCAGGTGGATCCCGAACTGTTTCAACTTCTCTGATGTGGTCATGTGGATTCCTTGGAGCTTTTCTGAAAGGGACTCCTGATGAAAGTCAGATCAGAAAACAGATCAAACAAATCATGTGAAAACAAAGACAGTAAAAGACAGCAGATGTGTCATAGAGGACTGAAACGGGCCATCAGTGTGGATGTGGAAGTATGATCACCTTGAGCTGTATTCTGAGGTTATTCTTGCGTTGTCTTATGGCCTTGTCATTGGTGACTTTGAAATCCCAGCTACACAGCAGACGCCAGGCACTGCCAGAAGCTGGGTATGACAGCACAAAGTTCCTCTGGAAAGACCGAGCCATACTGCAAATGGAAGAAAAGGGTGGGCAGGACCCAAGGGGAGGGACTGCAGCTCAAGAGATACCTCCAAAGCAAAAATATCATTGTAAATGATGATTTTGAATGTGCTTTTTTCCCTTAGGTGCCTCATTTGTGTTGCCCCATCATACTAACCTGTAGATCAGAGAGGCTCCACACAGCACCAGGTAAGCAGCAATGGTGAAAAAGTAAGCCAGCTGCATGTCATACTCAGGCTGGGTCCCGATTATTCCATCACTGTAGCCACCATAATACATCACTGTCTCGTTGAAATAGCCCTATGAAAAAAAAACATTAGCACAATGATACACATTGCAGTGTAATTTAAAGTCATTTCAAAGATTACAATGCAATAAAACAATAATCTGTTCAAAAGCTTAAGTATACTTTTGAAGAAATCTGATCGCTTGAAATTGCAAATGACTACGTTGAATGCTTAATTTAATCAGACATGCAAGTATGATAATGCTTTCCCTGTGCTCATATGTAACTTGTTAATGCAGGGCATAAAACTCTAGTGTGACAGAACTCACAGCTCCAGTGAGTAGCTCCAGCCCCCTGAATCCCACATTGGCTGTTTTGTTAGGCGGTTGCACCAGCTGAGGCACGGTGATGAAACCAAAATTGACCAGGAAGGAGAAAATGTTGAACATGAGCAGCCACTTGAGGAACAGAAAATAAGAGAGGACACCGGTGCCAAACTTCCCCCCGATCTCCTTCATGGTGCCCTGCCACAACTCCATGGCTTGTTTGGCTGACACCATGGTGGTTCCACACCTACGGAAGGACTGGGAGGAAAGATCAAAGAAAAGTGTACTGTGCAGGATGCAAACGTGCCATTGCATAAAATGGTGGGGGTAATAGTACTGCCTGTCATGGTATCAAGTTTACAGACTTATATTTCTATGCACCAGTTTGTGAAATGTGTTTTGCTCTGGAGTATGTTTGTCAGAGCAATTGAAATTTGAGAATGGCATCAATGGGGTGACAGTGGCTCAGGAGGTAGAGCAGTTGACTGGGGATTGGAAGGTCCCTGGTTTGAATCTGGCTCCTCCTGGGAGAATGTTGATGTGTCCTTGAGCAAGACACTAAACCCCAAACTGCTCCCAGTGGCCAGTTGGTACTTTGTATGGCAGTCTCTGCCACTGGTAGATAGATGTGAGGCATATAACTGTAAAGCACTTTGAGTTCTCAAATGAGTAGAAAAGCATTATATAAATGCAGTCCATTTACCATCAGTTGCCACACATATTTCAATAGTGAAAGTAAGCCTCACAATTGAAACTCTTCACAGTTCTGAATGTGGTGTTGCAATAGAATCTCAGAGATATATGAGAGATATATGTATAACTGACAGTGAATGCTAATTATGTTGACATATTTTCAATTTGATTTAAGAATCACAGACAGCAGAAAAAGAGTTTTGTAAACAAGCTTTGAACACCACAATTAACATCCCACAATGCAGTCATGAGGAATTCACTTTAAAAAGAAACAGGGTTTCTATGGTAGACAGCAGCTCCTCACCAGAGAAACCTGTTCAGAGCAGTCTGTACAGCAGGTCAGGTGGAGGCCCCGCTTGGAGGACTTACAAGCAAGTACCTGGCTCCTAGGGAAAGTGGAAATATACTAGGTTACTATCTGGCATCTTAATTTTGTATGTGCTTTACTGCCTATTCATGCTATTAGTCAGACACCATTCTTTATCACACTAATATACATTTCGCTATAAATATGGGACTTCCACATGCTCTTATTTTAAATGTTTACACAATTGTTGATAGGAAGGGGGAGACTAATACACAACCAGTCACCTTACATAAAAAGTGTGATGTCAATGACTGCAGTAAGTTGCCTCTCCTTGGGTATACATTGTATTTGCCGCTGGGATGATGTAGTCTATTAGCTATCTTAAAATGAGCTTAATGTTTAACTCAGCGTAATAAAGTGGGATATTAGACCTTTGACATCCAGCAACTTGGCCTACCTGATATGTTTTTTATCTTCAATGCTCATTGGGAGTTCTCGTATGGCTCGGATTTGGTCCCTGGATGACATAGCGGCCAGTTCTTTCACTAAGTCTTGCTCCTCTGTGGAAGATACAATCTGAATCTCTGCTAACGTGAGCTCTACCTCATTGCTTTGAAAGTGCTAGTGACAAATGGCTCAGTAGGCAAACAAAATAACGCAATCACCCATTTTAAAGGAAGGCGTTTGTTTCAAGCTAAAGCCGATGTGTGTTTATGTTTAGGGTGCAAAAACACCTGCTTTTTCTTTCTTTGAGGATAAACTGAAATGGCAGGAACAATTCATACTCCTTAAATCAAATGTGGCTGTTCACTTAATATAGTTTATTTTACACAACACATGGTAATTTGCACATCTTTCCCAAGGAAAAATATATTCTCCAAAATAATCTAACTGCATGCAAAACATTTTCAGCATTTCATTTGTAGGGCAATGAGTGGAAGTAGGCTTTGCATGCATGAAACTTCAGGGAAGGGAGACTTCAGGATTAAACCTCAAACTGTTACATCAGAATGGCACACAAAATGTAAAAATTCAACTCATACGGTACATTTACTGTTCATTTCTCCCTCATGTACAGTAACTCCATTATGTCAACGTATGCATTGTGTTCCCGTGTCTCACCATTTTCGATTTCCTCCCTGATGTCTTCCTCAGTCATTCCCAGTTTTCCCAGGGCTACACCACCACCTGGAAACAGGCTCATTTTCCGTGTTCCTCTTTGTCGCATTGACCTATCTGATGGCACAAGACAGCTATTACAATTATATTACCAATTCAGTCACAAACCTATAATGCAATGATCACATAGCATCTTAGCACTACTGACATAATCATCACTCCTGGCATATTATCTTAAATATCAATATTGGTATTATCAGCATAATATAATTTTAGCCACTACTATGCAACCTTTGCCATCATCTTATTACTGATTGCCCAAACATTCTTTATTTTGTTGCCTGACTTGACCCAAGCCTGATATAATTTAAAATCATTTAAAATATGTACATATGTGCACCTGCCTGACTATCACTGAAAAATGTTACACGTGTATGTGTGTGAAGTAGAGAGAAAGTGTAAAGAGAGAAGACCAGTTTGATAAAAGTTGCCTGCCTTGTCAAAGCTTGCCAAAGCACACTGCTGTGAGGCTCTGAAAGCACCATGCCAGTTGCAGGGTAACCAAACTAAACAAATCATTCTACCTCTTAAATTATCTTACCAGCTTACAAAACTATAAATTACCTATTCCTATAAATAACTGAGAAACAAGATATCCACTGCTGAATGCAAACAGAATATCCACAAGTTGTTGGATTACATGACAACAAACAACCCAACAGCATAAGAGGGAAAAGTCTTACTGTCAAATGGTGGCCCAGTCCATCCATAAAATTATTCCTCGGTTGGCAAACATGGCTAACCACATCAGCTGGGATGAATTTAGCCTACATTTAGTCTACAAAAGCTTGCCTGATAAGAACTTCCATTTGATTGCACCTGCATCCATTCTGCTTATAAGTTACACTGACCATTCTCATCTTAGTTGTCTGCATTTTTTCCCTCCTAAACAACATGTGTTGCAGTGGCATGACACAAAGATATTACAAAGCATTCTGACTGAACTTTTCAGTTTAGTAAATTAGGCATGTACAGTTAAGTCATGATTATGGGTAAACATACAAAAACTAAAAATAATACCTGACCCAACCTGTGCCCGCGTGTTAGACATAAAATGTGTGCTTGACCCAACCTGAGTTTGATCTCTAATGGCAAGTTCCAGCAGGTTGTGGTTGGGTTTCAGACCTCTATGATGTGTTTAATTTTGTGAAGCATTTAACTTAAAGGTAAATAAAAGTATATGTCCACAGTGTCTTTGTATAGGTTTGTTTTCTTCTTATCGAAGTGCTTGCTTTTGTTTGGCCCTGTTTTCTAAACTTTCTCCAGTATTCATGAAAAAGGGAAAATATAATGATGGGTTGCAATAAATATTTTCACAATTTCCACTTATATGTATCTTGTCATGAATGCCTTGTAAGTCACCCTGGTAAGAACATATGCCAAATAAATAAATAACAGCCTTTTTTTCTTTTACAAATGTTCATATCATTTCATCAGTAATCGTTTTATAATCCTTTATCATCATGAGTAAAATACTTAAACTGCAGATGTTATAATACTTAGGATTACTGTTTTGAGTTAATATATAGATTTTCTTCTTAAATGTGAAAGCCTCTGTGAGTATAATTTTATTATAGAACAATGCTATAAAACAATGCCACATTTCAAGCTGCAACACTCACTTGATGAAGACATTTACCGATCTCCTCAATACCTCACATAAGCCTATAGTATAAGAAAGCATAATCACTTACTATGGTAACCAATCTGAAGTATTTTGTTTCTTTGAACAGGTCCAGAGTTTAAAGGGTAATTCGTTTTTTCTCAGATCTTAAACCAATATCTGTAAACTGATGTCATAATCTGGTTTGTATAATCAGCTAGTCTTAGCATTGCAATAAGGTGCAATAACGACAGGTTAATTGCCCTACCATGCTGCATATCGGTAAAAAACACCTGAACTCTCTCTCCCCCACATTAACTGTACAAGGAAGTGTTTTAAATACTACAGTAGGGGCAGCACCACTCTTGTTGATTTGAGTCTGTGTTTTCCTGTTCCCAAGACTACTGTGCTTAACTAGTTAATGCAGTGCTAGGGACTTCTACCAGGATCAGAACACTTAATCTTTCTGTAATTTGTCCCTGTTGAAAATATGAGGCTAATTCAAGGGTGTTTGTCTCTAGAGCCCATATGCCATTATGTAGTTTGAAAATACATGTTTTTAAGAATCTGCATGACATACAAATCAATAATGTAAGTTTGATCATGTCTTAAATATCAGTTAGTTATTGATGATAAACAAAAATCCAAAAGCTTTGTTTGCTGCTTAGGTCATAGACTAAACAGTTCCTCTTCACATCTCCTTCTTTTCATCTTAAATGAATCTATTGTATCATTGAGGGTGCAACTAAGAATAATGTTGCTTCAAAGTAACATGTTCTGTTTTTCTGTTTATCCCTAAATTGAAAGTTTATCCTATTCACAGAATTTCACCTTGTCTTTCTTCCTTACAATTAATCATTACAAGACAAGACTGAAGTTACTGCAGAGGGGAGATTTTGGTGTTTTATAGACATATTTTGATACCAGAGGGATAACTAATAATTTAAGGAAACTGGGTTTTCAAAAGTAACGATTTACTTTGTCTTGTCCAGATGAATAATCCTACAAAAGTCCTCATCAAACTAAAAGCTGCCACATCCATTTCAAGTACCTGGAGAATAATTCTCATGTCCCAATACACTACATGCACAAACATGCATATACAACATGTATAACAACAACACATCACAACAGTAGCTTTTGCCAGTATATGAGAAACTCCACAGGGCAATGTCACCTCATTTGTTATTTCTTCTATGCTATATATGCTTTCTTTTAGCACAAGAAACCCCAAGTTTTGTTTAAAATACAGCTAACTTTGTTTTCTAGAATATAACAGGGATAAACTTTTAATATTTTAAGGTGTATTTTAGTATTAATTCATATTACAAGAACGTATAGGCTGTCATAGATTTGTTTACAAAACTCATGTGTTTCGTGTTGACAGCAAAGCTTGCATAAATTTTTAACGTATTCATGAACAGCAAGTCCACTGTAGTCATTCACTGACATTGAATGTTTCCTGAGCAACATCTCTCAAATAGCACTGTGGCTAGCTAACCAGCAACAAAAGTTCACACAGCTTTCATATTATGGGTTAGCTGCCCAATTGATGTGACACTGGTGGTATACATTCCTGTGTTATACATGTAGTTAGTAAATATTTTAATGTTCATTTTAGTATTAAATTGCATTGGTAATGTTCGACCAGCTTGGTATTGTAGGGTGAGCCCTGTTAACCTTTGCTGCTAACCGGAGGCTGAAGAGCCAAAACTTTGATTGTTGAAAATCAGGGTCTACGATTTTAAGACCAAATAGTAATATTCTGTATTAATGCGTTCAGAGTTCATGACAAATCAAAAGATACTTGAATAGTTAAAGTAGTGAGTGAATGCTTCAATAATCTGTTTCTCACCAATGGGTGGGGTCCCTGGTGACTGTTCCTGGTGGGCTGTGCTGTAGTCTACTGCAGAGCTTGTCTGGTACCCACCATTGGCTGAACATGAGTACAGGAAACAGACACATAAGAGACCACTAATGCAGCATCCATGACATGGTACATAGGATGACATGCTGGCCTTTTATACATTCACACATGTGCAAATACCTTCCTTGGCAGTCGCTTCACCTTGACCAGATTTAAAAATAGCGAATTTGTTTCTCACAGTACCTAAATCATCAACTAATTCAGGTGTGAGTCACTCACTCCGGTTATGCTCCCATCTCAGGCTGCCCTGCTGAGTTGGAATTAGGCCCATTGCCATGCTGTCTGCTGTCCTCCAGCTGCCCTGCCTGCTATCCCAGGGAGCCCTGCTCTGTTCATTGTAGGATGGCAGTGCATCATGGAACACACCCCTTTGCCAGGGCTCTTGATCCATGTCATAAGGGTTGTAGTGATGAGACCTTCTGGAGGTGCTGTAGATGACACACAAATAAGGTGGACCTCAATTAGGCACTGGATGGATGGGTAACTGATCTCTCTCTCTAAAGATTCTGTTTATTTAAAAGTTATATGCCTGAATATTAAACATAATCCAGTTAAACTGGTGTTCCTAAGCCAACTATCTATTAATATCATATATTTACCTATGCTGCAAAAATAACAATACTGACAACTTCTGTAATGTGACAGACTCTGAGGTGTTCCCAGTTAAAGGCCTCGCATTCTGCTCTTTCGCGGAAAGGATCTCAGTTAGGAGTGGAGAAGGACTAGAAACTAAATTTGGAACATTGAATGGATCAACTAAGTTTAATCTGCCTCTGAATGTTTGTTGGTTGGCCTCAGGATTTATTTTTGCTCATTTTGTTTAATTTTTGCTCATTTTATTTCATTTCAGTACAAAATCTACTAACACTGAAAACAGGGAATGGATTTTTTGTCTGTCTACTTGATTTAAACATTTCCTTATTATCCATGTAAATAAGAGAATACCAGGAAGAATGTCCTGATTTAGACCCACCTCTGCTTCTCAAGTACCCATCATGAAGCCATTCCTTATTAAGAGCCCACAATCAGCACTTTACCACAACATCCGTCCATGAGAATAATGTACAGTGTTTAACTTTTTTGCCATGTGAAAAGAGATTGAAAAGAGACAAACCTTCTGTGGATTTCCAGGGTTTCGCTGTCATGGTAGGCAGGGTTGAATATCCCGTCTGTGTTGTAAAATGACATGAGGTCCTCGTTGTGCTCTCTCACTACACTCTTTCTCTTCCCTGTCTCTTTGTGGTCCACTCCAGACTCAGTACTCCATGTGGCCTGGGACTGATGGCATGCAAACTCCAACTAGCTCTGTGGTCAACATGGTCAGAGTTGGAGTGCCAGAGAGCCACCCCAGAGTTGAGCGGATGTCAGTTATCTATTGACATCTGAAATGTGGAACTCTGAAATTTCTACTACACAGCAAACTGTTTAAAAAATGACACCCTTGTATGATCTTCCTAAGAATCTGAGACATTAAAATCTGATGCAGCGCTGAGAACGGCTGCATGTGTGCGCTTTTAAAAGCCTGACAGCACGCTTGTTCCTGTGAATTCACTGGGTAACCCAATCGTCTCCCCATCATTGGGCGTCTCTCATTACAGATTAATCAGGAGGATACAGTTTCTCTCGAAACAGCCTTTGTGTTGCAACAACACTGAATAGAGTAAAACACAAACGGAAGAACTTGGCTCTACAGTAAGATGTTGCTATCCTTTAGTGGCTATGTGATGATATATTTTTATTTGGTACTAATGATCACATTTATCTGCTTCACTTTTTATGAGAAAATAGCAATGAATTCGGAGTTTAAAACACTGCTGACTGAGTGACAAATTATCAAAACAATCTAAGATATAACATGAAGCAGTATGCCAATGCAAATTCTTTAGAAAACCTCGCCCTCTGAAAGTAAAATGAATTTCATTCCCTATGAACCACTATCTCAGAAGTTACCAGGAAATTAAGTAATGTTAGTTTCAAAAACAAAACAAAAACATAACAGTAACAAGCAGTCACGAGCTATATATATATTTCGCTATTAAACTGATCCGGTTTACGTACCTTACTTGTTTGCTTTTGTCGGAAAAAATCTGAACGTGATAGGAAACCGCTTTCTCATGTGCCAGGATGATCCATATAAATAAATCAAAATGTAGTTTGAACAAACAGTTTGCTAGCTAGCTAACCTCTTGAAAAACCAAATAATTTTACGTTCGCATTCAATATCGCATTCGCATTCAATATTATCCACGTCCACCTGAATTTCCGTGAGATCTCGCCTGTGTGAGAATGCCAGTCGGACGTGGTAACTGGCGGTAGTGGACAGAACCCTCCCGGAAACTGAGGATAAGTTGTAAAGATTAAAGTCCATGGGGTTTCATTTATTATGCATGCACACTGACGACGTTACTGCGCTTTGTAACAATCCAGGAATTGATTCAGCAAAATTAACTAATAGTGATCCCAGACCTAAAATGCCGTTCTTACATACACTTGAATGCTGACAGCGAAGGATGATTTCGAGTATCTGCCGTGCCCCGCATAAAGTGAAAAAATTATTTACGAATGAATTAAAATTCTTATTTAAATAATGTTTACCTCTCTCACTTAACCTGTTCAGTTCTCCTACATAAAATGGTTGCGAGTGCTCTGATAGTCTATCTGCTGTTGCTGTTACAGGTTCAAGAGCAGTATAATGCAGCAGACTGTGAGTGTGAACCCACTAATTTACGTATAGATGCTGCTCAAATACAAATCCTTTGCATGAAAATAGAAATTAAACAATAAAGACTACGTCTACAATGATCAGAAACAGATTCCATTACACTATCAACACAGAATGAATCAAAACACGTGCATTTGTCTGTCATTTGGAAGCAACGGAGTTTGCGTCTCGCTTTTCCTGACAGTTTGAGATTCCACCGCTAGGGGGCTGCCGAAGAGGGAATCTTGAAACTGTAACCAGGGAAACAACCAGCAATGTAGCGCAGGGTGCAAGTACCCTTATGGGGATATACGAGTAAATTAAAAATAATAAAATATCTCTGTTCCACTTTGCACAATCTGCAATTTGACTGGCATAGTGTCCAATTTAGAAACATTCACAGTTTAGATAAGAGCACGTGTACAAAGGTGGTGTTGTAAACACTAAAATGACTGACTACGTCAATCCATAAAGCGCGGAGCTTGATAGTGTTAATTACATAAAATTAATGCAAGTAAAATACTGCAAGACTTATTTGCCGTGTCAGCAGGTGAAAGATAGATGTTTACTTATTAGAGGAATTTTTAAGCATCCGAATGAAGTTATAATGCATAACCATTCCATAGATATCTAGTATGCAGTTTACAAACAATATTGTCATAGTTTGGTCATTTCTTAAAACATGATTATTATTGAGAAACATAAAAAAACATCACTTATAAATGTCAAAGCCATTATAAAACAACTGCTAAATCTCAGAGCACTACATCAAAAGAAGGGCGATGTCACTACTGTGCATTTACAACAAAACAGGCAACTAAAGTCACAGACCGTGTTAATTGAACTTGCTCTAAAGGTGTGGCATAACCATAGATATAGAATTACTAGAACGGTTAGTATCCAATTGTATGCAAATTAGTTGGCCTTATAAGATCGAAGAACACACAGCATATAAGTGTACAAATTAGCTAAAAGATCATTTTCCTCTTAGTATATTGTGTTTTTCGTGCAATGGAGCGTAGATTGTTTGAACGAGACAAGAAAATGCGACTAATCTAGTACTTTGTTATATCCCTATGGCACATCTGACGTCTGTCGGATCCAACATAGCGTGTTTTGGGATTACAGGAAGGGAAGAGCTTGGCACTCAGGGCGAAAACTTCTAAAGTTAGCAAACGTTAGCCAGCTCGCTTTCTACTTGAGCGAGCAAGAGACTAGCTAAAGTTTCGACTTTAGCTAGTTAACTGCTTGATAACTAGCAAACAAGATTTAGCCACAGGCGTACATAAGAAATATTAATGGATTCCGTTGACTCAGGTACGTGTTTTCATCCACTTTTGGAATGCTGTTTGTCTTGTCCAAGATATTTTTCGGCTGTTTGGAAAGTGAAATAAGCGTAGCCAGCAAACTAGCTAGCTAGAAAACGTTAATTATCGACTCTTGAGCTGAAAACGGTTGATGATTTAACAACTACTGTCCTCAATTGGTAACGTTAGCTAGCTGTCGTAGGCTAAATAGAATAACTAGCCTATCTATGTGGTTAGCTAGCTAATCTATCATATGGGGGCAGCACTGCCAGTTCAGTAACAGTTTCATTGTAACATCGAACTGTCAGATCATCACATTACATTGCATTCCATCAGCTAATTATTTAGAGATAACAACCTTCCACCGTTTATTTCCCATTGTTGCCAACGTTAACTAGCTAACACGTTAGTCATCGTGCTAGTCCAGGGGACACGTTTGAACAATCCTAGGAAAATGTAATGTCAGCTAGCGAGTTTAGTGTGTCAGTTTAGAATACAATAGCTGGCTTGTGGGTAGTTTCATGGCTAAAGGTAGCCAAATTCCATATAATAATATTTTGTAAACTCGATATATTTGGTAATAGTTAAAATGTATTCAGTTAGCTAAATTCATACAGCAGTAGCCAGCCAAGTTAATTGTCCTCACGTTTGACAATATTTTGGTAGGAGTCACAGTGCAACACAGTATTATTTTGATAGACAATTTACGGCACTTCCCAGGTTGAGTCCCTTCCAAACAATTTCTGTTTAGCTAACTTTAACTGGTATTCAAAAACAGAAACCATACGATATTTGTATATGCCTTTTCAATAATATGTCCTACAAACAAAGCTCATACATAGCATAGAACCCTACGCACTATGAGTGTAAAATGATATTTAGCCGTAAGTATTAGACGTAAGTATTAGTTACGTTAATGAGAACTTTACACGTGAGCTTTGTATATAAAAAAGTGCTGCAGATTGTATGAGACATTGGGGCGCTTTCCTTAGTCTAGCCAGTCTATGTTTATTCTAGTCCAAGGCTGTATGAGGGTTATGTATAGTTAGTTACGTTACATTATTGTCATTTAGCAGACGCTCTTATCCAGAGTGACTTGCATAGGTTACAATTTCATACATTTATGCAGCTGGATATTTACTGGGGCATTCTGGGTTAGGTACCTAGCCCAAGAGCAGTGTCCCAGTGGGAAATGAAGCTGGAAACCTTTCGGTTAATGAGCCCTGGTCCTTATGACTATGCTACACTGCAATATCAAAAAACAGCCACAATAATGTAAATGTACTGATTGGATCCAAGCAGGTGACTGGAACCAATTGCAGAAAATTAAATGGAGTGGCAGGTTGACTTTCATAAAATGTTGTTTTTGTAGTCATGTGATGGTTTGCACTAGCACTGGGTCATTAAGCTGCCTGCGCTTGTTGCTCTATTCTCTGTCTGCTATCCTTTGTTTAACCGTCTCTCTCCTCTGCAGTGTTCTACTCAGACCACAGTGGTCCTTCCAGTAACCCGTTACTGGACCAGCTGCCAAGCTATCAGTCACTGCTGTACCGCAGAAAGTCCTCTACCTCAGGCGGCACGAAAAGGAGAGGCAGCTCTCGCGGGCGACTGGGCTCATCCTCTAGCTGGAGATGGAAAGGGGACAAGGTGGAGGAGAGACCAAAGGCTCCCTCTCTCCAAAGGCCCATCCGTGAGCTTCCCAAAACCATGGAGGAGAAGCGCAGAGACAGGTGAGAAAACTACTCCACCAAGCTATGCTCCTTGTTTGGCTCATTACTTAGAGATTTTGTAAAACTGTCATCTCTGCTGATCTGTCGTCGCTGTTATCTCTTCTGATCTACCTGTCAATTGTACAAAACAAATGTTTAGGAGCAGTTTGCTTTTTATGCAGTAGTAATTGATTTGCTTGGTCTGTAAACAGCTAACACCATATAATGTTAAGCAAATGGAGAAACCTATACTGCGTTACTATTGTAACTATGAGGGTGCAATATTTGTGGTTAAAGAGTATATGAATGACTATGAATCGAGTGTGATTTCATCCTCAGAGGTCTACTGTATTCTGTCTCAATGGCTTCTGAAATTGGGGGTAAACATCAGTATTGGCACACTGAAGTGCAGTTTATGTACTGCTGTTGGAATACTGTGCCTCTGGATTGTCTCCAGACCACACTCTCAGTCCTGCCATGGAAAACAAACACTTCAGTAAAGCTGGATTCTCATGAGACTTGGGTTGTGCACCCAAAGTGTCATATGATTTAGTATGTGACAACTATAATTTCCTTAGCTGTGACAGCAAGTGGTTCTCTTGGGGTGTATTGAATTGCTGACTACAGAGATCATGTTGCATGAGTCTCATTTCTTCCTTGAATGCAAGAGGCCTCTTATTGAATTACCTTTCTACAGTCTCAATTACTCAGTCTAATATAATTCCACAACATCACTGTTTAACATTGTCTACTACTTTGCAGGCATATCAATCAGGAGACCATGTTAAACATCATGAAATATCACACTGAAAAATATGTCTTGTTTTCTGTTTGGCGGTATGGACAGTGGTTGCTTGAAGCCTTTGCGGCAATGAGTTTGGGTTGGTTGGGAGGGGTTGATGGATGAGGATAAGCCCTGATTGCTTGGACCAGCTCACTTGGGAGAGGTTGTGTTTTAGGGAGCAGCGAATGGAGCAGGACAAAGACCTGAGCAGCTGGAAGCAGTGGCGTCAGAACACACGGCGAACCCTGAAGAGACTGAAAGAGGACAGCGTTGAGATGCTAAGAGCACTCGAGCTTTGGAGAGGGGACATCCACGTCATAGAGGGTGAGAGACACAAGCAAGCTCTTAATCTCGTCTTCTTTAAGGACAGATTCAGTTTACCACAAAGACTGTCATTCTTAACTTTGAGTAAAGAATTTCCGCAAGTATTAGTTTTAAGTTTTGTCGTAAAGTTCTTAATCTTGTACTTTTTTTTAATCCACCACTCAAAGTTAAGGTGAAAGGATTATGTAGTTGGATTCAGGGTCTTAGTCTGAGACTGTGATGGACAATAAATGCTGTTCACATGCTGCACTCTCAGAGAGTCCTCTTTGTTCCTCAGGGATGTTTGGCACCGGCATCCTGTCTTACTTCTCCTTCCTGCGCTTCTTGGTACTGCTCAACTTTGTCATCTTCCTCCTGATGTTTGGCTTCGTCATGCTGCCCATCATCATCGCAACCCATGCCTCGGGAAACATTACCTTCAATCGCTCTGATGGTGAATAGCTCCTCCTTATAGTGCATTCATAAAGCAACACCAATGAACAACAGTACAGCTAGACAGGGTTCTGTCCAAAGCTCAGAGAGCACTGTCCCTTTAAGTGATGGCTGATAACCAGTTAAATCATCACATTCTCACAGTGAATCTCAGTATGTATGTGTAAGGTTTGGCAGAATGAAGCTTTCAGTCAGTGTGAATTCAATTTGTACTCTTTGTGGAATATCTCCCAATGTTTACTAGAATGTAATGCAAATGAATGTAATATAATGTAAGTAACTATCTAATGTATCTCAGTAATTATATGAAAATAAACCCTGGGGATATTGTGTAATTTGTCCTACCAAGCACACCTAGGATGTAATCTTTGCAAGGCTTATTTTTAAATACATGGGGTGCCCAGGGTATGTTTCACTTATTGAGCCGCCTTTGATATGTGCATTACACTCTGTGATGAGCTTGTATGCTTTTCAGGAAGTGAATGCAGTAACTATCCCAGCACTTCTCGTCGTGGGCTGGTTGTGTTCCACCAGTATATCACAGACCTGCTCTCAGGGACGGTATGTGCTACTGCATCTGGATTTTAAACTACTTTTCTGTATGTCAGATGGAACTCAGAATATTCCTCAGTTAAAAGTACACGGATGTCTTTGTCATGGGTATTTTTTCTCATGCATATTGTTGCTATGAGACTAAGTTTGATTTTTGACACAGTGAACAGTCTTTACCTCACAGGTTTTCTTTCATTGAATTAGAGACAATTTAAAATTCCACTTTTGTTTCCAAGGCAACACATCAGACCTAAACAATTGATCACTATTTTCAGAGATGGTAAGACTGCACAACAGTATGGAATTATGGATATGACTCCAAACTGTTTCCAAAAGGGTTGTCAGTTCAGTAGCCAGAGTTCCTCTCTTGTAGAAAATTGAAAACAGACTACATTATCTACAATGGAAAAGGCATCAAGTGTATAGGATATGGATGAGAGTGTAGGCCTTTTCTTTTAATGGTGTGTACTTGTGAACGTAACTGCTTAACATCTCACTTTTGTTTCATGTTATGCAGGGCTTTCTGGAAGAAACCTACCTCTTCTATGGGTATTATAAGGTGGAAGCCATACGTTTCCCCAGATTTACATACAGTATACCCCTGGCCTACGTGCTTGTCACTGTTGCCTACCTCCTCCTGAGTCTCATCTGGATTGTGAAAAGGTACCACCCAAAATTAATGCCTCCCACGCTGTTTTGTCAGATGTTTGGCAAGACATAAAATGGCCTTGTAGGAGATCCTTTTATAAAAAGTGGATAAAAGCAAGAAAGAGTGGAACGAACAGTGAGCGGAGGGAGCCGTCAAACCATCTAAAGCAGGGTCTGCTGCTTTGTCAGCTTTGGTTGCAGATTGTGTCATAGGTCTCCTCCAACCTGCAGGTCGGCAGCTGGCTTTAAAAGGAACCTGGTGCAAGATGAGGATCGCTTCCAGAGCTTCTGCAATAAGATCTTTGCTGGCTGGGACTTCTGCATTACCAACGAGAACGCAGCCAGGCTGAAGAGGAGCAGTCTGCTGTACGAGCTGAAGGTGAGGAGGAGCTCCAGGGCCTGTCAGAGAGGGGGCAGAACGAGCTTAATTCCACTCACCCTGACTCTGCGCTCTTACTGCAGACAGACCTGGAGGAGGAGCGCATAAAGCAGAAGATAGCGGGCCGCACACGCAGAGAGAAGTGCCGGATATACCTGCTACGGCTGGTCCTCAACGTATTCGTGGTGGCTGTGCTGGCTACCTGCTTCTACTGCATCTACAGAGCCACCATTCACTCGCAGCAGTCTCAGGTGCAAAACCCAGTCAAGCAGTGCCATTGACAGCTACAAACACACTGTTAACAACTGTTGGTCAAAGAGGAGGTCTAGTGGTGTTTTTTTCCCCCCAACATTCTTTAAGACTGTTAAACCAAAGTACATTTTGCCTCTACTGTATGTTCATGTGAAGGTATATGTTTCCTTTTGCGCAGATGCAACGACCAACCAACTTCATCCTAGACCTGATCTATGAGTACCTGCCCTCCATTGTCATCACCCTGGCCAATTTCATCACCCCGCTAATGTTCAGCCTTATTATCCAGTTTGAGGACTACTCTCCTGCCTTTGAGATACGATTCACACTGCTGAGGTGAGAGCACCTTCTGGTGCCACTGTGCAATGTGAATGTGTGCATCCAATCAGGGCTCACTTTGATTAGAAAATGTTATTTGCTTTCCCCATTTGAATCTGAACACCATCATCTAAACATCATTGCTAAACTGACCTGAGCTCCTCTGCAAATAACTAGCTTTTGTAAGCATGGGTGTTTATTTGCAGCTGGCTCATGTTTTTTTCCTTCCATCCTTCCTCTCAAGGTGTGTGTTCATGCGCCTGGCCAGCATCGGGGTGCTGCTCTTCTCCCTCTGGTCCCAGATCACCTCCTGTGAAGGCAGTAAATGTCAGTGTGGGTACAACCACACACTCTACCCGGTGAGGAAGTGAGGGACTGAGTGAGAGACGTAGAGGGAGGGAGTGAATTGCAAGAAAGGGAGTGAGTGAGTCACCTGGAGTGAATGAGGGCGAGGGAGAGAGTGAGCTTGAGGGAGCGGGTTGGTTTATTGAGGGTGAAAGAAGGAGGTATAGGGAGTTGGGGGTTGCGGGGTGGGTGTGGCTGGGGTGAGACTCATCCTAAGTTCCTTCTCTCCTGCCTCAAGTGCTGGGAGACCCATGTAGGCCAGGAGATGTACAAACTCATGATCTTTGATTTCATCATCATTGGCGCTGCCACTGTCCTTGTGGAGTTTCCAAGAAAGTAAGTCCCTGTGCCAACTCAAAAGGCATGAAATGTATTTAGGACACTGTATGCGCAAATAGTGAATCTGCACGGCCTATCTACTTTAAACAGATAATATCGCTCTTGGTTCCCAGTCCTGAGCATTTTTTCCTTGTCTAAGGCTGATTGTGACTCACTGTGACTGCGGTCTGGCCAAATGGTGGGGTCAGCAGGAGTTTGCCATCCCCCAGAATGTGCTGGAGATTGTGTACGGACAGACCATCTGCTGGATCGGCACCTTCTACTGCCCCCTGCTCCCAGCCATTAGCACCATCAAGTACTTCATCGTCTTCTACATCAAAAAGGTTGATTGCCTTTTGTACAAGTCACTGATCCAGCTGATAGTGTGGGTCTTGTCTGGCCTGAAAAGACAGCAGTGAATTAAGTGGAAGTCAAGTTACATGACCTGTTTTCCTAGGCTTACTTAACTAGACAGCGATAGGTCCTATTTTTTCTGGTGTTATTTATTGATGGTAGAGGACTGCCCTGATGATGTGTTTTTCAACTAAAGAGTTTTGAATGGAATACTTTAACTCTTTTCTTCATAATCACTTGTGTAAAGATGCATTAAGGCATAGCTTGCTGCGATTAGAATAACTGTCGTACTTCTGTTGTGCAGATGACCCTTGTGAACAACTGCCGCCCAGCCACACGGCCCTTCCGTGCCTCCAGCTCCAACTTCTTTTTCCTGGCAGTGCTGCTGATTGGCCTGGCTCTGGCCTGCGTGCCTCTTGCTGTTAGCATCGCAGAGTGAGTACCATTTTATCCCCCTGCTCCGTGTCATTGACACTGGGTGTGTGAGAGTCTGTGCTTGCTCTATATGAAATTGGCTTTAAACGTGGCATCTCCTGCTTTTTTCATTGTTAGAATCGACTGCTCCCAAGCATGTGGCCCCTTTGTCAACTACACTAAGTCGTGGGAGGTGGTCCCGCATACTGTATCCCAGCTGCCCAATGGGCTGCAAGGCTTCCTCCGGGCCATCTCCTCTGAGCCCTTTGCCGTCACCTTCTTTGTAATTACATGGTAAGTTTGTTTACGTGAGTATGGTTTACCCTTTTGCCTTTTTATCACTTTGCCAGCTTTTCACCATATGCAGATTGATGTCTGTGCTAAACCTGGCAGATATTGACATGCTGTGTTCTGTGTGTTCTGTAGCCTGGCCATGTTCTATGTCATTGCACTGGCTGGAGCTCACAAGCGTGTGGTGAACCAGCTGAGGGAGCAGCTGGCCATGGTGAGTGCATGGGAAGGCTTAACAAGACACCATAAAGCTACAAGTATGAGAGAGAAGCATAGATCAGGGGAAGTGAAGACTGTTGGAGGGGTCATTAATGTGGCTCTTTTGTCTCCCTCTCTGCTCCTCAGGAGGGCAGGGACAAACGGTTCCTGATCCAGAAGCTGTGCCAGGCGCAGCGGTCTCTGCAGGTACATTCCCGGTCCGCCAGGGAGAGTGCCCAAAACTACAGCGACCCTGGAGGAGTGTTTCTGGTCCGGCCGCCTTCCGACTCTGCCACGCACGCATGATACGGGCAGGCGCACACTGTGTTGCTCAGACTGGGACAGTCAGAGAGAACTGTGCAGGGACAGTCTGACCCAAAGTGAGCTGAGGCTGATGAAATGTTTGCACGGTCTGCTGGGTGCTGCCTGTGAGGGACCTGAGCTGACACTCTAAGCACTGAAAGGCTTATGACAGCTGGGTTCCCATACTCCCTCTTATGCCCCAGGAATCACAAACCAGTGATAAACTTGGACTAATAGCTGGACCTTGAGCCTTAAGTTGATATATTTGTCCTTTTTTAACCATTTAGGCCAATGTTTGGTTTTTATAACCTTGTCTAGATAGTGTTTTGTATTTTTTAATGTCTTCACTCTTCATTCTTCATTCCTTTGTTGTTTTTTTTAACTCTGGTGAACCTGCCACCATTTCCTTCCAGGAAGGACTTTTTTCAGTTAAGTTAAAAACACTTACATGCTTTTGTCTAAAAATTACACATAAGGATGTAGCACATAACAAGACTATATAACACTTCAAAAGGCTTACATATATAGCAGCTAGAAGGTTGTAATTGTCATTGGCAAATTGGACAACAGGCGATTTGTCATAGTGCACAAGACCACTTGCCACCCTTTTAAACCTGCTGTAAAGGGAAATAGTGTTTTTGCAGAGTATTTACAGCTTGTACAGAAATGGCATTCTCTGTGATATTTTTTGTGTGAGGAATCGTGATCATGATCACAATAAGCCACTGTGAATCAGGCCATTAATGTCCTTGTAGCCATCTACTGGAGCCTTTTCATAAGTTTTCTAACTGGTATTTCCTGTTTCTGTAAGTATTTGGGTATGCTTAAACAGACTGCCCTTGATTCAAAAACTGCCTTTACAGTGTTTGTGAATGACTGTACAAGCAGACACTGTACCAAATATGGACTGTAACCACTACAACTTTTCCAACCTGCTGAAGATTACTCAGTAGATGGAGGTTGTTTTTTTCCTTGAGCATTTTCCCTGTGTTTGCACAATTTAATTGCTTTTAATACAGTACACTGTTAAGACATTTTTTAATATTCTAAGTAGCCACTCATGCAAAAATACTAGTCTGGTGATTTGGGATTTTATAACCAAAATATTGTTTCTACTAAAGTGTTATTTTTCAGTTCAGTGAACTCCATTGAAATATGAAATCTTCATTTAAAATATACATTTATATTTAAGAAAACAAATGTATGTCTCATTTACTGTAATATGTGGCAATGTTTGTTCATTTGTAAGACTTGTAAGAATTTGAGTAATTTATTAATGTTGCAAAAACATTATCCACAGCGACTTATATCAATTACAGTTTTTTACAATGTTGTCCATTTATACAGTTGGATATTTATTGAGGCGATTGTGGGTTAAGTACCTTGTCCAAGGGTACAGTAGTGCCCCCGGCAACCTTTTGGTTGCGAGTCCTGCTCCTTAACCACTATGCTACACTAAACTACATTGTTCTGTTTGTGGAATTATCCCAGACAGATGCACCTCAACTGATAGACACACCGTCTGTCAGAAAAAGGAAGACTTCCCAATTCAAGGCTGACATCAGGCCAGCCAGAATCAGTTACAGTATCTCCCCTGTCTCTCTACAGATGATCACCATTGTGACTCAGGAGATCTGGATTCTCATTCCCTCAAAGGTTGATCACCTACTGAATCTACTGTGGGTGGCATGAGCTGAACGGTCTTGTTTTCAGCGTTACCAGTAGAGAAGCTCTCTTCACCTTCTCTTTCATCCTCAGATTCTGATTGGTCACTGCTACTCCCTGTGCCGCCAGATAAAGCCAGGCAGCTTCTGAGAAGGGAGGGTCTGTCTGCTTCCACATTTTGGTCCTCCAAGCTTAGGGGAATGGTGTAAGCAATCTGGTCTTTAGTTTTGAATAGGGCACTCTTCTCTTCCTCCAAAATGTAGTCACTAGCTTTCCCTGAACCCGTGTCTGTCCTGTCTACATTGAGTGGCAGTTCTCTGTTCTCTGTGTCTCTTTCTTTGCTGTTCTCTGGCTTCCTGAAGGACTCTGTGTGAGCCTGCGTACCCCCTGTCCCGGGGCTGCCCTCTGTTCCCACTGCTTCTGTCTCCATCTCTGAGCCTCCCTTGGCTCCTGCTGTACCCTCACACAGAGGGCTCTTTTTTGTCATGGATACAGCTGTCCTGCAGCGTGTGCCTACTCTCCCTGATCTGGGATCAGGACTACCAGGTCTGAGGATGGTCCTCCAGCCCATCCTCATGTCACTCCCTCTGCCCTTCAGGTGTCTCTTGGACTGGGTTTTTCTCTTGGTCTCTGGAAGACAAAAAGGACAACTGTTCTTGGCACAGATGTTCCCAATCAAATTTGAATTGCTAAGCAGTTCAGTAAATCAAATTTATTGATTTAAACTTGAATCAGATTTGAAGTGTTAGGCAAGATGTTCATAACACTTTTTTAAAGTCATTCAAAGTCTCACCTCCTCCTGTTTGGATGGCTGGTAAGAAGATGTCTTTCTGGAAGAGGGAAATTCATGTACATCAGTATCAGAAAATGAACATGTTAAGGAGAATCCATCCTGCATTGGTTTCGTGCACTTTCCGCATTCACAGAGTCATGGACTGTCTATTCAACAAGGCTTGAAATACAAGGATTATGATTTGCATATATGAGGGAAGCTGCTGGTTAGAGTTGTCACCATTCATAGTGTACAACCCTAAAACACTGCCATGAATGTCACAGGAAATGGCTGCACGTGGTCGCACTGGAACTTTCTTTACATGCTGTCCAGCACGACAAGCTGTCCGACACATTCCAGGGTGAACAACATAAAGAGAGGAGTGCTGATTTACAGAGAAGACTGTGCCATACAAAACAAATGCTGGTGTGTTTAAAAATGGGCATTGGTTATTGCTTGATGGAGAAAAAATCCATATAAAAGAAATTAAGATAAATAGAGAAGAAAATGAATAGGAAACATATTCTTACCCCAGTGAAAATACTGGTTTGGCCACTCTTTGTTTTGGAGGTGTCTGCCACTTCACCAGCCATAGACACCACTTCCTTTTATGACAAAAGCAGTAATATGTGTGAGGATTAAAGAAACAAAGCACTGTTCAATAAGTGTATCATAAGGTTCACATAGTATTAACCATAAAGATACTGGCTTGTGTTTTCTGCTCGATCTACAACAGAACCTTCAACAACAATGGCTTTGCCAAAAAACAATGAAGCAAATGCAGTGTCAAAGCAGATTTTGTTTGTTGTGGTTGGGAAAGGTAAGTCATCAGTTCTCTGTCTCTTTTCCACTGGTCCTCTGTTATGTTTGCTGAACTGAACACGTGTTTGTGTGAGTCACATAACCTGCTGACTGCTAGTTGCCTCAGTCACCAAAGTGCTGCTTGTGTCTGTGACTCAGCATGATCAATGTGGAAAAAAAAAAGTTTGAACATGCAAAACATCTAAGTGTGTAAACCCTGACACACCAGGATCATCACAAACCAGGTGCAACCTTTGATACCACAGCTGGTCTTGGCATTCTAGACAACAAAGGGAATGTAAAATAGCTTTTGACATTGGTTTTAGTCTTCACTTTGCTGTCCTTTTTTACATGTTTATGTCTGAAATATGCAGACAGTCTATCATTGGAAACATCTGAGGAGTAAATGCTCATGTTTATCACATTTGGGTAAATAGTCCTGTTTTAGCATGTAGAAACTAGAATGCAGATATGAGCAGTTAGAACAATTGCAAAATTTCCTGTGGAAATTGCTATTGCATTGCAACATTCCCTCTTGTAAGGAATGCATTGCTCACCGCAGCCTCTATGAGTCGTGATGCAGATGACACAAGCCGCACCAGCTCTCCCTTGGAGATGTATGGGGGAGGGGCTCTACGATATAATGCCAATGGCTCTGGTAAATAGCCTGCAGCTCTGAAATAAAGAGAAATGACAGTTTTGTACATGCCGTATATATTATGCTTATTTAATTGACTTAACAGCATTGGTCAGAATTTACCTGTGGTTGCAATAGTTCACATTGCTGGCTCCGGCAATGTTATGATTCTAGAGAAATGTAAAGGTTGTAGAATTAAATCATAAATATTAATCTAAGGGAGAGTGGATTACTTACAGTAACATTTGCACTGAGGTATGGTAAAACCAACTACAGTAATTAAAATAGTGAAATATTTTAAGTCTTACTCCCAGCGTGGAATGGCTCATTTGGCGCCGTATAGAGTATCTAATGGTGCGTTGCCTTTCGGGGCTTGGCTCCGAGTGGCCCCACCTCACTGTTGTAACCTTAAGTCCCTCCAGTCGCAGAACCCCTCCGATGTCCATTTCACTGATGTAATGTTTTTCACGCTGGTCATGCAGTTTCCCAGGACTCGGAAGAGGGTGCTGTGGTACCATACATTACATTTTTGTAAGGGACAGACAGCATAAACCAATTCTCACACTGAAACTGTCCTCTCACACACTGCCCTACCACTTTGGAGACATCCACAACCATTGGTGAAAGGTCAAAGCCATCTTCTCTCCTTCCGACCTCAACATAGTGTTGTCTGTGGAAAAATAAACACATTAGAAGTTTTAGCTTTAAAATTGAGCCAAAGCCAGCTCACACATTCTATGATGTTCTGTAACAACCATGAGACATATCAATCATTATATTCTTATATTATTATCAACTATAAAAAGATTTGCTAAATTCTAAACCCTAATTTAGTAGCAGTTTAGTAGCAATGAACAGTACTAGTATAAGAGCACAATGGTATCACTAGCATATTGAATGCATTTAGTAAGGGGTGCCGCTAGAAATTTTGGGCCCTATGAAAGAATATAATATTTGGCCCCCCAAAGGAATTGTCCTAACTCCCCAACGCCCCCTTATGGCGCCCCTGCATTTAGTACAATATCCATTTAACAAAGCTTACGTGAAGCAGTGAATTTTAGTAAAGATAAAGTGAGCATAGCCAGAAATCAGTTGTCCCAGCATGTTTATCGTAATGTTTTACCTTGCATTTCAAAAATGCCTTTCTGTAGTACCTAGTATGGATAGTTTTTCTACTCACAGTTTTTTGGCAACAGAACTGATGAGATCATTTGAAGACATCCTGCCTTTTTCCTTTTCCTGCTGTGTACCACTTATTTGTTTGCAGTCTTGAACTATGTGAAATCTGCTTTTGGTATCCAGGTAGTGCCCAACACAATACTTCCTAGTTCCTCCAATCAGAGCTTGCTGTCATGGAGACAATATAAAACACTGTCAGGTCAACATGGCAGCTCTTTTTTCAGCACTGTCCAAATGTTTGAGATCAATAAGATTCATAAATGTAAGCAGTGGAAGATGGTCAAGAACCAAGCTGGAGTTTAATAAGACTTAAACTAAGACTGAACATCATAACTATGCTTTCACACGTAGAATACTGGCTTTCATATAATTACAAATGGTGTCATTTTAGTGGGCTGCCATAACTACACCCCTTTCATCAAGTGACTTTTATGAATTGGAGACAAATACATGATATAAATGTTTAATGTTTTTCACACAGGAGTAAAGGAAGGAAAAGGGGCTTTATATGATGCTAAGATTGCATTTCTGATTTACATAGAAAACTTGATCTGGCTTCCCCCCCTACTGGATCTATTTGCAGTAAGTAGTACTGTCAAAAATGTTGACAGTCAATATTGACAAGGCCAGAAGGACTGGAATCACACAATACTTTGTAGGATAGATCTTGAAAATTGTTATGAAAATATCAATACTGTGAAGGTTCATTTTGTTATGAACTTCATAAATTTGAGCTTACAATCTGTGAAAAAACCCACTTCTCTTGTATTTAAACCCTACCATTCTATCTGACTGGGTAGCTTCCTAGCAGGTTTGCTCCTAAAAAACTGTGCTGTATGATTGGAGTAAAATTATCAACCATTAATTTTTTTGACCAGCATATATCTTTGAACTAGGAACACAGTGTAACATAGTGGTAAGGAGCAGGACTTGAAACGTAAATGTTGCCAGTTAGATTCCCTGCTGTGGCACTGCGGTTGTACCCTGGGGTAAGGTACTTAGCCCACAATTGCCTCAGTAAATATATAGCTGTATAAATGGACAACATGTAAAATTGTAACCTATGTAAATAGCTCTGGATGAGAGTGTCTGCTAAATGGCAGTAATGTAATGTAATCTTATCCTTGTAAATGTTGGCTAAGCTACCAAGTAGCACATGTCAAATAAAGCAGCACTACCTTGCTAAGATGAGCATTACAGACTGAATTTATATGGAGGACAAAATGTACCATAATATTCTCTAAGGGCCTGAAGTTCATGTACATAATGTTTTAGTGAGGAAAAAGGTGGGTAAGGTGGGGAAGCCACATCTCGGTGGCAGGTTACCTGGTGCAACAAACAGTGGGCAGGCCTAGGGCAGCTTAAGAGTTCTCCTTGATGTAAGTCTGTGTCTGACAAGCAAACAAAGACAATCGGTGCTGCTACGTAGACAGACAAGGAACAACAGAGGAAATGGTTAATATTAACATATTTTTTGCTTATTTATTAGATATTGTGTACATTATAACTAGATTAATGATGTTATTATTACTGCCCTCTCACAACAAAGATCAGTGGCACAATCAATATCTATTAGAGATGTGGTGAAGCTATTGTAATGTTGCAAACAATACCATTAAAAGCCAAAGAAAAATATTATGAATCTAGTTTCTCTGGAGGTTTCTTCTCAGTATTGTCTCTTTAAGACTTAAGACTACTAGTTAGGTGGCTACTATTGTTTACATTGTAATGTTGTTTGTATATTATTATTTGTTTTATTGTATCCATATTTTAGAGCTATTAATTTGGTGTGAATTAAAGGCCAGATGAACCAAGCCAAGCACGCAAGCAAAGTACTCAATACTACCTCCTCACCAGCAGATGTCGTAACTAATGTCATTGCTCACTTTTATCACCTTAAAATAAGCTGCACAAGTACCGTGAATGTCGAGGCCCTTAGGCCCGGAACCGGCAGCAGCGTGCTTTTTAGGTCTGACAGCTAAGACGGGAGACGGGTATTTATCCAGTTAACGTTAGCTAACCTGGGTCTGCTTCGTTTTAGGTTAAACTGTGAGGGATGGAGGTATTGTGGATATTACTTGGTGTTCTTGCCTCCCAACTGACGTATCTTAAGGCTGATGACATCGTGGTGGGCTGCGGGGGATTCGTCAAATCGGATGTGGAAATCAATTACTCCCTCATCGAGGTGAGAATCGGCCCAGCGTAGGGTGGTGACTTTGGTAAACTTGATCTTCCTCTCTGCACCTGTAGTTTGAATGAATCAGGTTAGCTGGCCAACTTCCAAGTAATTTCACGGAAGCGTAAGACAGTCTTCATATGCACGATCGCATCAAAAGTCATAGGAAAAATGCAACCTTGTCAGTAGCCAGCTATCTGGATACATGCATTGAGCTGGCCAACATTTTACAGACTTGTTGCGATAGGTAACGGGAAGTTCTTAGTTTCCAGCGTTTGTAGATGGGTAGCTGTTTACCTTGTCATGAAGCACTGCAGGTTAGCCAACAAGATGCATGAAGTTGGCCGAAAGAATTGACGTTAGCAGGCCAGCTATTTAGCTAGTTACGTCTTATTCAAATTTAGGGCATTTTAGCAAACAACAAGCTAATGTGAATTGTAATCCTAATATTTTGAATACCTCCTGACCTAGCTATGCGCTAACTAGTATTTCAACGTCCAGAATTATTAGAACTACCTAGCTAGCTACCTCTTCGTTACCTGCAGCCGTCTGGCTTCTGACATTTTAAACCAGTGAACAGTTACTTCATTTCTAAGAGTCAGTCTGTGCTGTCAGTTGCTGGTAATATTTGAAATATGTGGCTTCACGTGTATAGTGTTCTCACTGGACTTTATCAGGTGGTCATAGATGCCTTAGCTGATGTATTCTCAATTTAAACCCCTTTGTGCTGACGTGGTGGTAGGCTCCACAGGCAGCCGTAATAAGATTATCAGAAGGGGGGCTTGCCTAAGATGCTGACCGTGACAGCTGGTCTGGGGGATGCTTCATTACCACATTGCCTTGCATGAATATGAGTGTTTTGTTCTATTCCTTCAATAAATAATAAAGTAGTCAATTTCCCTGTTTTTCCCCAGATTAAATTATATACCAAACAAGGCTCCTTGAAGTACCAAACCGACTGTGCTCCAATCAATGGCTACTTTATGATTCCACTCTATGACAAGGTAGGATTGTGGGGAAGGGTTGTGCAAGCAGATATTTGTTGTATTGCATATTCCCAACAACAGCAGCTGTAATTTTAACATTTTCATGTGTCTGTGTTTCAAGGGAGATTTTATCCTGAAAATTGAGCCACCTCTAGGATGGAGCTTTGGTGGGTAGCTTGCTCTCTTTTTAAATATTTTGGTCTAACACCTTTGGTGGTACGTGAGCCGTGACATGTCCTGATTGTCTGTTTTCAGAGACCACCAGTGTGGATCTTCATGTGGATGGGCTGACTGACATCTGCACTAAAGGGGAGGACATTAATTTTGTCTTCACAGGCTTCTCTGTGTCAGGAACGGTGAGATGAACAGACCCATTGCCAAGTACAATTGTCTGGAATGTGATGTCTCTTCTGGACCTAAGGAAAAGTTTAGCTGGTTCTGAGATTCTCGTTGCTGTGTGTCCTGGCTCAGGTGCTAAGTAAGGGGCAGCAGCTGGGTCCAGCTGGGGTAGAGGTGAGCTTGCGAAAGAGTGGCGCAGAATTGAACCTGCAGACGGTGCTCACGCAGCCAGGAGGAAAGTGAGTGCAAGAGAACATAATCCCACCTGGCCCACATCCTCACAAACTCTACTCTTCACATCCTCACAAGCATTAGTGTCCAAAGCCTCACATATATGAGGATGGATTCACTTTAGCTAAGAGCATGTCATGTAAATTGTGTTCTATCAGATTGTCTCTATGAAGGCTGTTCACAAGTTTTAGCATATTTAAATAAAAGCCTTTCAAAGAAGTGTAACCTGTGCAGAATTAAAGGATTTTTTCTCATGGTCAGGTTAACAATATTGACTTTTTCTATTCTATTTTCTCTGCATCTCTATGACAGGTACACCTTCTTCAAAGTTCTGCCTGGAGATTATGAAATCACTGCAACCCATCCATCCTGGATTCTGCAGGTGGTGAGTATTACAACCCCCAAAGGAGGCTCAGAGTTGTTATTCCGCGTTCACTCCAGTCTTCCTTTCTGTAAATATCGTAGTGGCCATGTTGTGTTTACTGAGCTCTCCTGTTTTGCATTACTAGTAAGATACAGACATTCTGTATTACAGTGAACAGTTAAACAGACACTGTATTTTCAGGATTCATCTGCATTGCAGGTTTCTTGATATTACAAAGTATTGTATTATGTTAATGAGCAGGTCAGAGCAGACAAGAAGTAGTCATTCCCTTCCCCCACAGAGTGCTACCACAGTCCGTGTGTCCAATGCCAATGCCCCGGCTGCAGCACCCCTGGTGGTGGGAGGGTATGATGTTTCTGGGGAAGTGCGAAGCGACGGAGAGCCCATGAAGGAGGTCACCTTTCTACTCTACTCAGCTACAGTCACGAAAGAGGTGAGTGCGAGCAGTGTCACTGATGCTGTGCATCGACCGCTCATCAATTGTGTTCACAGCTGTGTTGATAAAAGATCTTAAGCAACTGCTCTGAACTCTTGGTTCTGCTCTCTGAGCTGTGGCTCTTCAGAGGTATCTAGATGAATCAGTGCTGAGGTGTAGATTTAGGTAAGCTGCTGGGACAGTACTCTGACCTGTGTTCCTGTGTGTCCCAGGACATCACAGGGTGCAATATGGCCCCGGTGGAGGGTGCTTTGTCAGGAGAAGAGTCCCTCTCTTACCTGTGCAGCGTTCTGTCCCGGGAAGATGGGACCTTCACCTTCCCCTCTCTGGCCAGCGGGGAGTACACAGTGGTAAGGCCACTGCTTTCGTCAGCACACTACAGCCATGCAATCACACTGGACCACATGCTGTTTCCTCAACAGCCTCTTCATAGTTGCTGTCGTAAACTCTATAAAATGTTATAAAAGTGATGAGTAACAATACATCATGTTTCCCTTGTATGTAGAAAAGATGTGGTTAATTATAGTAGCATCTAATGGAAATGCTCATGTTTAGTCTCATATTTATCTTAGAATAGCATTGTAAGCTGTTTGAATGTGTGTATTCAGTTAATAATATAAATGCCATATTTTTTAATACAAATAGCTGTGTAAATCAATATGCACTAGCAACCGCTGTTGGATTAACTCCCACTGGTATAGCAAAAAAAAAATTATTCTTCTGTGTGTGAGCCAATATATATCTTGCTATCCCGCAAAAACAATTGATCATCACTCAATAAAAGCAAGGTAATGGCATCCCTCTGAATCTCTGTTTGCTTAATTGATTGGTTTTAATGTAAACTTCACACCCTACTGCCAGTGGATGTCCAGTTCTAGTGTTTGTCTCCTGTGTTGTGTTGTCATGTGCTGACTTTGCTGAGTTTCAGGTGCCTTTCTACAGAGGAGAGAGAATCACTTTTGATGTTGCACCGTCTCGGATGGAGTTCAGAGTGGAGCACAACAGCTTAAAACTGGAAGTAAGCTCTTGATCCTGGCATTTCTGCCTATGGCTTCTTGCGCTTCTTCTCCATGTTTTGGAGTCGCTATCTGTCTGTGGAAATGAAGTATTAATACTCTTCACGCAGTGTTTGGTTTTACAGTGCCAGTGCCACTCAGAGACTCAGGGGTGTGTGTGTAATCAGCAGATTTGTGGTGTGATTGTTTTGTTGCTCTCTTCCCAGCCTGTTTTCCGTGTGATGGGCTTCTCTGTGACCGGCAGGGTGCTCAATACCCCTGATGGGGAGGGTGTCCCTGACGCCACAGTCACGCTCAACAATCAGATCAAAGGTGAGAACCTCAATCCTGTGCCCCCCTCAGGGGAAACTTTCGCTTTCTTAAGGGCAGAAGTTTGGATCCAGGGAATTGGGAAGGTTATTTTGGTGTGGAACATATCTGCTCAAAGGGTTGTCCTCTTTCATGGTTTGTCCAGGTTTAGGTTTACTTCATGACTAATAGAGATCTGTATTTATACATAAATCATCTTCATAACTTTTAGGATTGTTTAGAATGGGTTTTCATCACATTCTGTGAAGCCACTATATTTGACTCTTTCTATGCCAAATAATCTAAGGAGAAGACATTTGACACCAACTGTTTCGGAACCTGTTGTCATTGTATCAGATGGTGTAAAGTAAGGAGAGAGGTGGCTTCAAATTTTTTTGTACGAAAAAGAAGTTTACTGCTTGCATGGATAACAGTTAATTAACTTTAACCAAGCCACCTAGCTTTGTTTCCTGTCAAAATCAATACTTTCAAAATTATGACACAGATTTGGACTTGACTTGGTTGTAGTAATATATAAGGACACAAGGAATCCAAATCAATAGCAAAGTGCCCTTTTTAAGCCTACATAATTTTAATATTTAATTGAATTTTAATTTTAATTGAGTATATAAAGCAGTTTTGTCTTTGTCTGACAAGTAGTATGGTGCTTTACTCCTCAAATTACATTCTAAAGTTTTGCAGATCGTTAGTGTGCAAAACTTTGATGGGTATTTTTTCCTGTGAAAAGAATTGCATTTACGTTTATTCTGTCCTTCAAATGGCCACCTCCGGGCAGCACCATGCAGTAGACAAATCTGGTTTTACAGCATAAACAAATGTTTTCAGAGAATGAGACCACAAAGCATAATGTGGGTGTGCAATGGTGGGTGTCGGAACCAAGTCTTTTGAGAGGGGTTGACCCATTTCACAGTGTCTGGATTAAATTCTCTGTACTGCTGCATAGAAATTTGAGCTGAGAACAACAAATAGGTGTCTCCCTTTCAGACTTGTCCTTTGTGACAGGCTGCTGGCTGATGATTGGATGTATCTTTTCTCTTTCAGTGCTGACCAAAGAGGACGGCTCTTTCCGTTTGGAGAACATGACCGCAGGAACCTATACTATCCGCACGCACAAAGAGCTCATGTTCTTTGAGCCAATCACAGTGAAGATTGCCCCTAACACACCGCAGCTGCCTGATATCATCACAGCGGGGTGGGTGCCGACTCACATTGACTGACACAGTGCTATTAAAAATGTATCCTTTTCAGGCAGCATATTTTCCTAAGCTTAGGCAGAGCCTGGAGACACTTTGAAACTGAGGTCTGTCTCGCACTCTGTTTGCAGGTTCAGCGTGTGTGGCCAGATCTCCATCACCCGGCTGCCCGAGGGCATGAAGCAACAAGGCCGCTACCGTGTCACCCTAACCCCCCAAGGGCAAGACAAGGCTGCTGTCCGCACTACAGACTCTGACCAGCAGGGGGCGTTTTGTTTCCAGGCCAGACCAGGGGACTACAGCATCCAGGTACCAAAGAACAGCTTTTTGTCTTGTTTTGTAAGGATTACCTGCTTTTGCTTTAAGTTTTCATAGGGAAGTCCTTACTGCTCTCACAGCGTGTCCTTTGTGCTCTGCCCCATCACATGTAGGTGTCCCTCCCAGAGGCTGAAGTGAAGGCCGGTCTGGCACTGCAGCCTCAGGCTCTGGAGGTGTCTCTTGTGGACCAGCCTCTGTCTGACCTTCACTTCACGCAGTTCATGGCCTCTGTGTCTGGAAAGGTGTCCTGCCTGGGTGAGTCTCCACTGGGTGGATTTTGTCGGAACTCGCCAAGTGGCGAGGTGTGGTGGAACGGGCTGTGCTAGGCTGGTTGTTAACCCCGTCCCTTCCCCCACCTCCCTGTGTGTCACTCAGCGGCCTGCGGTGACCTGATGGTGACCCTGCAGCCCGTGAGCCGACAGGGCGAGCGGCGCAGCGTGCAGGTCTCAGGAAAGGCCGACTCGCTCACATTCTCGTTCGACAACGTCCTGCCTGGGAAGTACAAAGGTGAGCATTAGCACTCATGAGAGGACGTAATGCAGTTCCACCCCATATGCAGCGACCTTACTGAATTAACCTAGAGTGCGTTTACTGCAGAATAAGCTTCTGGCATGAGTGTCTCAGTGGGGCTAATCCAGGGGCATTTATCTCTCTGCTCTGTCTGTGGCAGCGAGCATCTCCCATGAGGAGTGGTGCTGGAAACACAAGTCCGTGGAGGTGGAGGTGCTGGACACAGACGTGCTGGGATTGGAGTTCAGGCAGACGGGATACATGCTGCGCTGCTCCCTGTCCCACGCCATCACGCTGGTCAGTACCTATAATGCCCCTGCTCTTTCTCTACCGTCTCTCTGCCACTGGCCAGTCAAAGAGCTCCTGCTTAACCCTCTCTCTTCTGTGGCAGGAATTCTTCCAAGATGACAGCATACCTGAGAACGTTGGAATCTACAACCTCTCCAAGGGCGTCAACCGCTTTTGCCTGTCCAAGCCAGGTATGACACCACTCCCCTACCTCCTCACACCGCCATTGTGTCACCTTTACATAGGACAGACTGTTGGGGTAACGGCTTTGCTTCTTGGTAGGTGTGTACAAAGTGACACCTCGATCCTGCCACCAGTTTGAGCAAGATTATTACACCTATGACACGTGAGTATGATCTGTGTGCATTGCATGCATAAATGGTCTCAGCTGTATCAGCTGTGACATAGAGTCGTGCTTATTCAGAGTAATGATCAGGGCAGAAGGTGTGCTTGTGCTTTGCTGTGTGTCACGGCCCAGCCGCCAGATGATTCGCCGCGTGTCTCTTTCAGCTCCGCCCCCAGCATCCTCACTCTGACTGCGGTCAGACACCACATGACTGGGCTCATCACCACCGACAAGATCATGGATGTCACTGTCACCATCAAGTGAGTGTCCACTGGGACAAGGGAGTGATTCATCCCTGCATTTTCTTGTGATGTGGTGCAGTTATAGTGGTCATGGGGGCAGCAGAAGGGAAGAAAAGCAGTGCTGTCAGATGTTTTCATGTATGTTGTATTTGTTGGAATGGAAAATGATGATGCATTCTGGAACCGTCTTCCTTACATGCCTCATGTTCTGAACATTTTTTTCAATGAGCATCAAGGTTATATTTTTTTTCTCAAAAGGACATGATGCATTTGATTCTGCTTGGCTCAATCAATTTACAATGTGTTTGTGTACCAGGCAGAACTGAGTGTGAATTGATATTGTATAAAAATCTTTGGAGTTAAACCTCCCTTGTGCAGTCACTGTTCTGATTGCTGTGTTGGATTCTTGCTGATTGTGCATACGTCCTGTATAGTTAAACATACATCCCCTTCAGACCAGAGAACCCTTACTTGAAGACAGTAAGAGGATTCACAAGCTTAGCAGTTCTGTGGGACTTTTATTCTCCTCTCTTCTCAAAAGTATTGAGTTGAAGTGAGGTAGTGAGACTGATTTCAGCAGTAATTGCCATGCTGTACTTTATCTCAGAATAAATCAAGAGCCCATGAAGAGGTCAATTAAGTGTATTTTAAATGCTAAAATGCTTTGCTGTCCTGCCCACTTCAATGTGCAATTTAGAAGTGTGGTTTGACACTTGAAGATATTAGACCACTCTTTAAGATACCCTAAAAATGTAACACTTGAGAAGAATGAGCAAAGCCCACATTCGTCACAGTGAACTTAATAAACCTGAAAGGGTAATCAAATGAGCAGTGCTGTTGGATTGCAGAAATGTTTAAGTTGCATGTCCAGTGACAGCAGGTGCTGGTTTTAAACGTTAACGCAGTGCTGTGATTGTTAACGGCCGGTCACTCCTGTCCCTCAGGTCCTCCATTGAGAGTGAGCCGGCGTTGGTGCTGGGGCCCCTGCGGTCCCAGGAGGAGCTGCGGCAGGAGCAGCAGCTGCAGGAGATCGAGCTGCGCAGGCAGGAGAGGGAGCGGCGCGGCGAGGAGGAGGGCAAGGAGAGCCCCCCGGTGCAGGAGAAGGCCGACGACCTGCATGGGCCCTTCCACTACGAGTTCTCCTACTGGGCCAGGTACCGTGCGCTGTAATGAAAACCCAAATCTCAAACGGTGACCCAAATGACTGCACTGGAACAACTTTTTAATAACAGTGGCAGAAGCAGAGGTGTCATTTGGCCTTACAGCACCAGGCAGCTCAGGGGTGCCTCGGCCTCTCTGTGCGTACACAGGAAATAGTGATGCAGTGCCATTGGTGTGAGTCTTAATTTTACACAGTGCCGTCACCTTCCAGATCAAAACTGCAGCCCAAAAAGCTGTCAGTGTGCCTGTGGTGCTCAAACGAAAGTGATTAAGAAAATGAGACAGGACCGCGGATCACCACGGAGTGTTATTTTGATGATGAAGTGCCCGTGGTGACATCCTGCTCATAAGAGGAGGCGGCCCTCTGGATCACACTGGTGATTGATTGATGGATAGGTTAGTTTATTGGGCAGCCTTTTACGGCCTCCCTGTCTTCTCTTACAGGGCTGGGGAGAAGGTCACTGTGACGCCCTCCTCCAAGGAGCTCCTCTTCCACCCGCCCGAAGTGGAGGCCACCATCACTGGAGGTAGGAGCTTCTGGGCGGCGTGACTCTTCTGAAACCTGAGAGTGGAGGTGTGCCACTGCGGTGCAGGCATGGCCCACCTTGTGCGATGCAGCTGTGTGATGAAGCACGGTCTTCTCTGTGCCGACAGAGGGCTGTCCCGGGCGCCTGGTGAACATTGCCGGGCAAGCGGGACTCTTCCTGGAAGGACAAGTGTCACCCGAGCTGGAGGGTGTGGAAATATCCATCAGCGAGAGAGGAGCGGCAACGCCCCTCATCACTGTGTTCACCAATGAGAAGGGAGCGTACAGGTATGGCGGCCTCTTCAATCTGTCCGTCCGCTGGTCGTAAAAGGACGGCAGCTGTGAAAGTCGTCTCACCATGAGCTGAGTGGTGGCACATGTTTACCAGCTTAAGAGTATGAATGCTAACTGTGAATCACACGCCTTACAAATGTTAAATGCTGTTAGTGTGATGTGAATGTGATATAGCTGAAGGTGCAGGTTGGTACAGTACAGAGCGCAGCCTCAGAGAAGCTGTTTCTCTCACCTCTCGTCTCCCAGTGTGGGGCCGCTGCACAGTGACCTGCAGTATGACATCAGCGCCAGCAAAGAGGGTTTTGTGCTGACGCCGGTGGAGGGCACTCAGAGGGATTTCAAGGCCTTTGCCCTGGCAGGGGTCACCTTTGAGGTAGAAACTTGGGAGAACATTGTTAATGTGTTCTGTCAGTGGGCCAAATGCTAGGACTTAGCATGGTTTTTGTCCTAATGTCACGTCTTCCTTGGGTATGTAAGGGATAACCTTGTAAAGGTGAATTTATCGGTACCTTTCATTTCAGACAGGCAATTTGTCTCCTTATTCTAATGAGCAGTTAAGTCCCGAGTTGGAAAGGCACAAAAATGCATGTTGACCTAGAGGACTGTGGATAATGCATTCTAAAGGTGTCCATTCTGTGTTAGTGAGAGATTTAGAACTGTGTTTCTTTGATCGCAGTTCTTTCTGAGTTACAGCACTGAGACAGGCACAGCATACTGGTCGAGATGTTGATGGTTTTGTGTGGTATTTCGTGGGCCTGTGTGGCACAGTGGTCACCCAGCGTCTTTGCTGTATGTTGCTTGTAGATCAAGGCAGAGGATGGCCAGCCCCTGTCTGGAGTCCTTCTCTCTCTCAGCGGGGGTCAGTTCCGTTCCAACCTGCTCACCCAGGAAACTGGCCTCCTTACCTTCAACAATCTGGTACATCCCATCCCACCACCGGTCTGCAGCTTTGAAGTCCATCTGCCCTCTCTAAGCCATGTTCACATCCACACAGACAGCTTTGTCTCTCACCAGCTTCACTGTCATTGGTGCTGTCCCATTCCAGTAGCTGTGGGTGATGGTTGAGCTCTCGTAATCTCTCTTCAGTGATCCCATTCTCTCTCTACGCAGAGTCCCGGTCAGTACTACTTCAAGCCGATGATGAAGGAGTTCCGCTTTGAGCCCGCGTCTCAGATGATCGAGGTGGAGGAGGGTCAGACCCTCAACATCGCTATCACTGGCTTCAAAACTGCTTACAGGTAGGGTCAGGATGGCAGAGCAGTGGTCTGGCTTATGGAAGGATAGGATTCAGCTACCCTGAGTCACTGCCGATTGTAATTTACCTGTGATCATTATTTTCATTATTTTCCTTTTGTCTGTCACTGGGACTTAAGGAAAGGAGGAGCAGTGCATTGTGGGTCTCACTCCCCCCTCTCTCTTCCTCACCCCACAGCTGCTACGGTGCTGTGCTGTCCCTGAGTGGCGACGCGGAGCAGGGGGTGGCGGTGGAGGCAGTGGGTCAGGGGGAGTGCAGCCTGTACAGCGAGGACACTGTGACAGACGAGGAGGGTCGCTTCAGGCTACGGGGCCTGCTGGTGAGTCAAGCTGGAGGGCCCTGCTCACTCGGGTTGGCAGGCCCACACGTGGGGGGGATTCAAAAAGACAGAAACAATACAGGAGAACCAGGGGATGAATTTCATTCTCACCTTTGGATTGATGTTATGAGGACTTACTTGTCATGTTTAAGTAGGGCGAGATAAAAAAAATAATTGCATTGTTATTTTGTCGCACCACTGTCTCTAATTGGTGAAATAAGACAGTGTGCTGTCAGCCTTTTTTGTGAAGTGTTGGGGAATTTAATGATATGGAGTGTCATCTTGCAACGGTTTATCTGTTTAATAGCTGTTTTTTTAATGTCTTTCGCAGCCTGGGTGCAAATATGTGATCCAGCTGAGAGCTGAAGGTAACGACCACATAGAGAGAGCCCTGCCCCAGCACAGGCCTATTGAGGTGAGAGTTCAGCGCTGTGTTGCTGTTTTGCTTCAGATCCATCCTGATATTAAAAGTGAGACTGTAAACTGTGATTGCCTGAGCTGTATTCTGAATTAACCAGATTTATACTATTGTACTGAACTCTTAATGGTCTGTTTTTTTGGTATGAATGTCTAGGTTGAGAACAGTGACATTGAAGGTGTGAACATCATTGCCTTCAGACAGATCAATCAGTTTGATCTGAGTGGCAATGTCATTACATCCCCAGAACACCTTCCCACTCTCTGGGTAAGGCCGCTCTCATCTTTCACACATCCTCTTGGCTGGCCCACAGAACCACAGAGGCAGAACCTTAGTAGCTCCGATAACCGGCTAGGCCGCAAGCCAGGCTTTAGGTGTCAGCGTGCCATTTCCCATAGGAGCACATATTAAGCACATGTCAAGTCAAGTGGAAGTCATTGACACCCATGAGAGAAAGGAAGCATTAGTATTGTTTCACGTTTTCCAGCCTGGTCTCACTTGATTTAGAGCCTAATGTCTGACCTGACTGTAAGTTTTTAGAGAAGGTTTTTGGGCAGTGCCCAAAAAAGTGTTCAAACAAATTCAAACAAATCAGAACTAACCTATATTAGAAATTCTTCAAAGTAGCCAAAAATATTTTTTAAATTAAATTTTTTTTGGAAAGAAATTCATACATGGGCATCAACTTCACTCTCTATATTTGTCTAAAAAACAATTTTCACACATTTAAGCACAAATCTTTACATCAAAATGTCTTTGAATGCATGTTTCCCGCTGTCTTAATCAAATGCGTCCAAACTTTTGACTGGTTCTGTATGTCAAAAAGACATCTTAATGGTCACCTGTGGCTTGATCTTTCTTCTGAGTGCAAGTCTCTTATTTCAGCCTTTTTGTGTAGTGCTAACAGTTTGCTTGCACCCCTTTAATCGCAGGTGAAGCTTTATAAGAGTGACAACCTGGACAACCCAGTTCACAGTGTGTCCCTGGGCCAGTCGCTCTTCTTCCACTTTGCCCCGCTGCTGCGGGATGGAGAGGTGAGTCCTGGCAGCCTCATGCTAGCCCTGTCACCTAAGCTTGGGGTGTCTGACATGCTCTTTTGGGGGTGAAGTAGGGCATTTTGGGGATGACTGTGAAATGCATTTGTTTTTTTTTGGGAGATGTCAACATGGCTAATGAACTACCTGTAATTTCAGGGGTAGCATAGATACATCAGTGTTATTTCCACCCCTTTTTGGCATTTGAATGTTATGTGCAGTTTTGTCCCAGTGTGTAACAGGATCAGATGGGATGTGGATATGGCAGGTTGATACTAAATGCACTGGTCAAAGAGCCATGCATGAGGAATAGTTTTTATGACAGTCCCTGGTTATTGTGCTCGTTTCATTGACTATGTTGTCTCCTCTCTGCACAGAGCTACGTGCTTGTGCTGGACTCCACCCTGTCCCGTTCGCAGTACGACTTCTCTCGGCCCCAGGTCTCCTTCACCGCCACTGGGTACCACAAGCACGTCACGCTGACCTTTAACCCCACCGTGAGTACTGGCCCACACATGTCTGATCTGTTAATTATTTCTGCTTTTACAGAATCGGCTGAATAGAAGTACAGTTGCTGCAGCTTGCCGCAGCTTTGAACAACTAGTCTTACAAAATAGATTGAGAAATGCTGTCTGCACTTTGCCTGTATGGTAAAGACTCCATAAGTCAAAATGCAAATGTAAAAAGACCAATTTGAATTTTATTTGGGGTGGTGAAAAAATGCTTAGTGTAGCAGTAAACTCCAGTCTTTGCATGCATTGCATCTATAGGACTCTCCAGTTAGGTATAGTATGGTTGAGGAGGTAATTGACTGTTTTAATGGATTTTGTTTAACAGGCTGATTTCTTCATGGTGGATTTAAATCCCTCCTTCTATCCCATGAACCCAGTCCAATACTACATGTGAATTCATGGAGTGAATTGTTCGTTTTTCAGCGCAAAGTGCCTGACCAGGACGTGGCCCAGGGGTCGTACATTGCACTGCCTCTCACTCTGCTGCTTCTGTTAGCTGCTTATAACCACGAGAAGGTACAGTTCCTCACGCATTCCTTCAGTTCATAACTTTACACACGTTTCTTTTCATTGCCAGCTCCAGTGTTGCACTTGCACCTCCTCCATGTTCTCCATGAAGTTGTTCGATGTATTATCCTTTGTGATGCTGCTAGAGGCTTGATGTACTGAGCTGACCCGAGTGAAATCTGTTGCTACTCAAAATGGCCTGGAGGTCTTGGTAGTTTGCCCAGTGCCCACCGGCGACTGCAGTAAAATGAGTTAACCGAGGCACGGCCAACGTGTTTTCCAGGTCATCCCTTTGCTCCTGCAGCTGCTGAGCCGCGTGCAGGGGGTTCGTGGACTGGCGCAGACAGGGGGGGACGGCGCCGTCCTGGACGATGCCAAACGCCAAGCCAAGAGGCAGAAAACCAGGCGCACATGAGGAGAGCAAAGAGGACTGCAGACCCCACCCACGTTTCCAGAGCTGACGGGACAACCGGAACTGCAGTCACTCCCACATCACCTTGTAGCTGCATGGACTGACGGACTGATATTGCCAGCATGGATTCTGCTCTGGAGCTGGGAACATTGCAAGGCAGGGTAGTTGAGAGTGGGCCCTCTGCAGTACACTGTCACTTCTGTCAGGTGTGCCTCTGATGGATGTTTCACACCCTTGGAAGAATCCATACCGTCAATATGGGCCTTTTTGTACCTTTTTCATGTGTTACTTGATATCTGAGCCCTTTTGCAAAAGCTCTAAAGGACGGAAGAAAGATTGTGTCTATTCCTGTGTATGACTTTGTCTCTAGAATATGGTTTTGGGTAGTGGGGGAGTGTATGTGTGTGTTTGTGTGTCTGCTTAGAAGAAATGAAGCAGTCTGGGGAAACTGCAGGTATAAGAATTATAGTGAATATCTAGGAACCTACAAATATGAGGAAAATGGGATGTAACTCGGAGAGATTAATTTATGAACAATAAATCTTTAGATGTGATTGTGAAATGTTTTGAGTGAGAGCGCTCTCAGGGAGGATGTGGACTTAAGTATGGCTTTGCAGGGTGATGTCACCCTGGGCCCCAGCACTTGCAGTCCCTCGGATCCAACAGCAGGGGGGGATCATGCGCTTGAGTACAAGGCTCCCTGATTCAGCTCGCTCGCCTCACAGAAGTGTGCATGTCACTGTCTGTGAAGGTGGGTCACACACCTACCTTGACACTTTTCTTTTTTTTTCCCAAATTAATTGGGAGATTTTATTTTACGTGATTAATGTTTCTGTCCTGCAGTTTTAAAAAATGGTTTTGTATCCGAAGTTCAGGTTGCTTATGAGAGTTTGAGTGACCCCTGGCAGCTTCCTGGGTTGGAATGATTGAGTGACGGCCTGTGGTACTGCTGATGGGCTGGGCAGCGGGGTGGGATGGGTGTGGGGGTGAGAATCAATCTTAAATTATGTCAAGATTTGATTATGTTGAGATAATAAAAAAAATACAAAAACCTTTTTCTGAGAAAATGTGGCATGGTCTCAGACGCTTGTCAGTTGGGGGCGGTGTTGTGCCACAGATGAAGAATGACTGATCTATGGGGCATTAAGCCCAGGCGCCTACACTTAAGCCATAAATCACTATTCCAGCAAGCCAGGTTTGCTGTTGTGGAGAACAAGAATCTCATCTCTCTTAGACAAGACAAAGGGTGGTATAAGAGATGACAGTGTCATGTTTCGATTGACTTGTAAGTAGTGGAATTCAGAGGCTTTCAACTGCACGTTGAGGTTAACAATACATCAGATTTATTTAGTTTTCACAGCACTTTGTTTTGCGCAAAGTAATCAAAAATGTAACCAATATTACAAATGACTGTTCCTGCAAATAACTAATTGCACATAGCTCAGCTAACTTCAGTGCCCCAGAGCTTGATTTTGTGTCAATGCTGCCATCTTATGGTGGATGAGGTTTTCAGTCTTTGGTTGTTTAAGCAAACTTGTTTTTTATATCTGTCTTGAAATGGATATTTGTGGAGATTGCACGCAGTACCTTACCTTCATGTAGATTAGTCTGGAAAAAGAATTCACAATCTACATATTTTGGAGCACCAAATCCTTTTTTGTCATCTGTCATGAAGGTTTTGAAATTTTACAGAGAAAAAAAGTTTGGGAATGTTTGCCAGTCCTTTTTCTCCTAATCTAAAAATCTTGATAAGCTCATGAGAATTGGAAGAAGCTACCAACAATCAGGTAATGTCCTGATATTTTATATTTATAGCATTATATAGTTTTAAACCTGTACATGCTTACTGGTCCTGAGGTGCTGATTTTGTGTCTTAACTTTCAGATATTTCATATACAGATGTTATTATATCTGCCAGGAAACGTGTCACTACAAAGCCACAGAACTAGCATGATGATGCTCTTTAATACAAATGAAAAGTGTTTTGTCCTCTGAATTTGCTGACTCCAAACTTAAGATTTATAAGAGTATAGTACAAAATCATGAAACCTATACATGCATGAAAATAAAATGGCAATTACAATGACATTCTGCGTAGTTTGACAAGAGTTAAGGATGAAAAGAAAGGCAGCAACAATATTTGATATTTGACGGTTCTAGCCATTCTTATCAGACACTCAAACCATGTAAGATCAAGTCTGCGCATGGTAGAAGGGAAGGCTACTTAACTGCTCCCAGACAGGGGAAATGAAGTGTTTTAAAAGACCTCCTGTTACATGGTATTGATTTCTTAACTTTAAGCTTGCAAAACACAGCTTACTCAACCTTCCTCTTGTTACTGCAGAATCTGGGGATAAAATTTCAGTCCCATTTCATTGAGGTATGGTCTCTTGTTGTTGTAGCAGAACAATATGTAGATATATGCACCATTCCCGTACTCAATATCCTATTAGAGAACTGATTTAGTATGTGTAGTATTTTGATGCTGTTTGTGGTTACTTCTGTGGAAATAAACAAGGTCATAATAAGGTATAAGATTTCAGCATATAAATGACTTACAGTCTATGGACTGAGACTATTTCATTTGGCTTTTTTCTGGCATCCAACCACAAAATGGTTGCTTGTATCCATTGTTCAGTTTAGACTTTCTTTCAGTCAGTAAGGTATTATTTAAATTATGATATACTTATGTCTGCAAAATAGAGTGAGCAGCAACTTCCAAGGCCTACAATGACTCCAATGAATTTGCTTTTATTAATGCTTTTATTAACAGAGCAAACACATTTTGATGGTCATTTTTATGTCTTCTGAGGGCAATATTGGGTTGAAAGGCCTCAGTGTGGTTTTAAACATTAATAAAAAACCTTTTGTACATATTACAAAAGGTTACTGACCATGTTTTTCTTTAATTTGGAACTCTGCTCCCAAGACAGACACTCCAGTAAAATAACAATCATTAACTTAATGCTTGTGTTACCACTTAAGATGAGTTTTATTTTCTGGAAAACAGAGTAAGAAACAGTGATAAATTTATTTTGTTGTTTAAACATTAACCAAATATTCATTGTAATTTAAAAATCTGGACTCTCCAACAATGTCTTAAGCAGTACAACTAGAGGACTGAATCTTCACAGTGAATTTCTTTCTTGTCAGGATTATGCACAATAGTTTTAGCATGCCTCCATGCAGTAGCATGAGTACCATCTGAAAACCTTTGGGGCACCTTGACATGAAGTTCACTTGTAAGTGATTTGCCTCCTGGTGTCCTTTCAGAATAACACTTTGGCCACTTGAGGTTTTCTTGTGTTCCTGCAGCAGATGTTCTCTGGAGATAATGCAGGTCATGTGATTGAGAGCAGACACCCTTTGTGTGCTGGGCTCTTGCTTTTCCTATGTGCTATTTTGTTCTTTTGGCAATTAACTGCAGTGGAAATTAAACATGCATAAAGACTGTTGCCTCTACATGTGCAAATATTCTGCCTAACTAACTTAGCCAGCCAGCGCTCTCAGGACGCATATCATAAGCACACTTTTGAAGATAATAAGATACCTGTAGGTCCTCCCACACTTTACAACATTTTGTTGGGCAAAAAGGTGCACTATTTGGATAAAATCAAATGATGATCTGGAATCATTTATATTTTGTGTTCTAGACAAGACAGATAACCAGCTAGCTAGCTACTGCTCACTGACGCAACTAATTACCTGCAGAAAACAAAGCAAGCAGCAGCAGGACATTTTACTGAACCAGTAGAATCCTATGTTGAAGAGGGGGCTAATGCAATAGTCAGGTAAACGTTAAACAGTCCTCAAAAGTATTATAGAAAACATGCTTAGTGATTTTACGGTGTTTGACATGTTCATGGAACACTGGGCACGTGTCATCTTCACTATATCTGAATGATAATGGAAACATGTGACATATCCATACATCATAAATTAGTATAGTTCCTGGTCTAAACTGATGTCCACAGAGAAGAAAACATATTTCAAGCCAATGTGATGAATACATTTCAGAAAAGACTAAACTAATTGGCCACTCATAAGGAGGAAGGAAAAATGTTTTTGAGTGACATTGTTCAACAGTTGGAAAATTTTCACGATAATTCCAGTGTCTTAGCGATGGAGAAAGCCTTTCTTATTGACACCTGTGTGTTTGCATGTGGCAAAAATGGCTGCAGTGTAGATCTGCAGCAAAGTCTATGCAGAAAATGTACCTGTTCATCAAAAAGGTACTTTTTATAAAATAGTAAAGCATTTCTTTTTCTTTCATTTTTCTTTCTTTTTCTTTTTTGGCAAATGTTGAAATTGTTCATTGGAAATTCAATTTAGGTTGTCTTAATGTGATGGGCCCGTTGCTTATAAGGCTCCTAGTTTTACAGTTCAGTTACAGAGTCTAAGTTAAGCAAGACAGCTGGGTTTTTACAAGAGAGATTGAGATGAAGCACCTCCCTTGATTGTACACCAGCGGTGTTCTATTAGCAATAAAACCTACAACCATACATAATGACACCATACCTCTTCCTACAGTGTACAGTCAAATCATCTCTGACACAATACAGTGTTTTACCATTTTCCACACCAGTGGCAGGCCAAATACACCTTGCACCGTCTTAGAATTGCACAAGGAATATTTAATGAAGCAAGATGCCAAGTCCCCCCTGTGCTGGCATTAATATTGAACTCTGTGGAAAAGGAAGGCAAAGGAGATTGCAGACTGCTTTTGAAGTGCACTGGGGCTATTTTCCCTTCAAACATTCTTATCACCAGAGCCAGTTGTGCAGCCTTCTGCTTAGTGTGTAGCACCATAGGGCTCTTAGCCTCAGCCTCACTAACTGAGGCAGGGCCAATACACCCTGTGTCAGAATGTTCTCCAAGCTTTCTCTAGTCCTTTTCAGCCTGCGGGGATTCAGTGGCACTGGCTGGGTTGGGCTGGCCTTGGTCAAATGTCCTGAAAGAAGGCCAGTTAGCTTGTGTTGAACTCTGGGGCTGCAGGTAGTGCTAGGACACAAAACAGAGAATGGAATACACCACGAAGAGGCATACAGTCACTGGAGAAGGGCTCTGTTTTGTTGTAGGCATTGCTTGTCTATTTCATATCATAGATAGACAGAGGCGTTACAAGTTAAAAAAAAATTGGCTCATTGATTCTATGGGGCATGTAAATGTTACTGTTCACACTCATAACACTTCATTTTTCAAATGTCCTGCTCATTGGAGCACAGAGCTTGGAGATGCTCGTAGCCATCGTTTCAAAAAAAGTTCTTAATTATGAATGTCTTTATGAATTATGGCACGCTTTGAACATCTCATTCACTGTGACTAGCCCTGACTTTCACTTTGACTTTAGCATATATTCGAGAGGGCAAAGTTTACTCCGGGACCATGCTTGCAATTGCTACTGAATGACTCCTGTGCAGGAGGTGGGTGCATTGAAGTGGTACAGCAGGCAGTGTGTAGGCAGGGTCACTGGGTTTCCAGCATTGGGTGAATCATCCCATCAGTCATGACATGTCAATGAAGACACAAATCACCCAAAGGAAAGGGGCAGAAAACATTGAGATATTAATAAAAGCTGTTCTCCGAGAATGCCGTGAAAGATGGATTCATGAAATATTCATAGAAATAATGAGCAGGATTATTTTAGCGCGGCGAAACCTGATTCGAATGGGTAATTGTATCTACTGCCTCGCTGTGTCGAAGACGGAGGCAGTGAGAGAGAGAGGGAGAGAGAGACATGGCTGTGGACTGAGATCTGACAACCCTGAGTGCCAGTCTAAGTGAGGGCCAGGAAACACATTCTGTCACCGCAATGAAATACACAGTCAGGGATGACTGATGGTGTGATGTAATTAAATTATGTAGCGATCGCTCCCCTACACTGCTGCTCAGCTCAAGTGCGCTCCACTTGTCCTTCTGCACAGTTTCTCTCCTCTGCCACATCTGTCCTGTTCTTCACAGAATACCCCTATACAGTGCAGTGAGTAATGACAAAGCCCGTGCCTGACAATGATATCTACCTTCAAAAAGACCCCTACAGAAAGGCGATGTATTTGTTAGGGAACCAGAGGGCAGCAGTTTGGTGCAGTGGTTAAGGAGTGGAATTGAGAGAGGGCTTCAGCTTGTGGCTGCAAGGCCATGGGGCACCGCTGTTGCTCCCTGGAGGAAGGCATTTGGTTGGAATCACTTCAGCTGTAGAAATGGACAATATGAATAAAGTTAGTGTCTGCTAAGCAAATAAATAATGATGGAAAGTGTACCTGCCTGTCAGTCGGTCCCGCTCTGCGGGGCATTTAATATTGCATGCCAGGCATTCCTGTCTCCTGTCAAGGGCCCTGAACTGTGACCGTCTGAATGAGGCCATTCCTTCCACATGGCCATTATTTGTATTTATTTGCTAGGCAGAAACCATTTTCCAGGGCGACTTCCATAGCTTACAGTTGACGTGTTATCCATTTATACAGCTGGACATCTCCGCTGAAATAAGTCAGGTTGAGTGCCTTCGCTCAACGGCTCAGCCAGGAATCCAGTCTGCCATGCTGAGCTGGACCAAACTGCAATTCTTTTCTGTAACAATGCCCACTGAAGACTGCAGTGTGGCTCCCATTATCGGTCACTCCCCCCGGGTTTAAACCCAGGTCTCTCCCCTCGTACGTCAGGCCGTGTAAGGCCAGCCGGGGCTTGGCTCACTGCATCAGGTGAAATAGGCTCCAGTGAGCTCATCCCTCACCCTTGTGCTCATTATTTGTGTTCCAGCATGACTGATCCCGACTCCCAGGCCTGGCGACACGGGCCCAGTGCCTGCTTCATGATATCAGCATTATTTCCGTCACGGTGCTTAGGCCGCCCAGGTAAGCGAGCCCTGCCCACGCGCTGCGGGCTCAGACCAGCCTAGCGAATCAGATAAAGGCTTAGCCGCAGAGTAATTCAACAAGGTCTCGGTGGCTGCCTGCCTCTGGATTTGAAAGATTTTCAGTGCCTAACTCTGCGACAAAAGAAAAGAAATAATGATAATAAAAGGCCTGTCAGGCAGAGGATTCTGGGCCTGATGGGGCTCAGTCCTCTTCTCAGGAGCGCTGCTGTCTGCATGCTTGGCAGCGCCTGGCAGGCACTTCTCCGGTGGAGTCCCTCAGATCAGAGTCCTTGGACAAAGTCAGGGCAGCAACTTTTCCCTTCTACTTCTACTTCTTAAAGCCCTGATGTTTTTTCCTTTGATCTCTGAGTACTGTACGTAAGTCACTGTGTAATATTTAATCATGTAATTTGCATGTATGAACCGTGTTTCCAGTGTCACATTCCCTTGGTAAAAATAATGGTGGTACACATATGCACAGGAGGTTAATCTTCTGCGTGAATGAATTAAAAAGCACGCTCTAAATATCATTGCATTTTCAGCATAAATGTAAGTAAATTATAATTGATTAATGGTATTTTTAGCTACTACTACATCTACCCAACCATTAACGGATATATTACACACTCTCATTGGTTAAAATGGAAGTTCATTAATCTAATGCCATTGCACTGCCAAAACATGGTAGTGATTACATTAATGTTTCAGCGTCTCGCCGAGTGTGGTTAACCACATGAAGAGGAGGATGTGACTTTCAGCGCCATTGTTGTTCATTTTAACTTTAGCTCGCCCTTCGGTGTGCAGCAAGCATGAGATAATAATAATATCGTGAAAAACACCACATACGGTCCTTGTTAGTGGAAGTGTGTACCTTTGCTGATTAATTGAATTATTTAGTGAAAAGAGGTGAGTAATTCGCAAAATGATGAATAGAATCAGCAGTTGGCTGTGCACGTTATTTTTAAAGCGGTGTGGTTGGGATGTTGCTGCAAGTGCTGGATATAGCATGTGCCCCCCCAATGCCCTCAGTTGTCAGATAGTCAGAGAGCTAATGATGACACAGTTGGGGAATGCTGGTTTGGGGGGCGATGGGGGCAACACTAAGCGGATGGCTGGAGACTGGCAGGGCCGGAGCCCGGGAGGCAGGGGGTCGGCTGTCGAACAAACAGGCTGTGCGGTCCGTTTGTCAGGGTTCTGCATGAGTGCGGAGAGGAGCCCAAAGTCAAGACGCTGTCAGTTAGAGGTCATTTGGGATGGGAGCGCGGGCGGGGCGGCGCTCTCTCCTTCCTGCTCGGACTTTACTCTGCTTTGTGCTGATCCCTGCTCCACGGCTGTGGATTTGCGGACTAACAGTGCAGTTTGGGGAAGTGGGGCTTTAGAGGTCCATTAGTTTGGTGGAGTTAACTGAGTAGGATGTGTGTGTGCGTGCGTGTGTGCGTGTGTGTGTGTGTGTGTGTGTGTGTGCACTGGGGGAGTGGGTGGTTGGTCGAGGGGGGGGGGGAGTCAGAAAGCGAGTGAGCAAGGGCGTGATTTTAAATTCCGGCACTGTATAATTTGTCAAGCTGGATGCCCTGAGTTATTACTCACTGTGTCAGGTCAGGCAAATATTTATTGGAAGTGTTCAATAATAAATGGAACAGTCAGCGCATTGGTGTATCTGTCACTATGGGTTTGGAAAGTGAGCGGTGAGCAGGCAGCCAGGAGCTGGGTGTGGGGTGCCCTCTTTGGTCTGTGTGGCACTGCCAATGCCATCATCACCAGGCTAGTTGGCTAATGTTGCTCATTAGGAGGCCGTTCATGATCTACTGGCTTAAATTAATAAAATCTCGTGGTGTGACGCTTGGCATCGCCACAGTAATTAGGAAGAAAAGACCTGGGAAAGCGGCTAAATTTAATTGAGCAGTTTCATGCTGTAGCGGGAGCTAAAAGAGATGTTTTTACTGAGTCTATCTCAGTATATAAAAAGAGAATCATCACTATTACTGCTGCTATGTTAGACAAAAGAATAAACCAGATTACATAAATAATTGATGTCTGTGTATTTTCAATCATGGTGACAATAACTATATAGGTAACAACTATTAAAGAGAAAGAGAGCAACATTAGAACTGTCCCATTAGATCTTACAGAAAATTGAAATGCGACATATGTGCGTATTTCAGGTAAATATGAATTTTTAGCATTTCATTCCACACAAACACATTTCAGTGCACCAGTTGTATGTATGAATATGTATCTGAAAGATAACAGTAACATACATGCTGCACTCTATCTATAGGGACATACTTGTATCTTTGTAATTGAAAGGCCGAATAGCACATACCTGTAATGGAGGTTGAAGCCATTTTTAATTTATATTATTTGTTTATGACTACTTTAGCAGTTATGTGTATAAACCCAGCACCGCAAGAACATGCAACTAACTGAAGTCACTTTTCAAGGTTGATACTTTCTTTTGTTTCCCTTGGAAAGATGATTGCGAAAGACCACAGCCTAACCGGTGGATGGGGATAAGCATCATGCTCAACAGAAGCAGTGCATACAATCCTGTCATGTCATTATTCCCCTAATTGTACAATTATTTTGCCCACCATGGCTTAGTTATTATCACCACCACACTAAATATATAAGTATTTTTGTTTTTGTCATTTAATTTGTGCTTTGTCAAGCACAAAACAATAATTACTGAAAACAGACATATAGGCTTTTAACACCTGAACATTTTAACAAAAAAGGCGCATATTAATTTTTTTATTATTATCATCTGTAATTTTAATTCAATAAATTTCAACAAGGTTACATATTATGGTTGCCTAGAAGTGATTTCTGTAGGAATCCCATGTGTATATTTTTGGATGCATACGTTCATGAATAAGGAGCTAGAAACAAAATGTATCAAGGCCTATAAAACACCTACCTCAGTTATCCATTCATGTAAGATGGATAATTCTGGGCTTAATTTCATAGACAAGCACAATAGATGTGGTTATAAGGGTAGCAGTAGCAATGTTGTAATGCACAGTTGAGAGACAGAGCCCCTGAAGTGTAGCATTGCCTGCTGCTCTCCTATGTGAATCTGGGGATACGTTGAGCAACTCTCCCTCCTCTGATGTTCCAGAAAACAAAACCTGAGTGAGAATGTGGGCATTGCAGTGATTGGTATTAAATTTGAGATTTTATTCACATTTTGTTATCAGTGATTGACCTTTTTATTTATTCAGTAACCCAGCAATCTTTTTCATTTACTTTTTTCTGGAACAATAATTCTATGATGTTATCAAGAGGGCAAAGACACGATCATTGCATATCATTGCAAAAAGCTGTTATGTTGACAGTGAGGCTTGAAGAATTTTTCTCCAAACCTTTGGACAGTATAGTAACACAGTGGAGATTGTTAGCATTCAAGGTCATAAATGTATTTTGTTTTTTTTCATGTTTTGTCATGATTTAATTAAAATATAGCAGTATATATGCAATGACCACAGGTTGTGAACTACCACAACTAATTTATGATTCAAGTTGAGAATAAACTTAATCTTATAACCCAGAAACCTGGCTTGTGTAGACTATATTGCTTGGTATTTCACCATAATGTGCTTTGTGTTAACTTAAGCCCATTTAAATCTATTATGTATATGAACAGACTGATAAGTCAGAATTGCATACAGTAAAAAATTAGTAAAGCAATAATAGTTTCATGTAGGCAGAATCACATATTTGAGAGTCTGTTTCTAAATTCACTTCAGTTTCACAGCAGGAGTGTGTTCACCTAACCACTGAGGTACATGCTGGTGTTTCCAGTATTCTCATATTCCTGGCTCACAGACAAATATGCAGAAATGAACCCAGATCAACTGATTAGCTTTTGCTTTTTACTAATGTTGGATATGTTACGAATATAGTTACATATTGCTATTACCTCTGAAAGCTGAAATGTCCCTAGCATGAATATTATACTGTATGATTTGTTTGTTATTATTTCAGTTATTAGTAATATTATTTGTTGTACTGAAGTCATCATTGCCACAAATTTCAATCAAGAAAGGTTTGAGCATAGTTCAACAGTAATTTTAGTTAGAAAGGCCTTCAGGTTTCTCTTTCAGTGATCGTATGAAAATCACAGCTGTCTATCACTGTGCTATGTGGAGGTGATGGTGGGGAGAAGTCTATGGCACCATCACACATTGAAAGAAGTGACTCAGTATAAAGGCCGTCTGAGAAATCTGTCAGGGGAATTAAAATGTTTATGTGTAAAATCTCCTCACTGTAAGAATTGTGGGCATACATTTAAACTGGTACTCTTTCCCCATATTAAATCTGGTTTTACCTCTGTTTTGGAACAATACAGTCATATTGGCTTGGAATATAGACCAGCCGTTTCATGCAATAAAGTAGAATTTCAGCAAATAGACTAAGTATAAAATCAAAAGAATCAATTTCAGCCAAACAGTGCCTAACTGGTTAATTACATATTTGTCATTACTGATATTTTTTAGCTACAATATCTCAGGGCAGTTAACATGTCCTTCGTATAACAGTGGATTGTCACCGGGGCAGGGGCAGTCTTTAGACTGTGCAGAATACACACAAACATACTATTTTGTCACACATTGTGTCACAAATCACATCAGAGGAAGACTTTCAAATGTTCACGGATGTTGGTGACCTGGAGAACATGAAGGACTGACAAATCATTGGGAAAGGTCCGCAGCAGGGCTCTAACCAGTAACTTGACATATTAAAATAATAAAATGAAAATCTCATTTTTACTGGTGCTGTTTCCAAATTCAGTGTGGACATTTCCTTGATAAATCTAACTTTAATCTTTCAAATAATTCAATTCAGTTTTAGACCTTTTACCTGAACAACATTTCAGTTGAAATACAGTATTCTGTGAAAAATTGTGTAATGAGATCTGCCAATTACAGGTTGGTATTGGATTCAGTTAAGGATATCTAATTACTGTTTTCTGCTGCTGGTGAAATTGAAGCAGATCTCTTCACATCCACGACTGCATCACCACATGTCCCATTCTACAAATTTACCCATCAACAATTTTATTCAGTATGTGCTCATGCCTTTGTACATCTGCTTGGCTTGTGTTTCCCAAGATCATCTCCATATCATTTTCATGTAAGGTACACTGCAAAAGCAGCAGGAGATGCATGACTTACAATTAAGGGAATTATGCAGACAATGTTGATGATACTTAACACAGTAGTTAATTTTTGCGGCCACTGTCATGCCAGCACCAATAGTTTTCTAGCGTGAAGTGGTTGTAAGCTAGCTATGAGAAAGTAACATATTACAGAATCATGGAGAGGTAGTATCTCCTGAAAACATCATCAGGTTCAGCTGTGTTGGAAACTGGCTCATTAGAAAGACACAGTATGTATTTAGCTTGTAGGCTACAACTACTTTCAATAATTACTCTACTGCCGAGAGCAAGAATGTAAATTTCCCATTGCACTGAAGATTTGTAAATTGATTTCATGTCTCGATTTTCTCTTTTTGTGGAAGAGTGTTGCTTCTTAGCTGATTGCATTTGATTCAAGTGAATGTTGGCAATGTAAATTGTGATTGCACTGTATGAAATTGCTTGTGTGGAGAAGCCTTAACTTATTACAGTATGTGTAAAGAAAAATATGAGCTTTGTTTGCTTTTTGTTTTCTATCATTATGAAGAGGTGAAAAACATTCAAGGCCAAAGTCATTTTAAAAAAACAAAACTTCCATCATTTCAACTATTTTTATTTAACTGTTTCACTTACTGAAGGACTTGCAAACAAAAGATTTTTCAATCTTTATTTTTTTATTTTGAAAATTATTCATTTGAAATTGTTGATTAATTGTAATTTAGAATGACTCTCTAATTACAAGCTTAATCACAATATCTTTTTTATTCATTTGACAACCGTTATAATGTAACGACGTAGTGATTATTTCCGCCAGACAGCTAAGTATAACTTCTGAGTGTTGAATACAACGTAAAGCAGTGTGGTAAGTGATTCTATCAGGTGAGCCACTGGAGGTTGGCTGAGGGTATGGTGGAGGAGTGGGGAGCAGCAGGATGGTGGCCACGGGCAGATGGAGAGGCAGTAGGGGCCCATGATTAGCTCAGTGGCTCTGATTGTCTTATGATCTAAACAGACCTGATCCCCAATCCCATTAAGCAGTTAAACTGTAACCCTGCAGGACCGGGTCTCCGGAGGTGAGGAGTGAGCGTGGACACCAGACAGGAGGGCTATATCCTCCCCCTATGCAAAAATAAAGAGGGCCAAATAAAATGGCCTAATGAGCCTCTCTCCCCTCCATGTCGTGTTGACTTCAGCAGTTTCGAATGGGAAATTCCACCGTAATTGAATCCCACTAATTTATATCCTGCAGATGGTGATTCGCTGCACCATACCCTGAAGTGCAAAGCAATTTTATGACTAATTTGTATTTACATTGCTCTCCAAAACAAATAAGGTTGTGTAAATTTGCTGTGGGATTGCGGCCCCATTTAGCAGGCAGAATTGATCACCTTCACAGGCAGGGGGCTCCTTGGTCGGGGCAGGGTGAGGGGGTAAGGGCAGAGGGTTTGAGGCATTTGGGAAAAATCTCAACCCAAGGCAACATTGTTTGCATGGCTCACACAATGGGGGATCCTCTGTGTATTACTGGAGGAAATAGAGCCCATTTGTTGAGGGTAATCAGTTTCTTTCAGGCCATTAATCTCATTTCTCCTCAAATTCAAATACCGGTTAACTATAGCCGCCCTGGCATTGAGCTGCATCTGATTTGAGGCTCATTTGTAAAACACTGGGATGGGCTTTGCTGAAACACAGGCCCCTCAGGCCTCATATTTTCACTCAGGGTCAGCTCTGGCTATGAATAATGGATGTTTTGTGCTTGTAAGTTATTGACTGTTTTTATGAATAATACATAATTGCCTAATTATTCAGATATGCATATTTGATCTTATCGGTAGTATGGTTTTTGACACCCTGGCAAAGCTCCCTGATGTTTGGGTGGTTGTCATCTTTATATATCATCTCCCCTGCTCCCGGGCTTCTGTCACTCTTCCATAGGATAGCACGTCATATTTAATGTGATGAGAAGACAGCAGAAGCATGAGACATATAGAAGTGAATACAAATATCAGGCAAGATGGCGGGAGAGGGTGACGGTGGTGATTTCTAAATGTAAATATTTTTCCAGGGCCTTCTAGGAGCTCTAAAATCAGAGCAAAGAATGCAGTCTGAGTTACGACTTGACTTGTTTTTCCTTTTGACTTTGAAAGACCCTCTGGGAGGGTTGTAGATCAGGCAAAGTTCATCGCTAAGAGGGCTGGCTGTAGCATCACGCGGAAGCTCCGTGAAGAGAACCCCAGGCCCTCTCTCTGTCTCGCATCTCATTCCCTCCTTTCGCCTTTTTCCTCGTTAGTCTCCCCTCTTTCTGCAGCTGGTATCCTTCAGCGTCCCGTTCCTCTCTCTCTTTCCTGTTTTTTACTCACTTTCATTATGTGCTCCTCCTACTCATTCCACCCAAGAAAAACTGAGTTGTTCTCTCACATCAGCCACAGAAACCCCTGGCACACCTGGTGAGTTTGAATAAAACATGGCATCTTGCAGGCTACACTGGTATCTCTACCCATCCTTCTCTCAGGGCCCTCAGGCAGACAGCAGCCTTGTTGGTTGTGTGTGGAATACTGAGCGCTCTCAGACGCTGCGCTCTTCATCCATGTCGGTGTGAGAAGAACTCACTGTGCCAGTTGGCCAGCTGTGTAGGTCAACTGGCATCAAGCAACTATACAGCCACATCAAAACTCATTCCTGTGAAAAATCAACAACTTAGTATTTGAAACAAACATAGGGGGATGGAGAGAACTGTGTCAGTTAAGCTGATCTTTTCTGACAGGGTCTGATGTGCGTTGAACAGCCTGCACAAGAACTGTTCACAAAACATTTGAGCTGAGACCACAGACCCTCAGATGCAGAGATTTTAAAGTGATTGAGGCAATATAGAGGAACATTCTTAACAATTCTGAGTCACATTTCAGACATGTGCTGCATATCAGCTAGCAAACAGTGAAGGGGAATTATGTTCAAATTGTATATGGTACAACACCAGCATAGCATACAAAGCGTACACTGTAAATACAGCTCAGAAGTGTTTGAAGTCTGGGTTTAGGTGAGTTTACATGAATAATTATTGATAACAATGCAATTCACAGAGCTACATTGCCACAAATTAAGGTTAGGGGGTGAGCAATATATTCTGTGTTTTGTAAATTGTGAAGCTGACTGATCTGAAGTAGGTCTCCAATGAATTAAGGATAAACTTTTTTTAATTTTTTTACTTTTCATGGTTTGTAATAAAAAAATGGACATAAAATTTAAGTAACCTGCACTCACAAACATCCTCTGATACTGTTTCTCATCTGATGAGCAGAGCACTAGCTTAGAGCACAAAAAATGATTTTAGCTCTGATTTACCCCTCCAATTATCTGTTATGAAATTTGGTGTGTGCAAGCTGAAATTTTTCCATTGGCTTTACATTTTAAATCTTGTGCTATTCAACAGAAGTAGATTATGGTCTTATTGCAGCCTATGGCTAAAAACTGAGCTGCAAATTTAAAAGTAATTTGTTAACTCGTGATACATAATAAATACAAAGCTAAATGTTTCAGATATTTTGGAATACTGCTGTCATTCTACTACAGGCAACCTGTATTTCACTGATGAAGACAGCATGCCTAAATGTTTGAATATTTTAGCTGCATCTTTGGCTCTTTTACGAAAGTAGATCCTGCACCATGCCAGGTGTTTGCAAGTAATGATAATTGCTCTTCTGAGCACCTCCAAGCTATGACTCAGTTTCTTGCGTTTCAGGCGTTTTCGCCAGAATCGCCTTCTGTCAGGTTTCGTGAGTCGAGCTGACAAGAAGGACTGCCAACAACCAATGAGAAATGACCATTTAACAACATAATGTTTCAGCAGCTGTTTCTTTCAAGATGCAGGGACAGAGAGAGCCAAGGAAGAGGAGAGACACAATAGCAACAGGAGCACATTGGAGAGAGGCCCAAATGGAGCAGCTTTCTGAGATATGGGAAACCCAGACTTTATCTGATCCGTCTACAGAGGCCTCTCTACAATGACACCTAAGAAATAAATAATAAATGGAAAGAAAAACCTTGGTGAATTTGTAGACACAGTGGGTAGATGACATATGCTCCAAAGGTATGTTCTGTTCTTTAAAATGTCTAAGTAATCTTGCAAGAAAATAGCAAGCTTGGTAAAATAGGCATAGTGATAATCGTAGCCACATGTTGCAGTGCTAACATACCACAATTCCCTGATTTGAAAACACGTGCTGTCAGCCCTGGCTTCAGTGATTCCGCTGTATCATGTGTCATATACACTTGCAGTGTACTCGCTAACTATTTTCAGCAATCGTAATGTGTGTTCTGGGAATTACAAAACCATGGAAGCGTTTCAGATTAGCTTTGGTTCTTATTTACAACTAAATGAACATTCACACAAAGTGAACAGCACATAAACTTGTCACTGATAAAGACCGTCACTCATAATGACTCCCCAGCTTCTGAAGGCTCATCCCTAAAGGCTGGAGTCTGCCCTGACCTATGGGTTCAATGAGACCATGAGACACATTGGACTGCTGTTTTTAGTTATAATGACACCAGCACCTGGATGATTGTAACTTTTGCTGCTGTTGGTAGATATAGATATTTGTGTGTTAACAGATAAGATAGCTTTATATTACCTCAAGTAGTTGTCTGCTGTGGGCTGTGTTGCACTTTATAATTTGCTGTTTGTATTTTGAACTAAATTTTGAAATGCAGTGTAATTTAGACTGACATCTGCCTCAGTAAGTAAAGTAAATTTGACTAAGGGGCTAAAAAAATCATTATTACTATTGCTACTGCTGCAGGTGCCACCTCTACAAGGGATACTACTACTACTACCACGACTACTACTACTAATAATTCCACAGTACCCCACAATCCTCAGGATAGGAGCTGCACTGATTCTGCATTCCTCAATGCTCATACAAGCAGGTACAAATGCATTCTTAGTTAAATTATACAAACAGGTGTGCACACAATACACAAGTAAATTTTCCTGTTCAAACATTCAAACCCAGTTCTCACTGTCAGCTTTAAAAATGACATCATAATCACGACAAATGAGACAAAACCCCCTTTTAATTAACGACTTCATTACCTGTCTCCACTAAGCCATTAATGATGATCAGCACCAAAACATTAATCTGCAAATTTCCAGAAGTCAATGGGTGACTGCCTGTATTCCCATATGAGAGCAAAAGAGCATTAAATTGGTACAAGCAGCCAGAGAAAGCAGCCAGACCTCACCGTGTTACAGCAGGATTGCTGTTAAACTCGTCAGACAGCCATTTTTCACCAGGGGATTTGTCCTCTCACAGCAGCTGTTTGTGGACGATACGGGCCGAGACGTTTTTATAATAGTGCGGTTTCTGATTTAAATCAACAAAAGGTGACACATCCTGCATGCTCTCTCTCTGCGTAAACCCCCTATCACGGTGCTATGTGTGCCTCGTATGCCAATAGAATAATGTCTTCAGAACCTCAGAGGGTAAATAAAATGGGGCTTGTACAGTGTCTGGGAACCTCCCCTGCATTGTCACCGCCGTCAGGGCTTTTTGTTGTGCGGATCATTCCTGTCAGTTCATTTTAATGCAGGTCTGCGCCGGTCTACAACCTGGAGATGGACTCCGTTCAGCCTCATGAAAGTGCACGGCTGCTCAAAGGGTTTCTTATTTAATGTGACGGGGGGGGTTGTTTCCGGACCATGACAGCGTTGCACTGTCGCTCAAAAATAAGCACCACTTCCTGTGTCATTAGGATCCCCTCTGCCGCAGAGGCACCCGGAGTGAATTGATGAGCAGACTCTGGGGGACTGGAAGTGATCAGCGGAGAGGTGCAGTCAGGGCTGTGAATCCGTGGGGTGGGAGGCGTTACAGCAGCAGGGGCCCTGTATGGTGGGATCTTGCTCTTGGCTCGGATCCCTGGGACGACACTCTGATGCTAGGCTTTGCAAATGCCGCGTTTCTGGTACATGGTGCTGAAAACCACCCTGTGCCTGTTAAGGCCCTAAAACAGTTACAGACACACACCCCCTCTCTCCTTGAACTGGTATCAGCATGAGATCTAGGGATTTATTATTTAATAGAGCTCTTAAATTGCTGCTTCTTTGAAGGGCGTTGTCTGACTTGGAGACTGCACAGACCAGTTTAACACGTAAATAATGTATTATATTGCTGTAGTGTGTCCCCCTGAGTATTGATCTGTTGTTTAATTTTTATGTCCTGTTTTTGACCCTCATCGAAGCTGCCATAACCCATAAGATGGCATCAGATCAGATGATGTGGGTAAGCCTGATTAAGGTAAAAGTGAGATGCTGTGAACGGTTGTAGTCAAATGTGTGTTTGTGTGTGTGTGTGCGTACGTAAGTGTTTGAGTGGGTCCGTAGGTGCTCCCCGCACGTGCTATGAGCTTGTGTGTGCATATATGCGTGGGAGAGAATGTGTATGTGTGCATGTGAGCTTCTGTGGGTGTTAGGAGGGGGTATCAGTGTGTTTGGGGGAGAGTGTGTGTGTATCGGGGGAGTATGTTTGTCTATGCGTTTGAGGGCATGAGTGTGCGTGTTTGTGTGTGTGAGAGAGAGAGCAGAAGTGTGTGTGTGTGTGTGTGTGTGTGTGTGTGTGTGTGTGTGTGTGTGTGCGCGCGTGTGTCTGTGTGTGCGGGGACCCATCAGGAGGTGTCTGACTGGCAGGAGGTGAGTGCTGGAGGGGTGCAGGGTGCGTCTGGGGAGGTGGCACAGTGGGGTCTTGCCGCAGGTCTCCTTGTCACCGCTCTCTGACAGCTGTCAAATAGGGCCTGATCTGTGGGGCTGCCGAGGACTGATTTATCTTCCGCTGGGATCTTATCACAGCAGCTTGGCAGCGTGGAACTCTCAGGCATTAATCAGTGTCATCAGTGACGATGCCCACAGCTGTAGTTAACACTGCCCTCTATAAACCGCCGGCACCTCTGAGACTCTCATCCAGCTTTATGGTTGTTTGTTTTGGGGAGGCTGCAGCCAGGTCTGCTTTTTTAATTGGCTGTGATATCACAGGTAAATCTGAAGCTGCAATGCAGTGCTCTCCTGTGCCATTCATGCTTGGACCAGTTCTGGGGACAAATGGCAGAAATTGTGATTGTTTGACATGGTTAGAGGCCGAGCCTCAGTGACAGCATGTGTGTGATAATTTCAAAAGATCACAGCAAATATGGTTCCCACAGCGCAAACACTGGGCTTTTAATAGAATAAAAGGGAAAAAAAATCAGTCCAACAGGGGGAATCAAAAAGGTAGGTCCAATCCAAACACACAGAAGTCAGGTTCTCCTCCAAACAAAGTCGTACACTAATGTAGATTCTATTTTGCACACCATTTCCACTGCTCACAACAGCAAATCCCTCTCACTCGCACACCGGCACAGGTGAGAGGACTCCCTTTTATCTGGTATTAATGAACCTAAAAGGCTGTCAGGTGTGTCTACTGGGGAGGCATGGTGTGAGCCAGGGAAGGGGTCTCCCCTTGTTGTGTCACTACTAGTTTATTACCCAACTGGTTTAACTCATGGTTTTCTCGTTAAAATTTCTCAGGGAGTGGCCTACAGCACAAAACAAAACGCAAGTGAAGCATAGTAAAACAAAGGAACATGGTTACATTGTGCGTTACAATTCAGTCTATGCAGATTATAAAACAATATTCATTTTTATTGTTAGTTTAACAATCCTGATAGAGTGCCTAGGCATACTGTCATTACAGAGCCCATTAACCTCATCATGGTCGCTACCTTTCTTCAGAATGGATTATGTTTCAGTGACATTTTTATCTTTTCTATAGGACTTTTGTTGATTTCTTATCTAGCTAGCTTGTCAGTAATATTGTTTTAAGTATGCAAGGAAAAACAGAGGAGAAATTGATTTTGATTTTGAAAGTAATACCATTAATCCTGTTTTGTCCCTGTATATTTTAGTGCTGATTTCAGTCAAATATCATTATTTATCAACAAGACTACACTTGATATCACCATCTCAGTCTCTAGGTGAGATATGTAAATAAAATATGACTAGCTAGGTATACAGTTTAAAATATCATTTTTGGTTTATAGTAAGGCTTAATTTTATTAATGCTGTGGGATGAGTGAGAAGGTTTTTCTTCTCCAGGCTTACACTGTTGTTATTGAGATTTATTTGGATTCTGGAAGATTTATTCTGACGCGAGAAAATACCTCTACAAAAACACATTTTGTAAATGTTTATTGTGGTGTGTGTTTTGCAACCCATAATGCAGCCTCTAATTTTTTTTCAGAGAGTGGCTTGAGACATAACTCACTTCGGCTTTCAGAATGAGTCTGTGAACTTTGACAAAGCAGGTAGAGCTGTTCTCTGTTCTCCAGTGTGAAAGAGGCTTCAAAGTCATTCCTGCTGAACCATAAAACCCATGGAGGAGAGTGTTCCACTGGGTTTGCAGTAACACCTATTGCACTATGGCAGTGGGACTCAGCTCATGTCACCGGCGTGAAAAAATAATGATATGAGGATTCCTCCTTTCACACTCTGAGGCGATGCCATTTCCTCCTGTGGGGGCTGATTCAGCTTTGATGTGTCACTTTTAGACAGTTTCTAAAAATACAGTGTAAATTGAATTAGTTCAATTGTATGAGAAGAATATCATCAAGCAGTACCTTCTATTGCTGCCTATTTTTGCACCAGGGGTGTTTGGACATTGAATTATCCGGGGCTCGCCAAGTAATGAAAGCAAAACATGAACTACGGGACTGCACTTTTAAGTGGAACTGGGGGGGGATTGTGGAGGTATACAAATAAACCCAATCGATGCAGTGCTTACAAAGCGTTGGCTAGGCAATCAAAGCCAAGCTCTTAGCTTGAGTGACAGCTTGGCAGATAGATGTGGCTCAATCCATCAGGGTGTGAAGGCAGGGAGTGGACTGACCTCCCGCTCCACTGTGTGGGGCTGCCCCCATCTCCTTAATAAGGCCATTAGGTGACAGGTGGGGAGTCTGGCAGCGGCTCAGTACCAGAACGGTGTGTGTGTTTGTGCAGCTCCAGTTGGGGGGTTTGGGCATCACGCTGCCTGTCAGCACCTCAGGTGGTCTGTCACAGCCCCTGTCTGTGTCACTCAGAGGGGTCTGTGCCTTCGCAGGTGGCTGGGTCTGTGTTTTCTCTAAGAAGGCTTAGAGATCTCTGGCCTTTTTTGCCTCTTCCGACAAATCACAAAGAATGCTGATAAGAATTTTTATGTGCATTTTTATTTTCCCTCAGCAGACCAGTCTGGGCCCAGCTCTCTGCAGAGTGTCTGCCTGTTTTGTTGGAGCCCTTCATTGAGTGAGCGTATTAGCACAAGGTAGATTTGATTGGCTGTGGAATGACAGAGGCTACACCCAAGTGAGTGAGAGCGAAGGCCTGGGGTAGACCGGCAGGAGTTGGTTGTAGAGATGCAGTTTCCATTGACAGTGGTTTGGTATGAGGAATGAGAGGAGAGGTGGCTGGCAAGGTGGCAGTCCTGGACACCTGCCAGAGCTCACCTCCTTAGTCTTCATTCATGTCTGACAGCACAGATGCCCCCTCACCACCCACAGGGATCTCACAGGGAATGCGAGTCTCAGTCTCCCACCTGCCTCTGTTCCTCCAAATCTCCATACGCCTTGCAGACCCTGACTCCACAGAAAGGGGCCAGCAAACAGCAGTCATCATCAAGGCAATGCGAGAAAGCAATAATAACCATGGTGAGACACACCAGATCAGATCCACTGTTTCACATTGCACAATTCCTTTCCTAGTGGTGTGTGCTTTTACCGTTGTCTCCCAGACTCCCGTTTCCCTCTCAGTGTCCCCCCCCCACACGCTCCTCTATTTCAGTTGCAAGCTGCACGGCTCTCTCCATGAGAGGGTTTAAAGAGAGTTCACACTATTAAAGATAGATGAAGCTGCATGGAGACTGCTATTGATCCCCCCCCCCCCACACACACAACTCCAGACCTAATAAACAGGCCTGCCTAGCCTCCTTTCAAAGCCAGGCAACATCATATTTCTTTGAAATGAGAAAACCTGAAAGCATATGAAGATGAAACTACAACAGAACGCTGTAGTTCAGGATGCTTCCTATATCCCATCCTCCGGTTCACTTCCCACTGTGAGACAGTCAGCGTGGTCAGATGTGTGGGGACTTCATAGATAGGGGCTATCTTTCTCACCTTAGTGGAGATGTTGCCCCATCATGACAACAATGGGGAAAAAAGTCATGATCATGTTTTTTTTTTTTTTTTTTGCAGCAAAGATTACTCTAAATCTCTCCAAAATGTTTTGCTGAACAAATGGACAAAAGTGTAGGGCTTCACTGGAGTGGTCTGTAAGTCCATAGGTAACATATGAAAGTAAAATTACATCTTTTATTTAAAGCACAATATCTAATTTAGTTCTTTCTTTCAGTTATAAGACCTTCGTTTTAATGTTGATTAAGTGGCTAGTTAATTTGTTGAATGGTCAGCTTGCTTTTTCACTTACATCTCAGTTCAATTACCAGTAAAATTTAGAATTCATCCCAAAGATAAAAAAATCAAGTGACATACAAAAGTCTTTTGGGATGAAGTTCGATTTGATTTAGTAGACTTTAATAGACATTGCATACTCATGTAGCAACATTGTCTGCGCATCACAGCCATGTGATACGTGACTCCTTGTGCAGTGCATTATGGGAGACTGGTGCCATCAATGAGGTACCTTAGAGACTTTTTGATTGGGTTACACATCTTTAGGGACCAGCAATATACTTACTTTACTTTCATTTTTGAGTTTCAGATGATATTTCATAAATGCTGTTTTTTTTTTTTTTTTACAAATTGTTCTGTTCTTGTAGCCTTAGGCAAAACTAAGCACATCAATATTTACAGATTGGGTATACTGAAATAATTTCCCTCTTGTTTTCCATTCCTTCAGCTGTATTCTATTTGAAAATGTCAAAAACACCACAATGTTCTGACAAAGTACTATTGTCCTTTTTTATGAGGTCTTTGGTGCAGGCAAGAGAAAGGTAAGTATTAATTGATTTTACTAATGGTTTAAAATTCCAGTAGGAAAATCTGTTAGATCTGAAAAACTATTAATAAGATTTTTTAAAAGAAAAAATTACTCAGCTCTCTTTCCACAGGAATTTAGAACTAATTTAAAACAAAACAAAAAGGAGGTTTGAGAATGACTGCTGGCAGTCTTACCAAAGGAGTGAACGGTTAAGTTCTCTTGTTTTAATCTCGTCGATAAAGTTTTTGCCTTGATTGAGCTCTGCTGTGCATTCACAGCAATGATTGACTGGAGGAGTTAATTACGATTCCATGCAATGCGGGAAATTCATTAAAGCCATTTGCCATTTAATTATAGCCATTCTTTCCACAGAAAGACAGAGTCCTGCAGCAAGCTCCTTGGGGTCCTGTCAGCACCTGTGGAACTATTCTGATGTTTTCTTGCTGTAGAACATCCCTGTAGGCCACTGGTTTTCAACATCTTTACTATTGTGTGTAATATTTAACTATCACATTTAACAGGCTGTGCTATATCCTTTTAAAATGCAATCCTCAAAACTGCAGAAATATTTCATGCCCATTTTGAAAGGATTTGCTTCACATTTTTCTTAGTTTTCCCCCTTCAATGAAAAGCTCCTCTTCTCTGAAGCTTTAGTAGTTATGTTGGAATGTAAATGCAGATTTCAGATCTGAAGATTTCAGATAAATCATATGGCTATGGCCCTTGCTTAATACCATAGCCCATTTTATATATTTTGTTAAACCACCTGTCTTTTGAATGAATCCTGCTTATACAGCAGCCCCATTAAAAAAAGCTGACATTTGACAGCACAACATGGAGGGATTTCAGAGTAAAAAAACAACATTGTTTAGCTTTGATAGAGGGATGCTTGCTCCTTCCTGCTCCTGTTCTAGAAGGAATCATGGTTTCTATGGAGATGGAATAGAGGGTTGTCATGGGAACATGAAGCCCAGCTGTCTGGCTCTTGGGAGTGAGATGTAGTGGCTGTAGTCCTGAACTGTTGCCCTTTTCACTATGACTTTCAATCACTGCACAGACAGACAAAGGGCCGAGGAGCTCAGGGATACAACCATAGAGGAGGACATTTAGCACATTTATGACAAACCCCTATTTAATTGTGATCTCTGTAATATGAATGTGTCTCATCAAGAAGGGTCCTTAAGGCAGACAATATTGATTAAAGATATTCAGCTCTGGCAAACAGCAGGGTGATTATGATTTCTCAGCTACAACCACTTGACTGAACAACATCAGTAAAATATCGGATGTGCATACCTGTTGGGAATTGTTTTTCTGCCGTGGCCTTCATGAATAAATGAGTGATTCAAAGCATAATGGAAGAAACATTTATATCCACATTGATATATTATTCATTTCAGTTCCTGAAAACAGCTGTGGAGCACTATTTTGGCTGCGCATTTTAGTTCATTCCTTTTGGACACCGTCCTTTTTCGCAGCCAACGTCAGCGCGGGCTGCCAGTTCATGTGGAGGGCACTGGAGCAGTGATGAAGTTAGGACGAGGGGAAGGGGGAGGAGGTGGTGGCTCTGCTCTGCCCAAAAGGGTGGAAATAGGGTCTAATCAGCACCGAAGTGCCACCGCTGCAGTGCAGTGCTGTATAAATGGGCTCTGTATTGATTTCCTATAGATCTTCTCCTCTGTCTACAGGAAAAGGGACCAGCGACTGTGATGTACGGGTGATCTGCAGCTGGATGAAAACAGTCCGGGCAAGTTTAATCACACCCTTCTTTTCATGTGCCCGCTGTGCCTTGGGTGGAGAGGACTGACACGCTTCTGCACACACTGACACTTTTAACCTGAACAAATGCTGCAGAAAAAGCATGCACCAATGGTATCATTTTAATCGCGACTTAATTCACATGTCCAGTGGAATATGGGTGTAGAGACTGTATTGTACTGCAAATTGAAATGTATCACTAATGATGATCATTACATATGAGAGAGACATATTTAAAAATCTGGAAAGGATCTCTGGTTTTAATGATAGGACAGCAAATGACAGGTGCGGAAGGCCACTAATGTAACCCTGATGGCTATATGAATTTATCTTATTTCAGAGACAGATGGGAGTGACAGAAAAAGAGGAAGTGAGAGAGAGAAATACAGAGAGAGAGAGTGTGGGTATGTGTGTGTGTGTGTGTGCAGTGTCCGTGGTGGTGGTGGTTGTGAGGTAACTACTTGATTTCTCCTCCCAACATGCAATGGGCTCACACTGTTCCTGGTTTGCTGTGGGCAGCAAAATCAATCAAGAGATTTAATCCAGCCAGCGGCAGTAGGCTTTACAGTCAATACATCTGAAATGCCAATGCCCTTTAATTAACTGTGACATGAATAAAATGTGTGGATATATCGGGCTGCCAAAAACATTCACAGTTCTTGCTGGCAGAAGTGAGCCCCCCCACCAACCTCCACCAACCCCCGCTATCTTTGCACACCCTCTAAGTCACCACATCAGATGTCCCAAGTCATCCATAGCATCACTGTTTTAAGTGCTGTTCCTGTACTGCTGCAGGGCCAAACTGGTCTGGATTTGACCAGAGGAGCATGCTGCTTTACCCTCAGAGCTCTAAATTAGGATAAACCTTTTCATCCATTTCAAATGGCTCTGAACACAATATGAATAAATCCATTACACTGAAGCCTTTTTGTGAGCACTGTGGCCTAAACTTCAACTCGGAGCTGCGTTATTACCACTGTTTCAACAAAACCTTACAACTTATGCATTACTGCACCGCAGAGGACTCCAATGACTGGAGTTGCCAAAAGCTATAGAGTAATTAGTACTGTATGACACTTTGATTTTAACAGAAGGAAAAAAACCAATTCATCCAGGAGCGATACTTTCAGAAACAGTCTTGAAAATGATATCCATTTTATTTTTAGGATTGCTTCAGGACAGGCTTGATCCTTCAGGAGAATTACTAAGAATATGTCCCCTGGATAGCTGGACTACCTGGGGACTGTGTCTCTTGTTGGCTCCGTTTAAACATCTATTATCCTGCTAAAGCGGGATCTGTCCCCATGGCTCCCCTGGCACCATTTAACAGGAGCACACCATTTATCCTCTCATTTATTTGACATTGTTTTAAGCATTTCATTAATGAAGGGTAAGAGTGAGGCTTTTCAATTGAGGGGCTGTCTCTCCACATCCCTGCTCATAGTGTCGCTTAATTAGCTACAAATAATTAGGGGGATGGGAGGGAACTGGGGGCAGTGCAGTGCAGGGAGCTTTCAGCCCTCACATTAAGCTGCCAGTGGAACAGGTGAGGTGGGGCTATTTCTCTCTGACCATTGACCTCACCATGACTGCTTCCTCATCGTGCCACAGTATTTTACAACAGAGAATTGGTGGACATTATTCTCCTTATATCAAGCTACATAAATAATTATTAACATGCAAGTTCTAAACCTTCTAATCCTTATTTATTTACATTTTGCACCTCTCCTTTCCCCTGCTGTGTCTTCAGGCTGGGTAACCCTGTCATCTCTCTCTCTCTCTCTCTCTCTCTCTCTCTCTCTTTGTTTTCTCCTGTGGGATCAGGATTATTCCTGCTACCTAAGACCAGTTTCATTAAAGGACTGCATATGTGTTATGGTCAGCTAAGATGAAACAATGTAGGGTTTTGTACGATACAGGGAGGATTTACTAATCTACCATTTCTTAAGGGGTTAAATATGCTAAATGCTGTTTCTATAAGTGTAAGTCTACACATGGATGTGTAAAAACTGAGATGAAAGCATTTAAACTGGGAGGGGGTCCATTAAGTATTCTGTTGAGTTTACTAAATCAATATTTAAATGCAAGCCTCAGTTGCATTGCACCACAAATGAAGCTCAATAAATCTTCAATGTTGCTTAGCTTCCATAAACCATAAACTAAGTATATAGAGGTATATACTTAATTTGTTCATCCTGCCTGACTTCATACTGACAACTTATGCTTAACATTTGTTTTGTCCATGTAAATCAGTGTCAGTTCATCTATGATCTGCTTGTTGTTTGTAGATAACTCTATCTACATCAATGCCAAATACTTTACTTGTGTGAATGATATTTGGAGCTGCTTCAGATTTACTCATACTCATACAATATACAAAAATATAAGAATAATAATGTCTGGATGATATACCGCTATCAAATAAGTTATAGTCTGTCATGAAAAGTTTAAGATAACTTACCTTCAGATGCTGCCTCAGGTTTCACATTACATTCACACCCTACTTATTCTGTAAGACAATTCAAGATGTGACAAAAGGTTCTCTTTAGGTGCACTGCTAGCTGAATTTTGGTCTGCACTGTACTGACAGCAAAAGACAGTTTTTTCATCAGCAAGTCTCCAACCATTGTGCCATCTTCATTTCTTCAGCCATTCCTTTTGTGATGCAAAGCATCTTCATTTTATGTGTAATTGGAGTCCAAGTTCTGCTCTCATATTAAATATTTTCTGTTTTATACTACCGTTTCAGATTATGTTTAAACAATATTATCTGTGCAAGTATTTCTGTGACTAAGACAATGTTCTGCCCACTGTGTTTTGTGATGTTTGCATCACAGACTGCAACCACAGGATGATTCCTAAACAGGGGCTGCTCATCACCTGGTTTACATAACTACTGTTAGTGCTTGGTCATTAACATCATGCTCACTGTGACCGCATTGATCCTCCTTCTTGTGCATTCCTGTCACCTTGCTAAATCTGCCCCCAAGCGTCCTTCTTGCTTTTGCTACAGTCTGAACATTTGTCCCCCTGATTAAAACCCACATTAACTAGATGCAATGGCTGCTCCTGATTCAAGTCAGCTTGCTGAGGCACAAGGAATGAGACACAAATGCTCAGTTCAGTGAGCACCTATCATTAAAGAAGGAGAGAGGACATTGTACAGGCAAAATCCTTTGTGACTGCAATGATTCGTAATATCGAGCGACCATTCAGTGGTTGTGTAGGTTTTAAAATGCCTCAGTGGCGTCTTGTGTGTTTGGCCAGGCTGAGAAACACCACAATGACAAAGATTTTTTCCCTCCTGTAAGTTGCAATGGATTTATGCTCAGCTCAATGGTTTGCTCATTAAAATGTAAATGACCATGTTAATTGCAAAATGAGCTTAACAAACTGCCTTGCCTTCAAAATATGTGGATTTCCATAGGACTTGTTTAAAATAAATAAAAGATTCATTATGCCATTCTGATTAAGTGGTTTTAACAGGAAGAAATTCTGATAACACATTATGTCAGACACACAAATGTGCATGCGCACACACACACACACACACACACACAGAAATTAAGATTAATTGTTGGCAATTTTTTAGTAAACCAAACCATCGATTTACAATTTCAACAGCCATAATTTCAACATAACAAATGTCAACACTCTTCTCAGAGCACACTACAAATTCAGTTGTCAGGTAATGACTTTTTAAGGAAAAGTTGTTTCATACAAACAAAAATATAAATAAATAAAGGCTCATGCAAATTTTTATTGGACACAGTTTCATGTTGGCTTGCATCTCCACACTGATTCAACCTTGAAAGCTTGCCTAAATATTCCTTTTGACAGTCATGCTTTCCCTGACATAATCTAAGCACATTCGATGCATCAGTAAAGGTCATGGTCAAAAAAGGAGATATTACAGATAAGACACTGATAATCATTAGACACTGATGTCTAATGATTAGTCTGAAGGATTATTGCCATTGGAATGCATTTGAAAAGGAAGCCAGCCATTCGCTAACAATCAGCTCCTATTTAATTAGCTGTGCTTAAATACAGATGAGTGTGTTTGCTGAAGTTGAGCAGTTGATTTAGTAATATGAGGTGTGGTTCTGGTAGTGCTGGTTTCTGGATTGTGCTCAGGCTTTTTAAATTAAATAAATTGTTTGTGTTATAAATCTCTCTCTACTGTTCCTACAGGTGGTGCATCGCCCACACCATTACATTTAGGCCAAGTCATTTTACATACATTGATCTACTACCCTCCTCCTTCATAGTTATGGAGCCCACCAGTTCCAGTGGGCAGACCGTGGATGTGATGTATTTCCGCTATGGGAGGAAGCTCTGTAAAACACAGGTGCTGCGCAGCGCTGCTGTAACATGCAGTGACCTGCCAGAGCTGAAACGCTCATCAGATCGTTTCTCTTCTCCATAGCTCCACCGCTGTGTCCTCCTGCTGTCCCCTCCCCCAGCGATAAGCGTGAAAGCATTGGGACAGCGGGGCGTCCCACGGCGAACCCCCTTCCTCTGATCAACACAGGCTGGACGCGGCAGGCCGAGACCAGCACCATTCAAGACGGATAATGTGGAGTCTTAGGGCTCTTTGTCCTTTTTGCTGTCATGTCCGAATACAAATTGACCGCAGTTATGAAATGAGACAAAAGACAGGCCAGAGCATGGAGACTCCCCATGGAGTGTGACCTGATGAACAACATGAGTCTATTGTGTCCATATTTCCTGTCCTCTGAGCATGTACTTCTTGAGACGACTAGGCAGGAGGTGTGGGCTTAATAAAAAGCATAAATAAGGAATAAGGAAATCATGCATATCTGTTTAATAATAGAAGATATTAGAGTGTGTTATCAGACGCAAGTTGCACACACTACAACATGTTTGAGATGGGCTCACATCAAAGCAGACCCTTTAAAACACCCTGCAACACAGCAAATGATAGAAGTTATCATTGTTGTCTGTACATCATTCCATACAAAAATAAAGTTATAACAAACAATAAGGAGGAAAAAGGACATTGTCAGTACACAACAAGATGTTGAAATTGGATTGTAATTCATGCATCTAGTGTATAGTGGTTTCAGATTTTCTGTGTGGTATTTATTGCTAATGACACGCATGTGAATAACACCTCCCTCCAAACCCAGTATACATCTGTGCCATATTAACAGCTTCATCTCCTGAACAAGTTGTAAATAAAAACTGAATAAAAACATATTCCTTACTGTTTTTTAGATGGTGTTCAAAGAGCAACTCAAATACATAGCATGAAAAACATACAGGAAATAATGTGATCACAACAAACAAATTTGTATAGTGCAGCATATACATTGATTTATTTTCCCAGTCTCAGTGCCACTGGTTGGAAAGCAATTGCATTTGCAACTATGATTGACTCTATAACAAGCCAACATGTTTACATATTATATTATATTTAGCATTATTATGAATTTACTTTTCAGATGCCCTTGCCCAAGGTAATTTCTCTATGTTTATGCACCAGAATATTTACTGAAGCAATTCTCTTTGAGTACAGTGCCTCACTGAAGGTACAGCAACATCCCCTTGAGATTCAAACCTGTAGCCTTTTAGTTGCAAGTCAAAAAATTGAAAGAAAGCAAACTGCTTCTTTTTAGTAACTGCTGCGTTTCCTTAGTTTGTCAACAGAAATTTACTCTCTTGCATTAACATTTCAGTACAGAGTAAGTTTTGTATTTTGCGTTTGAAGGTAGGGGTGGATAATTCCATTTATAGAGTAGTTTTTTTTTCCCCAAGCAAATAATCAAAACAACATGAATAAGTATAAACTGCCATCACTGTTGTACACCGTATAACATAATTTTGCAAAAAAGTAATAAATAAAACAAAAATTAAAAACAGTAATACAGAACCGCTAGCTCCAAACCCAGAATTGGTTTTATATGAGAAAGTTTTGTCATCAATGCCCAAGGGCTGTCGGCAGCACTTCTTAGGAGATTAGGTCAAACCACCTTTCAGAGTGATAATCACACTCAGAATCATAAAATGTGGACAAAACATTTCTGACATGCAAGAGGTTGCAAAGGCAATTATTGAGAGGTCGTAGACCCTGTAACACTTATCACTCAATCTGAAGACATGGCAACCCCATTTTTCCAAGACTGGCTCATTGTGACATTGTCCAGTCAGATCATGATTCAGTTGGATAAAAAACAGCACTACTCAATGCTCTGGAACATGCACATTAAATAAGCCTTTTCTCTGCCTGGGTAAAGGCACTTTTTACGTTGAATCGTGTCAATAGAATGCAAAGATAGTGTCCAAATGGCTTGCACCACACACAGCCAAGGTGCTGGTTCCCATCAGAGTAGAGGGCCAGAAATGTGTCAGTGTGCTGGTGTCACGGTCGGGCTGCCAGGGAGTTAACTTCAGGGGCGATGACACCTGGACCCTATAATTGCCTTCAGCTCTCTCTTGCCAGCCGCCCCAAACTTTTCATAATTAGCGACGCTGCCTGGTGTCCAATGCAAGCAGGCAAGATAAAGAGAGAGAGAGAGAGACAGAGGGAAAACGAGGGGGGGAGAGAAAGTAATTGGTGTGGTCGGTGGTTACTGGCGGAACGGAGAAGACGCTTAGCTCCAGCTCATTAAGTGAAGCCTGTTAGGCTGGAAATAAATTGGGCGAATTTCAGCGCTGCGGAAAGTGATTTGTTCCTTTTTGCAAACAATACATCGTGGGTGTAGTGAGGCGAGCTCCCGCTCCGCAGGCGGGGCGCTCTCTCCGTACTCCCGGCTCCTCAGCGGGGCACGGCCACCTCTGCGGCGGCAGTTGGCGAGGGGGACGGAGCGCCGGCTCCGCGGACTCCCGATGCAGAGGTCACCTGTAACAAGCGGCGCAGGGGGGGCAGCCTCACCCCCGGAGGTGCCTCCCGCGTCTCTGCATCTGTTCCCGGCTCCAGTTGCCAATATTTTGTTGTCATCCTTACATTAGATGTGGCCTCTCCTCACCCCAGAAGGGAAAACATCTCCCCGGCCTCTGTGCTGGTGAGATGAATCAGAGAGCGGCATGACGGTTATGCGGGCCCGGGTGCCGTTCCACGGGAATGCGTCCCGCTTTGCTTCATGTGCGTTGCCCGCGTGCTGAAGTCACGCCGACACCCCCATGTTAGCCCACATCGCGACTGGGTGCGGGCCAAGCGCGGGGCAGGCCGCCTTACTGGGGGTTCTGGGGAGCGCTCCTCTTTCCCGTGTGTTTTGACAAATTCCCAAGGAGCGGGTCCAGATTTGGGGGCTGCTGACAGATGCCTGGCACAGTGCAGGCTGGTGGGAGAGTGCGCTAATTGGATTTGTCAGACATGAGCTGCGCAGTGTGGGAAGAGACAGAATTAAATCTTTGATTTAGCACGCTGCTTTCACTCTCCCCTAATGCCTGGGGACAGAGGGGATTGCTTTAATGCCTTCACACTGGGTGTTTTCTCTCTCCCCCCCGTCTGTGATGGGTAATCACAGGGACAGACAGACGGCCTCCTTTGTGACGTCACCACCCCGCCCGCCCGCCCCCCCCAGAGCCATGGAGATCGGTAGGTGCACCACCCTTATGCCATGGGATATGAGTGGAGTGGCTCCAACCAATGAAGCACCTCTCCATTATATACGCATTATGGCCGTTCATTATATCTATATATAGGCCGGCAAAGGCTGACAAAGACAGTGAGTCTAAAAGAGGGTAATATTTATGCAGTAGTGATATTCAGGGAAGTAAATGCTAATCACCTCTGGCTGCATATGCGTGAGACAAAGGAATTATGGTGGGCTGATATTCGTGTGCACAATTGTCACAAAACAGTATATCACTATCAAATAAAATGCTTCTTCAAATTGTTTTTTTTTCTTTTTGTTGTTCGTTAAATATAAAGCCAAGACTCTGACTGACAGCCAGGCTGAGTCAATAGGGCCCATTGGTGTGAATTTGCGCAAATGAGGCTTGAATAATAGCAGGAGACACGCAGACAATTGGCTAATGGCGTACCTTAATTGCCATCGATAAAGACAGCATCGCTCCTCTTTGATTGTGCGCGGCGCGGAGGTGTGAGCGCATACGCGGGGGGACGGCTCCCGCTGGCCCGGCTCGAGGCTGTGACGGTATTGACCTGCCGTGCTCAGCGCTGTAATCATGTCTGCTCGGAGCGGCCGGGAGCAGCAGGCGGGGACGTGAGGGGAGCACGGCGCGGATTAGATGAACCATTAGCTGACTGCAGGTGGAAGGACGAAGAGATGCGGGGGGCTGAGTAAGGGAAGCCAGTCTCGACGCGTGTCTGCTTCCCCCGGTCCCGCTGCACCTGCACAGTTTCAGAAACGTGGCCTTTTTAATTGGCCAGTATGATCATCAAAATGCTTTACGGTGTTGGTGAACTTTGGCAGCCAGGCGATTGTCCGCAAGGCCCCGGTTCAGAAGCCTGGGAGGGGGGGGACAGAAAGGGGGTGGTGAGTGACTGGCAGTCAAGGGTGGGAGAGCAAATGAAAGCTTACCAAGGGTATAACGTGAATGAGGAGGGTTGTGTCCAGCTGTTGTCTACTGGTATTTCACGCTTCTCAGTCACTCAGCCAAGACGCCTGTGGGAAGTGGGAAGTAGGAAGGAGGGAGTCACGCCAGTTAATAGGTAAGTGGTAAGGAGGACACGGTCGACTTCCTACAACAATTAGCCGCTCCCTCTCAAGGTCAAATATTGAACAGTTAATGAATATTTAATAAAGGCGCAACCGGAAGAGCCAACCTCTCACCCCTACTCCTAATCCACACACAATTAATGGAAGAACATAAAACAGATACATTGTCATATGCAACTGCAACAAAGTGACCTGGACACATACTGTGTATTTCATGCATGTGATCAGTTAGTGAAGAAAATTCATTGCTCTATGTAAATTGTATCGCAGATGCTTGTGCTCGATGAGCACATCGTGTGTCAGTCTGATCATCTCAGGCCTGCAGTTCCTCAGGTCAGGCCTGCTCTCTCTCCTCCTCCTCCTCCTCCTCCTCCTCCTCTCCACTGGTCCCCTGCTGTTCCACGGCTGCTGGAACTTCACACAGGCCCACTCACCGTCTGCTCTCCTATTGAGTTCCATCTCTACAAACAGCCAGGGTCTCTGGCACCGGCTTCTGCCAATCCTGCAGCTCCCAGACTCATCCTGGGCTTTGAGGAAGTCAACGGGAAAACATTTAAAGCCTGATGTGTTTATACCCAGGGTTTCCAACTGCTCTTCACTCCCTGTTCAGTCGAGTGGGCTCCTAATTGCAGCAGCCTCTCGAAGAATTGCCACAAGGTTTTGCGGAGCTCAAGTCAGCATAGTTTCAGATCGTTATCATACATTAAGGACGCCAGTGTCCATGGGCCAGTCATTACCACGGCTGTTATTGACCATCCGTCGTTTTCATCCTAGCCTTGAGAATTGCTCAGGAGTGAGATGTAGAGGTGGAATTTTTCTTTCACTTTTTTTTTTTTTTAAATTCAGGACATATGCGGTCCAAGTTGAGTGAGCTTTCACCGCTCCCCTACAGTTTGCAATTTACACTTGATATTCACACACAAACCCCCAACAGCCTTGCTGCTCCAATTGAAGCTTCAAGATGGCTAAAATTCTTACCTCGGCCGAACCACTTCCATCCCGCATGTGTAATGCAATGTAAAAACGGCGGCACAGATAGGGGAGGCTCTGTCTGGCAGCTTGATGTGGAAGAAATGAGTGGCATCTACAGCCAAGAATTGGGGAGAATTCTTTACCCCCCCCAATGCGTTTCTGAGACATTCCCCGGTAGGTCAGTGCCACGTGTTCCCTAATTACCCTGCCATTAGCTGCCAGGCCCCGTGCCCCGCGGATTTATGGGGGCGATGGTGGCAGGTTCCCAGGAGACTGGCCCTGGAGCAGAGACGGTATGCCCGGGCTGCTAATTAGCGGACGGGGGTCGTTAGTGTAGGCAGGACGAATGTCAGGGATATGCAGATAAGGCAGCAACGGGATAATAAATCATAGCGCTCAGCCGGCTGCCACGGCAACACATACCACAGCCCAGCCAGTGTGGCACTCCGTCAGGGTCGGTGCTGCATTCGAATGCTCCTGCAGGAGCTCCTCTCTCTCGCCCCCCTGCACCCCCCCCAACTCCCTACTTCATCCTGCCTCCAGACTTGTGTGTTTGCTTTCCCCTCAACGCTACAACTGACACAACATTTCTTTTTCAATCTGTGTTTTTGTTTCAAGCCACAGCCGAAATTGAAAATGCCGGGCTTGTGTCTGAGTGAATGGCTGGGAGGTGGAATTGGTACAGCATGTGTGGTGTGTAAGGGATGTGCACTGATGGAAAAGCAATGGTTTGACTTAATCGCTTTTCCTTTCTGCCTCATTTTGAAGTAAATGTGCAGCGGGGCCATAAATCACACTATCAGCCTGACTGATCCCATCTTCTGACAGATACACTCACAAGTCCCCCTAAATAACACACAATTACCATAAAGCAAAACGCAAATGTATTTCCTGTTGTAAAGACCACTTTGACCAAGGGTGGCCAGCACGTATATCCAATGCAATGGATATTAGGATTTTCATCCAGCTTTCTTTGTCAATTTCAGAGATTGCCAATCTTCCAATGTTGCATGAGTAATGGAAAAAATACATTTACAATTTAATTACTCAGAATATAATATTCAAAAGCAGTATGAAATGACTGGTGATACACTGAAGCAGGCCCTTGGTGTTTTTGATTGTTCTGGTTCAGATTTCACTTTATTTTTCTTTCATTTTGTCTCACAGCTCAATAACACAGAGTGTGCTGCATTAAATACAGGCACAGAAATAATGACTAATACGAACCATCACCATGGAGAGGACGAAGAAGGGAAGCTCCTGTTTCAGTGCAGTAGTATGTGGACACATACAGTTATGTGTCATGTAGATGCACGATGGGAAAGAGCGACCAATGTGCATGATGAGACTTAAATGACACGTCTAAGTGACACGTGAGGAGTGAATGATAAGACTGAACTATCTGAACTAGCTGTTAAACCATGTCATCAGAAATCTCTGAAAATTGCACTCAGGTAGGTAGGGTACACAAGGTAGATTCTTCCAAACCGAAAGGCCCAAGGCATAATGGTACGACCACAGAGGTATGTCCGTGTAGTCTGAGGCCTTGTTTGCATTTATTTCCCTTGTTTTAGCTTGGTTGTTAATTGAATTAGAAGATACTGTATGACCCACATCCTTGCATTCTGCATGCTCTAAAGGCATTGAAGGGGAATGCAACTAAACAAAGACTTCCTCAGAGTAGTGCGAAGCTAAACATGGTCATTGTACACTGGTCGGGGGGTGGGGGCGGACGCTGTCTTTTTGACATGATGAAATTTGGCGTCTTTGACATAAAACTAATTGATTCTGTTCAGTTTTAGGCAGCCAATGCATACATAAAACATCATTGCACAGAAACAAGAATTTCTCTCACATGATGACCTAAGGGTTAAAAACATATAAAGTATGACAAACACATTACACATTACAGCTAAACAGAAGGAGATGATAGGATGGAAAAGAAGGAGGTGACAGAACAGATGTATTTGTTGGTTCCAAAGTTGATTTGCCGTCAGAATGTTTTTAGATTGTTACAAAACTATTAAAATTAATGAATTATTCCAGGTGGCAGGCGGAGCCAGTGGCTCTACTTTCTTTTTCCCTCAAAAAATCATGAGAAAGATAGCCAGGTGCCCTTCCATATACAGTACATATAGGTTCATGACAAAATCCATATGTACAAACTTGTCAAGAACCATCAAAAAATCTCTCATCAACAGTTTTGAAGGAATAAATTCTGTATACAAGTATATGCATTCACTAGAGTTTGTGGTATTTCTGTCTGGACTCCCATACAGCTAAGGGAGGTAGTTGGCAAGTGTGTGGGGTAGAATAAGAATCACTGTTTTCCCACTATTTCAGTATTTTCATCCAAGAGAAATTCTACTTAAATTGAAATTCTGACAATTCACTATTACAAAGCTGACCTTTGTACAGTATTCTGCTTTTAAAGAAATCATACACCTTATTTTCGATACCTAGTTGTTATACCTGATCTGTCCAGTGGTGACACCGCAGAGTATGAAATTCACCTCTGCCCTGAGTAGAGACTGTGAGTGTGAGAACGAGCCCAAATAACAAAGCCTCAGAACAGAGGATGAGTAGAGCAGTGGAATCACAGCAGTTGATAGCAGACATCGCTGGTTTGGTATGAGCATGTCTCTGGTCAAAACTTTATTTTCAAAGTTTGTACTACTGTACATTTGCTGAGTTTCAAGCAATTTTATGACAAAAGTTGCTATAAGGAACAAAATCAATACCATTTCCTTTGACGGTACACTCACAGACTGTCAGTCTGTAGCTATGTGTGTTGAGGAAATGGCATGTTGCAATCCCCAGTCCTGGGATGTTTTCTTGCTTGCAAAATATTTGTTTGACTCTGAATTTCTGCATTCCCCCACCACCCACTTCAGTTCCTCTCCAGTTGCTATATCCATAGTAGCTAGCTAGCTAGTACAATTACCATATATTCTATATATTCTATATTCTATAGTAGATGCAAGGATGCCTAAATAGCTTTCTTGTGGAGTTCATAAAAAAGGAATTCAAGTAAAAAAATATTTCTCCCTCCAAATCCAGATGAATAATCATGCAGAGACTATCAAATAAATTAGCAAAATTACTTAAATTCTTCATTGCATTTTTTACTTAAACCGTGATAAATCAAGGACAAGTCACTGTACTAAATATGGAACATTTAACAGTTTAACACTATATTGTTATTGCTTTACTGGTTTGAGCATAATTGTGATGCTGTCAGGTTTTAATTAGATGCTTTTAAAGTTCACATTATATATTTCAAAATGACACTTACAGCTGCTTGAAAATAAAAACACTCAGAAGATGCCCATCATTAAAAAAGGGGGAGGGGGGGGGGCAATCATTCAGTCATAGCACACAACTGTTCAAGTGAAAGAGATGGAGATGGTATTGGAATCAGCACCTGGAAAGACCATTAAAATGTATCATCACTGAAAACACTCAGATACCAGAAATGCATATATTGCCTCCTTAAAACATACAAATAGGTTTCAGGTCACGTCATTATAAATTTCCCATTATACACTGTCATGATGGTATTTTCTGATATAAAATATGTCTCATATGCAAGAAATACAAGACATTTTACAAGAAAATAGTGAACTTTTTTTCAAAGGTTTATGCCATGAACTATGACACACAAGAAGAAATAACATCCGGTGTCCAGTGGTAGACATGAATTGAAGTGCCAACAAAGAGTGTCTGAGATATCGTCTCTATTAACAATAAACACACAGATGAAAAGAGCCCAGAGATTCATCTGTGGGGAGACCACACTGAGGGCTTTAGGCTTTACTTAGTTTGGTTGTGCTACGTCTCATGATCTTATTATGTATTATTCTGCATGTCTTGTTTATTACTGACTAACTAATAGTCTGTGAAATGTCCTGTCTCCATTTACAGAAGTTTTATTGTTGATAAGAAATATCTTCAACCAATCTATTCATTCAATGTTCTATTAGAAGCTTGAGGCTGCAGAATAAGAGGTTACAGTGCTGTGGTTATGCTGTAATTAGAAACTGTGGAATCTCTTGAGTCTCGATGATGTTTTCTTGGTGCCTCTGTGTATGCATTATGATCATAGTACGTATACAGATGAAAACACTTTGTATAATGATTTGTCATACACTGTTCAGTAACATCAGTATTTAGTCACTGATTTGTTGTAGTTATAATCACACATGAATGAAGTACAATGAAAATTAAAATGCTTTTCTCACAGATTGCTGAATTACAACCCTGCATGTCCAACAGGGAAACTAATACATAGTAATCTACAACTAACATACTTTGGTAATGTTAATAGTTGACCTATCTTTTCTAGTAATATAACATACCACAGCTGAGAAAGTAGTCTGTCTGCTACCTTCATGGTAGATGTGAAGCATGTGTGTGAAGATAAAGGTATGTGCATGTAGTTCCAGTATCTGAGGTGTTATTATTTTCTCAGCAGATGGATAACATCTTCTTCCTTTTTTGATTTGTTTCTTTTTTCCCCCCACACCCATATATTAATATAAAAGAGAGAGGGGGAGAGGAATCTGTGCTCTGCATTTGGAAGGCTTCAAATGTGACCTGATAGTATTAATATATTTATGACAAGGACAACAGGTGTGAATGAGAAACAAATTACTTCTAGACTTAACTCTATGAAATAAATACATTTTACTCAAGATAATTATATTTGTTGGTATGACTGTAAACATGTTCATCTGCTTTACAGTATGTTACTTAGAAACAGTTTTGGATATAAACTGTTTAAATTATATAAAAAGCACATTCCTTTCATGTCTTCATTGCTGTCTTCAATTCTCTTTGAACGAAAATGTCTAAATGCTCCTGGGTGAGTAAGCCCCCCCAAATTAAGGTCATCATCTCTATGCTTACTCCTCCTGTTTTATGTGATTTTTCTTTTCAAATTTGGAACCACATTTTGCGCCTTGATATTTAAAGTAGGGCTGGACACCTTCCAGAAAATTTCTACTCCGGCTTTCAAGCCTCTGTAGTTTAAAGTGCAAAAAAATGTAAGGCACTTGCTCTGTGCCTTCAGCCATCTTTTAAAGCCAGTAACCCCATTGCCTCCTCAAGCTACTACTGTACAATGCAATTTATTTTTAGTCTTAAGAAACTGAAATCGATAGTGTCTGATCTTGTATTTTCGCTTCTATCACAGTGTCTTTTTAACTTGTGACCCTCTCTTGCTCCTTGCATCTATTCTGACCGGCTTGCTGTGATAGCTCCAAGTGCCCTTGCTGGAACAATTTACAAAATGAAATATTTCATGCAGATCAAGTTTTCACTCCACAGTTCAAATATTTCCTTCCTCTTTTGTCACATTGGTAACTCACTTCACAGGTTATAAATCTTTTACCTCTGGGCTTGACAGACACTCAAAACAGTAGTTATCACTACCCCTATTTAAGAGACCTAACTCTTGAGCTGATGTCCTTGCCAACTGAGAGCCTATTTCAAACCTCAACATACTTGCAAAGATTACAAAAAAGAAGCACTGCAGCTACAGTCCCACCAAAATTACAACAATCTTTCTGAAATCAGACTTGGCCTGCACAGAGTGCTGGAACTGCCCAATGCAGCAAATGGTTTACTAATGGCTGCAGTTCAGGCTACAAGAGGCTCCTCTTTACTTCAGAGGAGAGAGCTGCTATTGACACTGTTGATGATTTTATTTTACCAGAGAGCCTCAGGGACTTAATTTGTTTCTCTGTAAGAGAACTGTCATAGTCCTAACTGATTCACCATCCTAAAAGGCCAACACTGTCACTTGTAGCATCCCAAAAAGATGTGTTTTTAGGCCCCATCCTTTTCATCAGGATTTGAAATTACACCGCATTTGTCTGTAGCTACTGCTTGCCCTGACACTTCAAGACATGCAGACATGGATTAAATACAAAAAACATGAACTTCTTCAAGATTAAGATCAGCAGCACAGACGCTACAGTATAAAAAGCTGGTAGCTAGGTATTTCACACATAACTATACAAAGGAAAATTATTCCATTTGCCATATTTGTGAGCAACCTTGATGTGAAGTTCTCTTTTGACTATCCTTTAAGAAGCATATGTATTGTACAGAACCTACAGCCAGACAAAAATATCACCTGGCTACAATGCATCCTACCCTCTGTTTACCTTAAGCAGAGAAGTCTGTCCATGCCTTTGCCTGTTCCAAACTCAACTACTGCACTGCTGTTTTCACAGGAATCCCACCCAAAACATTGCAGACAGTAGAATAAGTCTGACATGTCTAAAATGGCACAGCAGGTGCCCTCAAAAGAATCAGGATAATCAATCATATATCTCATGATACCGGCCTTTCTGCAAAATCATGTTTCCTTTAAAATCCTGTTTAATTTAATTGTTGTTTCACATAACTCCTCTCACACTTCTCTCATGTACGTTTGTAAGCATGCATGAGTTTGATGCTCTGCACACATCAAGAGCTGCCTAATCACTGTGAATGACTTCTCACTCCCTCATCATCAAAGTTGTGCACAGTGTCTCTCCTTTAACACTGTGCTTAAGAAACACTTGCAGTTGGTTATTCCTGGTGAAGTCAACTCAATGACCCATTCGTATCCGCATAAAAACTGGGATGTACATCTCTTGTTGAGATAACTAAGGCAAGATGTGTCTTCTAAATTACTCTGAGACGCTAAGCAGTTAGCTGTAACTATTTATTTGACATTTGCCATTGAACCTTCCATAGCATCCTTGAAGAGATTTTAGCTTTTGATCCACACATAATTCAGACATACTTTTGGTGTAATACATAATGTCATTGAGTTGTTATTGTTGTCCATAAGTATGTATGCATGTAACATCTAACGTTTTTAAAGTATGTGTTTACATTTTAGTTTCTGTTAAATAGACCCTAATCATTATTGCTTAGTTGGATCCCTTTAAGTTTTAGCTTCAGAGACTGATGGGAGGGGGCATCATTCAAGGCATTGTAGCAAGCACATCTCTGGCAGCCCAGTGTGAGTACTGAGGGGAAGTAGCCCCGGGTGGGTGAGTGGTGAGCAAAGGTCAGAGCCACAGTGCCCACTGTGACTGCTGCTCAATCAGGGAGCCGCGTGAGGGCAAGAGGTATGGCTACCTGGGCATACACTACAAACACTGTGCAAACAGAAGCTGGCGTGGGCAACCGTGTGGGCAGACATCAGTGCTTAGATAACATCTAATAAGCACTTTAACTGTGAAGCTTCCTTCTTGCAGTGTCACAAGGTTGCTCTGTGCCTCCAACAATGTTGATCTGGGAACCCTGAAAAAAGTCCTTGTTTTATATTGTTTCAAAACGTGACACACTATTTTCAATTCATATCTGTTGATGCAGTAAGTTCAGCTCTTAAATAAAGCGGCCAATGTGCCAAAAGTACGAAACATCTTGACGAAAAATTAGGTGGGGTGGGGGGCTTTTCTCTCAGCTTTTCAAATTGATCACACGCATAGTCTCACTAGCAGGAGGAGAGATGAAGAGGTGTGAAACATTTGGGAAGGCTGTCACCGCCGCACCAGCACAAACTCTGCAGTTGAGGCACTGGGCTGCTGCTGTGTCGAGCGGTGGGTCACACTTGCCATGCTTCGCTGCACAACTCTATTATGAGGGGCCCCAGTCGCAGACAGTCACAGACTCCTGTTGTCAACAGTGACAGGTGGGGGCACCGTGAGCTACAGCCTCCAAGCGCTTGGAGCAGGAGCCAATGGCCCAGGAATGCGGAGATTTATGGAGGGAGGATGTGTCAGTGCAAATGTGGGGAGACATACAGCGCGAGGAACAGCAGCGTCCCATTGCTCTCTGGACGCTCTGTAGAGGAGACAGAGAAACGGGGAGGGAAATATGAAATTAACTTCAAATATCAGGGCCTCTCTGTTGCTAGGATATTTCAGAGACCTGCACCCATCAGTGCCTCTAAGGCTTAAATTGGATTTTGGTTCAGAAGAGTGAGGAGAGCAGATGTCAAAGAGTTCACTGCTGTGGAAAATTTCTTATTTCAGTGTAGGACAGATGAGTATGTATTCCGGTCAGTCTGTGGCGGTCATGACAGAAGTGAGGGGTGATGCTCATTAAGTGAAAAGCAGACTGATTAGGGCTATATACATTGTCAGGTTATATACAGCATAGTGGTGAATAAAAAACTCAATATATTCTAACAGAGGCGTTCACCTAGGCTGCCATTTTCTTACTAGAGAGGTTTTTCGCTGAACTGAAAGCTAGCTCCCTGCTTACAGGAGGAAACATTCAAGTCAGTCAAGTTAACCGAAGACTGCCAAGATCTTGTGTACTGCACTTCTGATTGCCACCCAGAACAGCCACTCCATAACAATACATCCCTATTAATATCTTGAACACATAAAGATGGATATTGTATCTCATGGTTGGAGCTTTTATCTGAGATAAAACTATAAAAGGCTGTTTATTTACTATTATAATGACAATATCATTTAAAATGAGTACTATTCTGTTCTAATTAAATAACAGTGGGAATTTGGTTATTAAATTTCCTTCTTTAAATATGCATTTTTGTATATTTTGTATTTTATTACAATGTGGATCTGTTTGTTAAAATTAGCTGTACCTTGTTTTGATACCTGGAGTTATTGAAACACATCACAACATAATACCATACGTTAATAGGTGTCTAGTCAATGCTTTACGGTGTCTAGTCAAACTGTACCTCACAGTGCAGAAATCTTGTTGAGCTCTTCATGTGAAAATCAGACATTTTAAACAGTACCGAAGCAACAAATCCATTTTACCATCTCCACCCTCTGCTTTTGCTAATTCATTGATGAACAGCATCTTAAAGTGGGCTGGATATCAGAATTATGGGTACCTTGGCACTTGCAGCTTAACCACTCATATAAATGAGATTCCTTTCTTTGTTTGTACTTCAAGACAGGAAGCACATGTCGGGTCCGTCTTGCTTAGGTAGCTTCATGAGACACAAGGCTGGCACACAAGACTCTAAGAAAGGAAGTTGTCCCTTTGGACAGTCCCTTAAGAGGCTGCACTGAGCTACTGTACACAGCTTTACACAAATCTACCGCTGGATCATTATTTAACCATCTTAATTTGTTTTTTTCAACTTAATGTCATTATGTCACCTATTTGCTAAACATTTCTGTAGCATGAAAGGATAAAGTTATGTTTTGGTTTCATATCACAGTATTTCATTTAGCTTTTTGTAGCCTGCTGAAGGCGGCAATATGGCTAATTAGCTTCTCATCCCTCCACAACCAGGTCAATAAGCTACATAATAAGCTATGTTACCTAGCAATCTTAATAATGGATCCATATTGCAAGGGTCCAGCATAAGTTCTGTCAGTGGCACAATTCGCATGCGCAGCCACAGTCATAATTATATAACCATTACGATTTGACTGGTCATTACTCCCACACCAAAATGCGGCTTGCAACCATATGTAGGCAGGGCCAGATTTTGTCATTACAAATAAATAAATAAATGGATAATTAAACAAATAAATAAATAAATAATTCAATTAACATACAAAACGTGAGCATGTATGCTAAATGTTAAACATTTATAGACGTAAATATATGCCACATACTTGCATATACTCAGGACTGCTTTACTGGCTCTATGTATACAGCTTCACAGAGGCGTACTCAACCTGTTCCAGCAGCCTCATCCTAGGCTGTTTATCTGATGAATTCTCCTATCTGTTTGCAAATGCTTCCATCGAAGAGAGCAACAGTGACCCCTGCAAACAAAGATGAATCTGTGTTATGAAATTAAACTAGAAAATGTTACCATCTGCCTGAACTGACACCTCTACCCTGCCAGTTCATCTGTTTAAATATTAATCTGTTTTTTTTTTTTTTTCAAGATTGGATTTTCATTTTTGTTTTTCTTTTCTTCTGCGATTTTGTCTCATCACTCTGAACTGGAATCGTTTCATGGGCTGTCATGGAAACAGCAGGAAATGAATTCAATGCTTTTTTCCCATTATGTTCCCCCTTTTTTATTTCTTGTTCCATTTTTAGAGTTTAATTGCCATGTGTCCTATCAGGTTTTGTCTGCCATTTGATTATTTTACAATTGCTTTTTCCATTTACTTGGTTTTCTTGCACATTCCTGTTGGTTTAAATTTTTACGCATCTGACAATACAATAGTACTGTATATACCAGTAAAATATACAAGCTGTTGATCTGAGAATGGAATCTGCCTCATATATCATTGCAATTTTTTTTTCTCTACTCCAGCTTTGTCTCCAATGTCTCCCCACAGTCCTTTCACAGTTCTGCCCCTCTTTCTTGCCATGCATCTTGAGGGCATTACTCTGTAATTCAGCTGGTTTGAACCATGAGCCTCAAAGCCATCAAAAAACATTGAAAACATTAAAAAATATTTTTGGTCCTGAAACAAAAGAAATGATACTGAGGAAGTGCAGCAAGATTTTTGTTTGTTTTTGATGAACATGACTGGAAAAATGTTACTGAAATGTAAATATTTGTCCCATGTCCTAATCAACATGAGAACATTTCATCCTAATATTAAGAGGGGCTTCCTGAAATTAAAAACTTGTCATTATTAAATTGTCATACATTTTAGCACAGTTCAGCTTTTTTCAATGGGATGTCTCTTCCAGAGAAACAGCGGGGGAAACTGTCAATGCAGTTTTAATAGGGAGAGATGCTAAATCTAAAACTTTACCACCAAGCCAGTACCACCTCAAAGAACACAAAAGGGGTTCTGGATTCTTAGTTTATGTGATATATTTTTTGCCATGTGTTTTTCAATGCCAAGAGTTTTCAAGTATTTAAAAGTGCATGACTAATAATGTCTGTGAACCAAAAATATAACAATTTAATGAAGTAAACAATTTCTATAGGCCTTTGTTTCAGTGATTGTCTGTTTTGTTTCTTTTGACAGACACCCAATGTTAATTGTGGCAGCTTTTTTTAGATTTATTCTTAGTCTTAGTCTTTTGAGTAAAATATATTAGTTGTAGTCACATTTTAGTCATTTGTCCCTTCTTAGTTTTAGGATAGTTCTAGTCACATGTTTAAGTCACATTTTAGTCATTTTATTTGTTTCTTTCATTACATCATTACAAATCTTGACCTTTCATTGAACACACTTGATTGCACTTAGACAATACTCACATCATATATCTGTAATTTCTTAGCCAACAAAACAGCAATGATCACTATTATCAGACTATATCCTAAGGGTCAGGCACTTCACACCCAAAACTGTATTTGAAATATTCTGCCACCACCAGCAAATCTATTTAAACTAAAGGTTGAATCAGGTGTGCTAGAACTTGAATACATCTAATAACTGGAATGATTGGGTCAGCTGTTAAATGTATTCATGAATGAAGGAAAAACAGAGTGGATATACCAGTTGGTATGCTAATTTAGAAGCTTATCAAGTATATACAATTCAATTCCAATCAATTCCACTTAAATTATATTCTGAGGGCAATTACTCATTAGCTAATATTATTTTACCTTTTTAACATGAAAATGTCAATATTAGATTTTGTGGAAAGATAAGTATGTTGCTATATTATGCTGTATTGTACGTAGCCTCTGAAGCTAGCTGATTAATTGGCCTCCAAGATGAATGCGTTTAACTGCACCAAATATATTTTCTGTTGTATAGCTACAACATTTTCTCTCTGTACTCACTTAACTAGCAAGCTAGACTGAAGCAAGGCAGTTAAACCAGGGACCAAAGCATATAAATTGGATAGTTTCTTAGCTAACTGTAAAACACTTTCCTCCGTTCTCACTTAACATTGCTGCACATTCCCCTCACAATTATGTATTGTAACGTGATAATGATCGAGTTGTTCTTTCCACACCTCTTCCATAGCCATGTCAACCTTAGATGAGCTTGCAGTCTTTGTAAATGTTGACATAAGCTAATGCTAGAAAACAGTCTGCTGTCTAAGCGGCAGCAGCAGAGAGTATAATCCGGATTCTATCTTTTCAGCCAGCATTACTTAGCTAACTGAACTGTGAAGCATTAGGGAATAACACTGAGAATGGTTTACATTTTGCAAGGTGTGTATGCATATCACTGGACTAAACAGATATGCAAAATGGTAGATTCACTGCCTGTCAGTCTGTCACTTTCATCTCATCATGTCTTTGTCGGTGAAAATGAAAAGTCACTTACATCACAGTATTGTCATTTGGCAGATGCTCTTACATATGATAGGTTGCAATTTTACTCCATTTATATTTACTCAGGCAACTGTGGGTTCAGGACCTTACCCAAGCATACAACAGCAGTACCCTAACAGGGAATTGAACCAGTGATCTTTTGGTTACAAAACCCACTCTCTGCCACAACACCACACTGCTGCCCCCTACAGCGTACACCACGTTATTGCCCCTAACTATAATGCTTAGTCATATTTGCTGTTATGGTGTTTCATCTAGTTACTGTCACATCTTCATCACAGGAAAAAAGGTCATTGATGAATAGTTTTCATCATTGTTTTTGCGAATGAAATTAACACTGCAGACACCCCCACCCGCCCCAATTTTAACCTTTGTTATCTGGTCACCCTACATGAACATGATTGCCTTCCATGCTGTTAAAACCTCAAAGTGAGTTGTTGGCTTGGTCACATTCTTATGTTCCCACAATAAATGTAATCAGTCAGTAAGCAGGAATGGTTAATTCTGTATACTGGTGTCTACTGCTGAGTCATTCTCATCCCTCCTATTCGGCCACAATGGTCTCCGAGCTCCAGCCGCTAACTGCAATCATAATCCCAGCATGCCAATCTGCTCGCCCCCAGCCTTGCCGCTGGACTACACAGCCAGCCCTGCTCTGTTGTTCCCAGACTCCACTGTCTGGCATGTTCAGTATTTCAGACCTGCATGTATTCTCTTGTGTACACAGGCGCTAAACCGTGACACGACTCAGACTGAAGTGTTAGGAAAACAGAAAAGTCAGACTGTTATGACTTTGGCCAGCCATGCAAAAAAAACCTACGGAGTGAGATTTATTTAATTTACAACGTGTTTTGCTTTGTGGGACATTCCGAGTCAGGCAGGACATCTTGCATCGCCAGCTCGTACCCACCTCCGCTGTGCATGTTGAGTTCTGTGCTGTGATTGTGAAACTTGTCAGTCCGTACATGTTTTGCTGTGACGTCCTTGTAGATTCTCGGGAGGACGCTGGTCCTCCTGACACGCCAGCCAATGCTTCCTCAAGCTGAAAAATGCCAGCCCCACTGAGTGGCTCTTAAGTGCCAGATGTCTGATACGTGTCCTTTAGCAGGACTCAGTTCAGACTGAAGTGCAGAGACCAGAATGAAAAGACACTGTGGTTTGGCATGCAGTCGAATTTGGACCTCCACGGCAGAATACAGTGCAATGACCCAATTCAAACTGTGGTGCATTATAATAATTTTGATTAAATTATTTTCCTATTAGCAGTAGCAATAGGAATAGCTATAACAAAACAATGACATGAAATAAAATGGGTGTATTGTAGAAATATGGACTGAGTTCAGTCCTCTCTATATTTCCATCAGAATTACTTATTACTTCAAGAAAAAAGCCACAGTGGTATAATTAGAGTTTGTATTACTTTCTGTCCCCTGATTTTAATTTCTAACTCATCACTGTGACATGTCCTCTGAATGTAAAATGGACGACGGTTACACCCCCGTCATTGTTCATGGCCCGTGTCGGTCATTTTAGCCTCTCGGTCTGTTTGATTCCACTGCATTTTTGTCCATCAAAGTGCTTTGAAAACTTTGACTGAGGATGTGCGGAGGAATTATTATCGCTTATATTGGCACGGCATAATTTCTCCGGGTGTTTCGTGTTATTTTTAACCCGAGTGTCTGCCGGGAGCTTCTTTGCATATTGGACAGCCACATTCGCTGACGTGACTGAAAAGACAGCTGAACCGGCAATTATTGCTAACGTATAATTACTGTGGAGCAGGCATCAGAGTGCACCCCCTGCTTCGGCCGCTCATCGCCGGGCTAAATAAAGTCTCTGCTTTCTAGTGAGCGTCGCCTGTCTGTAGGAAGGATCGTCCGCCCACACTGTCTCTTTGTCTCTGCTCGTGTCCTGCATGCCCAGGGTCACACTGCGCAGCGTGCCTGCAGTTCCTGTAATTGCTAAAGCTCGATGCCATGTTTTAATTACGGTGCTGTGAGATTGCATGATAGCCACGGGGGTAGGGTCTCTTGTGGAACCCCCCATCCCCCCCCCAATGTTGGCTTTGAGCCTCTCTCAGCTGGGGCTTAGCCAGAGGTGTTGGAAGCCATGTGAGAATACAGTCCCTTCCTTAACCTCTTCTGGCTGATCCTAGAACCACTTCAATCTGGAGCGCTATTGCAACACTTGGCAACAGAAGCAGAAGTATTGCTGTCTTACATGATGCAGAATCCTTGCAGTTGCTGACAGTGACTGTCCTGTAAAAGGTTTGTTAGCAGAGCTAGGTTTGGCCTGTCTAGATTGAACTGGAAATAGCAGTGTATGTTTCAAACAGCGCAGAATAGTTACAGTTTTCCGGTAAGAAGAAAGCTGGCTCTTGTGTATAATGTCTCTCTGTAGGGACCACAACCTGCAGTCTGCTAACATCCCCTCAATGCATCTAAACAGAATGGTAGATCATTGTGTTTGTGTACCACGTCAAGTACAGTCTCCATCGATTGAAAAGTTTAGCAGCTCCCAATGCAGAGTTCACAAATAAAGTAGGCCACTCTCTTGTCAAGGCAGCTGTTTGATCAGGATTCAGTCAGCTGTGAAAGACGACTTGCTCTGTGTCTAATTATCGTTCCATCCGCTTTCCCTTCTCTGTGATATCTTCATTGTGTGGGTGTCAGCGCTCACTTCTAAACTTCTCAAGTTTCATCTCCTGGGCTTTTTTTGCCCTGCCTCATTCTTTTTTTCACTTAAAGAACAGATTCATCAAGCAGTTCACATTTCCTCTTTCCTCAGGCATCAGACGCTTATGAACTTTTCCTTTGTACTGCTGCATTTGGATCATGAGTCATGAATGGATCATGAGCTTGGCTATATATATATATGTATATATATATATATATATATATGTGTGTGTGTGTGTGTGTGTGTGTGATCCATTGGATCCATGACTCACCATGATTAAAAATGTATATATGTATATATATATATATATATGTGTGTGTGTGTGTGTGTGTGTGTGTATTGTGACGGAGTGCCGTCACTACGATTGAGTATGTGCTTTGACTGCCATGCCAACAAGCCTGGCTCTTTGGCGTTGCGGTCAAAGTCACATGTTTGGTACCCCGTAGACCCGGGTTCAAGGCCGGGTGGGGTGACTGCTCTTGCCCTTCGCTACAGTATGTATGTATACATATTTGCGTGCGTGTGTGTGTGCGGTACGCATATGTGTGTGTAAGAATATGATACTGACATGTAACACTTTCCCTTTTTTCAGAGAACTGCCAGAGTCACCTAAGATTTACACAAGGCAATCAAAGATTACAGACCCTCGCCTTATGTAAATCTCACTAATTGTAAAACATCATTACCACACTCCATTGATGCAGTCAGACAGGGGCACAGACATACTGAGCGGAATGCAATACTGTATTCTCACAGCAAGGGTAATGTGAATTATATGAGGTGAACAGCACTAATTTCATCAGTATAGGACTACTTTTCAAATGAATTTCACCATGAAAAGAATACCACTTTGAGTGAGAAGTGTATAATAAGTGCACATTCATTAATACAACTCTACCAGCATTTCAGACATGATCCAAACTACCAAAAGAATGTCAAATTCACATACATACACAATGGATCTAGAAATTTAAAATTTAATTTTATTAAAATAGAAAAACCAAAACACCTTGATTGCATAAGTTTAAGCACCCTTTATAATGGGAGTTGAAATTTTGCTAATGTCTAACCATTCATATTCATCCAAATCATGCCCAGTTGACTTGATCTGTGACCATCTGAAGTGATTCTGATTAGTTCAGGATAAAATCAGCTGCTTCTGTAGGTTTTCGCAGCAAGTTTCCTTGTTTTTGTGCATGCCTTTGTGACCTAAGGGTTGATTGACAGCTGTAGAATTCATCCTCTTCCTCTTGTTCTTCATCAGATGATTTGGTGAAAAGGAGGTGTCATTTTTTTAGATTTCTCAGATCTAAGTCTTACTGGCAACAGCCATTTATACACGGTTTAATGTGCTTATGCATGACCTCTAAGTTTAATCTTTAGTTTTACTTTATGATTAAGTGAAGCCTCAGCTGCAGTAGTCCCACACATGCTGACAGCAGAAGTATGGCTTGATTGTTTACTAATAAGAATTTCTAGCAGCCTGCAGTCACAGATGCTGACATTTCAGATTCACAAGAACCAATCAACAGCGAAAGGAGGAATGGATGTGGAAGTCGCCAGTGAATATGAAAATATGAATTGGTCTTCTGGTTGAACTCTATGATGCATATTCATTAAGCTGTCCATAATGTACGGTATCTATTGATGACAAAAGTTAAGTATATAACAGAGATGCTACATTTTCTATTCTAAGGACTGCCATCACTGCTGAAAAAAACATTTTACTCCAGAAATTCATATTTTATTTTTATGTTTTTTTCTTCTATGTTTGTTCATTATTTATAGCAGATCATAAGCTGCTGTCAAAATGCACAATAGTATGGTTTTCCAAAAAAATGCATTTGGCTAGTCATCTCCCTCTACCTGCAGGTAAAGGGACATTTGGAGACTCAAGCTGTGAACATCCTTAACAGTGAAAACAACCAATGCATTTAGAAGAATTGTGACTGTTATCAGAGCTTCTACAGAGCACCAGAACCTCATTACTAATCCCCAAATAAACGATGCCCCTAGCAATCTAGAAGCTACCTGGGTAGCAAGCTGTCACTCTTGGAAGAATCCTGCACACAACAATTTCAGGAGAAATTTTACAAGGATTTCCAGTCTATTTGTATGGTACTCAATAATAATATGTTGCCTTTATGTAAACTTTGCAACTGATCATGCATATTGGTTATAGCCTCTAAACTCTGAACATATTGAGGTCATAGATTAAATGACTTTTGTTCACTCATTTGTTCAAAAACTTTTGTGGACAATAGAACCCAAATCGATTCAGCAATTGGTTAAATTTGAAATGACCTATGAATTTTCTGGAAAGTGCAGTGATTTAGAAAAGAAAAAAACAGACAAGGAAATTAAGTAGTCCTCATTGTTATCATCATGAATAAAGATAAAAAAGAATTGTTGGGGCCATGGTTCTGTAATAAGCCCAAGGACTGAAAATAGAACGAAATTGTGATGGAGATTATTGCCAGTCTTAGAGGTGTGGATTTACAGGGGGTGAAAGGAAATCTGAAAAAGCACCTCACAAAGGATTTCCCCAAAACTGTGTTACATGCTGTAAACTTTCCAAACCCTATCCCTAACGCCCTGTGAAGGATAAGGATGGGCAAAAAGTGTCATCTCCTAAACTCATTTGGTCATGATTACTGTAGTACCCTCCAGTGCCTTAATGGAAAAAATGTTTGGATATGAATATATTGATGTAGCAACATGGACACCATTGTAATATTGGCCAAAATACTCTGATTATTAAAACTCCGGATGAAACACAAGTGTGTCCAAAGCTGCTTTGCATTTTTCAAGGGCAGCTATGCAGCTACACATAATTGAAGATGTGTGGTTCCAAGTGATGCACTTAAACCATTGACGGTGCTGTGGTAGAACCCCCTGATTTAATAATATATCATTCAAACACAGACGGGACTTTCATTATAAATAGACTCTGAGCAAACCAGCATATAGTTGATGCAACACCACAGAAAAATCTTATAAGTTACTTATATCATTCTTACACAGTTCCTAATGTGTAACTGTAGAGCCATGTCAGTTGTTTTAATTAGAGCACAGCTGAAGCATTGGAAGTCAAACTGGCCTGGCATCTGTTAGAGGCTGGTGTTATGTATCTATCACTCAGCGCTAATGAATATTTAATTATGCATTAATAAAACCTGAAGCACAGCCCCCCTATTGAAAAGTGTTATAAATGGATACAGGGCAATGGAAGCCACTGAAAAAAAAAGCAATCTGATGATCTTTCATCATAATCCTGTTACTGTTGAATAATTTACGCTCCCCTTCACAGTCATTAATTTCCTATCATCTCTCCCTCCGCTGATTCCTTATTAGAATTAATGAGGATTGACCAGGTCTTTCTGTGCTGCTGAGATAGATTGAGGGTTGCATGGCAGGAGTGTATGTACATGTGTGTGGGCCTAACAATACCATGTCAAACCAAATTATACTCCCCTCTTCCCCTCACAGAAATCATCATGTGACTCAGATGAAAGCCAGCCCTCCTGCTGTAACTGTTCAAATTGGTAATAATGGAATGGTAGGCTATATATAGAGATCATATGAAGACTAGACCTCTTTTTATTAAAAAAAAAGAATCTATGTTAATTTAACAGTTAAAGCTCACAGATTTGTTTATACAAATTCAAAATAAATGCCTTTCGGCTGTAGTCTGGATGATCATATATGAAGTTTTCCTTGTGGCACATATAATGTGGTTCGTTTTGCTGGTGTTGCATTTTTTCAGAGATTTTACCGGTTGTTTTCATTGGCAGGTCTGAAGGCAGCGCAGCATTGATCCCTCTGGTGTTGACATTCTGGAGGTGCCACCCAGCCCTCATCCAGGTTAAATTGAGTTTCCAGGGTAGATTGCTCACTCAGGAGCTCTTTATCAGGGAGCACCAGGAGAAATGAGGCAATGTGAGTCATCAGCACCAGACTGCATATTTCATACACAGACTGTGAGTTCTTTATCTGGATCCGGGAACACCAGCAAGAAACCTGCAACTTTTACCACTGATGAAAAACAACAGAACGTGTGTATATATATGCGTGTGTGTGTGTGTGTGTGTGTGTGTGTGTGTGTGTGTGTATGCATCTGCGTATGTGTTACAAAGCTGTACGACACTGTCCTGCACTGACCACCATCTGCTCGGTTGACCTCAGTTGCCACCATCTGAACCACATGACATGACCCGCTATGCAATCAGTATGCTGTAAAATGAATCCTTTTGTCAGTCTGAAGGGCAATGAGGTCAGTCGTATAAATACAGGGCGCACAAAGAGGATGACCAGGCTGTGATTGTGGAAACTATGTTGAGGCAGGAGGCAGGACAGAGGAGTGAGACAGGAGAGACACAGCCCTGGTTGACGAAGGCTGAGTGCTGGGTGCCCCAGCTATGCTGGCTTTGCCCACGTTCATGTCACACTGACCCCATGTCATTGGAGCGCTTTCACAGATAATGTCATTGCAGAGCCACAATTCACTTTGAGAGTTTGTCCTTGATCTGATTTTTCTCAGAAGGACCTCACAAGCTTTCTCATCCCTTGAAGAGAGAAGCACCACCTTCCTTTTGCCTTTTGACATCTGGATAAACTTTAACTTGAAACTGATGTATCTTTTGAGATAAGCACACTGAGTGCATCTCTTCCTACACTCTCTGCATGGAAACAGACATAACAAGCATGAGAAATAGAAACTCTTGATTCAATTATAAGTGATCAGCCCTATCAGCAAAATAAATGCATGAAAATAAAATGTCTGACTTGAAAGGAATGTTAATTGCCGTGTAGTCAGCCCCTTGTGCTAGCAGTCATGAAAACATCCCGTACTTTAATATTTGTTAGGGATGAGTGGACTGCATACTGAGTATGCCACATGGGAATGGCGACCTCTTCATTGTACACCTCATTAAGGTCAGAGCACTTCTCCCTCAAATTCATTGTAATACCACTCTGCAGAAAATGCCCACTCTCCACTGTAATTGAATTAAGTTACAAGAGTAAACAACATCCTCCCTTGTGAGTGCTGGCCTGATTGATGGACACCCGTGGCTATCATCTTCCCCTCTCGCTCTCTCTGACTTTCTCTTTTCCCTGCTCTTGGCTCACCAGACTGTCATCCTTGATCCTTAACAGCATTTAGGAAGAGGAGCTTCTTAACACAGCCAGGCAATCACTGCCATCTGATATGGGAATATTTTATTATTGCCTCTGGAAATCCAGAAAAAGCACATCAATTACCACTGCTGGGATCCTCTCCTCATATGTGTGTGTGTGTGTGTGTGTGTGTGTGTGTGTGTGTGTGTGTGTGTGTGTGTGTGTGTGTGTGTGTGTGTGTGTTTGTGCTCTATCAGGCCGCAGAGGCCAGCGCTTGGTCATCACATTCCTTATCTTTAGTTCCTGTATCAGAGACACAGCAGAATTGGATTCATTTTATAAGAAATCATGGTCAATATTTTTCAGGATTAGTATCACATGATATCTTGAAGTCAAAATGCAGTCATTAAACAAATGTAAAGGAGTTCCATACTAGGGGGTTACTGATCATAATGATGCTCAAATTTGATCTGGAGTGGTCCCACATGAAGTCTCTTGAGACACAGTAGCTCTTTACTGTTTTCAATAAACTGGTAATGAAGGCATGTGAAAAGGCAGCCAAATCATAATCTGAAATGAAGCTTGATTTCTGAATGCACACCTGATTTGCAGAAAAACCTCAATGCCCCTCTGCTAAGCATTCTAAGAGCCCTGTGTTGACGGCATGAACACAGTTGTCTAGCACAGATGAGATTGTCATTTAAGGACGAAAGAGGTGGAGGTACTGGAATTGTGCTATAAAACTTGGTACAGATGGCAATGCAGAGAGCAATGGGCAGGGGGACAAATGTTTTTGCTTAGCAGATGCTTGCACATTTTGTTTATCGTGAGTTTTTTTTATGAGTTGAAAGTGTGAGAAAGGTGTGACTACACACTGGCCGAACTGGACTTATGCCACATTAACTTTAAAAATGTGCTTTCCCCTTCACCAGGGTGTGCTAACACCTTCCCATGAGCTACTGCAATGAGATTAGAGGAATATAGCAGTTTTAAAACAATAAGAATAACGCAGCCAATGGTTTAGCAGCATGTCATAATAAAAGTAATGACAGCATTCTGTTATACTGTTACACCTCTGAAATGAGCCTACATAGATATACCTGTGGACATGCAGGTATATATAGGTTGGTTCCTATTTTATGCAATCTTTATGCAGTTCTATGCACACAGAGAATATGTTAATGTCTGATAATGTGATGTTATGTAAATGTATAAACTACAAAGTTTAGTTATAATAATGGCAACTTCACTGAGAAAATGACAGCTGATTGGGACTAGGGTGGGTGCTGGATCATTCCCGTGGCATTAAAAGACAAAGAAGCTGTTACCTTTACAGGTGCAGGTAGGGAAACAAGCATATGGAACATCAGTAAAGTCTCAAAATTGAGCACATGGCAGATCAGCCACCACATTCCTGAGCAAGCAGAGCTGCTTCTCGTTTCCTCCCCTGAAATTGAAAGGAAACCATTCAAAAGTTTATTCTTGTTCATCTACTCCCCACCACGATCCTTCTCACCAAAGAGCTAACACATACCACATTACTACAAAAGGAATAAATGGTTTGTTGAAAGATGCTGGCTTTCAGAGGTTCATTCCATTGACTGCTGAAAATATTTTCTATACTGATTATTGTAATCCATTCAGAGGGTGAATTTATTAAGACAATGTCACTTACCCAGACAAAAAAACTAATCTCTGCATTTTTGTTTCATACATTGTTACATGGTTAATAATTGCTTTTTTCAGTTTTTTTCAAAAAACCAATACTCCCATTAGAAAGAAAATTAACAGTTTGAATTAAATCTTGGTGTCCTATCAAGTCTTTCAACAGATGCCTTACCTATGTATAATTTATTATGATATACCACTGTACAGTGCCCCTTGTCAAATAGTTGAGGACAGCTCTGTGCTGGGCTTTCTACCAGCTCTGATATGATTTAAATGCAAGAACAAAAATACCTATTGTGTTGTGATGAAAATACCACTGCACCTAAACAGTCACAACCATGGTTTTTTGATCACCACCCATCACTCTCCTACCTAGGGCAGGGATGTAGCACTACTGGGCTGGAAATTGCAAGTGACCAAAATCTGACATAAGACTAACAAACAATTTCTTTCACTGGTGTTTATTTCGATTCCTAGCCAGAAACACTGACACCATGTTTTTTTTTTTCTGAGAAACATATCAATCCAATTGTCTTCGAACACAAATTTGTGTTTTTCTTTATACATTTTTATTCATAGGGAATGTCAATTTACAAAAGCACATAAATGTTAATATGTTCTTTGTGCCTTTGTAAAATAAGAAAAGTAAGTCTAAAAATAAGCATGTGAACTGTGATTAAGAACATAATAAACTCATCAAGACATAATCAATTCTTTTATTGCAAAGGATACTTAATTTAGCTTGGTTGTTGCAATTACTGCAAATATGCCTGCACATGCTTTGGGTATTGCGGAATTCACAATTTTTACCCTACAGTAAATAGCATAAGAAACAAGATCACAGATGTAAACTCAATGAAGTCTCCAGCTGCACAGTTTCATATTCAGGTGGTCTTAATCACACACCATGGTTTTAGTGATATTTGCCATTAACACACTGACACACTCAGGTTGTATGAATCACAGATGAATACCAAAAGCTCTTTAAATTGCTGATTATCAAGCTGGAATTACAGTCTATAAGCCATCTTTGGAGAGTCTTGAGATACTTTAAGTAACATTTCCATACTTCAAACCAGCAACTGCTCAATGCGGAATGTGGCCCTAAGGCTCAAAGAGATGTATTATTAGTGTGCTGAATCCCAGAATTCAAGTGTGAATAAGGTCTGAAATGTTAAAATGAAGCCCTTACAGATGTCCTCTTTTGAAACAGATCCCCTCCTGGCCCACACATATTACAGAGCTAGCCCTGTCTCTTTAATGTATATATGGACAGCTGTTCCACCAATACTTCAATTATGGTCTATCCTTCTAGGGACCTGCTTTGCTAAATACTAATGCATTTCCTGTAACACTTGGCCTAACGGAGAAGGTCTATCACACTGGAAATTAAACAGGTCAAAGTCAAAGGTAGACATAAGCCGAGGCAACCCTGCTTCTCATAGTTCTGTATTATCAGAACAGGATTTTGCCATGGCAATATTTGAAACAACAGCTACAAAGCACTGACATAAGATAAAAAATGCTTTTCTCTACATGCATTGTAAATACTATGTGAATTTACAAACCCTCTCATCTTTTCGGTTCCCCCGCCTGGAGGTTTTGAGTTTTCTCATGACTTTTTAAAAAGTTTTGTAAAACCTCTTGTTCAGTGAGCTGAAAGAATGCCAAAAGCCAACAGGACAGAGAGATGCGCCAGGAAAATGGAAAGTATTGACCCCTGTGCAGAACCTTCTCTCACAAGAATGCCTCGTTTTATAGTGCTCCTCGTACAAAATGAACAATAAACACAGCTCTTTACCTACAGACGCACATGTCCTCAGTTTCTGATTTACAAGTGAAAGACACTGCCAATGCAGCTTAAAAGAGCTCCTTACTCTAAACTATAATTTGTTCAAGACAGAGACCACCTGCACAAAACTGAGAACTACTACATAACAAGCAATTTACTAAACTGGTTACCTGCAAATTGTGTTCATTTTTAATGCAGTGACAACAGGATTTGAGAGTATCTGCTTTAGACCAGAATGTAATCAAAACTCGTATTTTGTAAATTATATTTAGTGCTATATTATTCTATATTATTACTATTCCATATTATTAAATATTACCTGAAAAGATTTTACTGTGAAAGCATATGACCTCAGAGCTTGTTCTGGCAATCACTGCCATGGCTACCTAGACCTGCTGTTAAACAAGAGGTACATGTCCAGTGAAAATGCTCATTGGGAAACTGATTTCTCTTCAATAAACAGTGACAATAGATACACATTTCTTCAAACTGTGAAAATGACATTCAGGAGGGACACCCACAGCATTCATTTCAAATGATTCACTCCAGGTCAGAGTGACTGTGAGGATGTAAGCACTTATAAAAATGGCACAGTCAATAAACTGTAGTGTAATGCCAACTAGGGGCAATTTTAGACAAGTTTCCTTGATGATTGAATATCATTCCAAGAGTTCTCTATGTTAAATTCACCATGTGATAATCTGTTGTTTCATCAATAAAAATGGGTGACATGGGACTGACAAACTGTGTCACTGTGTTGACCAGGGAAAGAAAAAGTATATTAAGTCTTAAGAAAACATAAAGTACAATGTTGAATCTTTAACGTTTTTGCTAGCACCACATCCACTCTGATTGCGCAGACCCATGATTACTCCTGCATGGGCTATATATTATAGACGATGCCCTTATTTTTTGTGTTTAAACCACGGAAAATCCCATTTGCACATAATGCTACGATTAAAAGCAAATCATGCCCAATGACAAACACACACACAAATGCAAACAGATGAGGGGGAAGAGTGAAGGGTGGATTTGAAAACCTTCCGATTGCTCCCAGGTGGGCATCATCTCCGTCGGCTTCCTTCCTGCGGGTTTTCACCCCCGTCTCCTTTCCCCTTTGTTTTCATTCTGGCTTCCGCCATTGTAATTCCACCCCAGCCCGCAAGTTTATTTACAACTCCCCCCAATTCCCCGAGCGATAACGGCTGATACTCAAGGCAAGTGCAAGGACAGGACTGCCTGTGCTTACGTATGTGTGTGTGTGTGTGTGTGTGTGTGTGTGTGTGTGTGTGTGTGTGTGTGTGTGTGTGTGTGTGTGTGAGTGTCTGCATAGGTGTGTAAATGCTGTGAGTGTCAGAGCTATAGAGGCAGTTACTAGGGTAGCTGCAGTTAAGAATGATTCCCATTGCCCTCCTCTTGTTTGACACCTGGCCAGGCATCCGTCACTGAGTGATGTATTGACGTCGGGATGAAGTTACAAGGTCAACCAAAATGATTTGCTGTGTTTAGAGAAGACATTGCAGAAGGTTGGGGGGGGATGCTGTCCATCCTTCAAGGCTTTCCATCATCCTCTTCTTCATTCTTCTGGTTGCAGAGGACAGGACCATGTTCTGGGTTTGGCTTACAGAGAGATGCTGTTACTTCTGGGTTTTCTTCAAGGTGATCATGAATGTCTTCTCAGCTCACATAATATATATGACATAAAATCTAACCTGAGTCACCGAGTAAAACGTACACGTAAACGTACATGCCTTCGCAAAGTTCCTAAATCCTTGACAACCCTTCACAAAGATGAAAAATGCAAAGTGATATGATACAAATTGATATGGTTAACAGTATTGATTACTTTTCCAACTGCAATGGAATAACAGAGCACACCTCTACTGGTTTGCTGGTGAGGAAATATCAGCGAGACAAATAAATAGCTAGATAACTGGATAGGTTTATTGAAAATATGACTGGAATTTCTGTACATGGGAATTTTTTTTCAAATAACATTGTGATTTCTTTTGATTTACAAATTCAACTGTTTCCACTTCCATATTGGTCAGGATAACTCGATCTGAGTGACATAATTCCTTCATGCTTAATTTTTCCATCCTTCATAGGAAATAATCTCGCTATTTCCACAGACTTTGAATTCATTTAGACATCAAATATACTGATAGATGCTTTCTCGTGTACGTTTCCTAAATTCAAATTAAAACCACATCCTGTGACAGGAAATTTTCTGGGATGTCTACAAGGAGAATGGCAAGGAGGAGCACAATGGCAACGATAGTCTACTGTGTTCATATAAGACTTCAGAAGCACAAATCCAAAACCTCCTGTTTGTCAGCTCTTTTCAGTATTACCAAAGTGAAATGTCAATGTGTCCCTATTTATTGTTATTTATTTTTTGCAAATAACATAGATTGTGGGCTGCATTCTGTGAAAGCTGTGATTTAGACATTGTTTTTGTTGTCCTGTCCATGAAGAAATCCTGCCATCCCCACTGACAACTCATTGTCTAATAATCTCAGCTATGAAACTGTCTTTTCTGAAAGACTGCAGAGGCGCCTTCCATTTAAGAAGCTACCCTGTTTATGTTTAATTCAAATCTTGATCCCATCATTGAAATAGCACAAATCTTCTGGTTTATTTCAAATGCAAGCCTTTAGATATCCTCTAGTCTGATGTCTTTTGAAGAAATATACAGATGTCCTAAAACACACAGTGCTGTTTGAAAATTTTATCACTGACTAAAGGGTGCTTTACTTGCTAAAACGTGGGGCCAGCTCTTCTACAAACAGCTATCTTGCTTGGAATGGGAGTTTCTACCTGATTTTTTTTTTGTCCGTATCAATGTCTCTGGAATAACAGCAGCAGGCAGACAGAGATGGAGGATGTAAAGCAATACATCTTTCCACACACAGCTCTCCCGGTGAGGTAACAGGAGCAGGACAGCTGGTTGCCATTGAGCTGAGGCCTTTTAGCGCAGAGAAAATTAAACATGTCTTGTGGGTTGTAGTCTGGCTGGCCATCCTGGGGTCCTGTATGTGTCCTGGTGCTTGTCCTTATCCACTTGGCCATATTCTCTCTGCCACTCCTGAGACTTCACAAGGACAACGTTGACTGAAGTTTGGCAGCTCACAGGTTAACAGGCAGCTGAGATTACATAACTCAAGGTACACCAATAAAGCAAGCTCCGTTAGCATTGGAGGTCCTCAACACTCCTTCCCTGGATGATCCTGTTGGACAAAACAATCACTTTATGTACATGTAATAGCTGCAACAGTGTGCCTGGCATCCTCTACTCATAGCAATCTCATTTTAAAAGGATATGCAGTTCATTTGCTAAGTTAAGCAATATAATTATCATTAGTGTAAAAAAAACCCTGCAGCCAATGATCACCTTGGTTCTTTTCTGGCTTAACTGATTAAATTAATTTGAACAATTGATCGAAAAGCTTACATTAGTTCTAAGTCATTAGAAATAAATGACTTAGTGGTACAAGCAAATCTTCCTTCATTCTGCACACAGTGATGCCCTATGAAGACATTCAGTGACATTAACCTGCCATTGTCTTCTGCTGCCACATCACACTGGACACATTATGACCCCACCGTGACCTTTCCTACCTGGACAAGCCCCCACTTCCTGTTGATTGAATAGTAGAATTGCTCTCCGGGCAGTGAGAGGAAATGATTTATCACTAGCAGGAAGCAATTAACTTGAAAAAAGTCTTCCATTGCACGTGAAGCAGAGCAGAACTAAGCTCCATGTGGAATGAATGAGAGTGAGGGGGAAGGGGAGAGAGAGTGTGTCATGGTAGGGGATTGTTTCACTGCGTCTGAGGCTGATGGGTTAATTATTTCCCGCAGATTTATGCCATAAGTCATGCGGAGTGGTGACCGATGACATCCCGTGCAGCTGGTGGAGGTGGGAACCTTCGCTGGGGGTGGGTACGCAGCCGTGACAAAGGGAAGGTCAGGTGATGGATGTGGTCAAAGCTGCAGGCCAATATGTAGAGTCATTTCTCTCTGCTCATTTCTTCTGGACTAAGGTCAAATGAACAGAGGTACTGAATATGTCGTTGCTCTTGCATGTCCTGTACACTGATTGTTCTGTTAAAGCATTATTTATTGCATCCACAATGGTGACATTTTCAATGGACTTACCTCTCAAAGATGCCACAGATGTTTTAGTAAAATTCCAGCATACTGCTGTGAAGAACAGAATCACAATAACATCACAAAAATATTTACTGCTCCAGAAAAATCACAGTGGAGAGTTTGTACATGTTACATACACAAATTGTACATGTAAGAATTGACTCATTGTGTCTCCACTGTACAATTTGTAATGTAATTGAATTTGGACTCCTTGATTGAGCACTACAACTCTGAACAATGTAATTAAGGTAACTGCATCAGCAAAAAGAAACAAAGTTTAAAGAAACAAAACATAAATGTCAGAGAATATTATTCATAGGTGCTCACATATTATCTGGCCAAAAATTAAGCTGAGAACAGTAACAGGAAATATGATGACTCTAAGAGTACAATATCATGCAGTCAAGCCCACCATTCTGTTGCAGCAAAAAGGTGTCTTTCAAAATGAGCTGTTTATCTTCATTCCAAATGAAAAAAAAAAATCAGATTCTATGCAAGGGCACCTATGAAAAATATTTAGAATGAATAATATTCTCTGCTAAATGAAAAGCATCCTTTGTTTGTCTGTGCTTCTAAGAATGTCTCCACATTCCTGACAGATTTCATTATAGAAATACAAGAACAGAAAATTGCACACCCCGAGCACGTCTCCCTCTTTCCTCAAAAGCCAGATTTAAGTATGACAAGTCTTTGATGACATGGTTTTAGGGCCTACCTTTCTCAGAATTTATGTTACCTTGCTTTGCCTGTGCAAAATGATACTTTGCTATGTGTATGACAATATCCATAACAGGACAATTGTAACACCGCATCCCGAATGTCCTTATTAAATGACTATTTCCATTTTGTCTTTTGCAAACCTTACATTGTCTGTTGGAATGATAGTGTTTAATAGGCCAATAATCCTTTGTGAAAAATAGGAATTGCAAGTGGTCAGTAGCTAAGGTCACAAGTTTATTTTCTGCAAAGTGAGAACAGAAGCCTGAAAATGACTTTTGGTTGTCCAAGTGTATGTGATGTGTTTGTGCAGCTCAGACTTGGTGAATCAGATGAGTATGCAGTGGAACAACAGGCTGATAAATGACTTCCTTTGTCATCAGTGCTGTCAGGTCTGATTCATTCTGGTGTATCGATTCATTTCAGTGCATGCATTTTGAAGAGCTCACTGGATCTTCTAACAAGACTACTACACTCACAAATGAAAATTAGCAACACTAGGCAGTCATTTATTGTATTCTTTTTGATAAAATATTTTAGTACATTGCTCATGTCATTGCTTGTATTATGGCAAAATTCTATCAGTACATTGAAAAACTATAAGTAGGTCACCGCAAATAAAATAATACTACATTTTTTGCATTAGGTATTAAACATTACGCATGGCCAGCATATTTACATACAAAAAATCCTTGTAGATTTCATTCATACTGCAGTAAACTTTTGAGGTTCATTTTTTAATTTTTTCCCACCTTTCATTCAAAGAGAATTATACATACTTTCTTGGAAATACAAATAAAGCTAATAACCTGGCCAACTCTGTTTTTTTAAAAGGAATGAGTTCTTGAAGGGAAAATGGAAAAGAATAAAGTCTGTGCCTTGCCATGTTGATCACAATGTAACTAAGGCCTACTAAGTTACAAGCTGTAACCTTGTGAGAGGCACTGAAGCTAAGATTAAATATGGGGTTGCTGTACCGAATGCTCGTCTTCATTTGATCCTGGGATTAGAGTGTATTTGCTGTATGCTTGTTTATGGTTGACAGGGTAAACGAGCGGCAAGAGCTGACTCTTACAGGGTGGTGAATCGATGCCCACAGCTCAGTAATATAATTTATTCCAAATGAATGCATCGTTCATGAGAGATACATCATCGTCATGGGCCACTTGCCGAAGTTCTGACTCCAACAGTGTTTTCTGTACTAGAGTAGCCCTGAAAAATAAAGCAGGAGGAGATATTCAGATATTCTCAGTGTTGCCTCTTATTATTGACAAGACACAGTATTGCAAATTTTTCATGTTCTCTGTTATGATATTTGCTCCCACCTGTGAGGCACCACAATAATAATATTACTTTTCATTTGCACAGCACTTTTCTCAATGCTCAAGGTAAAACAAGCATATTCTTTACAATGTAAAACAGGAATAATCAGGATACAATAGTAAGGTACCATTCAAGAACTGAGCAAGAGGACATATAAAATATTGATGGTTCGCCGAATGCATATCAGTCTGTTGCATAAATTGCTGCAGTGCACATCCCCCGGTGCCAAATAGGAGCGAAAGCCTGGCAGTGCAGGGATCAAAGCCCAACCCCTATGCTCAACCCATTCATTCTCAGATGGAAAAGGGATATAACACGATTTGTTATGGCTTTATTTTAAAGGTGGTAGGATTAGAATCTGCTTTTGCCATTTTTGTAACTTGAAGCAATCCATCTTGCTTCCCCTTCCAGGACGTAAAAATCCTTTCTGCTGATAATGGCCGATCGGGTCCAGCTGGAGCCGGTCAGCTCAGTTGGGCAACAATCACAGGGCAAAGTAAATGGTGGCCCACATCCCATCAGCATCAAAAAACAGGTATCAGCAGGATATCTAGTGTGTCCCTGCATGCAAACCTCTCATGGACCTTAATGCAGTGTTTCTGAGTAAACCAATTCCAGCAGTTACACCGTAGAGGTGTAATTGCCATGCAGGAGCCATATATATTAATCCATATATATAAGCCATATATATAATCTTTAAAACCCTTGCTTTCCAGAGTGAATCCCGTCTACATCCAATCCTTTAATCTCTAAAATGTTCTGTCATCATATAGAGAAAAGAGGAGCTGTAATATTTATGTTATTGCCGCTGGTTAAAGGATAAGTAGATGCTCAAATCAATGCTATCTTACATAGTGAAGATAATTTAAAAGGGTACATAAAACATCTTTACATTTATATTCCAACAGGACAGAACTCTAATGCTAATTTGAAAACAATAGGATTACACTGAGCAGGGAGGTTCTGAAGTCTCTCATATACTAAACATTGGAGTAGGCTGAGAGGATGCCAGTAAATGTAATACTTAACTGAAAGCATATAGCCTCTCTGGGGAAAGCAGACATCAACTAGAGGTAACTCAATATATCACAGTGTAAACAGTTAAGTTGTGGGAACTCGTAAGTAAGCACATCCAAGTCTGACCACTGAACTGTAGCCACGTTAAATAAGGGTAAATCAATTTGTCATCTGCCGATCAGCTGTCCACAGAGCTAAGACAAACCATCGCTGAGAGATTATGAGTCCCACAGAGCTTGAAAAAGTGGTAAATGAATAAAAAAATAGATAAATACTTACTTAATTAAATTTGTATCAATAATTAAAACTCTCGGTCACAGTTCATGAATATTTTAAAGAACCTTAGCTGACACTTTTCCCTCTATCTTCTTTCTTTCATTCCCCCCCTGATTTTAAATAACAGTGTGGAGTCTTAATTCAATTAATTTGCTGTTGAAATAAATTAATGCAATTGTGATGCATTTTTTGACTATAAACTTATTTGATTCTTCTCTTTGGTAGAGACCCACCACCACTGTGTCTGTATAAGCCCTGCTTAATAGTTAATGGGTGTTTACAGAAAGATGTATGTTTCTGCTCAAAAATGTATGGCATCATGGTGTGTTTCCCAGAGATGGATAACACTGCTGAGAACAGAGAAAGAAGGATTGCAGGTCAGTGATGCCCCGGGGACTTTGCCAGTTAATAGGACTGAGTCAGTGGCATCTTCACATTTCCATATTATGGATGTTTTTGTACTCAGCTGTGGGGCTGAACACCTTAATAATGTAGCAGCCACTGAAGAACTAGGCCCACATCCCTTCCTGTTGCCCCTGAACACCACTAGTAGAGAAGTGAGCAGGATTTTGGAAAAGGGTGGCATGTGAGCAAGAAAGATGGAGGAAGAAGAAATCTTCAAAGTCCTCAACCTGCTTGTGAATGTTTTTCATAATTACCAAACTTGCCATTTTAAGAATCAACAAAATGTTTTCATGTGCAGGACACAAAGACAACTATCACTGATGAAATCGGGTAAAACAGGAATCAGCTGCTGACTGGACATTAAACTTGCATGCTTGTTAATCTTTATTATATGAACAGATATGCTTGCAGAACTGGCAAAGTTCAATGTTCAAAGTTCAATGTCCAAAATGCTGCCACCACCATGTTTAATATTAGGGATAGTTTTTACCAGGTGAAACATCATGTTAGGCCTCTGCCAGATGTAATGCTTGGACTTCAGACCAAAACATTTCTTTTTCCCATCTCACCCCAAAACCCTTTTTTCCCCACGTATCTCTAGTATCATTCACATGTTTCTTTGTAAACTCCATAATGATTTAAGATTTGTATTTTGAACATTGGCTTCTTTCTGGCCACTCCTCCATACACACCATCTTTAAGAAGGGACTGGCTTTTTGTTGCAGTATGAACACTGACCCCTATCTCAGACACAGAACTCTGCAGATCTTTCAAGGTCATTGCTGGAGTCATAGTGACATCCCAAACCAGTTCCGTACTTCCCTGGCAGGTTGGTTTGTTAGATCTAAGTGGTGCCTGGATGATACAATGCGTCTTCTACTTCTCAATGATGGACTTCACAGTGCTGAGGGGAATATTCAGAGTCTTGGAAGGTTCCTTGCACCCATCTCCTGCTCTGTGCCTCTCTGCTGCTTTAACCTTGACTTGTTTTTCCATCTCCTTTGTCTTCAAGCTTGCTCTGTTGGATCACGGTGTGAATTGCATTTGGAAATTCTTTACATACCTAGGGTAACTTGTGAGGGCTGCAGTAGCAAAGGCATTGAATATTTATATGACTGAAAATAATCTGTCTTCCTCTATACATTTTTAACCTAAACCGTTTTAGGTATATTGTGTCCTACAGATTCTACATATAAAGTCAAATCTGAAAGTTATGAGTTAAGCTCAGGCGACAACTAAATGTGAAAACTTTGCAGGGGGTGGTGAATACTTCTGCAAGCCACTGTAAATGCATTCACCTGTTTACTGAAGCTTGCAGTCTTGTGCAGCTGTTTATTTTGGGTTACACTCACCGCCTGGTACAACCTTGACTCCTTCAATCTAACACACCTGGGTAAACATCAAACGAATAATGCTAATCAATTATTCAATAACTTTCCAATGCTGTTCAGCCTGGATCCCATTGCACTTTTATATTGTGAAGCACTATCTAGATGAAAATGTGAGAGATCTGTGTGTACTTGGAGCTGCACATCTTTTCTCCTGGAGTTTCCTACAGTATGTGAAAAAATCAATTTTGGTGATTTTTTTTCCCTTGTTTGTTTTTTTTTGTTACCTCTGCTACTGGAACATGGAGCAGAGGCTCTGGCTGCAAACAGGATAACTTCTTAATTTACAGACAATTTTTAATTTGAATGAAACATAATGAAATTCCTGGCTTTGAGACAAGGTGAAAATTATACAGTGCTTCTGCTTCAGCTACTATGGGTGGCAAAAATAAGCATTCTTACAGGGGTGGACAATTCTTTGTACCAAATTCAGTAGTTGTAATGTATGCACATCTGAATTATATAATGTTTATTGTGAGGCTTTTACCGCTCAGTGACATCAAAAACTTGTAATACAAAAGGGGCATATCAACAAATATCAGACATTGCCTCACTGTTGTTTCACTGACAAGAGACTTTGGCCTTAACACTAGAGCAAATTTTTCCCCATTCTCAAAAAAATAAAACAACAACCAAATGAACATCTGATTCAATTGACTACACAAATGTTTGCACCTGGGCACAAATATGTTCAGGGGTTTTAAATACCTTTCAAATTCCTTTTATTTCTAAAACTGGAGTTGTCACAGAAATATCTGTGTATACTTGCCACAAGTTCATCATTAGAGATAACAACCAAGCACTGGGGAAAACACTGTGCAACATCAAAGTGACATTAACAGAATATATTGAATCTGAATGTAATGAAATTAGCATTAATCATTTAGTATAGTTGGTGATGTAACACACCCTAGGACCGTCCACAGTATGTTAATTGACCTGTTTTCATGCAAGCTTATCTAGTACTTATAAAGGTGTTATGTGATACTTATGAAGGCTTTATGTAGAGATTATACCTCTCATGCATTAATAATTTTTCATACATACCCGTAAATAGAATACATGAAATTGTTATTTGAAACACACAGGAACTGAAGTGGTTGTTTTCCTAGTCAGAATAGAATGTTTATTGATGGCATTACAAAAGCAGGTACAACCTATGGCAACCTTCTGTACTATGCTGCCTAATTTAGTATCTGTTGGATGTTTTTCTCTTTTTTCCCCAGGCATGCTATTTTTGCACATGCCTGTGTTGTGTGGTGCTAATGCGTAATGTTATCTTTGATTTGATTCAATCCATGACCCCACTTTTCTGTTAAAATAATAGGACATTAAAAAATACCAGACTAAATTCAATATTTATCAAAGTCAATATTGGTAGAATGTCCTATGAATATCATGATATAATTTTTATTCTCACCAACTCTGACACGCTGGTTCGCTTATGTTTTTTTTTCTATTTTAACTATTACTGCCTCAGATATGTTGGAATAATTTTAGACTGTGTATACATTATTAATAAACTATGTGCAAAAGGGAAAACTTACATAGTTAGACAATCCATAAGAGTCAACACGAGTGCTTGGCTGTAGCCTGGAGCAAATCACTTCTCTGCCTGACCTCTTTCTGTTTATTCTACAAGGCCAGAGTGAGGGCCAAAGCATGTGTATGTTTGCATGTCTGTGTGTGTGCACGTGTGTGTGTGCATGTGTGTGCATGTGTGTGCGTGCGGGATTGTGTCTGTGTGTGCATGTGGGTGAATGTGTACAAGGCAAATATATGCCCAGGGCAATCAATTCACCATGCGTTTACAAGTACTGCCCTGCAGGCTAAGGTTCAAGACTGCTTGAAATGTGTTTGACCTCTTGGTGAAAAATATGTAAGGGAAATTAATGTCAGCCATTCAATTGCATCAGTGTCATCTGAAGGGAATAAATGTTTGCTTCACTACCAATGTAAAGGAGTAATTTTTTCTCCTAAAATGGGGCAACCAGCTCCTGTGGTTAGGGTGATGAGACCTGCTCAGACCCAACTGGATGACAGCGGTGGGGAGGCTTTTAGCTTCAAGGCTCATGCTGCCTTGGCTTTGCACTTTTACAGTTACTTACCATAATTGCCTGAAGTGATACCTGGGAGAGTTTGCCTGATGTCTGTATATGTAACACTCTGCTACTCCAGGATATTTTAAATTAATATATTCTATTTTTTTCATCAGACTGGAAGCAAGGGTCATGGTAGAGGAAACTGTCACAGAGCAGCTCGTAAAATGTGTTGGGCTGTAGAGATTTGTGTCAGGTGTCTTTGGTTGTTCTCTACTCTTGTCTCTGTGATCAGTAGAAACTCTGGCAACAGAGTGCCTGAAGTGCTGCCATGCTACCCTTCAGGAGAAGCTCAGGGGTCAGTGGGTGTGTCCCTTCTTTGGGATGTTCTGCTGGAAATGAATTAACAGTCATGGCTCAGAGCAAAGAAATCTTTTATTGGAGTCTCCTGTGACGTGGGAGACTCTCAAAGCCTGTAGCACCAAGCCATCATTCCTTAAATACCGGGAGGTTACAATCTGTTTCTAATCTTTTATAATATGTTGCTGTGTTGACTTTTTATTATTTGGTAAATAGAAAATGTATTTGTCCAGGCTTTAGTTTTACACCCTCTGTAAATGATATTGGTGTTTGATCGCTGAGCACCGGACAATAGCTGACCTTTCATAGACTGGAAGGAATTTTTTAAAATTATTTGCCACTTTCATATCACTGGCTGGTATATTATTCGTATTGATTCTGAAACCATGACGAGCATTGTCAGTCCCTGCATGTATGTTCAAAATCACAGCTCAGTTTACTCAATCTAAACCCTTAATTACAATCGGCTCTTTGGCTGCAGTCCCAAGGTTAGTGTTAACTTGAATGTCAGGCTTCATCGGAAAGTAGACATGTAATTTCCAAGCCGTGCTAAATCATGCCATTGAAATCCTATTGATCTGAACTTAATTCACCCCTGACCATTTCTCTCTCAATAGGAGTGGTGCACCACAGAGGGCTGAATAAACAGATTTTGTTGTTCCAGCGTGAGTCTAATACAGTATGCCAACCTGTTATTAAATTAGCTTTTACTTACAGACCAACAAGGGAAAAGGAAAAGCTAAAGAAAAGACACTAACAAGGTAATTAGAGAATTTGCAGATATATTGTCTACAGTACTGATGAACTGTTACGCACCTATCATCTACCTTCAGATGTCGAAAGTACACTTAAATTTGTTCAAATGAAAAGAAGCTAAACATTCTACTGTGTACACTGCCATTTCTTGGAGACAATCAGCTTTTATCATTATTTTATATGAAAACAACAATTTGACGATGACTCCTGCTTTATATTTTGCCATGTGTTCTGTGAGTGACCCGGATAAGGGCCGGCAAAAATATATATATATATACATTATGCATTATATATACATCATGCATTATAATATATTGGTGTCCTTTTAGATTGCAATGTGGCTGTGAACAGTTGTCACAGATTCATTGCAGGGCAAGTCTCCCAACAAGTCTGATTCCTTAATCAGATCTTAAGGGGATTAGCTGAGAAATGATATTGCCTGTAAATCAATTTATGCTATGGAAGAGATCAAAAGTTCATTCCTTATAATGAAATCAAATTACAGTATAAATGGACTGGAACAGCTATAGGATGTGACTGAATTAGTTGCCATGGAGCCCTAGTCACCCAACCAGGCCAGGAGAATATGAGCTTTACCAGCAATTACTAAATGGATATAGTAGTTTCAAATTAATTCACCTATTGTTTTGTTGACACATCAATTACATTTTATATGCTCTTAAATGGTTTATAATTGTAACAATTAGATTTTCACCCCCCCTTTTAGTCAGACATTGTAGTCAGCTGTTGCAATTTGATGACTAATACAGTTGACATTGTTTCTTTGGATACGGCAGAACTATTTAATTACAATTGGCTATCCCCTTTACAATTAAAGCACTTTATTTCCAAAACTCGTTGTGATCTGACTCTTTGAAGCTGAGGTGAGCAGTTTGTTTTTAAGGTGTTTAAGGGTTTTATTTCTCCTGATAGGCTCCTGCACTTGTGATGAAGTGTGGAGCCGCGGCTATCTCCATCCACTGCAATCTGTCTAACTGAGGATCGTTCACACAGTGTAAGGCGCTCCCATTCGTCATCCCCAGCTACATGGTTAGCGTTGCCCTCTGTGATTACACATTCGATCCTCTTTGGAAATCGTTATTTTTCATTTGGAGTGCGTGTTTTCAGTTTCCTTGAGATTTCTGACCAGCAGCTCAACAACTCGTTCCGGAAGAAATTTGATGGGGAAAAAACAGGAGTGATGACAGAGGCCTAACATTGAGCTTTGCCAATCCTGTCCCCTGGGGGGAGTGGGGAAATGGTTCTGTTATGGTTTATTCTTGGTTCATTAAAGATAAAAGCCTGTATGTTCTTAATTGGCACACAATCAATACGCATATTTTACAATAGAATAAAACATTCATTGGTAAATTCTGAAATATGGTGTTCACAAAATGTAGGACATTGATGGCAGGATTAATAACAGGTCAGTACATATGAATTTTCATACAATCAAATTGTGAAGGTTTTGTTTGAAGTGGTCATAGTTGTACTTTTATTTGGCTCTGAGTCCTATGAAGGGAACACCTGGCTATGCAACGAGGTTGTTGACGCCCCGGTGTGGACATCATAAACAGGGAAAAGAAAGGGGGGAGATGGGCTGGAGGATGGATGCCATGAACAGCTGAATTGAAAAGAAATTGGTAGGTGGTATTTTTTAATAATTGTGGATGAGACCAGTTTGTCTTGGTTTGGTTAACTGTGGATGGATTGTCTGAAAATTCTCCTCCTGATTTTTCATTTGGAACTTTCATTATGGATGTTTGCTAGAACCAAATAATATGCTGTAATAATAATACCATACACAAACAGAATTCTATACACATCATACACCACTGACTATGAGTTGATGGCATTACACAGTGGAAAGCATACTTGGTTTGGAGTCATTTCAAAATAAAATAAATTCTCCCCTCTTGTTCACTTACTTGCAGTACTCATCAGTAAACCACAGAAGGGTCTTAATTTTGAACCCATGTGCTTTATTGACTGTCTGTGCTGTAGAAAAGAATCCGGAGTAAAATGAATGACCTCTTAACCCCGTAACATTATTTTTTGGCATCAGAAAACAGCAGCTAGGAGGATGAGTCTCCAACATTTGATTGAGTGAATGTTTCCTGTTGTCATTTTGGGTAGTGGTAAGGAGCAGAGCACATAACCCAAAGGTTGCCAATTCGCTCCCCCGTGGGGGCACTGCTGTAGTACCCTTAGGCAAGGTATGTAGCCCAGAATGACCTCAGTAAAATATCCAGCATATTCAATAGAAATGGACAAAATTTAAGAACTGCAACCTATGTAACTTACTCTGGATACATGCATCTGCTAAGAAAGTAAATGTAAACTTTGTTGTTGTGCAGTTTCTGCTGTTCTTAACTGTGGAGTGGCTTAAATTTTTAACTGATAAACAGTGGAGATAAACTGCACCACTTTATACTGCTATCTTATGGTTTTAGTAGGTACATTTAATATACAAAAAATTAAGTTGTGAGATAGAAAACCCAAGTTTAAAGTCATTCTATTAAAATTGAATAATACCACTTCTATAATGGGTATGAAACAAACTGGAGATATATGCACAACACATCTATACATGTTTTATTTTAATACATACATACATATTTTAATACATGTCCATTATGTTGTGACTTTTTCAGGGGAATCCACATAATTTCCTTTAATCATTACGATACATTTATTAAATATTTCTTTGCTGTAATTTCATATGCTAATCAGGGAACTGAACCACTGTTTGAAATGGAAAATTATATGGATATGTCTTTGGATAAAATGAAACAACATGAATGATCATTTAAATTTTGTTTGGCATAACATTATTATTGTGAATTTTTTATTTCGTTTTTAGATCATGCAATCCCTCCCACCAGTCTTTTCCTTGAATTTAAACCCATGGGCTCCCATGAGTGTATGTTGTTCTTGTGACAACATGAGAGACAGAGAAGAAAGGTGGCCAGCTAGCTGCTTCACGCCAGTTAACAGCTCACAAATCTATATGTGCGAAAATTAAACATCAATTAAATGTTTAAACAACACAAAATAAAACGCAACTTTTCAGTTGCGTAAATACTGTTACTTTGTATCACTTCATAATGATCACCTCGTATTGTTGTGCCTATCCGGTAAGTCAGTCATTTCTCAATCCATACCAGAATGGACATTCCACACAGACTGAAGGTAGCTAAGTAACTAATGTTAAAGTTCTTCATATTGTCTGGCTCAGTAACTAGGTAGTTTATTTGAGTGCAAGTCTGATTTCCATAGTTACTGAGAAACCACAGCTAACACATGCTCCTTGATCATACCTGAGATTGAGGGCTAAGATATGACTATTTCCATGTTCCTGATTTCTGGTCTATCACAGAGCTCTTGATCACAGTACTGGTTAAATTATTACACTAAATTCTGCATTTGGTGAAATGTAGAGCACCTTGATCCCACAGTGACCTGCATTTAAAAATAAGGGAGAAAAATGTTGACTTATCTGCTGCATAGTCAGTAAGAAATTTTAATTTGAGTCTCCAAATAACCATATTCTGTCTCCTCATAATCCCATGAGGATTATGAGGAGACATAATCCATAATCCTCTTCCATGTAAACCTGACATCATGCATGTGTGCATCGTGCTTTGATAGTTGATGATTCATTCAAATGGCTGACAATTGGAGAAAAGATGGGTGGGTTATAAGAGTTGCTTTTCCACGCCAGTGGAAGGCCCTTCCTTTCTCCCTCCAAATTACACTGTACAGTCTGTGGTAAGTGAGGCAATGGCAGAAGCCACATACTCATGCATACTATTGCAATCTCAACATCAAAAGGGGATCTTACAGTTCACCATTAGCAGACATATGCTTCCATCAAAATGGTTTGTGTCTTGTGTTCAGAAGTCAAGCGCTTCAGGAAGTAATCCATATTTTGCTGTAGTTAAATTCGATCTCGCATAACTCCTCTATGTGCAAAACAGGAAACGAGACACGTTATTTGTTACAGAGCGTGAGAATGGCCATAAAAGACAACTGTCCGATTTTCAGGTAGTCAAACTCGACATTGCCCAGCCCCCGAAAGGCCTGCTTTAGTGTCTCTCAATGAGGTTTACGAGATGAGATTTTCACAGAGTGCGAGGATGGATGCTTGTGATTGGGGTCACTCCAATGACCTGCACTTCTATATGAGTGAAGGCGGTGCGGAGCGATTTCTCACAGCACTAGCAGGACCCCGTGCCAGTTAATGTGAGTAAAGTCAATAACCTCATCACCAGTGGAGCCTTGCGCTGTAGTAAACCTCCTCCATCACTGTGTCTGAGCACTCAGGGTGGGGGATCACACTCCATTAAAAACAACATCAACAACAGCGCTAATGTCACCATTATTTCCATGTAGCATGAGCTTTCTTTTTTGGCTTTTCCCATTAACAGTGTGTTTAACATGCTCAACTGTATCCACCTTTTCTTGCTTCTGTTTGGCCTGTTAGCATGTGCTGCTGAGATGTTTAGGTGGGAGATGTTTCATTTGGAAAGATATAGCAGCTGATGGCTTAATGGCTGTGAAGATGAATGGTGTTGCCCAAGGTGGATTAATGAAAGGTCTCCTGACAGTGGCATGGACTGGCATTGATCAGTTTAGTGTTCTGTGAAGTGATAAGGTGGTTAGATGGAGCGGAAACATGAAGAGAGAGATTAGAGGGATACACAGGGACAACTGATCCCCTTCCCCAGACAGACACAGATATATGGGGTGTGGCATTACAGGGGGTGTCCCAGATAATTGACAGAGTATTCTTACAGCCATCTTAATTATTCTCAGACAGTTTAGCAAAAGAAGCAATCCACATCATGGAGTGTGGAAAGAAAGGGTGAAGAGATGCTGCAATTATGTTATTTCCATTCTAACCAGCAGGAGGCATTGCTCTGAATGGGGATCATTTTCTTGTCATGTCAGGTAACGAATAGATAGCAATTTGAAAAAAAAGTATGACTAATGAGTACAGATATTTTTCCTTTCACAGAAATACCTACACATAAGTCGTGCATCTACATGCAACCATGTAACAAATATTCCTCAATAGTACAACCATGTTTACTTTTGATATAGGTTCATTGCAACACCAGTGTTATCATTTAACAGGTGTAATATAGGGCTGTTGGACATAAAAATATTAAAAATTTTTGAAAATCTTAATGTTTACCTAAGACCAAAAGAACTTTACTTCCCTGCAATCTGCAGACCCACGTCATATGAATGAATGAGCTCATAGATCATTGGAAACAGAAAGGGAAGATTTGTGAAGACATGAAATATCTGCTTCTATTAAGTTCTATGAACAAGTTTTGATGAATTGCTTAGTGGTTGAGGTTCTCTTATATTGTTCTATGGCTGTTTATCTTTAATCAAAGCTTTCTCTCACCATTTGGGGAAATTGGGGGAAATTCAGTCTGATGGACTGGCTTCCTTGGCATTTCCACCTGTCTGTTTCACAAAATACCTAATAAAGAAGAACACAGATGTGATGCTGGAGCGTAACTTATACTGCCTTTTAATTCCTGCTACAATGTTTTTTAATTCAGTTTATACTTGTTCTTATAAAACTGACAAGACTATAAAGTTCTACATGCATGTGTATTAGTGTAGGTGGAATGTTCCAGATGCAGTGTATATTAGTCAAGTCCCATGCACTCTTCCAGACATAGCAGAATTACTGTGGAATTCGATACTCAGCTTTGTTCGATAAGACCAACTTTCCATTTGAATTATTAAATTTAATTCTCACCCATGCATATGCAAATGTTGAGAGAAATTTCAGTCTAGTTGTGGAGATTATAAGATGATAATGTAAACAGTGGTAAATGAAGTGTGATTTCCACGTGTCTGGTTAGAGCAGTGCAGTGTGCGTGAATCGTTCTTATTAAGGGGTAGAATGTTCTGTGATATCCAGTGCGGTGTTTGTGGTGTATGTGTGAGAATCACTTCAGTCATGGCACTCAGTCATGCAGGGGCCTAAAGACTGAAAGTTGGTTGCCATGGAAACTATAATGAGACCATAAATCACACTAATGGGACCTCTCATAGTATCTCCGTCTTGATCAAATTCAAGAGGAAAATCTTGCCCCACCCCAAACAGCCCTGTCATCCGAAAATTGGATAGGACTGGGCCTGAGCTGTTTCTTGAGGTTTTCTTCAGAGCCATTCTATTCCTTCTTCAGATGATGACTTTCTCTGCCATTGACAGCTTTAGTATTAATACTAACAACACCTCTGTCTCTGTCAGCAGCTTTAAACAGTCTGTAGGAGTCTTCGAGAAAGCTGGTATGGTGTCCATTGTAATGGACCAGTGTGGAGATGTGAATGAGATTGGAGTAATGGTCTGCTCAGTCCAAGACACACCACTTTATGTTCCTAAAGCGGCATAATGGCAAGAGATGGAGATAAAAGCCCTGAAGACCAAAATGACACATTGAAAGGAACCCATCAGACAATACCATATACCAGTTCATACAAACTGTTCTGTTACACATCAATCTTTGTATCTTTGAGGCATACAGACCAGTATGTGTGTGCACAGGCACATGACACATAATGCTCCAGGTTTCTTTTACTTAATTTTTCATTGGGGCTACAGACAGGCCTTGCAGCCCCAGAGCTTGGAAGTAGAGGTCTGAAATAAAGCTGTCAATCTGTGAAATTGCAAGGACAGCCTGAAGGACCCAGAGCAGTTTGATTGCAGCCCACACTACCAGAATTTCCTTTTTTTATATCTGAGTGGGGTCATCTGGCTCTCCAGTGGCGAGAGTGGATATGGACTTTTCTCGTTATGTGTAGCATTCAGGCTGAACAGCTGGGATGTAATGCCTTCAGAATTCCTCTGCTGGGTCTTGACACTGTACCTGTGGTACCTGGTTGGACCCACTTTGGAGAGAAACACATATGTCAAAATGTCCGCTGGACTTCACTGTTTTCAGATTGTCACCATGAAGAGGTGTTGTGAGGTACGGTAACACAGGGGAAGCATTTTGCTCACATTTGAACTCGCTTGTATACAATTTTGACTACATTGAATTCTGGTACAGCTATTTAATACCCCTCCCTCTCTCTCAGAGACACATCTCTTAAAATTCTGTTTCTACTCTTTATGACCTTGTGTCTCTCATAGCCTGTAAAGTTTCTATGCGGCATTTAATGTTCCTCAATTTGTTTTTCACATGCAGTGTTTTAGACTGTCAGCTGTGGTCCCACGTGTTTTGTGCATGATAGAATGACAATGAAGGACAATAAAGGAAATCTTGAATCTTGAATCTTGAATGTTTTATATATTCTATACATGTCTTTTATTAAAAATCTCAGTCAAGTGCTATATTTTGTTCTATGAAATATTTATGCAAATAGTTATAATGACATATTTCCTAAATGTATGAATTAATTTTACAGATTTTCTAAATCTGTAAATATTTACTATATGCTGAATAGTTTTTTTTTTCCTAAAATATATACATTTATTGTACTTTCACTTACCTGACTTGGATTATTCTTTACTATCATGTAATGACATAGAATCCAAAGTAAAGAGGGCTCCTAATTTTCAATAGACATATGTTCAATTATTTTCCCTCAGTCAATTTATACAGTATTATGCAATCATATTTCACCTTCATGTATTTGCTTAACAGATGCCCTGATCCAGGATAATTTACATTACATCTTTACATATTGTCCATTTTATGGAGTTGAATATACCTGGAGTAATTCAACTTAATTTCCTTACTAAAGGGTACAGTCCCCCTCTTGAATTGAGCCTCCAGTCTTTGAGTTATAATCCCAGTTGTTTTAACACACTGTGCCGCATTCTGCCCCTAAACCTAGACAGGTCTGAAAAGGTCCTGCTGACTGCCAGGTTCTGTTTGGACCAGGTTCTGTTTGGACTGATCAGCATGCAACAAAAGAAAATATTCATGATAATGGTAAATGATAAATGATCTGTCCTTAGCAAAACAATTCTACCTTTGGGGGATACCTATTAGACACTGTTTCAGTGGCTTGTTGGAATTCGCGGAAAAAACTGTATTCTTATGAAACAGACCAGTTCTCTTTACAAAATAAGAATTGGTTTCCATTTCACTTGCGCCAGCAACGGCAGGATTACCATGTAAGTAATGGAAACTTCAATGATATTGAAATTGATCTTGGTTGTAGGTACAACTAACTATATTTCTACCCAAATAATTAGCTGATTTTTTCAACATTCCATTTTAGGGCCCTGTGCTGTCAGTTATTTCCTCCATAATAATTTTATTTAACTCTTTGCCAACAATATCAATGCAGAGAGAAATGGGACGTAAGGTTATGAAGGTCAAAACATAGATTTGCCATTGTGATGAAAAAAGAGACATGTTAATACTGACAGCTCTAATGATAGCAATGAGTATTTGCCTTACCTTTTTAATGTCACTCACGATTGACCGGAATGGGGCTTGAAAATTGGTATAAATGTTTTTCTCTCCTATTCTCCCCTTTCTACACAGACCACAGGGTGCAATTTAACTTATATAAATCCTCTCATGTATCACCTCAGGAGCCATAAAGAATCTCAAGTTCCTCTACCCCACACTTCCCCCATGACCTGTCTTTCCAGATACATTTGGAGCACATTTTTTTCATTCTGAAGGAGCTGGTGTCATCAAAATGTGAGTGTTTAACAAGTACTCATTTGAAAAATAATAAGATAGTAAAACATTCCAATACAATTTCAATGATGCTGCATAACCATAACCATAATATAAATGGCTATCATGAGGTGTATATGTAGTATTACATAAGTTTAATCTGTTATTGATGAAAATAATTTTAAGATTCCTAATGATGTCATGACAGTTGTAATAACAGGTAAACCGGTAACAGGTAAATTATGAAAATAATCAAGCTTAAATATTGGGCTGAATACATCAATATCTCTCATGAAATATCACCATGCAGATCCCATGGAGCAAAGAGTTAAATTGTACGAGGTACTTTACATTAACCACTAGGTCCACATCTTGTAAAGGCATTCATGCCTCTATTTGGCTGCTCACTACTGGACAAAGATATAAACACAAAGGCATTTTTCAATCAGTTCAGTTGATTCCTTCCTTACTTCTGTTTGTCTCTTTGTTCCCAACCTTAGTTGAGAAATTCCTTTCTCAGTTTTTATTTATCTTTTGACTTCAGTGCAGCTAGTCTTCATCCTCAGCTGCTGTGTAATTTATTTTAGCCCATGGTTAGATGATCGCTTAGTGCTCCTTTTGTAATTAGAAAAAATATTTGTACAGTACTGGTTTATCAGTCTCTTATCTGTAAACATTTTACAGTTGATTCCAGGGCAGCACATTTAAATAATACATCATTGAAACAATTGTTTGTCCAAATGATTTTATTTTGTTTGTTTAAATCAGTGTATCAACTTAATTTAGTGAGTTATGCCTGTGGCGAGTATGGGTTCATTGTGATATTTCTAAGGTTTGGGTGCACCTATCTTGCCACCTGTCCCATCTCTGTCCCCGCTTTGCTGCTCAACTCTGCTCCCATGCCATTCTCTGCAACATATCACACCGTAACCATGACAACACTGAACCTGCTCAGGAGCCTTGCTCTCAACCTGGGCATCTCACTGCTTCAGCTGTAATGTAAGTATGTTTACCTTATGGCAAGGTTGTTCAAAAATGTCTTTCTCCTTTGCAAAAACTCACATTTCCTCCACATTGCAAGAGTCACGAATGTAATATGCATTTAGATTAGAACTTAAAAAAAGGTTAAACAAAAACAAACTCTATAAATAGGATAGGGATCACTGGCTAAACAAGGATCTAGATTCTGAGAAGCATTTATTTTGCTGGTGCATTATTTTTGTGATTTAGCTCAAGCTACGCTCCCCAGCACACACATAAAGCAACCCTGACACACCACCCCCACCACCACAACACCCCACGCCCCCAGCTATTTCACACCGGCAAAGGGTGGTGACACGGAGCATGAATCAGGATCTCTATAAGCGGGATTAAAAAGAATAAATAAGTTGATATCATAGAACAAAATGATTTATGCACGGCGCGGCCTCAGTGACTGAGCCGGGTTCCTGCAGAAATCAATAGGTAATTACAGACATCCACCCTGGGCCGCGCTCACGCCGCACCACACTCCAAGCAAATGTCAAAATACGTGTTTGCCAGCAAAGCAAACAGGAGTAAGTAAGTGCTCTTCGGGGAGCGATGGCTCTCGGCCGGGCCTCTAGGTGGGGCGTTCTTTCTGACCATGAGGAAACTCTGCTGCTCTCAGCAGGTTTTCGCAGCATTTATGGCCCCTGATGAGTCATGGCTCTGGTAGTGACCCGGCTGCTGGCACGGCGCCACCTGCCTCCTGCCTTCTGTCGGGGCTTCTTGGGGGCTGAAGCAAGACACTGATGTTCTATGCTGGGGGACGGGGACGGGGACGGGGGGGTGATGTCATCTGGACTCCGTCAGACCCCTAGTGGTTCTCATGGTGCCAGACCCATAAAACGGTCTGCCATCGCTAACGTAATGTTTTACCGCAGCGAGCAGATCAGTCTGGCCAACATGGGGAGGTGAGGTGAAACTTGGTTGGGTGGGAGGGCAGAGAGGAGGATGTGTGACATGTCTGACTTGAGGTTCTGGGGCAAGCTTTTTTCTGACCAAAGAAAATATTATCCCAGTGCAACCAAACTGAAAATGGGCCCAATGTTTTGTTTGTTTTCACTCTTTTGTCTCTCTGGGAGGCTACATGGACTGAGACCGATGCAGCTGAGTGAATCAGAAAGCTCTTTTTTAACTCAGATGAGGCCTATAGGAACACAGAAATAAATTCCTGAAAAAAACTCTTACCTGCTAATTGCCTCACTTCTTTCTAATAACAGCAATGACAATCATGCAAATATAAATAATTTGTAAATCTCTCCATCACTGAAGATACACAATTGTTTTACAGAAAAATAGGAACTGTTTTGAATCAGTGGTGGCTGGTGAGCTGCATGGTATGGGAATGCATTTATGCAAATTAATGACATTTGATTATAAGCATTGAGCTTGTTGTGTATTGCATTTGTTGCCTAACTGATTGTATAATGAATTAATATCGTCCCCAAGAAGTGACATAGACAATCCATTCAGAATGATTTGGCTAAAATTTTTCTTCCAAGCAGCAAGCAAGATCAAGGTGACAGTGGCAAGGGAAGACACCCTTACACCAAGGACAACAGGCAGTAACATAGTGCTCTTCATTTGTAAACAATCTATCTTATTCTCCTTAACCATTGCAACATTACAAAACAAGCAAGAATACGCATTCAAAGTGTTTAGCATTTCTGGACAGTGCAGTTTTCTGGAGTTCCCCATGTCCTGGTCTAGATATGGAGTAACCTTCTGTCTCTTGCTACTGTGTATTACATCTCTCCTCGGTTGAATGCTATCCCCTCACTGCAGACTGCCTGCTGGCAGTGAAAACAAATATCACATATAAGGCATGAAAACAAATAAGACAAATAATTCATCCACAAAACTGAACACTGACTGAGCATCACAACCGTCAAAAATGTCAAAGAAAAACAATGCAATGTTCCTGAATGATTTCTGTAACATTTACAAAATATAGTTTAAGGGAGGACTGAGCATGGAATGCAATGGGAGTAATTGCATCTATCTGCCATGCAAAAAAGGAGCTGTCTCTCTATAGCAAAATGGAGGCAGTTAGATTATTGATGGTTGTTGGATTGTTTTTGACATATCAGGAAACAGTTTAAGATGCCCAGTGTAATGAAGTTCTGGCTGGGCATCTTCAACTGTGTTCTGATATGTCCAGAACAATCCAACAACCAGCAATAATCTAATTGCCTCCATTTTGCTATAGAGAGACAGCTCCTATTACTTTGACTAACTCATTGTAATTGATCTTATTTCCGGAGTCATCTTACCCTCTAAAAACCAATTCCTGATGCCCTATCTGTGAAGATGGAATGATCAAAGAGAATTGCCCTATGTCTCCTCACCATTTCATGTTGCTTTGCCACTTAGAGATGAGTGCCTTTGTCTATGGCAGGATCAACCAGAATTCTACCCAGTACACTTCTACTGACGTGCTCTTTTGGATTCTCATGAATTTTGCTAGGGCTGTGAAAATTACAGACATCATCAAATCCCATTCTTGACCATGCTACCTGTAAGTCAGTCCACCCTCTCATACCAAAAGAACTGAAGGACTGCTTACTACATTCCATTTATAATAAATTGCATGTTCTGATTTAATGACATTTTTATCTGTAACCAATGGATTCAAACAAATCATGTAAAATCTGATTTACAGCTAGGCAATGGGCTACCATTCATTTGTCATCATAGGTCCTGTGTTAATGCAGGCTGAGGTCTGTGCAAGTTTATGTGAAGCCAGGCTCCTGGGTACGGCTAAAGTCTGATCATAATGTCATTATGATCCTATCAGACCCAGAGAAAGCATCTCATTGGCCTGATCTAAAATCTGTTTTTCTAATGGATTTTGTTGGGAAGTCCAACTTCTATGGGCTGATTTGAACTGGCTAAGAGAGGACTTTAAGATGTTCAACAGCTGGCACTATTTTGTCAAATATTTCAAATCCAAACCACAGCCAAAAATGCATGCAATGATTCATATTTACACATTTTTAATTTTTTAACAAGAAAAGAGGTAAAATATTTAAATACTTTTTAAATCAATTTTTAGAGGAGGCTTGGCTTCCCTCGAATGTATTGCAATAACCATTAATAATTTGATAAATAAATGATAAAAACATTTCTTTAAGTTTGCCACAGTAATTCAGTGGTCATAATATTACAATAAAAACAGACTGTGTATAAGAAAGCACTTATTGTGGCACTTGTAAGCCATTGTAATTGTACATTGTTGCTCACTGCCAGCTAATTGCACAGCATCTTAAGCTGTCTTTTCGTTTTATTAGGGGTGGAGCAGACAGAAGTTAGCTTCACCTCATCAGCATGTTTGTAAGCAGAAATTGAAAAAAATCTCTTCTCACCCTTTGTAGTTTCAGCAGAATATCAGCTGTATAGCTGGTGAGCTCTCTGTTGTGGATAATCCTGAGATAAATTCTGAAATAAAGATAAAACTTCATTTAAAAGCAGAACTGCCTTTCCCTACTCTTCTTATCCAGACAGAAGAAATGCCCAAAAATGTAAAAAAAAAAAAAAAAAACAGAAATAGTACACCTAACAAATGCATTTTAATCACACACAGGAAATGAACGTAACAGAGCTAGGATGTCTTTTAAACATTTAATCATATTTCATCCTTGTTTTTGTGCTACCTCTGTGTTCCCGTATATGAGTGAACATCTACCTCCCCAAAATGAATTTATTACTTAACTGTAATCTGAGTCAGAAGATTTTTGTTTTGGAAACAGCCCTTCAAATGACTTTGAATCTCATCTTCTCCCCAAACTTTAATAAAGGTTTGGGCCTTCTGCTCTGTCCCTTGCACATTTACCTGTATCGGTTCTAGGGAAGGTGAAGGAGTGATACTAACACATCACCTGTGCAGTGGTCTTGTTGAGATGTCACTCTGATAAACAGCTGTAAAGTGGGTCAGCCGTGCTCAATGCTCTCAGCCAGGGCAAAGCTAAATCAATGGAGTAAGCAGTCAGTTTCTGGTAAGTCTTCTGATATTCCCAGCCCTTATCTGCCCAGGCAGTTTAAAGCTGACCCCTTCCAGGTAGCAGGTAGCAGACTAATCCATCTCTCCGTCCAGACAGCCTGCGCCCTGAGCACTGGGCTCCAGACCTCAGGAGGTGGGTTTGTCAGAGCACAGTGAGGACCAGGTGGGTGCCCTCCTGTCTGGCCCAAAGAGCCGAGATCAAGTCGCAAAAATACGGACAAAACGAACACCATTGTTTCCTGTCAATGTGAACTTTGAGATTATTGGGAATACAAGCTCTTTGGGTCAGTTTATTTTTGGATGGCTGTAGAGCTCTGGTATCTGTGGAAGTTTGGCTCCACTTGATGTCTGAATGTCAATGGAATTCTTTCATCATTGTAAGAGCCAATTTATATACAGACAGGTCAGTAACATTTTGAGAATGGTGCAACATGATATAGAGTTGAATAAAGAGGTATTCAGTATATATATTTTTAAAACATATAGGTCAGCCAGGAATAGGACTCTACCAGGAAATATTAACAACTTACTGTATGAACTGTTCTACAGGTAACAATAACCCTGTGGTTAATTCAGAGGCCTAAATATTTAAAAAATGTTCAATTATACATGCACAGGAATTTACACACACACACACGCACACACACACCACACACGCACACACACACACAGACACACACACACACAGAATCAGTTTTGACAGAAGCACAATTTCACACTTTTCAGTTGCTGTCTGTCTTTTCATTCTATTTCATCTGAAGTCATCGCTATGGTCATTTTCCAGCCGGAAGAGTTTTTCTATTCTCAAAGTTTTGCAGCACAGTGCACCACAAAGGATGGAGGAGACAGAGTAGGACGAAAGTGGATTGTTGTCTGAACAACAGCACTGGGAGCCCAATCACCCGGCCCAGCATGGCAGTATTCTAGCCCCTTCACCAAAGTGTCTCTCCGACTTTTTCTGTTTAATGTGATTTTTCCCTGCAGTTGTTCGTCATGTGTCGGTGCCTTAGCAGCTGGTGTGCAGTTTGCTATCTTTCCCCTGTGTTCAACAGTCCGATGCACAATCTCTCTCTTCCCTCTCTCTCACTGCAGACTACTCTGGGAGGCTCTGGAAAGTATTTAATGTCCTCGAATGGATAAGCAAGATAGCATCTCAAATAGCAATATATAGAGAAATCTTTTAAGATAGCGAAATGGTATTAGAGGAACAACTGGGATTCATTTTAAACCATCTTCCCCTCACAGCGGCAGTCACTTTTGGAAAGACTGCTATAATTTCAGATGGAGCGATAGAGCCTTGATATTCCCGCAGATTAGAGAAAAAGTCAAGGTATGGTTGTGTGGCTGCCTGGCATTGGCAGTTTGGATTAATTTCAGAGAGGCACTACTGCTTCTACAGGGTAGTGCTGAGATGGCTATAGCGCCATGATATATGATAGTCATATTTTCTGTCTGAATTCTGCTTGCCTGAAGTAATTTGGTATTTAGTAAGTGATGTTTATCTTTGCTTTTTTATTCTTTTGCTGTAGGCTCCTTCTTAGAAGTTAAACATACATTTTCCCCGCATTATGGGGGTGTTGAGTTTGCATTGCATCCACGTACCTCAATCGCACACCAAACATGTTATCACGCTCCCCCTTGGGGCATTTTCCAATAAAGCTTGGGGGATTTTATTACAATCACCCCAAGTCAAATCGAAGGTAGAATAGCACCACTGTGTATTGAGATATGAAAAAACACCAGGCCTGTTTTTTTTCTCCCCTCTCCCTTTTTCAAATTCAAATGTGCGCTCGGCAGTTAGTCACATTCCTCAGTACAGAGAGCAGCGCATGCCTTGCTTTGTCAGGAGATCTCCCTCTCTTTGTTTTTTCACCTTCCTCTTTCACCTGGGGAGCTGAATGAAACTTTCATGAGGCTGGAGTCTGAGGGGGCAAAGCAATGAAATGCAAAGATTGAGCCCCCCCATCCCCCAACAACTGCCAAGAAGCAAAATCCACGGGGCAAGGGGAATGTAGCAGATGGCAACACGAGGTTGTGAGGCTGAACCCCAAAGTGGGGTCTGTGTGTTAATTCACATCCTGTTCACGCAACCCCCCTTCACCACTGCCACCCCCGACCCCCCACCCCTCTGCTGCTGTAGCTTCCTGCACAACCAGGCCTGGGATCACAGATAGCCGCAGGCTGCCCGGGGAGGAAACCAGGGCAACCAGCGGCTCTCCAGGAGCGTCTGTTGCGATCGCTGCTGTGCTCCTCTCTCTCTCAGGACCAACGCGATGGTGCTCCTGAATGCTCACCTCTGATCAGCATGATATGCTTTGTGACAGCACAGGCTTCTGCATCTGCTTTTCATCGTGACAAGCGGCTACGAGCGGCTGCGAGTTGGGAATCACAAGTGTTGCGGCTCTGCGTGTGGTGCACAGTGATCGACAGCCCGTCATGGCACAGCCCCCCACACACACACACACACACACACACACACAACATGGGGCCTGGTGTCACACCTCACTCTTTACACTCTGATACTGCAGAATTGACAAGGTTTGCTCATTTATGAAGACAGACCAATGAAACATTAACAGTGAAAACTAATATTTAATGACATTTCATCCCCCCTCCCTTTAATTTCCTGCCTATTGCTGGATATTACTTACGCTCTCTCTCTCTTTTTAAGTGGTTAAAGATATGGTGTCAATCTGGCTGGGGTGGCAGTGGCATAAATGACACAAGATCATTTATGAAGCAGCCAGGGGTGTGTGCAAATTTGCATCCAAACCACAGTTGTCTAGTTTAGATCAGAAATCCCACCCAAAACATGTAATTCATAGTTACACCCAAGAAGAGGTTTATTGCTGAATTTGTGGAAAACAAGACTTGCCTGTGCAAAACATCTCAGCCATGGTTTAGCTTTAAGATAACATGTTTTCTTACCTCAGAGTCGTGATGAGTGCCAGTGGTGAACCAAGCTTCATTTAGGGAACGCCAGGAAATTCAAAAATCATATGCTGTTGCTCCATATCTGTGATTTATGAATATATGCATGCGATGCAGGCATGCATATGAGAGGGAGAATAATCTATAACTAGATGCTTTGTGCATCTGGGAATCAATTACTTTCCCAGAATGAGCGGAAATGTGAAGAAGGAGACTTCTGTTTAGTGGGTTGGAAGTGTCATCTCATGCGGGGGTGAAGGAATGCAGATGTGGCGAAACTCACGGGGCACAGGATTCCACTACGGACCATGACATCAGTCTCAGGGGTCAACACAACAGTTCGACTGGTTGGGCAAGGGACCAGAGTCTTTCGCACAGGGAGCCAATTGTGTCTCTTATATGGTTCCTCAATTCTTGCATTCAATTCCCTCTCTGGCCGCATGGCTTGGACAGATAATTGGTGTCTAGGCCGAGTGAGTGATGGTTAACTATTCAGCACTTAATTGGTTTTCATAATTGCTTCACATATTTAACACACGAGACTTGACCGTCACTGTGCTTGTTTCTGCAAACTAATGAAGAGAGGATGAAGCATAAGCACTAATTTGAAACTTAATGTGATAAATCATGTTTGACAAATGCAGGATTCCAAATGGGTTTTGGGTCAGCTTCAATCCGTAGGTATGAGTGTATGTGTCTGCAGGGTTGTTGTGGACCTGTATCCCAAAAAAGCTGGAAAAGGTTGTGTTGCGTGACGATAACTTAATAACAGTAATCGATTCAGAGTACATTTAAGACGCAGAACCCTTGGAACTCATGGCTTATTGTGTGTGTCTGGGTGTGTGTGTGTGTCTGGGTGTGTGTGTGTGTGTGTGTGTATGTGTGTGTGTGAGAGAGAGAGATTAGTGTGGAGACAAGGATAGGGACATCAGATCGAGAGAGCAGCTCTGTTAATGGTACGGCTGCGGTGGCTCTTATCACTAAGGTTCATCTCGTAATGAGGGCCGGTCAATTGCCCCAAATTGAAGCTCTGAGTATTTGGCAGGCATTTTAATTCATTGAGTTGACCTCTTTATACAGGTCCACAGACAGAAATACACTAATGACATTTACAGAGCGTCAAGATGCCCACGCCGATAACCTTGCTGGGGGAAGAGACTATATATGTTTTATTTTTTTAACTGTTGTTCTCAATGCTGTTTTTATCCCCTAAAGCCCTGGTATCTGGTTCTCCCTGACTGCTGGCCAGCCTGAAAGGAGCTCGCCAGTTTCTCCTCTGCATGAGGAGTGTGGCCGAGAGGTCCTCCACAGAATGTGAGCAAGGGGAGTGGGGGCAGACTCAAACAAGGAAAACAATACTCTGCAAACTGCACTCATGAAAAATAGAAAAGTCCAAGAAAAATGAATGTAAACATAGGCGTGGAAAATTGAAAAATGTAATAAGCTGTGGCAAACAGTCCACAAGGATGCGTGCAACCCTCAGCCGGCTGTGCTCAGGTGCACATCGGCCTGGCGAACACAGGCTCTCCCGCTTGAATGTCAATGAATGTCCTTCCTGCTGCCTGTGGCTTTTGGGGTGCGTATGGGGGTGGGGGGGGGGTTGGGGGGTGTTGGTGCTGTAGGCAGGAGGAGGTGGACGGGCGCTCGACAGCCTGGCTCTCTCGGAGTGGAAAGGGGGTAGGTGGGATGGCACGCAGAACAATTGAGCTTGTACTGCACGGTTGCAGGTGCAGGTTCGATTGTTTTTTTAAGCCCCCCAGGCCTTTACTTTTAACCTTGCTCTTCACCCTGGTTCTCTCTCTCCTGCTCGACACACATGCAGCTCAGAGCGACTGTCCCTCCTTCGCAGCGGGTCGGGGTCCTTCGGGCGCTCCCATTGGCATTCCGACTGCCGCGCCCGCCAGCGTGCGGAGAATTTCCTGCAAACCCGGGAGCTATTTGATTCATCATTCATGCAGGCTCTGTCGGCCCTGTGTCTTAACGAATCAGAGATGGCTCACGGTGCGGGCTGAAGCTCCTCCGCATGATGCGCCTCTGAGCCTCACACCCCCCCCATTGATCTCATGGGTGGTAGCGCTTTGTTCTAATCACAATTAGACGTGTTGGGCCCCAGTTTCTGTCTGTCTCCGCTTAATCAGCTTTAGAGTATCTACCCGGGAAATCTGCTGTCAGGGAGTTTACTGAAGCACTTGGCGAACGCTAATTAACTAGTGCTTCTTTGCTCCCGCGTGAGGTTATTGTTTGCGCTGTTAAAATTTAAAAACACAGGACCACCGCGCTGTGTTCAGACTGTCCTGCCCTCTGTTCCGTGTGCTGCAGGAAGCAGCACTCTTTTGTAGATGTGTGCTCTCATCCTCTAGCCAGGTCCACTGGAGTGCAGAAGAGGTCCCTGTGGGACAGAAGGCAACAGATAACCCCGTGCTCATCTGCTCAGGTAAACAAACAACTGTCACAGGGGTTGAACACATGCAAGAGTGTCCCTCCAAACTGTGTGCCATGTTCACTCTCAGCACCTGCCCAGCAGCTCTGCAGGCTGCCTTCTCCTCAAAAGGTGTCAGCTTTTTTTTTTTAAACTCTGGGATTCGCTTCTCACTTCTTTCACACCTCAGCACTTAATGACTCCCTCTGTGGATTGGAGGACCAACCGTACCCCGAATGTGTTTGCTTGTTCCGATTAATCCCGTAATTTCCATTCGATAGGTTAGATATGTTGCCAATAATTAAGTGTGACTTTGTTCTGAGTTCATTATCTCCTTCGGATAATTTGAGCTCAGGATGAATTGGTCTCTGGAAATCGGCTAATCACAGGCTTGTTCGTGCTGGATGAGAGTAGCTGCCCTCTACACTGTTAAAGTACTCTAATCTGGTGGAGGTTGATGGGAATCTAGAGGTGATTACTCTTGATGACACTTGCCCAGGGGCTCCAGTGTTTAATAATGATAATGTTTGCTAGAATCCTGTTCACAGGAATGTGGACTGGATCTTGACATTTATCCAGCAGTAATACAATCGCCACCACTCCTGCCTCTAAAGTGGTATTTTTTCCCTTTCTAATAAACAGCCCCCATCATCAGTCTCAGTCTGAAATACCCTTCAAGCAGAGAGCCTGAATCCCTCAAAGTTTTACCACCTCCTGTTATTAGACCTCATGAAAGGGCACTACCTTCAGCTGTCAAATACTCAGAACAAAGGCAAGAGGTGAATTACAGCAACAGGAAGTTTACAGTGGTTTACCATAATGGCTCTTATGTGTGGGGGGAAGAGTCTGTCAAAGCCCACACAGTCTGTGGGAAGAGAACTTGCTGACTGTTCCTGGCAGGGGCAGGTCAGATGTCTGTTCAAACAAATAGGTTGCTTAATGTCAACATATGATCGTGAGAGGACAATGTTAAAACATTTATGGAATACCATTTCAGAACAATATCAGATGAAAGGAAAATAGAATGCATAAAACCCATTGCTTTCCATTAAAAATGCAAAGAGAACCATTTGCGATACTAAAAGTGGAATTGAATATCTTTAAGTAAAACAATATGTTTACTTCAGTCCTCTCTTTTGATATTGATGAAACAGGGGTTTGGGTCATCAAATAAAAATGATGCATTTTTTTAATAAATAGCATTTAGTGTTGTTTGTTTTAGTAAGTTAAAACAGGTATTGGAGAACCAGGCAGCAGCATCCCAGCGGAATCAGGAGTTTTAAAATGTCAGATAATAGAGAATCGTCATCTTTAAGTTCATCCAGATGGAGCACGGCGCCCCCATTGTTTTCCCCTCCCCCCAGGCTACTCTGTCCTTGGGCTGCGCATCGCTGTCTGATCTGATTGCACAGCAACAATGGTTCGCCCCGGTTTGTGGGAGTGCGATAGCCAGACTCCTGTACAGCACGCTGTCTGTTCCAGTTCTGGGGCCAGTCATCTCTGTTTTGCATGGGGAAGGCACTCAGGAGCAACATAATAATCGCATTACCATCTGTTCTGCAGGTTGGGCGGTAAAGGGAGAGGGCGGGTTAGATCAGCGTAAAGATAGACAGTCAGGACCCTCTCCGTTGGAGAGGGAATCACACCCCTTGGGTTGGATATTAAGAGTTCCACCCCCACTGCCACTTTTCTGTACCATCTGAATGATCACAGACCGCTTACTGAACAGGCATCCAGTGGCACAGAATGGTACGTGGCATTAGATCGAGTTACATAGATTATATAGTGACCTTCCCTGCTGATTTTCTTGAGAGATTTGTCTAGAATTTTTTTTTTTAACCTTAAAAGACTTCCTGGTTAAATAAATAAATTCATATGACATATATGTTGTGTTATCCTTTTGGGTTGGGCTGGTGCAGTGAATATTTTGTGGAGAGCCATTCTGTGAACACCGTCAGCTGCTTTGTGTCACAGATAGTGGCACCACTTATAGCAAAATGTCCGATAGGAGATGTCCGATTTTCAAAAGGACCTGATAGTGACTGACTGGCAAAATCCTGTGGACAATAGACCTATCTCGAAGGAAGGCATTAACCAGATAAAACACTATGTTCAGTCATTGCATTTAGAGGTCACAGCATGTAGAGAGGAAACGCATCATTGGTTTCCATCGTGAACTCAGCACTGAACACTGTTGGAAGTTGCGTTCAGATGAAGACTAAAAAGCATGAAATGTATGAAAAGATCTGATTTTCCACAGTGTTTAGGCTCTACAGTGAGCTCCACATGATGAAAATAATAAAAGAAAAGACAAACCTCTGAAAACCATCCTCTCCCCCCCGGAAGTTTCCAGAGTGCCACTGTCTCTTCTGCGGTGATCAGGTTCGTCCTCTTTGGCTGGCTGGCTGTCAGGCTGGCAGTGTTTGTGTTTCTCCCTCTCTCTTTCTCTCTCTCCCTCTTTCTGTCTGTCTCTCTCTGGTCGGAATCTCAGGGGACCCTGGCGCTCATCCTTGCTGCTTACTCAGGGCTTTACTGCCTGTAAGGGAATGCTGTTTGTGTCTGTAACTCAATGCGCCGCCTAAATTGAAAATAATTAAAAGTGACACGCACATTCCATGGATGCACACAAATACATACACACACTGCACAGATTCTCAGCACCACTGTTTCCAAGTAAGAGTGGATATTCACTATTTTAACATTGCACTAGCACTGTCCAGAAGGCCTTGTCTGCAAAGACAACTGATGTAGAGTTTCGGCACGCACATGAACAGTCACTAATGACTTATACAGCACAATGTTAGCATTGTGAAGGGGCCTGCTCACTATTACACACATGCAAAGAAGCACAAAGGGCAAATTTCAAGGTTACACTTTGCACGTTACACTTAACTGCAGGTGGTCACACTCAGATGTCCCTATCCTATGGGGTGAGCCAAGTGGTTCATCCTCTCTTCTCTTCGTACAAAAAAATCCTGTCCCCCTGGTTCTTCTCAATTCAGAGGTTACATAAACAGCACTTATCGCCCACGTTTACAAAGACATCTCCCTTTCTCCTCCACCATCAGTGTAGCCAGCACTGTTTTATCTCCCCTCCATCTTTAATAGCCCATTGAGAGAAGGACTCCCTACTTTTTTTCAGCCATTTGTGGACTGCATTAGCTTTCCAAGCGGCTCCATTGGTTTCACAGTACATTTCCCCTCAATCATTTAACACACTATTGAGTCTCAGAGAGAGTTGTCTGCTCGGCCTGGTAATTTGATTTTGAGTGATGTTTGTGTCATTACCAAGCTTCAAAGTCAGCAACAACAACATATTAATAAGACGCACTTAACTTCTCCCTCAAACATGTGGCTGAGACAAAGCTGCTGTTAAAGAGATACTCCACAAAAGCAGAAATCTGGGGCCTTTGCACAAGCCACCAGTGCTTGAAAGGTCACTGCTCATCTGAAAAAAAAAATAAAAAGAGCTGGTTGAAGGCTTTCCAATGAGTGATGAGGTGCCATTGAGATGGAGACAGCTTCCCTGCTGGACAGTGTACTACTGAAATTATTCAACAGTCACAGAGCTGATGCACAATTTACGCCAACACTTTCAAATGCCAGCCTCACTGGTGCTGTTTGTTCCTGTTTTAAAGGATACGCAAAGCCACTGACTGCCATCCCAGGTCAGGTTCATGAAAGAGTCATATTTGCCTTCGATGCAGAGTCGGAGTGTTTTCTGCCTTGATTTGCTTACAGTCAGGAAAGTCCTTGAGGGGATTTGCACAGTTAACAATATTAATCTCTTCAGACAGCAGGACCAGGGGATGTCCAGAAGCTATAGAGTAAGGACAGGGGGACCTTGACAGCTCTGAGAGTGTGTCACTCCGTGCAGGCTGTGGTTTGCTCCACTCCTTTGTGGACTGGCTGGGCTTTTCACCACATGTGAGTATGTGCGCCTCAGCCTGACTGTCTGCAAACATTAGCACATTAGCAGCATTAGCATCCTTGTCAGTCCACACTTTATTAATCCTGTAGTAACTAGTAATTGTCCACCTGCAGAAGTAGCGAATGTATCAATGCCTTCTGAGTGTCATTTGCCTGCCACCAGAATTGCCCAATGAGAAAGGATTTGTGTGCTTTCCAATGTATTCGGTATTGTGCAACATGCCACTAGAACCTTAAAGTGCTGTGCTCAAAAAGAATAATTCTGCCTCTGACAATGCCAATTACTAGTGTGTCCTGTCCACCTTGGTATGTCCTAATGTAAACTGCATTCAGCTTGTTATTATAGGATTTTGAAAATCTAATGTATGGGAGCCTTCAGGTCTATGTGACAGTAATCTTGTCTGTATACCCGAGACATACACAAAACCTTCAGAGGTACCCCAGTCAGAGAAATTTAAAATGGTGCTATCTATCTAAATGTTAGAGCGCTTACTAGAGAAACCTTCTTCATAAATGATCTTATCTCTGAGCGCCAGATATATTTGATTTTCTTGACAGAAACATGGCTCACCTCAGATGGGTTTGCCTCCCTCATTGAAGCCTCTCCCCTGAAATATAGTTTGTTTTTTGTCTGTCACACAGGGCAAAAGCGCTGGGGGATTAGCCACTATTTTAGTTGACTCCTTCAGTTGTAAAGATATCTCATTTGGAGTTTTTTCCTCTTTTGAATCTCTGGCTGTCACACTGAAAATTCAACCATCAGTGCTCCTTGTCACTCTTTATCAACCACCCAAGCAGAATGCTTCTTTTTTTATCTGAATTATCTAAACTGCTATCCGTTATCATCACAAGCTTTGACAAGATTCTCCTGCTTGGTGATTGTAATCTACATGTTGATCACAGTGCTGATTTTCAGGCCGTGGAGTTTATGAATTTTTTACGATCCTCAACACATCCAACCTGCAACCGTGGCCACATGCTAAGCTCAGTAATATCACGGGAGCTGAATATTGATGTGTGTTTGATGCTTGATGTCAATGCTTCAGACCTCTACTGTGTTTTATTTAATACCACAATATGCACAGCCAGGAAAAATACAGAGGTCATAATTAAAAAGCACTACTTTGACACCGTATCAGCAACCAGATTTTCTGAACTTGTATGCATAATATCTGTAATTGCTAAAATTGTTCAGTGCATTACCTATTTGACAGTTTTAACTACAGGTTTAAAACTGCCTTAGACATCGTACCTTCTGATAAAACCAAAAGAAAATTTCCCAGTCCAACCACTTCATACAAAAATGACATCACCCACAAGCTGGAAAGAGTCTGCTGCATGTTTGAGTGTTCAGGGATGAAAACAAATTTGCATGTTCACTGTGATATGGATATTTTAAGACACATATTGGTAACTTTAATAAGGCTATATGAACAGAAAGACAATTTTTTTCTAAAATTATCTCTGATAGTGGAAATAATATTTAATATTGCTGTCTACAGGTGATCAATAATTAAACCCATTCCTAGTGGATGGCTGGACAAGACTAACTTCATCATCAACATGCAAGCAGTCTGCACAATTTTTCAAGGAAAAAAAAGAACTAAAATTAGATCCAATCTAACACAAGGCCTTGAAGTACTGCCAGATGTGCCATCCACTCTCCCCTCAACCAACTTTAACTCCCTCTGCATGATTAAGTGTAACTGAACTACGCAAAATAGTCTTCCAGATGGAATCCTTTTTTTAAAGATGTTTTTGCCAGTTGGTCAAAAAGTGTGCTTGATTGCTCTCTAGTAACAGGCATTTTCCCAGATACCCTTAAAATTGCATGAACAAAACCCCTACCTAAGAAAAACAATCTTGAGAGCTAGATTCTCAGCAATTTTAGACCATTGCTGACCATCTAACTTAACCATTTTAAATTAAACTCTGGAAAAAAGTTGTTTACAAACAGCATACTGGTTTCCTCAAGAGAAACAGTATTTTAGGGAAAATATCCTATCAGGTATTAGGTAAAATCATACAGCTGTGGTCAATGTAGTTAATGACATTAGAGTAATCACTGATGCCAAAAATGTAGCAGTTTGTATACGTTTGGATTTGAGTGCTGCTTTTAACACTTTAGACTATGGTAGATTAATTCATCATCTATAAACATGGGTTGGTTTTTCTGGAGCTGTTCTAAACTGGTTTTACACCTACATAAAGGGGAGACAGTTTCTTCAGTACATGCAGTTATGTATCACATATTACGTATCATGCCATTATGTATCAGAAAACAAGTATTACCTGTTGTGCTCCCTAAAGATCTATTCTTTGTCCTATGCTTTTTACATTGTACATGCTGCCACTAAGTGAAATAACTTCTAAACATGGTGTTGACTCACACAGAGTTATGCAAATGACATACAGTTAAGCATTTATGTGCTGCTAACATAAGGTTTGTCTAACATAAGGTGTTGAATGTCCAATAATTTTATCAGGTTAAATGAAGAAAAAACAGAGGTTATTTTAATCAGATCAAAAAGACAGAGAAAACTGGTCCAGCAAATTTTACCATTTGGTTGTTCAAAGTAAAGCTGACATAAAGAATTTAGGGATCTTTCTAGACTGTAACCCAGTTTTCAGTCTCATATTGATCTCGGACTGCCTTTTCACATGTCAGGAATATCGCATGAGTAACACCATTCCTTATGATACATGATGCAAAGACACTTACACATGCCTTTGTTTGTACTTGCTTACTGTAGAACACTTTTTACTGGGTTGCCAAAGAACTATGACTTGTTCAGAATTCTGTTGCCATAATTTTAACCAGAACCAGAAAGAGAGAGCTTATTACACCTGTCCTGGAAACAGTTCATTGGCTCCCAGTGTCCTTTAGAAATGATTTTAAGGTTCTTTTACTCATTTTTATACCTGTTAATGGTCTAGCACATGCATACATTTTAGAATACTTGTCTGAATATGTTCATCCTGGTGCCCTTAGATCCTCAGATGCTGCCTTATTCAATATCGCAAAGGTCAAACATAGAAAAGATGAGGCAGCTTTCTGTTTTTATGCACCAAAAGTGACTAACACATTGCCTCAAGAAATCACACAGGCTCACTCAATTTTAAAACCCATACAAAAAAACAGCATATTGAGAACATTCTTTTAGCTCAATCAGTGAATTTACAATATGTAAATTAAAGCAGTTTTGATATCTTGCGATATGTTTCTGCTTTTCATTAATATGTTTTAAATATATTTGCAATATATTCTTGGGTTGAACAACATATTCCTCAGTATATCATGACATATTTAATTTCCATATAGTTAAGTAGCTAAATACACATCTTTTTACGTTAGCATTTCCAACTTTTATGTTATTATTTTATTTTATTCCTCATTTATCTTCCATTTATCCATCATTTAATTTTAAATATTAATGTTATAATTAACCTTTTATTAATTTATAATGTTTTAAATTGTCTTCAAAGGTTGTGTATATAATACACACACACACACACACACACACACACAAAGTGCTTTCAGCTGCAATTATCATTATTTATATTAATATTTACTATTATTATATAAAGTGCAGTTGCTATTGTGGTTATTTTCTGTATGTGTGGGGTGCCATCAGAAAGCATATGTGGGAGAGAGACAGGCACAGTGACAGCCAGCGAGAGTGAAAGAGAAAGAGGTACGACAGCTCCTACCAAAGACAATGCTACCATGAGTGATATGGCTGTAGTGAGAGAGAGAGAGAGAGAGAAAGAGAGAGAGAGAGTGCAGGTATTTGGAGGAGAGGAGAGAGGACTCGTGTGCGGCCTACTCCCAAGCCTGGGAAGGCTGCCAGTGCAACAGCAGTGCATGTCCAGCGGGCAGCCAGACTGCACCGTTTGGGTTACTGCAGGTAAACCCACTGTTTACCTGCTTCAGTAAGGGCAGTCACCCCCCATCTGTGTTCCCATTGCGTGCACCTGACACCTGCAATTACCACATGATAGATCAGTGCCCTCTCCAGCACTGCACGGTCTGCTGTTCACTGGGCTGAGTCATTACAACTGGATTTAAAAACAAACAGACTGACAACAGCTGAGGTTTACTGTGAGTGTTTCACAGCACAATGAATAGTTGTGCTGTGCTTGTCTGAACTTAGCTATCAGGAGATCATTGTAAATTAAGCACTCACGTTCATTTCATTTGATTCAGATCATGAAATGTGGGGAATTTGGAAGCAGCATTTTTTTTGTTTCCCCATGTATTTCCGAGTCAGAGTTATGTTGTTGTCAGGCGCAGTGGTTCCTGATGGTTTCCATGGAGATGGCGTGCACTCGTGCAAAGGGAGGGAGGCGGCGGCGGTGGTGGCGGGCGCAGCAGCTCTCTCAGTGCGAGTCTGGGGCGCTCTGCACGCAGCGGGGCTCGGCTCTCAGTGTCAAATCGCAGCGAGCGTCGAGCCTCCCGCAAACACACAAATGAACAGGTAAACTATCTAGAAAGCGAGGTGGGGAACAGACCGAGAGCAGCATGAAAGCAGTCACAGTTACAAAGACACGGCTGCAAAGGCCGGGGGGGGGGTCACACCCCGCAATGCACTGACAGATGCGGAAGGAGCTGTGCACCCAGAAAAGGTAGTGAATATGTAAATCATGTGTTTATTATGTGTGAATGTAAATGGAATGTGGCGGATGCAAGCAGCGTTGCAGCCTGTTGTTTTGTGCGGGGTAGAGATGCAGGGGCTGCTGCAAAATGTACCTGACACAAAAAAGCAGAACCACAGTGAGGGGATCCGTGTCCATCTTCTGTGGTCAGTTCTGGTCTGTTGCTTGAGCTCAGTGTCAGATCCATCAGTTCCTAAGAGATGACTAAGTCATGTAACATTGCGCACAACTTTTGTTTTTCATAGGGCTGAAAGTAGAGCTCCATGGGGCCTATTTGTTGGAGAAACAAAAAGCTGGGTCCTGCCACCTGCTAACAGTACTTCATATATGAAAGCTGTGTAATTTTTCTGTATCAGCTAAATAAATTAATAAATAAAATAGCAAATAGTATTAGGAGGCAGAGTTCAAGTGTTACTCATGCTGATGTAATTATGTATTCATTTGTAAATAAGTATGATAGGATGAGTATGATGATATAAAAGAATCTGAACCTGAACCTGAAGTAATGCAGGGCATAGGGGGAGGTAGTGTAAGTAACACATGATCAGAGAATGGGGACAAGTTGAGTGTAAGTGGCAGTGACTGCCAGATTGTCGCTCTACTCCAAGTGACATCGTCACAGTGATAGTGTACCCTGCCCTGACCCCTGGAGAGCCTGCTATCAACTTGCCTAGGAAGAGGCTGTCCACATAGGCAGAACTGCCGTTTACTGAGTGCATCAATCTGTGTTTCCCAAACACTCAAGCTAAATGGGAGGTATAATGACCCCCACCCGGAGAACTTAGGCACCTAATACAGCAAGGCAACATCTGTGTACTGTGGATCTCTTCCAAGTGCGTAATCCTGCTGACAGGCGCGTCGCGAGGAGGAAACTCTTGTAGCATGCACCAAGCCGTATCTTTGCGTTACACTCTGGATCTCTTATGGAGACAGCCCCTTCTTCCTCGCTGTTTTGCATAAGTGGGTCAGTCACTTCGGTATAAGGCGTGGGCTCTCGTCACATTCATCATTTTCTCCGTGAGCCCACCTGAAGAGCTGCCACTTCTGGGGAGCAGAGCTAGAGCCCCTCCTCACATCAAGCAGCCAAATCACAGTGCCCAACCCCAGATGCCCTCACCCCTCCTGCAGCGCGCACAATAAGGTACAGACTTGAGAATGTGCTGGTTCTCCAGTGTTTTTCAAAAGGGCGAGGCTCTAGTGAGCAGCCGCATGCAGAAACCCAAAGCAAAGCTAATTTCTGAGCCTAAGATAAAGGCGACGGCAATCCGTGTGAAATTACTTCACTGCCAAGTGTTGGTGCAAAATCAGGGAAGGCAGCTGAGAGTTGTTTAATTGGTCTAACCTGCTTTGTTGAACCGCAGGCCCCGGTGAGGATGGCTTGGCTGGCACATTGGTTGTTCACCCCCCCACCCCACCCCCTGTTCTTGTTACTATTTTTACTGTCTTAACAAGGTTTGAGCTCGGCTCAGCAGAGGGCTGGAGATGCAGTCAGGAAAGGCACTCTGGAAAATCAATGGTGTTCAGGTGGATCGGGATGAGCAGAGGGACTAAGGCCAAAGAGTGCGGCCCCAGGAGGGTGGGAGTGAGCCGTCGTACCTGCCGCAACAGCAGGGGTCAGACACCCTTAAACTTTGGACAGATGAGGAGAACCAGGTGGGCAGCCACTCCTCTGAGGAGCACTGCCTCTGCAGGGAAAGGAGGATAGAATAAAGCAGGCTTTGACAGATTGAGAATTTCACACATTTACAAGGAGAAGTTAATAGCACACCCACTGTAATACATGTTATAATATGTCAAAATGACATTTACTTCACTGAGTTATGCAACACTGTCTATTCACTCTAGTGTTTTTCTTTAGTAGTAAGGAGTAGGGAGATTTTTTTTTCAGTCACAAAAGCTAATTTAAATATTTTTAACCTCAGCTATGAGCCCAATCAGCAGGGGAGATAAAGATCTGTCTGGATATATTTAAAACAATCAATTATTCAATAGTTCAATAAATGAACACAGGCTTCTATTACTCCTTAAATGGTCTGTCCCAGAGCGGAGGAAGAAGAGAATGACAGACATGGGGGGTGAAGACGGATGTCAGGCACAGGAATATCAATATTAATGGATGTATGGGGATCCGCATGCGTGACAGATGAGAAAGAGCCCTTATAAAATCCCGGGTCAAGGTTACTGACAGGGCAGTCATGGAATATGATTTCAATCTTGCCATCACTAGATAATCTAATAACTCAGGACTGCTCAGGCCCCAGGGGAAAGCACTGACTACGGTCCTGTTTTTTCTAATTGTTATTTGGTGGTTCAGATCCTCAGGAAACGGTGCTCTCACTCTTCAGGTGATATTGATCGCGCTCCTGTTCTCTGTCATGTACATTTCTTCTGTACGATCATCCAAACACACATCCCAAAGCATGCATGTTCTCGTGTTAACCAATGCACACCTGTGCCTCTGAATCTGGGCCAGGTTCAGCCATAGCTTCCTTATCTGTTGTTGTCTCCCATGTGCAGTTGAAAGCAGTATGCTTTAGGGGAGAGAAGGGGTTAAATAATTTTGTGCAGTTCCCTGGCTCTGAAGATCACAGCACAATTGGTGGGAATGACGTCACCCTCAGGTAATTAATTCTGTCCATGCCCCTGTGTGTCATACAGGACAGCTGATGTATGGATTCATGGAACTGCTGCAGAGAGTGAGTCAGCCCTATTTTAGTGGTTTATGTTGTCATATGTGCCGCAGTTGTGTTTATAATGTCATTCCCATATCGACGAGTCTCACATCTGAGTAAACTGCATTCCTGTCACCTCTACCCCAGATGCTCAAACCACACCACTTTACAGGTGGAGCTGAGGTCAGCATCTTGGCACTATAACAGATGTACAATGGTCTTGAATGCCTTTATTTTCTAGTATTTTTTACTCACCAGTACTGCTTGAGGCAGAGGTTCTAATGTCGAGCTTAACTTACAATGATAATCTCCTGAGAAAAGAGATGCATTGTATTCTATTCACTTGAGACAGGTGGTGCTGCTGGTTTGTGCTGTTGTTTGTTGAATAGGCTTTGCAGTGACCTTGATACTGATACTGTAGGTATTCATCTTTCATGTGATGACCAAATTCAAGGCTAAAACCCGAAATAATTTCTGACCGAATAAACAGAACCAGCGGTGTTTGCATTCTGTGACCATTCTTACTAGTTTCTTCCACCAGAGGGAGTTTGAGAGGCTATTCTCCATCATCCTTGGCTCTTTGTGCTGAATACATACGGTCAAGCGGTTGATAAATTCACCGGTGAATATGTTTACATGGCTGCAGTAGGAGTGTGCTGTTTATGCTCCTGTGGTTGCAGCTGAAGCAGACAGCAGCGGGCTCACACGCTCTCTGCTCTCTCAAGAAGCTGCCTGCTGAGGAACCATTGTTTCAAATAAGGTTTTCTTCACCATCATTATCACTGTGAAATCATGAAAGAGCTTTTAGCAACAATGAAAACGAGCATTGTAAATTTATCTGCTGGCCATCAGGCTAATCAATCTGTCATTTATTTAAATGTGCCTAGTACAGGATGGAAGCAATGCTGCACAATGTTACCCTCTGTTCAGCAGTGATCTCACAGTAATAACAAGCCAAGAGTATGGAAAGCATGGAACATCTGTCTCAAGACTAACAGCTCAAGCAACAAGCCCATTGTGAACACGTGTAACATTTTAATGCCCAGATGGTATTTAAAAACAAAGCAAAAAGCTTTTTTAAAGGAGTGAGGCCAGATAGTTGAATTAGTCTGCTCTGAACAAAATACTGGTGTGTTTCAATGGTGTTTAAATGAATGGTGTACTGTTGAACAATAAACTGGCATTTGTGTTTTTGTCCTCTCAATGCATGTTAGTTAGAACTCATTATAGACTTCTGCATCATAAGAAATACTGGAGAATAAGAAAGGCCACTGAGGACGATTCCCTCTCTTTTCTCACTCGCTCTTTATTGACCATGCAACACAAAAACAACAACACTGTGTGTCTCCTTTGATTACCAGGCAACACCACAAGAGGGTCAATAACTGTTCCTGTTTTGACCCCAGTAACAGGAGCTTGCTGATCACTGATTTAATGCAGCTTCCTGCTCATACACCCTTTCAAAAAATGTCAAGGGTCAGAAAATCCCAAGCACAGAAATTAAGTACTTAATTCAAGCAGTTGTCAATTTCAGTTATCACTTTTTCCATTTAGAGGACATCTTTGTCCAAGGCAGTGTGAGACTAAAGTGGAAGGTAAAGGCAAGGAGAACCATCAGAGTTCATTAAGGGGTCTGTATTCTTGGGTAAGATACGGTCTATTTCCTATTTCCGGAGCCATAAGGGTGCCAAAATATAATCTAATACTATCTATTTTTAAATGTTTTCCTCAGTACATTTACTTGCTTATTTCTGTTTCATGGTATTGCCAATCTTTCAAATAAAAAATAAATATGTCTATCTATCTATATATGTCAAAGAAATATAATCGATTAGATTCTAAAAAAGCTATATCAAATGATGGACATTGAAAATATGCATTGATTAAAAAGTTTTGAAAGGTTAAAGACAGGGTGAGGGGTACTGCTCTTAAGCAGTCAAAGTCACACTGTTATTGATTTCAACGCACCTGCTGTTTGGCCTAAAATTAGACTAGGTGTGTTTGGGTGTGGTCCCTCAGGCTTCCCAGTCCCCTGAGCTACAACTCCACTCCTTTATGCAGTTGCTTTTTTCGGGACATGGTGTGTTAGTGTTCAGCTTTGGTTTGGCAAATTGTTCACCTGGAAGACTGCAAATCAAATAACCCATTACAGGCTTGTTTCCTCAGTCTTTGTTTTTGAGTCTTATTTTAGTGAATTCAAATGATTTGTCCTATATCTACTTTAGATCTGACCTTAGTTCACTGTGTGTGGAAGCTGTTTTCTTTCTTCCCTCTTTCTGACTCGTGCCGATTTGCCCCCTTTATTTTCCTATTTGAATAATTCATCAATGAACCTCTTTCAGACAAGATATTGGGTGTGGCTACTTATTGCTTCAGCTCCTTGTAGCAAACTCTCTTGACTTCATGTTTGATGTGTCACATACTAGAGTATACAATTTGGTGACCAAATTGGAGAAATTTTACTTAATTTTGGAAAATGTTTTGATTGTTACAGCTTTTATAAATAATGGATCCAAAAGGGAGCTTAGATAATAAAGATGTAAATATTTGACTTGATCAACCACAAAACATTTCCGTGCTGAAATATATCTTAATTTTAATTTTCTTTTGCAATGAACAAAATAATACTGTCCACTCTTAATTTAGTGACTTTCTTTATGTCTATTTTTTACAGTTAAGCCGGGTACATGAAGGTTACTGAATAGTGTTGCTATTACAATCGAAAAAATACTGTTCAACATAAAATGATTCACCTGTAAACACTCAATGGGGTCCACATTACAAGTGTACAAATATCAATCATATATTCGTTGCTGGCCTTTGGAGGCACTGGATGTGCATGTCTGCACAAGATAAAATGATCAACTCATAAAGGCATCATTTAAGAGCAGATGAAGAACGTTGCTAGAAACAGGGGCCCTATCAGCCCAAAACACTGCAGGAGACATGGGCTCTGCAGTGTGGCAGATAAAATTACCTTGCTTCTTCAGGGATGGCCCATCAACCTATGTTGTATTTAACAGTGTGCTTTGCTAGATTACTGTGGGAGCAGCCAGCTAATAGCTGCTAATCAGTAGATGGCTAAACATGTTTCATATTTGTGTATCTGTGTTTATCATGATTCAGTCCTCATTATCTGTTTCCTACCAAAGTGAATAAGAATCAACATGATAAAAAGACACATGGAAACAGCATATGTCATTCTAATTTGAAAGGTAAGTAAATATTCCGAATATGATGACAAAGACTTCACTTGTCCCTTCTTCTGAGGATAAGTGGTCCATATGGCTACTCTAAGATGATGTCACACAGGAATTATCTCTGGCTGAATTGCCTCTAATATGTCTCCCTAAACCCAAGGCTCTCTCCAGAGAAGCCATTTCTTTCAAGGGTACTATTGCTAATCCTTGTCAACAGAGTGCAGTGTGCTTTATCTTTAAATAGTGGTCTAATTTTATACAGAAAAAAAATATAGACAGTGTAAAGCAAAGCAGCCTGTAGATAAAAGCCTGAGGCTGTACCAGTCATGTTCTGCACCCCTTCAAAGCAGCCTCCTCTGCAGACAAGCAATGCTAGGAACGTTGCTGATGGCGCCCTGGTCAGAAGTGAACTGTCTCCATGCTCGACAGGAGTGACTGACGAAGAGATCCGCTCTAATTAAATTTATCATTTGGAACCGGGGGACAGGGAGTCTTGGTAAATGTCCCACTGCACAATGCTGTGGGGAATAGTGCAGCTGGTTAATAAGAGCTGAAGCCTGGTTTCTGCCACAGGAACTCTCTCATTCTCTCTCTGCCCTTCACTAAATATTCATGTTTACATAATATACAAATATCTCTGGAATGTCTATGGCTGAGGTGTTTTAAATTTGAATACCACATTCCCCGTGCTGAGCACAGAGGCTCATATGCATGAGACAGGCCCAGTAGCAAGGTCCTGTTCACCCACAGAAAATAAACCTTGTTATTCAAACCAGCGCAGTAATCTAGATGTACTGTAGAGTGGCATAAAATGATTCCAGACTGGCCTATGATTCACACAGCAGGGATGTTGTCTTTCAATGGGGAAGAGTTACTCAGGGAGTCACAAGCTACCATTCCTGCTGCCCACCACATACTATACTGCACACCAAATGAAGGCTTGTCAAATGAGAAGGAGAGATTTGTCTCCTATTCACTTGACCCAAACTAATTTAATACATGGGTTTGAAGGTAACCTCACCATCTTTGTACACAAGAGCAAGATGTGTACAGGTCATACAATGATAGTGCTGAAGCTGAGTGCAAGGTCAGTGTCGCGAATATATACATATATACATATATATATATGTGTGTGTGTGTATATACAGTATATGTGTGTATATATGTGTGTATGTGTATATATATATATATATATATATATATATATGTATATGGAGAAAAAAACCTTATGCATCAAATGTTTGTGTAAATATTATCTGAGCATGTGAAGTTCCAGTATCTAAATATGCAGATTCATATTATTTTAGTGTTTTAATCTACATTGTGAAAAGTAATGATTCAGCTGGGCTCCAAAGTGGCACAGTAGACAAGGTCCAGGCAAGAATCTAGCCAAGTCATCTGCCAACAATGACTGAGAGCCCACAGCGATGGAACAAATTTGCTTCGTTCTGCGTGGGTATTTTGGGCAGGAGTTCCTGGTCTCAGCATTCTCAGACACCTTGAAATTACCCAGGTACCTGCGAGTTGCTTGGAAGTTGTCAGTGGCCTAGCACCTACCCTACAACTGGTGTCCATCTGACTGTGGTGCGCTGTCTGACTTAACGTGCAAAACATAGCTGTATGTGTAGCATAGTATGTGTAGCATATGTATGTGTAGCATAGTAAGAGTAGCCTAATGCACAACTGTCAATTCGAAACAGTGTTGCATAAAGAAGAAAAAGAATAAAAAAGTTGTGTCTCAACTAGCTGGAATAATTTAACCGTCTTTTGGCTTGTCTGAGGAGAAGGGTGGATCATGCTGAGACAGCAGGAGTACTGGAGACAAACAACTTTAAAGAGACTTTATTAACCATAGGAAAGGAGCTTTAAACATTTTAATAATGAAAAATAAAATTTACAAGAAATTGGATCAATTGTAGCTGGGCTGATGGCTCTGCTTCAAAGTCTGTATGCCTAGAGGAAGCCATGGGAGTGGACTCAGACAGAACATTCATCACAGACAGTAACAAGGCCTGGGGTGACAATGGAATACTAGGAATAAGTCAGTGGCACTGGAAAGACCAGCATTCATATTATGGGGTAAAGGGAGCTTAAAATAATTTTGTGTTTTCAAGTATTTATGATTCAAGTATGATATGATATGATATGATATATGATATGTATAGTTATAAATTGTATATGTATAAATTGTACTGTTTGTACTGTATGACTCTATGTCACTGTACATCACACTGCATATGCTCACTAACAATCAAAACATCAGCTGAAGTTATTTGGTTTCATATTGTGACATGATGGTGGAGTCACTGAGTCCCTCTCCTGTCACCCTCATGCAAAACGTTAATCCCTCTTACAGCCACTGTGATCTGGAGCATTCATCACAGAACCAGTGTTTTTCAGTTCACTTGTCCCTTTGAGTCCACCCTGCTCGCTCCACTGTGCTTTAAGCTAGTCTATCATCCTGCTCACAATTGTGACCAAGACAGAAATCTGCTTTTTCCTGTTATTACAGTTTTCATACAGTAAGCAAAATCCAGATGCCAATAACTACTGTTTAGTGAAAGAATTAGGCTTGTCTCCTTTGTGTAAATTTGAACTCATGAACTTTCTTCACAGCCAAACATCACAGCACAGCCCTTCTTTTGCAGAGCTTAAATCAAAGCTGGCTGTGGAGTCAGACTCAATCTTTCAGACCCAAAAGTCTGTTTTTCTTTGGGAAAGCCAGTCAATGACCTGCAGCCTGTTGAGCTTGTATTTATTCTATAAATAAATGCTCTACATACTCCATGATACATTTGGCTTTCACTTTGACCAGGTAAATGTGCCAAAAAATAGTGGGCCTGGTAGTGAAAATGTTATGACTAGTCAGTGAAGTAACAAAGACGGCACGCGACTCTATGAACGTTCTGAGGTACTTTTAGGAGCATATCTAATAGAGAGCCGTGATGCAGTAAAATGGCCTTATGGAAAGCATAGCCTCACCATTCAGGTCGGATGGTCCAGCCAGCTCATAAACCGTTAATCTGTTTGGCAGATCACTTTCATTTCATGGCTATTTCTCGTGCACAGTAAAGAAAAATCCCAAGATGATATATGATTGAAATTATGGTGATCTTTGAAGTGTTCATTTTATTTTCGCATGCATCATGTAAATTGAAAAGCAACGTCTTTTCTGTTTGTTTTCACTGTGACATAGTCTTTAATGCTTTACAGTTTTTACTGACATGGCTACCTGTGTAATTAAAACATTTGAGCTAAGCACATTGTTTTTAAAGCGAGACTTCATGGTTGCCTTTTTGATGATTTTGGAGAATACATTTCAGCATACGCCATTTCGCCACACGGGGGCTCTGTGCTTTCTCCTGCGGTCTCTCTCCTCCTTGCTAGCCCTCGCCAGCCACCACCTCCGCGATCCCCCCCCCCTCCTCTCGTAACGCAGAACCACAAAGCTGACTGTCTGCACCTCTCCGCCTTCAGTGTGAAGATGGTTGGCGGTTCGTGCGCTCGCAGGTTGGCTCGCCGCTCACGGTCCGCTTTGATAGCGGCTCTCACTGTGCTGCTGGTGCAGACGCTCATAGTGTGGAACTTCAGTAGCCTGGACTCGGGGGAAGACAGGGAGAACGGCGGCTCCAACATCAGAGAAAAGAGAGACAGGGTCGGCAGCAACAAAGCCGGCAGCGAGTATCTGAAAAGCGGGCTCCAGGAGCAACATCTTCAGCCTCTACTCGGAAAGGGAGCCGTTCGACATAAACACCAGCCGGTAAGCCAGTAGCGTTAGCTCCGTATACTCCGTATACCTCAGCTCTTCAATGGACAAGGTGTTTCGAATAGTACGGGGCCCTGTGAGATTTAACAGAGGACGCTGACACAGGTTTCATTGAATCTTTTTTTTGGTCTCGTCATTTTTGGTGCATCTCATTCCCCATACTGACAGAGTGGAATCAATGGTCGTAGCCAGCAAGCTTGTCTTCCAATTAAAATCGGTGCCTGTTTCAATTTGCAGCGTGGAACATTTGTCTCTCCCTTTCCGCGAAGGTGCGAGCAGCTAGCTTAGCTAAGTAACTAGCTAACGATGCGCCGTTGGATAAGATGCTGTAGCTATTGTTGAAACTGAAACAATTGACTCATTCTGGAGATGACTGACACAGAAGTGCGTTTGAATGTGTGAATTTCAGTCTGCCGCGGCTGAAGCGCTTCTAGACTTGGATGTCAGTGGCGATCAATTTTAATGGGGACGTGTGTTTGTTTTTTGTTTAAACTCTTGACAGTAGAAAATATAAACATCAGTTAAATACCCAGACAGCCTCAAAGGCGACAAGGACAACATTATGTATATTCTGATACCTGGATTTGTCTCGTGAGCTTGGCTAAATTTTGGATTTGGTATTCTGTAAGTGGGTGTGATTGTGGATCAGATGCAAGTACAAGCTAGAATGCCCTGTTTTACCAAGTAAATACAATATAAAATTCCTACTGAGTGGTCACTTTCTAAACGAGCCACCCTCTACATGGGAAACCGATCAAACGGAAAGGCAGCAACTTCATAGCTAGTTTATTCAAAAGACCCTGGCTGTGCGGTACTTGAAACGCATTGCTTTAGAGGAGCCCGTTGGACAGGAAAGCCACGTATACTCAGCCTTATGTGGTCGAAAGAGGCATGGGAAACGGGGTCGTGTTTCAGTAAGCTGTGGTCCATTTGGAAACCTTTTTAAATTATCCTTTTCATTTACCAATACACTAAATGCACTAATTGACAGGGAACTTTACAGTTGACCAATAGCTTTTATTAAAAAAGTGTTAGCCTTTGAAATGCATTTGTATTAGTGTTGTACTTGATAACATCTTCCAGTTTATTCCGCAACTTGTTTCAAGTACAACATCCTGCAGTATTTAAGTCAGTAATGGCATGTTCAGCCTCTGTTTCTATTGACGCAGCTCAATTAAAAAAAACGGAATTGACAATTATTTATAATAAAATGCATGTCATACTAGTTACATTAGAATAATGATACCCTAATTCTGCAGATGGTAAAAAAACATAAGAACTTCAGCTGGGCTATATTTATTTATTGAATAAAAATTGTGTTCACATAGTGTATTTCCTGGATCTCAAAATGTGTTTCATTCAGTGGAGCAAAGGTGTCTCACCTCATCCACCACTGATATGTAGCACCCATCAGGTCAAAACAGGGTATGCATGAAGAGTCCATGTAATGCAGAATGTTCATTGGAAGACTTACTGGGGGAAATGCAAGTACAAATGTGGTGATAGTACAGAAAAAGATGACATTACACACAGCTTTGAGTCACTTTGTGTTAAGCTTGCTACCAGGTTGAGCATGGCTGTAAAATAGCATTTATACTGCTTTAGGGCAACTCTTTACACTTCGGGCATGTGTTTCAGTTTTGCCCTTTACAAGTGAAGCTGTGCACATAAGGCATCTTAAGTCAAGCTCAAAGTCATTTTCAGTTTGGGGAGGAACAATCATTTGTTATTGTTAAAATGTTGTTTAATAATTGAAGTTAACAAAATCTTAATGCATGTTGAGTCACCTGAGAGGTTCATGTGCAGAAGAATAAGTCTGTTACATGCTATAGCATGGTCTGGTAAAGGTAAAGACAGGGAAAAAGAGTCCAGTGAGAACCAGTCATATGGAGAGAAGGCTTCTTTTCTATAACATTGGAATCTTTTGATACCGCTTTTGGAGTTGTTAATGTACACAACAGTCACTTGCTTATAATGACTGTAAGGCTCTATCTAAAACTTTATTTTTGCGTTGTTTTTCTGTCCCGTCTTTGTTCAGCCATGAGAGTTGCTAAGCTGGTATTTAGCACATTCCTCGCACATCAAACAGGTTTTGGACAAGCTAAATGTTGAGGCAGGATGTGTAGTAATATTCTTTTCTCTGTACCTTACCCACATAGCCTGTACTTACAACCGCATTCTTCATGCAGGTCTCACTGTGTACAGTACACCACAACAACAATCAATGGAATGGTTTGATTTTTTTGAACGATGCGATTTCAGTAGCAGAAACGGCCTTTTCGAGGTGTGGTCTTGGGCTTGGGTGGCGGGGTGGCGGGGTGGCCCTGCAGAATACATGGAAAGTCATTGTGAGGACAGTAGGCGATAAGATCAGGAAGCCGCTGCGGTGTGTGCCGAGGAGACCTGTCATTGCAGCTCTGGTCAAGGATGGATTTCTCTCTGGTCTGGGGTCGGAAATCGGCAGTGACAGACAGCTCTCAGCGCATCCTCTCTGTCAGAATCGGTTCCCGGGCGGGACAACAACGGCTCCTTGGACGACCGCATTTTGAGAAGACGATGTATCCGCTCCTGTGACCTTTTCTCCTGAGCTTATGTAAGTGGTCAGACATACGGTATGCTGCGTCCCTGCAGTCGTGACGTCGGCCGGCCTCCCTGCCCGTCTCGTGGTCGCGCGTCAGCTTTGCAGGGCTGCTCCCATGGCGCGCTGGGGCGGTGAGGGTTTCAAACCGACAGCCCGCGGCCGCAAGATCAACCTCAGCATCGTTTCCTCTCGCCTTTACGTTTCAGCCATGCTGGAGCATCTGCAAGGTGGTTCATCCAAGTTGTATGGCCGTAGGTTACACAGGTGATGTAACCAAAGGTGTCGGGCTGTTAGAAAGAGGAAAGGCAGTCGAGCAGGTGAATAACTATCTGAATGCTAATTAATAACTCATTTTAACTAAAAATTAGTAACTAAATAGATAACTGACATTGAAGGCAGTTAGCTCTCAAGGATCAAGAGTTTGGAGTTCAACAGCCCAATGTGCCATCTACAGTTGTGCTTCATGTAAATTGAAAGGTATCCTCAAATTTTCACCTTGCACATTTACTTTGGAAATAACTGCTTCGCGCCATTTTCCAGAAATGTGCCAAGTTTCCAGAAACTAATTTATGGAATTCACACCAAATGAGCAAAAAAATCATCAGCTATGCGAGCTGTGAACGTTTTTTCCCCAGTGAAATTCTATGCAGGAAAAGCTGGGCTCCTGTGCCCTGTGTGGGTTTGAAATGCCTCCCCTCCCCTCTCTAATTCCGCTGTGACAAAGTATGCCTGGAGAGCACCTTCAAGGACTCAGCCCTCAGTTATTAAAATGAGCGAAATACCTTTTTCTTTCTGTATTTCTTGATAAGCTGCCTGTCATTTTGTTGTGGCTGCGAGGTCTGCTGCCATGTTTTTTTTCGCTCTGTCATTCCAGAGTCTGAAGGCGTGTAGCAGCGCTGATGCTCCAGGTCATTCTCCCACAGCTGTTCCTCTACCTGGCACCAGAAAACTCTAGAGACGGGAATCTTAGCGAAACCTCTGTTCCCCTGGGCTTTTCCTGTTCGATTCACTGTCAGATGTTGGTTGGAGCAATTCTGACCCCCAAATCCCCCCCTTTGTGCAACGGCCATAAACAATGTGGACACCAGCTGCGCAGTTCATTGCTGCATGGGGAACCTTAGCTGGGTGTTCTGTGACGCGGTTGCCATTTGGGACTGCTTGCTTCAGGGTGGCAGGACTGTTGGAGTGTTGCTCTAATTAAGTCTCAGCCAGCTGAAATTTGGTGGTTTGCGGTCGCTCTCTGTCACTATAATCTGTTGCCACCATCTAAGGGAAAATCAACTTTAGCAGCCTACATCTTAACCGCACGTGTTGACTTTTTCCGAACGCGAAATGGAGATTTTGCTGTCATGTAGGGCAGAGGTCATTTTCACTCAGTAAATTTTTTCCTCACGCTCAGTACGCTGTTATCCCCGCGGCGGTGATGATGCGTACGGCCAGGTGCGGAGGGAGTCGAGTTTTTCCTCCCAAAGTGTTGTCACGGCAGCACACGTTCGGCCACTGAGTCACCGCGCAGCAGAACTCTTGATGGTGCTTATATGCCACTGTCTGCGTATGTTTCTGGGCTGCTTTCATCTGCCATTAAAGCTGCATGTACATCTTTTCTCCATGTGTGCATCCTGTCATTACACTGAACCAGACGCTACAGTCGGCTTGCAACACCTGTGCAGTGTAATAACATATCTCTTTCATCCAGATTCCACACATGTTAGGATGGCAACTGAGTGCTAGTCAGAGGCTCCTATGACACAAACAGGAAGGGTTACGCGGAGGTCACGGATCGCGTTCGCTGACAGGTGACCGGCCGTCTGTTCCATGCCCGTCTGTGGTTTCGCGTGGTGGGGCTCCCCATGTGGCAGTTCAGCGGTGAGGCGGGTTTGTGTCACAGCCGCTGTGTGAGTTAGCGGTGAGTGGGCAGGCGTGTTGTGATGAGCGGCGAGCGTGTGTCAGTGGGGTGTGCGAGGAGCGATGGTGGAACGATGACGAGGAGCAGCGTCCAGGCGCCTCCTTCCTCCCTCGCAGGGCAGGCCCCCCGGGGCAGCAGGGGGGGGGGGTGATTCACACTGATCTCCGTGCTGACTCATGCGGGCCGCTCTCCCCCCTGCCTACCCCGAGCGGCCGTCGTGCTGCTGCTGCAGCAGCGCAGCTCTGAGCTGGGCCGGAGCGTGGGGGGTCGGCCCAGCCTGCCTCCACGCGCGTCTCTGTGCCTGCGCCCGTTTGTGCAGCTGAAGCTGTGAACCATTCGTGTCTATTCAGTGAAGCCAAGAGCCGTGAGTGTGTGCAGCAGTGCACCAGTGCTGATGTGTGTTTTGTTTGTGTGTGTGTATTTAAAGAGCTGTATTTGTAGTATTAGCATTTGGTGTTTATTTTACGTGTAGCATTGTGATGTATTTCGGATTCTGTGTTCTCGTGACTGAGGTGTCGTAGTATACTTGGCTTCTGTTGCCTAGTCAGGTTGCACAAGGTAACTTGTGGTAGGGCTTGAATGGTGTTATGCTCACACTCACTGGCCTGTGAGTGTTGTTAGCCTGGCCTGACAGTGTCACTCATTTAACTTGAATGGATACACTCATGTTCTATTGTGTTGGAAATCACTCTGGATAAGAGTGTCTGCTAAATGCATGTAATGTAATGTGTTTGAGAGCATGTGTGCGAGAGCATGTTAGTGTGTGTGCACACACGTGTGCACCATTATGCCACACACATATGAGTTGTGCTGTTGCCCTGCTGGGGACTGTCAACTGATGGAGCTTAGAAGACTGATAAGAGTGAGTTGACCTAACTTGCTTCTTTTTTTTTTTTTAAAAGAAGAAGATTGAAGGCGGATGTTTCTGGGGCAAATGCTGATTTGTAGTCGCTGCATTATTTTTTTCTTCCCCTAAAACTCATAAAGAGGAACTCATAAAGAGGAAATTGAACTCTTCCATCTTGATTTAGCTCCTAAAATAATATGAGAAATAACTAGCGCGTATTGATTTGTTTCCTTGTAAAAAAAATCACAGAACATAATTTTTTTTTTTTCCCCCGTGTAGCTTGTAGCCTCCTGCTCCGGCGTGATAAAGCTCTCCATGGCGAATGACCTCCTGATGGAGAGCGCTGACTGTGCGCTTCTCCCTGCGATGTCCTCACGGAGCCGCGCCTCGCTCAGACGGCGGGAGTGCTCTCTGACCCCGCCGCTCAGCATGCGACTGTAATGCGATTTGCGCGCTGAATGAAACGTATATCCCAGACTGCTGTTCTGTGTCGAGCGTGGTCGTCAGCAACCGGTGTCTCTCTGCGGCCGGCTGACAGTAACACGGCACCCTCTGTGAGACGTCGTGTTACCTCGTGTTGAACTTGGCGGTGTGTAACAGCGGCCTTGCCTCACCAGTTGGTGCCGTATGTCACCGATGTTTGAGATGAGGTTTCCCTGTTCTTACATATCTGTGTCCTGTGGACAAATGCATTGAAGTGACGTTTCATGAGAGTGTTCATATGCTTATCTTGTATGCATTTGAACGTGTTTAATGTAGGCAAAACCAATACAAAGGTGATGGACCTTTTTTAAAGCATTCATGTTCGTAAGCGTCAGCTCACCGCAGCATTCTCAAGCTGGTTCAAAGAGAAGAAGCATCTGACCTGTAGTATTCCTTTTTACAGTTCTGTATCAGACCTTGTGCTGTTGAGTTTGATATAACAATGTACATAACCATTATAAACAAGAAAAAGTAAGTTAACCCAATGAAATTCTTGGAGATTCAGTGGTTAATCTGTAATGTTAATAATATATTTTTAGTTTCTGAAAACAAAAGCTGGGGCTTCTCTAGGGCTGCGACTACTCTGAATTCCCTTATTAGTGGCTTTTATAGTGGTAAATGTGGTGGTTGTGGTAGAACACCTCTCACTACCTTGGGGGGGTTTGCTAACTCACTTAATCAGTCAGTGAAAGAGAGTGAGTGAGCCTTTCTGGGGCTGTTTAGTCACAGCTAGTCATTCTCGCCACGTATAGCCACATTGCCTTTGTGAATACAGTTAACTTCATCAGCAGCAATTAGCTGTCAGTGTTTAATGACAATATAATTTCCTTACGTAGCCCGAGAGAAAACTGAAGTCATAGTAAAGCGAAAAAAAATGGAAAGAAAAAAACATTTTATGCCTCTCATTATGAGGCTGCTTCCCTATTGCCTGCTAACAAGGAGGTACAAAATCTCAAAATGACCAATCAGCATCTATTCATCTGTGTCCATCTCAGGTTTGACGCTGATAGCCTGTGTTTGTCTCTAATTCTGCCTTTTTTTTCAAAAACAAAGGAAAATAAACCTTTACTAAGGGTTATCACCTCATTGCCCAGCGTGCCGTGCTAATGATGTATTCTCTGTAGAATTGCTTTGTGAGTGTGATAAATGATTGATGCCAGAATTCCCCAGAGAAATGTTTGCCTGTTATTAAATTTAAAGGAAAGGAAAGTAATTATGTTGCTAAACCGTGATGATGCTTTCCCTGTGAGGCTGATGTGTCCTTCAAAAAGTGATAAAAGTCCAATTTCAGTCAAATGCCTTTGACATTTAAGCAGTCAAAAATAATCCAATTGATGTTTCACTCAGCAATGCAACCATATGAGCCCACTTCTCTCTGGCACAGTAGACATGTGTTTCCGCATCTAATAAAGATGTGTAGTGCAGTTATTTTTATGAATTTAGGGGTATGGTAGTTAATCATTGACATCCTCAGATGAGAACTTAATATTCGTTAACAAATTTAGACACTGACTTTTGTGTTAATTACATGTCCTTTTTGTGTTTAAAGATAACTAACATAGGTGTTGTAGATTAAGAAAAATACAGTATTGTGACTGTAAATGTAAGTAACATTTGATATTATTTCTTTTGCCAGTCAGTAGTGTAATAGCTATGTCCTTTCCTTTGAGAAATATGTCCCAGTAGCTTGAAATGCTTTTGTTATTAAAGTTGTCAATAATTCATTTGCTGTAAAGCATCCATTTTAAAGCCATAAAAAGTGCATAAAGTCCATAAAAATTCATCATCTCTCGCTTGGCCCAAATCATTAGGCATGTTAAGTTGCAAAAATGGCATTTGATTGTTGCATCCAGTAGTGAATCATTGTATGATTTAATTTAATTACCCTGATGGGAAATATGCTTGAGATGGGGATATGATTTTGGCAGTTGGTTGTCTCTTATGTCTGATTTCCTCTGAGGTCTGAAAAGAGTTAAGAGCAACTGTAGGAGTTAAATCATGTTTGTTTTCTCGTCGTGATGAGCTCATCCATGAATAAATCATGAAAAAATAAAAATAAATAGCAATTACCCTTTGTTGCTGAGTACAGACTGACTTGCAGCTGAATATGTTCATTAGTGTGTCTAAGTGCCAGAGAATACTTGTGGAAAAACTGTTGAGCAGTTTGATTCAGTCTGAGAGTCAATAAAGAATCAGAATAAGCTGTGTCTAACCTTCACAAAACACACAAACTCCCCTCAGCAGGGGAAGGAAATTGGTGATTGGTATTGGTAAACCTTCCTTGCCCTAATTTTCTTGTACTTTCCCTTGCAGATAAAAGCAAAATGAGCTTTTTTTTGTTGTTCAATCCTAACATGCACACTGAGATCACGAATTGCTATTTAAAACTGATATTGCATTCAGAAATAGAAACTGAGACACAGCGGCTACGTTACATTCACTTTTTCATGATTAGATTCCTAAGGAGCATTATGTGCCAAATAATTAAAAACACAGTTCTCTAAAATAAATACCTGTATAATTTAGCTTATACCACCTTGCAGCTTAAAAAAATAAGCAGATTCAGAATGCATTGAGGAAAAAATGAAATGCAAACAAATATCCACCAATTATTACAATTAATGGAATTTTAATTTTTGATTTAATTTTGGAATATAGGCTAAATCTTAAGCCAGAATTGATAAATAATTCATTCCAAGACAGCAACTGTGAGCCTAATTGTTCTCGCTGCAATGTTTTTCTTTTTTTTCCCTGTTTCTGTGTGGTAGGAAACAAACTTAAGCAGTTGCTGTGTATGATATAAAGGTTGGCTTATCAGGAATAAAGTATGTGATTCATTAAAAGTAAAGCTTTTGCTGGGTGCTGCTTTCCTGATGTTTATTTTTTTTTTTGGGAGATTCTCTGTCTGTTCTGACAGCACTGGTGTTGGCCTATAATGGAGCTCAGTCTGGCCACCAGTGACTTTCTGAGCAAATGCATGCATTTTGTAATTGTAACATTTAAAGATGCTGGCATTCACTGCCCATCTATCATATTGGGTATATGAGATTGCTAAACAAAAAATTGTCAAATAAAAATTGCTTTGTAATTCTTAGATTCAGTAGGCCTGTAGCCACGCCCATTTACAATTCATCAATGTCCTTCCTTAAAGAATTGCACCTCTGGGTGTGCAGGCTGTGCAGTAGTTGTTGCAAATGCCGTGCGTGTTCTCTGTAGGCGGCAGTCATTACTGCTCCTCGGTCAACCACTGAGGCTGTTGTGGTTCACACAAAGGCATGTTTGCACTGAATCGTCACTTCTGAAGTTAAAATTGCTTGAAATTTGCTGTGCATCAGCTACAGGTGATACTATGCGCATCTATAGGAAATAAAATAATAAAGGACAGCTTACTATATCATATAGTGTGACAGCTGGGGTCTGACAGTTCTGTGGGTAAGCGGGTCATTTCACAAGCGCATTACCTCAAGGAAAAATATTTTCCCTGTGAACTGTTAGAGACATACATGAAAGTGATTTACATCATACACTGTACGTAAGTCCATTGGAAGCTGAGAACTAGAAGCAGCTAGGTCAGATGTTTCGGTTGCCACGTTTCTCATGAGAAAAAATGTGGAAATGCTTATTCAGACCTTTGGCCCATTTTCAAAACTTTGGAAACGAAGGAATTACAATGTTATCAGCCACGCATTATCACACGTATCTACACTGTGGATTGCAGAAGCTATGTATGTGCAGTTTCACCACAATTGGTTTGGAAGCCCATGATAGTGTTCATGTCGTTCTTGGGTAGGAATGTGCTAGGAAATTCTGCTTGTGTTTTGTTTGTGGATATGACCCACGACCGGCACAGATTCAACAGTACCTTTCACCGAGGAATGCAGCAAACATAACAGCAGTACAGCAGTGGCATCCCCATGCATGCTTGTTGTGTGTGCATGCGTGGGTGTGTGCGTGTGCGTGTCTGTGTGTGTGTATGTGTGCACGCAAGTGTATGGGTGTGCATTTCTCAGGTCTGTCAGAGGGCTCATGCCGCATGTCAACTTAGGCATTCAGATTGTGCTCGGTGTGAATGTCCACCCTCAGGTTCCTTTTCTGCAGTAAGGGTAAATCTGTGGATAGAGACAAAGACAGGCGTGTGCCGCACTCTGATTTATTCTACAATTGAAACCTATTCCATCTCCTCTAAAGCACTGCTGTCTTGGCTTCATTCACTGGGACTGGAGCGCAACAGAGACAGAGGAGGACAGCGATGTCTCAGTTACAGTGTTACTATCTGTACATATACAAGTATTACAGTGTTATATATAGCACATTTGGTTCTACTGTATGCATGGTATTTGCTGCATTTTAAATAAGCCCCTCGAATCAGCAACTTGACTATTAAAACGAGAACTGGGAAGGAATGAGTGGAATGCCTGTAAATTTGATTTAAAAAGTGCCCAGTGTTTTAAAGGCAATTACATGGAAACCATTACATCTTGAACGGAGGAACTGGCAGGGAATGAAGCCAGTAATGTTAGATTCAGATTGCTTCCGTGGAAACCGTTAACGTAAACCGCTGGAGATTTCAGCCCCCGTCGCTCTCCAGTCTGAAATCTTTCCGTGCGCGGCGGGAGGCGTCCTCCGCGCGAGGTGGTCTCCTAACGGCGCCCGTCCCGCTCCGGAGGACATCGGTGACACAGATGCGGAGCGGGTTCTGAGCGAGTCGTTCTGTTTTCTCACCGGTCGGAAACTTCGACCATAAATAAACACACGCGGGTCCCGAGGGGAACCCTGATGACCAGACTGACCCCAGCGGGGCAGAGCTCGTGCCGAGAGCCCCCCCCCTTCTTTGCTCTGGCCCCTGAGAGCAGAGAGGTGTGCGCGAGTCATCAAAACGCCCCATTCTTAGCGCCTGGAAAAAACCACACGTTACACAAGGAGTCAGCGCTTTGCAAAAACAACGGCGGACTGTTTAATCCTTTAAATAAACCTACATGGCTCCAGATAATCAAACGCACTCCGCCGTGAGAGGAGGTTAATTAACAACATGCCAATATCACAGGAGTGATTTGTTGCTACATCCAGATTATAAATGTAATTTGAAACTCATAATCCCGTGCGTTTCCAATAGTCTCATAGGTAAGAAGCTTACCCCACCGACTGTTTGACGGGTGCGCTGTGGTAAACGAGTGGTTGTAAAGATTCTTTATGTTCGATCCATGTCTGGAATATCAACTCGGATATGTTTTACTGTTTAAGCTTTGTCTCAGACAAAGCTGTCAGTCCCCAGCATTTGAGAGAGGAAAGGTTTAATATACTGTTTGCTTCCTGTTTAGGATGTTACATCGGTCTGTTTCCTGTTAGCTCCCTTGCAGGGACTTTTTTCAATGTGTCTATGTTTCTAATATTAATATTATATATATAAAATATTTTCTTTTAATAATTAGTATGTATATAATAATCTGTATGTATATGTGTGTGTATTGAATAACTATGTATATGTATATATATAAACTAAATTCACAGACAAATGTATAGAAGTAATCATTCTAATGATAATTCTGCTACGACTAATGATAAGTATATTGTTTATAAGATTCTTGTGGTCGTGAATGGGAGGTGTTAGGGTGTGTCTTGCTGAAAGTGGTTCAACGACTGTATACCTTCATGCTTCTGATGCCTCAGCGCTAAGTCGGCCTCATCTCCCAAGGGAGGGTAGAGATCTGAAGCTGCTTTTCACAGCTGCATTTATCTCTGTCCTTGCTTTTGAAATAATGTACAATGTCTCTGACGGCATAGAGCCTTGTTTTGTGTTCAGTAAAACATCCTGATTATGATTTTCCATGCCAGCCTCTATGCAGCAAGGCTGCCATGGCACATACAAAACACACTAGCCTTGAGCAACACATGTAGGTAATCATAACCTAAGGTCTTGTAGCACCGTTGTCTTCCCATTGAAGTGAATGAAACAGGGATGGATTTCCTTTGTCTGCTCTTTGTGAGGTTAACCGTACAAATATTTCCTGTTTACAGCAGTATTAAGAGGTGTACATTTCTCCTTCTTGTCCCATTCTTTAACACTAGGAAAAAAAAAAAAATCATCAACAGGAGCAGTAAAACAGAGGTGGTGGGTTGTATGTGTATGAGTTACATAATCATGTAAGTCACATCTTGAAGCTGAAAGGTGGAACTGGAAACCATTTTCCCAGCTGTGTTCACATTTATTTTTTCCAAGATGTCTGCACAGGGACGCTGAATGCACGTGTAGTGCCTTCCTGAGGGCTCCTCCCCTGCTGCTTATGAACGTCCTTAGCGCCCCATGCTGGGTTAAGCTAACGGCTCCCTCCTCCCCTCAGTCTCGCATGATGGATGCTGCTTCTCCCATGAAAACCGCAGTTTGGGCAGCAATCCATCCTTTGGGCATAATCCCATTTTGTGTGTGTGTGTGTGTGTGTGTGTGTGTGTGTGTGTGTGTGTGTGTGTGTATTTTTCTTATTTCTTTCTTTCTGTCTATGCGATGCTGATAACGAGGAGTTTTGTGGGGGAGAGATGCACGCGGAAGGGAGATGACAGATTGCCGTTGCGGGGAGACCAGTCAGGTCAGGAGCGTCCTTGTCAGCGCGAGGACCAGGGAGCCGTCTTCTCTCCTCACGGCCGCCGGAGCAGGAGGGGGGGACCGTAATTGCTGGGAAGCTGGTCTCTTTCCACAGCGGGGAACAGAATGGAAACGGTCTAGAGATGTTGTCTCTATTAGTGATTAAGAGCACAGTGACATGCAAGGAGAGAGCTGTAAATTTTTTTTTTTTTTTTTTTCCTATCTGTAAATCCGACATCCACTCAAATCCCTGGCGTAATCCCCTGCAATCCCATGGGTTTTGAGGCTACTTAGTGCAGCGCTGGCGAGTCCCACTTTAACTCTTCTCCGCCGCCCTGACCCTTTAATGCCGGAAAGCGAATGCAGGGGCGGCCACCTTGCCAGCGTACAGCTTTTTGAAACAGAGAGAGCTGGCGAGGCCATGTGCTAAGTGTGTTTGCCGGTGTTTCAGCTCACAGGAGACTTGGGGGGCACAGAAGAAGTGTGCCGCACTTGTGTGGCTTTTAAAACCAATTTGAGGCTCTCAGCTTAGTAACTTACAAATTGTAATCCTTAGAATCTTTACAAATTGTAATCTTTAGAATCATTCTGTGTCATTCTCTGTCATTCTACCAAAAGGGGCGTAATCCTATATGTTCGGAAGTTGTATGAAGAATGTTTTCATCCTAATCCCTGGGTTTGTACTGTGCAATTCCCCTGTATTTTGTCTAGCGATATCTTTTGGCGGGTGTGACTAGCGTGCTGTTTCGGTGGCCTGCGCTGACAGAGTGAGTAGATGTGATTATGGTTCATTAGCAATGCCTAGGAAACCTGGACTAAAAGTTAGGAATCAGAGTTGAGAGACAGTTCTCACTAACTAGCCCATCTGAGGGAAACGGCCAGCCGTCCTGTCTCATTGACCAGAGAGTCATAGGGATGGACATGGAGCTTCACCACTTCCTGCAGCTATAATCACACTCTCACCCCTACCCTCAATCACACGTTCACCTTCACTCTCTCACTACCACATAGATACTAACCAACACACACTCTCTCACACTCACATTTACATTGTCTCACTCATTTTCACACTCACACAGACACACACTCACACATGCAGCCTCACATACTCACACACACACACACACACACACACACACACACACACACACACACACACACACACACACACACACCTACAGTAAATACACATGCACGTGCATATAAATAAGTAAATTAATATTTAATATTAAACAAAAAAGCTTTGAAGAGATCATAAGTATGGAACAAGACCACACCTTTAATATCGATAGTGAGGGAAGTACATCTGAACATCAGAGCCATTTCCTGCAGGCAGCAGATGTGAATGAAAGCTCTGCTAACTGCACCTGTCCCTGGCTCTTTTTTTTAAGCAAACCAAATCTTCCCTCATCCTTTTGAAGTTCAAGTAGGATTTTTCCCTGATGCCAAGTGCCTGGATGGTCCTCTACAGTGAAATGGCCCATAAATCAGACCTCAATGAGGAGCCCTGCAGAGGTTTGCTGTTTCAAAATTGCATGGTAATTGAGCTACACAATAATGATATATTTGCCCTGATTTTTTTTTTTTTTGCTGCAAGTGAATCATCATGCTTTCAGAGTGCAGTGTCATAGGCTGTTTTAGTGGCTTCAGTCTTTACGTAAGGCTGCAGTGGCCATGCCAAGGAGATAAAGGGATTTAAATACATGTTAAAAAATAGAAGATAGAGGAATGACAAACTGACAAAGTGAAAGCAAACTGACCATTAAATTATGTTTTTTCTGGCTAGAGACAGGCATTTTAATGTGGGCTAGAAGCAGAGCTTGCTGCAAACCCATCATTATCAGTATAAAATAGACTTTGAATTACACCTTGCACATGCAGGTAGCGTCGCTGTGCAGGCTTCTGAAGTTTGGCATCCCTCCCATGTGCGCACACGTGCACACTCTCTACCACACACATGCGCACACACACTCTTTCTCACTCACACACATAGATGAATGCATGCACACATACAAACTTACACTCTCTTTCTTTCTCACACACACGCATACGCATACATGCATGCAAATTCAAAAACACACACTCTCTCTCTCTCTCACACAAACACACACACACACACACACACACACACACACACACAACACATACACATGCATGCACACATACCCACACACACCCACATACACGCACACTTGTGATTTACAATAAGGGGCTCTGTGCCTTTCTTAAGCACGCTGAAAAGACCCCATTGAGGCCAGTGAGCTGGTAAGAAAGAGGGAGTGAGGGAGTGCCAAAGATGTGGCGGTGAGGCCCACTGCGAGCGAATGGCTGGGGGAGGGGGTGCTCTCATAGTGCTGTAACTGTGCCCAGGGGAGCTCTGCTTCCATGGTGGAGAGTTATTAGCAAAATCATTGACGTGTTATTGGTTGCAGTACTGCATGTGTGACAGCGTCCTAGAAGGCTTCAAACAATACGCGATATTGTTCCCCTTTTTTTCTACCGGATAAGCCAAACACTCATTTATGGGCCACAGCGCTAGCTTTTCCTCTTTGTGCTGTTTTCTGTGCTTCTCTTGTACTGTTATGTACTGTATTAGATTACAAATCCAGAGGGGACATATTAAGATATTTTCTATTGTTGGGTATTGGCTCGCTGTTGTTCGCGAAAGTAACCCGTAAATGCCAAGTCATTTAAGCAGAAGCATTTTATGATTTTTTTTTTTTTTTTTTTTGTGAAAGGCATAATGGACCATTGTAATGCAGTGTCATGCTTCTTGAGAATTTACAGCGGTTCTCATCTTCGCGAATTCTGTGGGGATTGAACTTTTTTAAAGATCCTGCGCAGAATGGAGAGCTCAGACACAATGCCGTTGTGCGAAGACACTACCTCCTGCCCACGCATACTCCCCCTAGCATTTAAAAATAAGGCCAGTGGCTTAAAATAGTGCACTGGCTCCTGTTACAGTTGATGTGTGGTGCAAATGAGTGTTTGCGCTTAGGATATGGTGTAACAGTACACTTTAGAATGTGCGTGTGTGTGTGGATGGGAGGGGGAGGAAGCGATAGAACGGCTCCATAAATGTCTCGTCTGCTGCGGGTGACTCACAATGAGAGGCCGCATGATTGAGGCATGTGTCTGTTACTCAGTCTGTCAAGTGCTCTAACTGTCCTGGGGGGTCAGCATCGTATTACTCAGAGCATGACTTTTAATTGTGGAGGTGAAACTCATTGAACTACCACTGACTAGCACAGTGGTAAGGAGTGTGGTGTAGCATAGCGGTAAGGAGCAGAACTTCTTACCAAAAGGTTGCTGGTTCGATTCCCCACTGGTGCAATGCCACTGTACCCTTAGGCAAACTCAACCCAGAGTTGCCTCAGTAAATATCCAGCTCTATAAATGGATAACCTATGTAAGTTGCTCTGGATAAGCCCGTCTGCTAAATGCTGATAATGTAATGTAATGACTGGTTTCTGACACATAGTCTCATCATACAGAATCAAATCAAGATTTACTGTTCTCCCCACAACATTGTATTGACAAATTGAAGTTAGCTGTAGTGTAATGAGGAGATGACCTTGTCATAGATTCTCAGCTCCAGTCCTCTGATGTCATGTTGTGGCACATTTATTTACACTCCTGATGGGGAAATAACATGCAGCCTTCTGTAGTCTGAGGGGAGGAAGCAGATTCCGTCTGCAGTTAGAAATTGTTTATATTGCCAGAAGAGTGATATTAATTACATTTTTTTTTCCTCTCTGAAATTTTGTCTTTTATGAGATAATGAGGTTTTAAACACTTAGAAGCTGCAAGTGAATTAAACTGCGCTAAACGCTGAAAAGAGCAGCTCTGATTATGATGATATTCTTAATTGTCATCAGCGCTAATGCTCTGCCCGTTGCCTTTGATCTGGAGAGGCCCCCGTGAGATGCAGCGAGACAGCCATTAGACTTAAGTGGTTGCAGTTTCCATTTTGTTTCAGGTATTTATGAGTGACTGCCGAGTCACCTATAAAAGCGCTGCGCCGCCCCGCTGAGCTCCCGCTGACCATTTTCCACTCCTGCAGCACTGCTGTCTTCGCAAAACTCGCCGAGTTAAAGGTTTCCGTCGTAACGCGGGTTTACAGTGGCATGCTTGAACCTGCGCTGGCGTGTAAAAAAAAAAAAAAAAAAAAAAAAATATCGCAGTTATGACGGAACTCGTAATCTTTTTCAGGGTGTCAGACGCAAGCAGGAACGCGGTGGATTTCAGTCGGCCCCACATCTGTCCGCTGCGGCTAGGGGCCCCTGACTGCTTCGCCTTTCCTCCCGGCTCCTCTCCTCTCCCTCTCCGCTCTCCCTCGCTCTCCCAGGAGTCCGGCTCAGCTGCAAGTGGCCGTGAGACTGATTTGCTGACAAATCGATGCTGTTGGGCTGGCTAACTGCTCCCGGCGGAGCTCGGCGACACGGACTGAATACAGAGCAGCGGCGGCGGCAGGGAGGGCGGCTCTGCCCGGGCAGGCCTCTCTCACCCCGGCGCTCGCAGCCGCTGGCCAGATCAGCCCTCAAAACCCCCAGATTATCCCCACCCATTACTGTGCATTAGCCCGCGCGGCATGAAAATCTGCACACATGCACAGAGGGGGAGAGAGAGGGGGGGAGAGAGTTCGCCGGTGACATCCAAACGGGAGCTCTGAAAAAGGGGATTAGGTTGGAGAACCTTCTGGACCCGGCCGAACCGCGGGATGAGCCTCCCCCCACCCTCCCCAACCCCCTGAGCTCGGCGGGGTCGGCTTTATTTTCGGTCCCATTAGGAGGGGCGCTCGCGGTGCCCTCTGAAAAGCCTGCCGCAGAGAGCTGATGTAAATGGGCTGCCTCTCGAGCGTTGTACATCCCCCCCCACGCTTAAAACTCACTTGAGGGTTTCAGCGTGTTCCCGGCCGCCGTGGAGTCCCCAGCCCACTGAATGTTTGATAAGCAAAAACACAGCCCCGGCTCGGGATGGAAGACGTCGAGGTACATTTGTGGAAAAACGTGTGTTGATGAATTTGAAGGGAATGGTATCGATGTGAGGTAATGAGTTAAGGGCTCGGGGGGCCCCTGGATTCTGACTTGCTTTTGGGCCTGGGTTTACTGTCCTTTCTGAGGAGAGCTGTAGAGGGGGGTGAAGCTGTTCCCGACTTGATGCATCCCGAGATGAGCTGCACGGTCAGTCGGCTGGAAATGGGCTTCTGTTCCACTGACATCATGCCATGTGGAAGCAGCCGGGAACAGTGAATCAGATCCTGCTACCGAACTGTCTGAGCCGTGCTTCCCCCATCAGTCTTTTTCCTCCCCCCTGTTCTTCATGACACATACAGCTTCATAATCCCCCTCTTCAGTCGAGCTGGTAATTTCGTATTTAATACTTTTCATATGATAATAACAATAATGGAAGTGGAACTTTGCAAGTGCAGCACTCCACATCGTGGTCTTGTTTCAAATTAAAATTAATCCACATTGCTCCCTTGTAACCAGATATTTCAGCTGCGATAGCGAGAGTCTACACATCTCCACCGCTGCTTTTGCCTTGTCTGCCCACGATTTAATTACTTTTAGTGCCGATTAAGTCTTGTGAACACTGACAGCGCTGGAAGCGTGTCTTTAAAATAAAAACTCCCGACGATTAAAGGAAGTGTGACACTGGTTCATGCGTTCCGGGCCTCAGCCTGAAGTTTCTGGGCTGCGCTGCGTTCGCCAGATACTGTACGCGGCCCAAGTATTCATTCTGTTCCAAGATGCGGGCTACTGTGTGCTCAGCAGCTCGGGGTACAGTGTGCTCAGTAGCTCTTCTGTTTGTTACAGTAGAGCTCTGGCCAGCTGTGCACTGGAGTGGCTTAGTTGCTGCAGCATAGCTGGAAAGTATGAGAGAGTCAGATTGCTTGGTTTGTGGTGGATGTGATCTGGTCACATTCCTTCTGCCTGGTGGAAATGGAAGCGGGGCATGGAAGCGGCAGGCGGACAGTGAGAAGGAAGAGCAAGAAGAAAGAAAGAAAGAAATAAGAAAGAGGCCATGCCAGCCAGAGAGCAGGAAACCCAACTGATCCGCTTCCTGTCTTGGCCTATTTCTTCCCAAAACAGGAAGCGTGGCGGCGGTGTGACATTCTTTCGTCTCCGCTGCGCGCCCGTGACCGCGGGGTTGATCATTTGCACTTTTAACACCAGGCCCTCAGCCTTTTTTTGTCGTCGGCGCTCGCGGTGGAAGCGCTGCTTCAGCCCCCCAGCTGAGTCTCTGCGCGGCGGAGTCTCCGGTTTCTGCCGGATTGCTCTTTCCACTCTTGACATTCCACCGCTCCTGGATCGGGGCCAAGCTCCCTGAAGGAGCGGGTGGGCCTGCGGTGGTCAGCCCCGCTCGCGCCGCGAGACAAAGCGCTACTGACGACCCGCGCATGCCGAGGAACCGCGGTCCTCTGGGCTGGTTGAGGTTCCAGACCCACAGAGACTTAGACCGTCGCAGTTCCTGGACAGTGTCCACCAGTTAGTTTGCCAGCAGCGCACTTCACCACACACTGCATTTGGGTTCCCTCCCTTGTGGTAAACTCTGGTCCAGTGGCTCAAGGATCTGAGATACCTCCTGCGTTACATCAGAAAAAAAGCCAGAGAGCGTGCGGTAGCCTCTCGCCACAGGGCCCCGACAGCGAGGATTCCACTGGAGAGCTATAGAGACGGCATTAAAAGCGGGACGTGACTCCGTGTGAAAAACTCCAGAGGACATCAATAGGAACGCTGCTGCGACAAGAAAAGGCAGGCCTGTGAGAACAGGGAGAGATAAAAAACACAAAAAAACATCAAACTTTTGAAAGGCTGAGAAGGGGAGTATTTAGAGTGACCTAATTAAAATGTTCCAACCTGAAAGGGATGAATTAAGTAAATGTCAGTTAGGCTGAGCGGGTGGGAAGTGGGATTAAAAGGCAAAACCGGAGTACCAGTTCTATCTAATTTCTTTTTGCACATTAACGCAGAGTGCAATCACTTTTTGGGGGTGGTTGGGATTTGAGAAATCGGACAGTGCTTATTGAGAAACAAATGAGACTCGGGTGATGGGAAGACTTCAAATTCCTGTCAAGGCTTTCTCCAGATGGAGAGAGTGCCAAGGAATAATTTAGCATTTCTCTGACAGTTTGCCAATAAGTATGATATTCTCTGTAGCGTGAACACAGGGGATGCATTTTTTAGCTTGTTTTCTTCTAAATACATTCGGATTCAAAAGCGCGGCTGAGGCGTTGCGCTCGGTTAGACGCAGGTGACGTGTACTCTGCGTCATACGTGTCTTCGTGTGCGTTTGAATTCGGTCGGGTGAATAAATAACCCCAGAGCGCTCAGTGCGGAAAGCTGGAGAAAGATGGAGACGGGTCCTGAAGGAAATGGAACAGCAGGTCAGGATGAAGTGGAGAGAATGTGTTGCACATCCAGGGAGAGCACCTCAGGAGCTCGCAATATCCAACAGAGGGAGACTGGGACCATATGGAGGGGAAGCGTGTTTATTGTTTGCTGAGCAGGATGTCTGCAAATGAGACCATACGGATCCTGTCTGGCAGGTTGGCGGATATTGTCACAACAAAGGAAATCCACGTTTCTTGCGTGTCGATCTCTGTTGCCACGGTGGTGGTGGCAGGGAGCGGCCCCGCGATAGGAGATGCGCGGCTGTTTTTTCGGTCTTCTGATTTAGGAGCGCTCTTGCGAACGGAGACGTGTTCCTGTCAGGGCTAAGATCGCCCAGTGGCTCCACACATTGTGCAAGCGCCACATGTGTGAAACGGAACCGTCAAAGCCGCGGAAAGCAAAAGGGTTCGGCCGGCGTGACTGAGCGCGGCGAGCGCCGGGCCGTGTGCCGTACGGCTCCGCTGCCCGTGTGCGGTTGTGCCCGTAATTACCCGCTGGTGTGTGAGCGTCGCCTGACAGCCGAGCGCGGCGCCGTGGAAGCAGGCCGCCGGGGGCGGGTGAGCGCCGCATGGCGCACGCCACGGTGATGCGCAGCGAAAGCTGTCACGCGGTAAAGCGCCGCTGTCAGGCTGGGACGCGGGGACGGGGGTTATCTGGGGATTGACACAGACGCCCATGCTGTGGGACCTGCTGTCAGCGCAGAGAGGGATTGCGAGGGGTGTCCCGGGGGACTCGGCAAGCCCCGTGTCGGTCATGCCACCCCTCCCCAGCACTGGGGAGTGGGGAGGGGGGGGGGGTTGCTGTGAACAGAACAGAGGGCCGTTTATCTCTCCCTCTCTCTCTCTCTCTCGTTCTTCCCCTCTCTCTCCCACCGCTGTCGGTCCTGGGTGGGCACCGGTGGCGGACTTGGGAGATGTGTCTCTGTCACATCCGGATGTCCAGGAGGCAGAGCACCTCTTTCCTGGTGACATTTCTGTGCCAGTTGTGACTAATAGCAGGCAGCGAGGAAGCGTTTATTCCCCGTAGTGAGTTTAATTAGCCTATCAGCCACGCTTGGCACAGGGTTGTTTAGAAAGGGTGATGGCAGCACCAAGGTTTAGGGCTTCGCTTCTCAGCTAATGGGCGAGCCCAATGACAATGAGCATCTCTGAAATGTTTCTTTCTGTTTTTTTTTCCCCCCACCTCTCATTTACAACAGCCATTTGTAATCACAGTGGCTTCTGTTCTCAATATATTTTAAGTCATTTACAAATTGCAGACCATTTCCTGCAATTACAGTCACATTGGTATGAATTGACCTCTGTTGTCGGTGGGCGTGGCTGGTCCAGACGGCAGCGAGGTGGTCTGCGCTGCTTGCGGAGCAACACACGGACCTGAAAGATTCTGCTCGTCTCCATTTGCAGAAGGAAGCGCGCAAAATAATTCCAACGGAAAGGATGAAAGTAAAGCAAACAAATGCTTTGGCAGAAGATCAGACTCCGTGTCGCTCTTTGCGTGTACATGTGTGTGTGAAGAGGGGGACGCGCACATGAGACAGAGCGTTCATGCGCCGTAATCCGAACGGCACACATCTGCCCGCGCGGCGTTCGGCGAGCCGCTGCCAAAACCAACATCTGCAGCTCAGGAGGAGCCGAGAGAAGCGGCGGTAGGGGTTGGGGGGATCTGGCGGTGCCAGTTGTTTTCACGCGGGGGCCGGGGATCCCGGGCCTGCAGCCCCCTCGATGACAGACAGCTGCTAATTACACACCTGACTGCTGGGCCCTGCGTTTGAAGTCCCCGTCTGCTGGCGCGGGGAGAAGCCAGGGCGCTTTAATGATGTCTTCCATTAGCCGCCCGCTCCGTTCGCCTCTCGCTGCGGACAAATTACAGGCCTGATTGGCTGCCAAACCGCCTCCGACTGGGCCCTTCCTCCTGCAATACCTTGCTATTAGCAGCCACTGAGAAAATGAACGCTGGAAACGCGGGTGCTGATTCCTTTCTTTTTCCGCGAAGGGGAAAAGTCGCTTTTGAAAGCGCCAATCGGCGGCGGTAGCGCCGCGCGGCCCCGAAGAATCGCTTTTGGAGAGTTTAGCGAGTCGGGGTGCACGGGGCGTGCCACGTGGCCACCGTGCTGGAGCTCGTCCACAGAGCCCTGGAAGAAGCCCGGGACGCAGGGGCTGCCTTCCAGCATCTGATCCGCGGCATTAGGAGGGGTCACGGCGAGGCTGGATCCCTGCGGCCTCGTTACCCTTTACGCAGCGGACTTTGCAGCTCTGCGCTGCCCGTCTCTCTGGTAAAATGTGCAGGCTGTCCTGGTTCTAATCCAGATGCCGACATGCATGTCTGGCAAAACAGCCGTGGCTGCGCTGATTTCCGTGGCTGGGCTGCACTGCTCTCCTGCTCTCCTGCTCTCTCCCCCACCCAGACCCGCCTCCTCCCAACTCGCCCCCAAGGTTGATTAAGGCAATCCACTTAGTATCATCAGGGCTTTGTTGTAACGAGAAGCCACTTGGCCTGAGTGAAAAGCCCTGCTTATTCCTGAGTGCAGGAGGCCTAAGTCCCGTGCTCTCTGCTTCGCCCTCCTGCCGGGGGGACGTCAGCAGTAACTCCTGGGTGTCAGAGGCCGCCTGCAAAGCCAACCAGCTGGCCCGCCGGCTGCCTGCTGCTCTGCTCCAAGATCATGCAAAGCCTCCTCCGGCGGAACAGCAGCCGTGACGTCGGGAGCCATGACACGTGAGGGTTATAGACAGCAGGCACGCAGGGCCTGTGAACTGCCAGCTCGAGTCGTGAAGGCAATCCCATCATCCCGTGTAAAGTTAGAGCGCATGTTTGTCGAAGACCTTATGCTTCATTAAATAAAATTATGCTCCTTGAATAAAACAAAAAAATACATAAAGGTTGCACCAGTTGTTGCAAATGTAAGACACAGATGACCTACTGGAGTGAGCTTTACCAACCTCTAAGTAGACACAGTTTTTTTCATGACTCTCAAGCAAGTTCTGATGAAAAATAAGTCCCGAAAAAAATAATTTCCAAAATAGCTGACACAGCCAACCAGGTATCTCCATGTCACTGTTAGGGTGCAGTGGTGTTGCCTTAGAGTGGCCTTGGTTTTTGAGATCTCTCAACTCATGACCCTCATCCATCTCCTCGCCTCTCCTTGTCCTGCCCCTCCCCTGGTCCTGCCCCTGTGATTGCCACGCCCCTGTCTCTGGCGCCCACCCCTCTGCCTGTACCATATCCAGCACATCTTCCTTCACCGAAAACTGACACACCACCTCGGGCTCTGCCCTGCTCCCCCATCGTCTCAAAGCTGAGGCCTACTTAAGAAAATTCACACAAACACGTGAACCGTGCAGAATCTTTTCCCAGTCTACAGTTATAATTTGTTGAATGTGCGCTGTAGCCAGCCTTGGTTTCCATGGTGAAAAATCAGAACAAAACACTAAAGCGCAACATATCAATATGAAAATCATGTTTGCCACAGTGCTCAGCAACAGAAGGTGACGATGGAGGCAAACCATCAAAGTGACATTATTTCCAATGGTACATAGCAATATAAGCTGCTTTGCTGCAGCCATGCTCATAGCCATGCTTCCTCTGACATAGTTTAAAAAAACATGCTTCACCGCTTGTAGCCGCCATGGCTTCTCTTGGGTTGGCCTACATACCTACTGCTTTTTTGTAGTTTGAAGCCTGACCTCAGGTTATTGTGAGAGAGCGAAAAATGCCTAACGCTGGTAGGGAGATGTTATCAGCAGTCTGTCACTTGTAGCCTCTAGTTTTACTCTGCTGCACCAGTGCATACCCTGACCCCCGTGACCCATCCCCCTGAAAGATCTCTATCTCTCATTCCAGCCATGAGAGATAGCATCTTCCTCTCCCCTTGTGTCAGGGCTGCAGAGATGTGACGAGAGCGCGTATAGATACAGCGGCAGGGCGCCCGGTGAGACCACACCTGAATAGCTGCAATAATGGATTGGCGGGAAAAGTTAGTCCAGAGCCAGTGTGCAAGAACGGCGGGGAGCTTGGTATAACCAGGAACAGAAGCACGCCGTCACACAAACACAGAAACACACAGACTGCCGGGGTGCTCTCTGTAAGCAGGTTTCATACCTCACCGTGACTGTGAATTTGGTAGATGGAGCCTCTGCCCGAGCGCTCAGCATGAAGGCACCAGAGAGGGGCGAGGGAAAGATGACCCCTGGGGGAGGAGCCGTGGCCCGGCCCGGGAAGCATGTCGGCGAGCCTCGACAGCGCTCCGCCACTTTACCCCGCTCCCTACCGGCTGAAGTCACCTCTCTGAAAGGATGGCAAATTGCCCCACTGTGTTTACACTTAACCGTGCGCCGCGGGGTCCGCGTTTGAAAGCGTACGAGGTTAAGCCTCCGATTATTTGTGTTGATTTTCACAGACAGGCCTTCTCAGGGCCCGTGCATTCAGAGAGCATTTAGTCTGGATTACTTTCCACTTTCCAAGACCCACTTCTTTTTTTTTTTTTTTTTTTTACCCTTCATATTTGCTGCAGAAATAGACGGCGGCTGTAGACGCTGCATCCGCACAGGAGGGGCGTTTGAACGCGCCGCCGCCGCTACCGCCGCTCTCTCCGGCGTGCCGCCGCCTCATCAGTCAGGCGGAGCCGCGCCTCTGCTCTGCATCATCGAACGTGTCAGAACGGCCTGTTTGAACTGCCAGCAGAGGACGAGCGCTGACAGCCCTGATGAGCGCCTGTCAGAACGGGGGTGGGGGAGTCGTGAGAGAAGCGCATGCGAGGGGAAGCTGTGTGTGTGTGTCTGTGTCTGTGTGTGCTCTCCGTACGTACGTAAGAGCGCGGAGACTGGATAAGCATTTATTAGCCACGGCCGCTCTCAAATACAATGCCCCCGCGGGGTTTTGTGAGACCGACAAATCTGTCAGACATGTGAGGGTCACGCAGCACGGGGCTGTTCCGTCAGCATGTGCAGCGTTTTCCTCACCGTTTTTTTCCCTCCTGAAGAAAATTTTGAAAACAAACAACAACAAAAAAAAAAACGCAGCAAAAAGACCTGTTTTTTTTTTTCAGGCCGCATGTAGCATTTGTGCTTTTGGCAACAGGCGGTTTAATTAGGGCTGAGAGAGGGGTTTTAACCGGAGTGGGCCGGGGAGATAACCTTGTTTTCATTAGCCATGTGCAGAGTTCCCACACTGAGGGCTGCAGAGCACTGAGAATAAACAGGGGGTGGGGGGCGGGGTTGGGGGGCTTACCCACAGATCCAGCTTTGTGTGCTTTCTCCGCTCTGAACCACCCTTAATACAGACGGTAAATGGCCGAACGGGGCACATTTACTCTTGTGCGGATGCACATTCATCCTCTTTTCGGATCATTACTTTTATTTACTTATTTCAGTGTGTCTGAAGCAATTTTGGGTGGGGGACAAAGATTTTTGATTAATTACATCTATTCATGCAAGACATTTTCTATAGACTTGGATTTGTCTTTTGGTTTTCTGAAATTGTTGAACAGCTGCCCAGCCCGCCGACCTGTTCCAAGGAAAGGGTGGGATGGGACAGAGGGGGGCAGTGGTGTATACTTGTGCTCCTGTCAGTGGGGGCAGGTCCCTTTGGTGTACTGAGTCCCTCTGAAAAATAGAGCTGAGCCCTCCACCACAGTGACCAGTGAGGATGGGTCACTGTTCGGTCATGCTTAGGAACACGCTGTCACACACGGGGCAGGAATCCGAGCGATGTGTCCCATACGCCGAGCGGGAGGCTGACATCATGCAAGCTGTGTTTTCCCACCGTTTTATTCAGGAGGGCTTATTCAGGCAGCCCCCTCCTCCCCCATCCCCCCATCCCCAATCTGCCTTTTGTGTTGCGGGGGGCTCCCAGGCTTCATTTTCCCAGCGTCCCGGCGGCTCGGGACCCTCCTCCGTCAGCGGGAGAGTGAACCGCAGTGGCAGGCCACTGTGCACGGCCCGACATCCTGATGTCTCCATTACTTCCTCATCATCCACGCTTCCCCTTTCCCTTGATTGCTCCTGATTGTTTGCGGTAGTTAGATTACGGGGGCCGGGGTGAAGCCCTGATTCACCGAGCGCCGAGTGTCTGTGAGTCTAATGCGGCGCTGACCGGAGTAGGAGGGAGGGGAGAAGGAGCTGTCCAATCAGCCGGAGCAGCCAACAGGTGCTGAGAGCTACCAGAGCCCCCTCGCTCGGCCCTGCCCCAGTCCTCGTCTGAACCCGGCCTTGCCCTCGAGCGCGGCTCTTAACTATGGGGGCCGATTGATGCTTTGATGTCCTTGCGCATCGCCCTGACTGTCTGTGTGGCTCGTCATTTTCTCCCAGGCAGCCGGCAGCAGGCTCCCGGAAACCTGTTCGGAATGAATAAAAAGTGCGGGGTGGGGGGGGGGCTCCATGTTCCCGGGGCCGCGGAACGCATAAAATGAGCACCTAATTCGAAATCCGCTGTCTCCTTCAGGGGACAGAAATGGGTTTATTTGTCGTTTTGTTGCGCCGTGGAAGCTGTTTCCAGCTCTCCCTCCCTCTCTCCCTCTCTCTCCTCCCTGCCCACTCGATGTAATAAGCAGCATGCGTGGTGCCGGGGTGGAGGCAGATTAAAGCGAGTCGTAGAGGACACCGAGTAAACACGGCGGGGCGAGCGCAATAACGGATGCCTCTGCGTCGGCCGCCGCACGCCGTAGCATCCTCCCGGTGACCCCCACCCCCCTCGGGCGCAGCACGCTCTCGGGATGCGTGACGGAGACCGGCACCGACGCTGGCACAAACAATACCGCGGCCGCCGTGTTGACGCATGCAGAGGTGGCAGAGGTGAGGGAAGGCAATAACAAAATCAGTGGAAGGAAGCAAGGAAACAATAATTCATCGGTGTGATATTGATCGGGGAGGAGCGCAGCACGGACGTTTCCCGGGGACTGTGCTGTGGGAGGGGGCATGGAGGGGATGGGGAGGAACGCGTAGACGTCACGCTGCAAACAGGTTAAGCCGTCGCCCTTGCCCCGGCTCCCTCTGCCCTCGCTGTGTTATCGGCCGTTAATGGTTTATCCGCGGGCCCCCGCGGATCGCTGATCGATTCTCCTCAGGATGCCGGGGGCCGAAACGGGATGCTGGCGAGGGGCGGGCGCGGGGCTCACAGAGCGTGCCACGAATTCGGGGACGGTCCCCGTACGAGCATGCCCGGCCACCTGGAAGCCTCCGTGAGGAAGTCTGACCCTGGCCTCGGAAGGCCCTCGGGAAAGGGGAGAAGTAATCACTGTCAGTAAGCTGCTCTGGAGCAGGGCCCCGCAGCCCTCCGGAGCCCTGCTGGAGATCAGCTGACTGGGACTCCTTTGCGGTGCACTTCCTCATCTGCAAAGCAGTCGAGCTGCCTGCAGCGCTATCACAAAATGGAAGCATTGTCGCGGCGTTCTGGATCGCATCCGTCTCTGGCTGTGCGTGTCTCTACCCCCTGCGTGCGTCTCTCTGTCTGTCTCTGAGCATCGATTCCTGCTCAGTAAATGGGGAGGCGGAATATGTCTTGGTTGCAATTAAAAAACGCTGTCGATCAGTGACCGTGGTAATGAATTGCTCAATAGAACCGGGATGAAAGTCACGAATGCCCCCGGCCTGCAGGAGAACAGACAAGTATGTCAGCTGCGTTGAGTGGTGATTGCCAGGGGATGAGAAACTCCCGACAGGCCAAAAATATCCCTTCACGTTTTTTTGTCCTAAATCTGATTATGAAATCCTGAAGTGGTAAATCCCCCTGAGTGAATCATTTTCATATAGTGGGTTTCTATCTCAACAGGAATCAAGTTATTCCTGTTTCGCAGTGAGTGTGCGCTTCTTTAAAAGGCTCTCATCTTCAGGAAATCCATTGTAACATACCGGCGGGCCTCCATCCCGGCCGGCCCGTCCGTGTCTCACTCCACAGAACCAGCAGTGCCTCGTAAAAGGGTGAGAAACAGGTCCGAAATGGTCCGGTGGTGCGGTTGTTGCAGGTTGAGCTCTGTATTTTTTTTTTTTTTTACAAGTGGAATTGCTCTGTGAAGTCTTGCAGTTTGTAAGCTCAGAGGCAGTTGAGAGGAATTTGTCAGAAACCGCTGTGATTCAGCCTCCAGCCACAGCAGTAAATGCTGTCATAACGTGACATGCTGGAATTAGTAGAGGAAACAAATTCCCTACAATGTATGTGATGTATAAAGCACTGATTTGTTCTCCAGAGTCGACATGGGTTTAGAAGGGAGGGGCACGTTTTGTATTCAGGCTTGCATTTGGGGAATTCATTCCGTGCTGAGTCCATGCTGATTCCAGTAGTTTGTTAATGTTGGCTATTGGCATTGACTGCAAATACAGTGTGGTGCTCTTCTGCCTAAATGCCAGAATCCATTCCCAAGGCATTCAGAGCAAACACAGTACAAATAGCAAATGAATGCCATTATACGAGAGGCTCGCTCTCCCCTTCCCTGTGTGTGGGTGTAGTGTACAGTATGTGTGTGCCGGTGAATGTGTGTGTGTGTGTGTGTGTGTGTTCGCGGTATGAGGAGGGGGATCCTGGGACTTTATTGTGGTATTGGGCCTCACGACCTTATGATTGACGGCCCTCCTTTCAGCAGTGTTGTGAAAGGCCGGGCCGGGGGTGAACAACAAGAGACCGCCTCGCATACCAAAAGCAGGCAGCTCATTCATTGCCGCTCTGGCCTGGCCGCCGCTCTCACAGGCACACACAAAGAGCACATGTGACCGGCATTCCTCGCCCTGGCCTGAGAGGGAGGGGGGGCTCGAACAAGGCTCCAATAGAGAGCGCCAGACAAAGGGTTAAGTCCGAGAGCCGGCCCAGGAGTCAGGGACGGGGATGCGTGAGGTGCACGCATTCTGTGAGGACCAGGGAGGTGTCTCGTGTGTGTGTGTGTGTGTGTGTGTGTGTGTGTGTGAGAACGTCCCTGGGGGAGAGCCCCCTGGGGGCGGCAGTAGTCTCACTTTAGTCAGCGGGTTGGGGGGGGTGTGTTTGGGCCAGTGGGTAAGCAGGGGTGTTGGTGGCTCCTCCAGGGAGACATTTGTTGGAACACTAGTTATCCCACATTGAAAAATTCTTCAAATTCCTCATCCAGACCACAGAAACCGAAAAAAAAAGCGTGTATCATTCTGAACAGCGGTAAGCCCGTGTGACCCGGTGAAAGCGATCGGCGCAGGGGAGACGGGGCCGGCGCGCCCGGGGTGGCGGAGGAGCGCCGGGAGCGCCGCGCCCCCCTCGCTTCCCCGCGGCCGTGACTCACTCGGTGCGGCTGTAATTAGGGGGGGCTGCCGGTGCGCCCTGGATCCCCCGCGCTGAAAGCCAGGTGATTATTAAACAGCTTCAGCGGCGCGGCGGGGGCGCGCAGAGAGGAACTGCCCGGGACGGCCCGGATCACCCAGCTCGAGCGATGAGTAAGGTCGCAGGAAACCGATAACAGCGCGTCCACGCAGCCCTTAACACATTTCGGGGTAGACAGTTAACTGTAATGTCATGGCTGCAAAAGGAGAGTATTTCAGGGAGCTGCACTTAGTTTGATTGTTTGTGTATGTGTAAAATCTGCACAAGCTCCCCGCTCTGAAGGTCTGCTATAGATTAAAATGGGTTGTGCAGTATGTACATTCTGTTCTGCTACGTGTACGTTCTATCCTACGGCATGTGTATTCCAGTGTATCGGCACATTCATATTCTATTACCCCTGCCTGTGCTGGCTGTCGGCACGCCACGGCGTCGTGCATGACAAGGAGCGCAACTGGCGAGCATCCCAAGCTGTCTGCGCTCCGTCTTTTTTTTTTATTATTAGCTGATATTATTATTTTGAATAACTGCGCTGGGAGGCCGGGCGCAGGATGCGGGTGAAAGGAGACGCTGGCATCTGCTCCTCGCGGTTTGGTCCGCCGGAGCTTGGCGGCGGCCGCGGCGTGCCCTGCCAACGCGGACCCCCACCCGCCGGGAGCGGCGCTGGCCCCCACAGCCATTTATCTAACATCAAATAATAATGAAGCTCTTTAAGGTCACAGGGAGAGGCTGCTTTAAGTGGTGCTGATGTGCGGAGGGGAAGAATGCCGCCCTTTGTTTTCTTTTTACAGCCCATTTGTTTCACTGACCCCCAATCACCCGCTGTCTCTCGGCTACAGCGGCTTGACCGTGGAGTCCCACGGCGATGCCCATCATGCCCTGTGATTTCTCTGAGTGAGAGTGCCCCAACACCCCCACTCCCTCCCACCTCTGCCTCTGCTAGCACTACCGCTCCACCCTCATGCGTCTGTGGGCATTAGCGGGGGCACTCTCCCCCCCCTCCCATCCCGGGGCGGAACTCCCAAACCGAACGGCCCGCCACAGAGGGCGGAGTTGCATTACAGTCTCCGACCTGCGGTCTGAGTGTTTTTATCTGCGGGGTGATTTATCAGGAGCCGAGGCCTCTGGGAGCGGGCTGAAAATGAGACTCGGTGAAAATGATCTGACGCGCTTGTTGAACTGCGCCGAGGGGCCAATAAAGGAGCGCGAACGGGGCGGGGAGGGGTGGGGGAGAGGAGGTAAACTACGAGAGATAAACAGGTACCTGGTGCTCTCCCCTCTTCAGTGATGCGAGATGGATGGGACTGTTTGCCCCCGCGTACCCACCGCCCGCTCCCGCTCCGAGGGAGAGCGATGGGGGGTCGGTGTGCCAAGCAATTCAGAGCCGGGCTCCCAAAGCACACAGGGAAAAGACAGATTCGCGCGAGCGATCGATAGTCTCCGCTCTGGCAGCCTACCTCACCTCCAGTGGTTTCTCAAGCTATTAATTCTACGCACTGTAATTTCCTCTTAAAAGCCCCTTTTCTGTCCCTGTAGAACGCGGAGCAGACAGGAGATTAAAGAGCTGGTACCGTAGGACTCTAAAACGGGAGCGGGAGAGGGCGAGGAGAGGAGGAGAGGTGGGGTGCGGCGGGAGAGGAGAAACATTCTACAAGTTTTCCCCCGTTCGTCTTTATTTCTGGTTTAACAGTTGTGATCTGAATTTTAAGTGTGGGTCCACAGTAACTTAACTCACATTAATGAAATGTGTTTTATCGTCATAGGAAATGAATATTAATTAGACCATAAGTCAGCTCTGGGCCAAGAATGTGTGTGTGTGTGTGTGTGTGTGTGTGTGTGTGTGTGTGTGTGTGTGTGTGTGTGTGTGTGTGTGTGTGTGTGTGTGTGTGTGTGTGTGTGTACACAAAGGAAGGGATTTGAAAGTAAGGCTTTAGCACTCTCCAGTGACTAGGCCACAAAAGCCAGGGGCTATGTGTGTGTGCATTTGTCCTTGTGGTTGAATAGGCCATCCTCAGCGCCTTTACTTCCTCTTCCATACACAGTGGGCCACCCGGCCGCCTCCTCTCCCTGGCTGACATCTGACCTCCATTTTGTCACACAGCACAGTACAGTCTGCATTCAAACGTCACACTGAACATCAGGCACTACAGCCTGACGAGGCTGACAGGCTTATTGGATAACAAGCTGGAGCGCACCGTGGCAAAGGCAGGAGGCGATTCCAGACAAGTTCCACTGGACAAGTTCCATTCCTCCTCCCAGAGCCTGCGTGGCCATTAGCTCAAACCCAACAAGAGTGTGTGTGAGTGTGTGAGGAGTGACCCAGTTGTGGGGTGGCGGGCTGAAGGGATCCTGTGTTTAAGAGCAGGGCGGACCTGAGCAGCATACAGGAGCAAGCTGTCTCAGAGAACACACTCTCTGCCAGAGGCAGCCCCACAGTAATTGGCACCGGAGCAGGTTCTCGCAGAAAGGAGCAGGCTGATGTCTAGATAACAGCCCTGGTGTCAGGGAAAGCAGAATTTACATACTGTACAGCGCAACAGGATCCCCCGCTCCACTGTGGTTTCTCTCGCCGTCTGTAAACACTGAGACACATCAAGCTCTTCAGTCATGGCAGAGCTCTCTTTCTCTCGTTCTCCCTCTCTCCCTCTCTCTCTCACTCTCTCTCTCTCTCGCTGTGCTGTCTTTGTTCTCCGGCCCCTTCCCTCTCTCCCTCTCCGGATCGCGCTCGCCTGTCGGACTGACTGATTGTGCAGTCTGCGCGGTGGCAGCTCCCACTTCCCACTCGCTGTGGAGAGAGAGAGAGAGAGAGAGAGAGAGAGAGAGTGTTCAGAGGAGCGAGCGTTTCCGAGGCGCGGCACAATCCTCCCGGCATGTCGGCGCTCCCGCGCCTCGCCTCCGCCACCGCCTCCGCCGGCACCGCTGGAAAAGATGCGAAATTGTACATTCTGATCTCGGCTCAAAGCGCACAGGCACAACCGCCGCCCCCCACATACCCCCGAGTCGCACACCGCGCCGTTGTATTTCCGTCACATCGGCTGCTCCGGAGAGAAAGGAGCTCAGATGATGCCGATCCCAAATATTGCACACCGTCACATTTTCTGCTTTTATCCCCGGGTAATCCCTTCCCCAGGATGTGGGCACGTCTCAAAAAAAGTTAATTAGAATCTCGCCAATCTTACGAGGGCCGCGCGGGGGAAAAAAATTAAAAAATAAACTCAGCCGAGCCCGAGTCACCTTGTTGTGGAGTCAATAAGTTGGTACTTAATTTCATGCTCCGTGCTCACGTTTTTTGCCACCGATATGCCACGGTAATCTGGGATCTGCCATTAACATGCGCCTCACTCCGCCGTGTGTCTGCTCTTGTCTCCTCTCGCAGGATGGCTACTACTCCCACCGGCCCAAGGAGAAAGTGCGCGTGGACAGCAACAATGAGAACTCGGTGCCCAAAGACTTCGAGAACATCGACAACAGCAACTTCGGGGCGCGCTCGCAGCCGCAGAGGCAGACGCCGGGCAAGCGCAGGGACCGGCTGCAGGAGAAGGCCCAGGCGGAGCCCGGCTGGAAGGACAACGCGCCCGTCCTGAGCAAGGGCTCCAACGAGGTCATCCAGTACGGTGAGGCCAAGGGCGGCTCGCCCCCCGCCCCGCCCGGCCGCAACCGCACGCACTCGGCCGGGAGGCGCGCCCCCCCGGGGGCCGGCCGGGCGCACCTCTCCCAGCAGCCCCAGCAGCACCCGTACCACCCGCAGGGCAAGCGGCCCGCCACCGCCGCCCCCGACATCAAATACGACCAGCCCCCCAAGTGCGAGATCAACGGCAAGGAGGCCATCTCGGCCCTGTCCCGCGCCAAGACCAAGGAGTGCCGCCAGCAGATCGCCGAGGTGTACTGCCGCCACAAAGAGGGCCAGCTCATGCCCGAGAAGGTCACCCGCTACTGCCCCCTGGAGGGTAAGTGCGTGCGCCTGCCGGTGTTTTCATCTGCCGAACGTCTGTGTTTCATTTCCTCTTTTATTTTCCAAGTCCTCAAATTTGAACATAATAAGTTCCACGAAGATCATAAATAAACATAATGCGAACCCTCCAGCTTGCTGCTGCAGAGGGACACGACAGCAGAATAAGATTAATGTGTCTCTTAAAAGCAATGATGAATAAATATGACGTTTTTTTTCCAATTAACTGAAGCCTATGTCTAAACTGGCCAATGGAGCAGACACACCAAGGTACTAGGCTGGCAGTGGGCACTCACGGTGCTTGTAATTAAAGTCCCAGACATGCTACAGTGGAGTTTGTTTTTCCCCTCAGAAGGGCTTCTTCAGACGTAATCGCTGCAGGAGAGTGCGAGATGCCATTTCTTTCCTTTAAACACATAGTCATCCAGATTTTATTCCACCTACCCGAACTGGCTACCGAAAGCACACAAACACCTCTTCGCTCCCGCTGTGCTGAGTCACCGAACATTTGCGAGCGCACGGTGGCCGCCTGTGAGCGCAAAATTGAAAGGTTAATAGTGACACTGAGCATGCATCTCCGAGTGAGTTTTTTGGAAGCGGTGTGGACCGGCTGCAGCAGGGCCTTTTAGCAGAGAGGAGTGAGCGTGGAGGCTGATGGTCTACGGCTTCAGGAGAGAGAGTATCTCAGAAAGAGAGAGAAAGAGAGAGGGAGGGAGATACACATCTTTGCAAGTCTGGGAGTACAAGCACGCTCTACATGCTGAGAACACAGCATATCGTATAGATCCATTGAAAATTCCCAAATGCGAGTGTGTGTACAGATGGGGGGGGTGTTTGAACGTGAGTATTTATTGAGGATTAGTCGTCATGGAAGATCAGATTTTAAATCTCTGAGCTGCCGAGCCTCTTTGGCCCTTGTGTTTGCCTCCTCTGTTGCTCCTTTCTGGTGGTGGATTGCGCTTCCATTTTAGCCCACAGATCAAAAGAAAGTCCCTCTCCCTTGCTCTGTGTAACACATCACAGCTAAATTAAATTAGATTTTTTTCCCCCTCCTTTATCTGTGCCACAATGGTTTTTATCTCCTCTCTGCAGTCACAGTTGGAATCTAAGTCATAACCTTGTTAACTGTAAATTGACCAATTTTATATCCTGTGAAATTCGTCAGAGAGGCCCAGTCTCAGCTCGAGCGCAGCCACCACAACAAAACCTTTTGAGGTCCACTTTCGGTTAGACGGTACTCAAATCACCGGCACGTTCGCCCGTGACATTTTTATTGGCTAACGCGCTCGGAGAGGAGGCGAGCGTCTCGCGGCCCCGCCGCCGGCCGCTCTTTCGGCTCTAATCTTTATGCACGCTAGGAGTAATCTTTACAAACCTGTCAGCTCCTCCGGCTTTAATTGCATTCCCTGGGACGTATTTTCCACCGAAGATGTCACCTTATAATTAGGGCCTATTCCTCAGGTTGACAGAGCGGCGCGGGGAGGAGGAGGGGAGAGGGAGAGGGAGAGGGTGCGCTCCGCGGGCGCCTCAGCCCCGGGTCAGCTGCAGTTACACGGGGCAGGCTCTCGCCCTCCAGACGCCCCGGAAAGCCGCCGCTTTTCAGCGCCGAAATAAATGCAGATCACATCCTTGACGGGGAGAGAGAGAGAGAGAGAGAGAAAGGCATCGGCGCGGCACAGGGGGTTGGCGAGATGAGCGGAAAGAGTGTCGGTAACAGATGAAGGGCACGGAGTGTGAAAAATGTGTGTAGAGAGATGACAAAAGAGAGAGAAAGTGATTAAAGGGAATGACTCGGTACCCCCCACTATCTCTCCATCCGTCCCTCCCCTCTCCTTTTCCTAAACAAGCACAGCTGCCGAGGAGGGCGTCTCTCTCACCTTCCTCCCACCCAGCTATAAAAGCACTCTGATCTCAGTTTAAAAAAAGAGAATCCAGCTCGCACATACTCTCTGGGAGCAGTGTCATCCACCGCCTTGGCACTGGAGTCACTGTCTATGGTGCTTCATAAATGCATGGGGCGGCAGTGTAGCGTAGTGGTAAGGAGCAGGACTGGGGCACTGCTGTTGTAAGCTTGGGCAAGATACTTAACCCACAACTGCCTCACTAAATATCCAGCTGTATAAATGGGTAAGATTGCAACCTATGTAAGTCGCTCCGGATGAGAGCGTCCGCTAAAATGACAAAAATGTCGAATGTAATGTAAAATTCCCTTGCTCCCCTGAGCGTACACCAGTCGCGTGCTGGTTATATGTGCAGGCAGCCCAAGGTGTGGCGGAGCAGAGGGGAACGACGTGAAGTAATAGTTTTAAAGAGGACAGAACGCCCTCCCAGTCGTGGTGTCAGCCATCCATAAATAAAATAGAATAATCACCTCGCAGGGAGGGAGGGGAAGGGGGAGGGAGGAGGGAGGGGGGAAGGGGGAGATGCACCGCAGAGGGGCCGGCCGGGAACAGCCCCACGGTCAGCCCTATAAATAAAGAGGAGTGGGACAATGCCCTGCTCCTCCAGTAATTACAGGAGCAGTCAGACTGACGGAGGAGATAACCCAGTCAGGAGTGGCTTCCTATGGCAGCCCTGCCCAGAGCACCAGAGGTGGGGAGGCTGTCATTGTCTCCCTGTCGGGGCTGCAGAGACAGCATCCCACTGGCCGCTGGGAAATCGCAGTTCGCAGATTATAGTAATTATCTGTCCAAGGCTCAACCAACATAAAGACATGATAAAACACTGTACTCAGAGTAGTACTGTATGTCCTCTTAAAATTATCCCAGCTGCCCGTTGCAAGTACCCTTCCCTTCCCTCTTTAGGCAGAAGTGGCAGACAAAGCCATGGCATGGCACACACTTATTTATACCCACAGCATACTTAGGAAGCCATGAATGGCTTTCTGTGAGCCCTTGTGGATTCACCCAAACTGTTTGTGATTTAAGCGCAGTGTATATGTGGGAAGGTTTGTTATGTTCTCTCTTGTTATGTTCTCGTCTTGCGTGAAATGCCCCAAAGCAGCTCTCCTCCTCATTGGCACCCGCCTCCCAAGCCCACAAGACGGTCCTGTTTAGACAGTTCGGCTGCCAGGTGTCTCTCCGCCCGTGTCTGACTTTAGCTCCCGTCCCTCTCTCTCTGTCTGTGTGTTCAGGAAAGGCCAACGTCAACGTTCAGTGGGAGGACGACTCCAGCGAGAGCGCCCCGGCCACGCCCGTGAGGATTGCCTTCGTCCTGGTGGTCCACGGCCGGGCGTCCCGCCAGCTCCAGCGCCTCTTCAAGGCCATCTACCACACCTCCCACTTCTACTACATCCACGTAGACCAGGTGAGCCCCGTCAGCCAGGCCACGCGGCCTCGGCCAGGCTCTGACGCACGCCTCGGCTGCGTTCACAGACCCAAACACATCGCGCCTTGTACACAGCTGCAGCAAAGCCGAATCAGGGGCCCCGCAGTCACAGACGAGCTTCCCCTTTTTATAGATAATTTCTGAACGTAGCAGTTTTCTTTATCCCTCCCTTTTCGGTTAAAAAAAAAAAAACCCTGAAGACTACCCCGGCGGTGGCGTCTGTTGCTGCGGGGAGCTCTCAGCAGTGCACAGGCGGCTCCTGCTGCAGCGGAGCGACGGGAACGCTGTGCAGCCAGCCTGCCTGTGCTGCTCCTCAACCGCCAGCGTCGTCTGGTGCAGGAGGCGCCCGGGGGTTTGGGCTCCAGTGCCGTGGGATAAACAGCAGGCGCTGTGCTTAAAACGCACGCAATTAGCTCTTTAAAAAGGCCTGATTGGGGATTATTACAGAGAGATCGCACACTTCAAGTACTCAATTATAAGGGAGTCTTCTCCTTGCTGCTCTAAGAGTGTTTGAGTGTGAATATGAAAGCCCGTTGGTTTAAACGCACACACATACACACATACACACACACACACACACACACACACACACACACACACACACACACACACACACACACCAAGCACCCACCCAATCACATTATTACACGCAGCCAGACACACTTAATGCAGAATCCCATTTTACACGAGGCGTGAGCTTTGAAAGATAAGAGAACCTGCTGCTTAGTAATTTAGCAGAGTGCAAGAAGACGATAAGTGGCACCTTTCCAATGTTTGAGCCAGGAGGAGCCTGGCCGGGCAGCCTCAGCTGCTCTGTTTCCAGCTCCTGTGACCGAAGCCGTGCTGTCCTCCTTTCTTTCCCCGCAGCGCTCCAACTACTTACACAGACAGGTGGTGGCGCTGGCGAGTCAGTACCCCAACGTGCGCGTGACTCCCTGGCGCATGTCCACCATCTGGGGAGGGGCCAGCCTGCTCACCATGTACCTGCAGAGCATGAAGGACCTGCTGGCTATGAGGGACTGGAGCTGGGACTTCTTCATCAACCTCAGCGCAGCTGACTACCCAATCAGGTGAGGGCAGAGGAACGATACCACCGGTGGCTGGATCGTAGTTTGTAAAAAACGCCATTAGCGCTGAAGCCTCTATCCTCTGGGAGAGCTTGACACCTCTTATTCTCAACAGGCTTGAGCATACAGTGCCTTACAGTCCCACCCGGCTGTAGTCCCTTACTGGCCAACTGATTTCCACCATGTTGTTTTGTGGCTTAACGTGAATTACTTAAGACTAGGAACAGGAAAAAAAATCAGTTATCACTTAAACAATTAAGCTGTTCAATTAAGAGGATTCTGTACCTTGCAGACTGAAAGGTACTCAAGTGCTTGTTCCACACGATGGTTTAGTGACTTCATTGAATAGTTTACATGCTTAATTGATCACAGTTAAATTGTTCTTAGTCTACATATTGATGTTTTGGGTGTTATAAGTATAAAAGCTGTTGGAGCATTGACCTCCTCAAATGGACTTAAGGGGCTAGCGGAGGTTGTTTTTAATGTCAATAAAGCAGAGACTTGCACATTTCATTATGACAAAATGTTCTGATTATGAAAAAATTGATTAAAAAATTCATTTGGCACCGTTTGAAAACATTTGTCTGAAGTAGAGAAAGTGACACAAAGGGTCAGTGTTAGTGTTAATACTAGAATTACGTGGAATTCTTGGATCCTTTGGAGAATTACATTTATATGATGAAATTATTTTTTGTATTCTGATATCTGGGTGGAGATTTTATAGGAGCATCCATCCACGTTTGAGCTCCCAGTGCTCATGGGTGGATTACTGTGATGCTCTTACTTCTGGGCTTCCAAACAGTGCATATTGGATGAGCCTTGGATAATTTTCCGATATTCAAATTCATATTTCGATTGATAACACCCCCCCTTTGTACATAAAACTTGTTTTGACCTCAGTTTCCCAAAGAATCAATTTCGCTATTCATCGTCATTTGCCTTTGGGCCTCTTTCCAGCAGTTGTTCAGATGGTTCAGGTCAATTCATCTGTGGTTCCTGCCTTCCACTAATTTGCACATCGCTGTAAAACGCATTCATTAGCGCCAATGGAAACAGAGTTGGACTGGATAATGCGCCCTGCTCTGCGGACGTGACAGAGTGCAGCTGGGTCTCAGGAATGATTGCATCCGCCTCGTTGTTGGAAATGACACGACAGTCTATAAACGGGGCACCGTGTCGTCCGGCCTCACCCCTTTCAGCTCCGATCAATAGCGCAACACTATCATTTCAGCAGCTCCCAGGAATGAGGGTGCAGGGGATCAATATGATGGGCCAGCAAACTCCAAAGTAATGAGTCCCAGCTGGATGGAGCTGTGGTCCTCAGAGACGCGGGGAGGGCAGGGTATTCCCGGAGATCCTCCCACGCCGCTGTCCCAGGTTAATCCCGCCTCCATCCGTCAGAGCCACGAGAATCATGGGAATTTATGAAAGAAAGTGCAGTCCACGTTCTTATGGAGGATGGTGGGTAAATGTGAGAGATATCCAGACTCTGGTTTTGATGTTAAGCGAGGTGTCTCGCGAGTGCTGATGGCAAAAAAAAAAAATAGCATTGAGTCAAATCGTATTTTTATTCTGTGCTGGTATCATTTTCTTTGCTTCCGAATGCAGTATTGAATAATTTCGCAAGTAGTCTGGCAATACTCCTTTAGAGAGATCGCAGTGCGTTCTTCGGGTTGTCTGCTTTGCATTTTTGTTGCTGAGGGTCTCCATTTTGGGAAATAGAGACTATTTCAATGTAGTGTCATTTCACCAGCTTTGTCACCTCTGTGTGTTGTGCAGTGTGAAGTGTGCAGCCTAGCAAAGGAGCAGATCTGTTTGTGTGTGCGCGTGTGTGTGTGTTTTGCATTGTAGCCGAGGTGAGCTCTGAGATCCCAGCATCCTGCTGGAGGGCTGGCTGATTGGTAGTGTGTGGAGGAGATGCTGAGAGACAGAAGGTGGGCGCAGAGGAGATGAGTGTCTTCATTTACATTCTCAGGCGTGTTGCAGAGAATGGCCAGGCTGACGACTCCTTATACAGGGAGAGAGAGAGAGAGAGAGAACCAAGGCAGTGCAAGTGTCTGCAGCCTCTCCTCATAGCAGGAGGTTGCCAGTGCCATTGCCTGAGGGCTCCTCTCTTTGCAGAGCCCGGGAGGAGGTTTTTGATGGGGAAAACCTGTTTCTGCACTTTCAAAACCAGTTTTTCCAGGTGAAATCTTTTGCTTGTTTATCTTTTTTGCTCAGTGGGAAACTCCACTGCAGTGCAACTGCTGCTGAAACCTGTACTGTCTATTCCTTTTTCCTCTTCCTCTTTTGTTTTCACTTGTTTGGTTTTGTCATACTGCAGTCCCGAAGGTTAACCCTTGTGTCTTCTTGCGCAGGAGAAAACACAGACCAAGAAAAGAGAACCCTGTGAATGTTTCAGTTTCCCTTTGACACAATCTGGGGCTGGCCACTGTTCACTTTGAAGGCAGCCCGATACAAGCGAGAAAGGTCCTCGCAAGGCGTGAGAACCAGACACAGGAGCGGAACGCTCAGCTAGGCTGCAGACAGGATTGCAGAATTCCTGCTAACGCTGCACCCGGATGCCTGACGTGAAGGGCGTGTTCGAGGGGCGCGGGCCGTAATGCCGCGCGCCTGACGCTCACGTGCCCGTGAGAGCGGGGGGACGGAGCGAGGCCGTGACGGCACCGCGAAAGAGGAGTGCGAGGCGTGGAGCACGACGCCGCCGCCGCTGCCGCCGTCGGGGGGCCAGGGAAAGGCTCGGAGCAGGCCGCATTATTTCCCCTCTAATTCCCAGATAATGTCCGCCCTTCTGCATGGGTTGCTCTGAAAGGCGTGCACAAAGCCGTGGCGCTCAGCGGGGGAGCCCGGGCGGCCGGGGGCGCAGGGATGGGTTACACGCCCGCTTTGTCAGAGAGCGCGGGGCTCTTTCCAGCTTTTATCTCCGCCGTACCGCACACCCTTTCTCTCCCTTTATAAGTCACTGCAGCTGCTTTTATGGCCTATTCAGGACTATAGAGTTCAGAGTTCTGCTGTTCCCTCTCACACCAGTCCTGCGGGGACTCCCCGGCGCCCTCTGCTGGAAGCTGTCCGCCTCACGGCACGGTCATGCAAACCTGTCTGGCCACATGCTGAAGTTGCTTAGTACCTGCCCACTGAACCTCAAAGCATTCAAAATCATTTTTGGAATTCATCAGATAATTATTGCACATTATGCATGCCTTCTGCATGTCTTCTCGGTTTGTAATTTGACCTAAATTATTCTCTCACCTATTTCAGAAATGTTTGCATTGATTGTTTTATTCTGATGGACATTTGATGATAAAAGCAATATAGAACTCTGACATGGAATGGAAAGTTTATTGATTATATCTCTCTGCAGCTTAACATTTTACCAAAAGCTAGTCATGGTACACATTAATTAAATCTTAGACCATTTCTATTCCTCAATCCCGAAAGCTCAATGGCTCCCATTGGCTACTGAGCGCGATAAAGCACACGCATCTGACAGATAATTATCACAGCAATAAGAAATGGGGTCATAAGTTCAGGCGTAATTTGAAATGCGGTGCGGCTCAGGAAACACCTCAGTCTTTGTGTGCTGGCCCTTTCGCAGGCAGCTGTGATTCCTGTCTCTGCCTCAGCAGCTGTGGTCTGAGGTGGACTGCAAGCGCTCTTGCGGTGTGCTCTGGGCGGAGGTGTGGGGCAAACGGTGGCCTGGGCTGGTGTCTGACAAACCGCTGCCGTCCCCTGACGTGCTTGTGTTAGAGGCAGCCAGTGAGGGGACATACTCGGGGCAGACAACTGAGTCGATGGAGCCTTCTGGACCGGGTGACCACTCAGGTGGCTAATGCTGTTGTTGACCTGGATACCTCCTGCTGCGTGAGTGTAGGAGTGTGTGTGTGGACTGGGGTGTGTGTAAAGGAGGGGGGGAGGGTGATGGCTCTGTAAGTATGCCTCCTGGCCATGGAATTGCTCCTTCATGAAGAAATGACACTAATACGCATTCTATGGCAGCCGGCTTTTGTTGCAAGTTTATGTCCTTTTAGAAAGAAAAATACATTTTTCATGAAAGGCCCATCCTGGCCTCAAGCCAGTCTTTTCCCCTGACTTTTATGTGCCCTCTGATAATCTGTTTTTTCTTCCCCCTGTGGCTCGCGTGCGGATTTCGGTTCCGTGTCTAGATGGTCTTCCTTTTGACGAGGCTACTGTAGTTCTATTGTATTGTTGTATGTCTGACCTGGAAAAGGATACCCACTCAGAAAGTGCTCTGTGCACACCGACATGTCAAAAGTCAACGAAAGAGAGAGACTTAATGTACAAGCGCAGGACACTCCGTGCCTTACTGCGCGCTTTGTACACCCTCTGTCAGTAATTGGCACTCTCGTGCTTAGCGCTGGCACTCAGTGCCAGTTAGAAAGCCTGATTGACTGCCCTCTCTCTCTCCTGCAGGGCCAATAATCAGCTGGTCGCCTTCCTGTCCAAATACCGAGACATGAACTTCATCAAGTCTCACGGAAGGGACAACGCCCGGTGAGTCTCGCCTCCACTCCCCTCAGCTAATGTGACCTCACTCTGCCATTAGTGCACCCTCCTCCCCCCTCATTTCCCTCCTTAGCTCCAAGCTCCCCCACCACCATCTCTGCAGAGTGTAAACACAGACGTGCACACTAAGTCACCTTCACTGCCACGCTCCCTCCACACCCATTTCCTCCAGCATAAACACCCCCACCCCTACCCCGTATTCGGGTCTGTCGTGAGAGTCCGGGGGGAGGGCTGCGAGGTGCCTCGGGCCCCGGCGCGGCTCGGTTTTTCTCCGGCCAGCGCGGTGACGGAGCTCTAATCCAATTACTCTTCGTCTGCGGCCACATTAATTAACCTTCCCATGTCAGCGGGCGAGGTGCTGCCAGCGCGGCCCTGCCTGTCCCGCCGTGGACCGCCTGTGCCCTTAATGAGACGCCACTCAGGGCCTGGGCTCATTCCGCGCCGCGTGACGCCGGAGGGAGCGAGCCGCGGTCCCGGAGCCGCTCTAATGAGAGCCTTAATACGGGAGCACGCTCAGGTCCTTTGTAGAGGGCAAGCGCGTCTGGCACGGAAAACGGCCGCTCGGCTCCAGACCTCCTCTCGAGATCAAAGATGTCGCGCAATCAGCCCTTTGATCCCTGCGGTTTAACCTCGGTACGGTGCGCAGCATTGGTTCAAAGAGATCGACGTGCGAGATTGGCCCCCGGGACAAGCGCAAGTGTAAACCTAAACACTTGGCGTCGGTGTCACCGGGAGGCTCATTCTTTGCTCAGTGTTTGCGTTTGCTTACAATGAGAGGGGCGCTAAATGTGGGATCTGTATGTTTGTGTGTGCGTATTTGTGTGTATGTGTGTGTGTGTGCGCGCACGTGCATGCATGTCTGCGGTTTACAGTTTCATCCGGAAGCAGGGCCTAGACCGCCTCTTCTTCGAGTGCGACACCCACATGTGGCGCCTGGGTGACCGCAGGATCCCGGAGGGCATCTCGGTGGACGGGGGCTCCGACTGGTTCCTGCTGAACCGCAAGTTTGTGGAGTACGTCATCAACTCCCAGGACGACCTGGTGACCAGCATGAAGCGCTTCTACTCGTACACCCTGCTGCCCGCTGAGGTGAGGCCCAGAAACAGAGAGAGAGAGAGAGAGAGAGAGAGAGAAGAGAGAGACGGAGACAAGATGAGGTGAAGCTATCGTGAACGACTGAGACAGAAAAAATATAGATGAAGTGTTGCTGGAGCAGAAGACAGAAAGAAAGAGTTGGTGCTACTTCTCACCAACTCTTGGAGATGGTGCCGGAGTAGAAAGAAGTGGTTTGAGGAGTCATTTCATTACATTGCATGTATTTAGCAGACGCTCTTATCCAGAGCAACTTCCAGAACAATAGAACATTCAGCTAAACGAGCAATAGTGTCAGACCAGGCTAGCAACACAGACACAGAGGCTGGCAGTGTGAGAGCATTTTGAGTGTTAATTCTTCCTGTTGACAGTTCCTGTGCATATGATACTGCAGTAGAGAGGGCTGCGCAAGTGCTTTCTGCCAGTTGATGAGCTGAGTGATTGCCAGTATATTTCCAGCAGTGGTAATGTCATTTTTTTCAGTTTCCTGGTGTATTAGGAATTGTGTTTTTTTAATTGGAGTGAAAGCAGAGCTCTGATAATCAGAATTACTTTCAGAAACCCAGCCGCCTGCTGTGTAAATGGGGTAACATGGAAAAAAAAAATCTATCATTAAAATTTTGAAAAGCTGTGAATCTTTTAGAAAACATTACACAGTTTTTGTATTAACATTAATATCCAGTTTCCCACCTATTGAAATAGGTTTTTCTGTTTTCTTGTCACCTGCATGTCCCCAGCGGTCAGAAACTGCTTAGAGTAGAGTGCGTTTTTCTGTGATAGTTATTAAAAAGGTGGCTTCACCGTGAAAATAGCATTTTGTGTGTTGTTATTCACCTTTACTGTAGAAGGCACCCATATTTCAAAGCTTTTCATTTGTTTTAATAAAAGGGAACAAGAAATAAATTGAAATTCTTTAGTGGTTCTGTAACCTACTTCAGGATAACACTCATAACACAGGCCAAAATGCATTATTCTGCTTCTCTCTGTGGATTCCTTTTGTACTGTTGGTACTCATTCCTTAATAAAAGATGCTTTATCACTTTAATACATAAAAGCAGACTCCAAACAACTAGTTAGCAGCACTATACTCAGCAGCACAGACATTGTCCACTTTTCGTACACGTTGATTAGGTGTATCTTGCTGGGCGGTATTTCAATTTTTTGTTTTAATAGTGTTCCAATAGACAGGGGCACAGACAGCCTCACAGTGCATTCCGGCTCCTGGAGACAGACTGAAACTAATTAAGATGGAGAACATTCAGCTAAAAGTATAAAAATCTACATTTCAGTGAAAATAGAATGTCTTTAATTTCTCAGGACACCCACCTGTACATGCTTTAAAGGTTCTTATAGAGATTGGGGGGAAAAAACAGACTTGTTGCGGAGTTATAAATCAAGTGTCCGTTCATCACTCATGCATGATAGAGAGGGGGAATGTTGCAGAGCTTGAAAAAATGTAGACGGAAATGGAGGTTTCTCTACTGTGAAGCCCGCTGTTTGCTTTTCCATGTATGTAATATACTTACTAAACTGGAAGGTTGAGGTTTGATTTTTGGTGAAGTTCCCCTTTAAGTGGGTCTATGATGTACATTATGGACTGAGCTGGCCAGTATCTGTCTTTGTTTTATCTGTGTCAGTATTCTGTATTGTCTCTCTCTCCCACTGCCTTTGTCCCCATCTCTGTGTTGCTCTCTACCCTCACCCGCACTCTTTCTCTGCTCCTCTTACCCGATCTCTCCTTTCTCTCCCTCTCTCTCTCTCTGCAGTCCTTCTTCCACACTGTGCTGGAGAACAGTCCTCACTGTGAGAGCATGGTGGACAACAACCTGCGCATCACCAACTGGAACCGGAAGCTGGGCTGCAAGTGTCAGTACAAGCACATCGTGGACTGGTGCGGCTGCTCCCCCAACGACTTCAAACCGCCCGACTTCCACCGCTTCCAGGTGAGCGGCTGTCTTCTCACGGGGGGACGTCACCCGCCCCCGGGGCTCCCAGCATGCACCTCACCTCACGTGGGGGCCGCTGATGAAATGTGTGGAAGTTATGAGCATAGACTCGACTTCACTTTGATTTAGGGGAAATGCGGTCTGGGCCAGAAAGGCGGTGTGTAACATGACCACAGCGGAATGGACCCGCTCCAACCCTGCGGGGGTATTGTTAGACCCAACCGCTGGGGTTTGTGTGATGGATGACTCTCTGAATGTGCGTCTTTGTGAAGGATCTGTAATTAACAGTGTGTATTAGAGGAGATCGATTGCGAGGCGCTCGTTCATCAAAAGGATTCCGATTGTGTGATGCGCACAGGGAGAGAGAGAGAGGGAGAGGGGAGGGCAGGCAAAACTGGGAAAGTAGCAGGAGCCCCACCTCGCCTCTTTCCCTGGCCTGTCATTACACACCATCCTCCGTCTTCTTCCCGGATGGGCCCGGCTCTCTGTGCTCCATTGCACCCTCATGACTCATTACTTTTTAAGATTGATGACTTAAAACGAGACCTAAAATGGCGATCCCGACGCAGCCATTTGACCCAGCTCCTCCCGGCGCCTTTGTTTCCATCGCCATTCTGTATCCAGAATGGGACTCGGTGGCTCTATGTTGAAAAGCAAGCCATAGCGTCGAAGCCCCTGGCCAAAACACAGAGCTCTCTGAGTGAATCCCTAGGATTCATGGCACATAATGGATGCCTTATATTGTGGTTTCACATATAATTTAGCACAGGGCTGTGCAAGTCCCGTTTTCAGATGAACACGCTTAAGGGAAGTCCATTTTTATGTCGATATTTTAAATGAAAAATGTACCGTCACAATACAGCACCTCTGATTACTTTGTTAGGGATCCATATTAAAGAGTCTGTTTTTTTTTCTTGCGCGTATCCTAGATCCTATTCCCCACACCCTCCCTCCCCTCAAGTAAGGCTCTCTGAGACATGTCGCCTCTCTTGTCTCTTGCCCAGGTACTGAGGTATTTTTCCCCAGCCCATGACATCATCAGACGATACCGCCTGGACTGTCTGTTAACTGTGTTCACGCTCCATGGCAGAGCGCGTCTTTGCCAAACAGGCGGCTGAGGACACCAAGTGTCCACTGTAGCATATACCACCCACAGCTGACGAGAGCTGATAAGGGGAGGGGGGGTGTGTGTGGGGGGGGGTTAAGTCTGTTCATGTCTTTTGAGGCCTGAAGAGACCCAGTTGTCCTTGGCCTGGAAGAATGAGAGGCTGAGGGACATAATCTTCCTCCCGGCGCTGAGGGTGTGAGAGGCTCTTTGTTGTGCTGTTTACGTGGGACCGTCTCGAATGTGGGTGTTAATAAACCGCACGAGTATACAGCACTTGGGCTACCGGGCAGACCTGAGGGTGGACAAACATTCGTTATCCACCGCGTCAGGAATTTCAGCGAAAGGTGCCCGCCGCAGAATAACTAGCAGTGAACCGTTCCCCCCGGCTCTGACGCTCCTCCAGCACAAGAGCTATTCTGTGCGGGTGCCAGGGAGGCAGAGGGGGGGGGACCGGTTTTCATGAGCTTATGTCAACCGCAGCTCCGCGGCTGAAAAGCGCGGGGCACAGAGACAGCGCTATTCATCATACCCCCGCCCCGTTCACACACAAACCCGCCAGACGCTTCTATTGAGCAATTAGCCATTAATAACACTCCCCTTTTCACAGTGGGCTCTTTGGAAGGCGCGCAGAGAATATGTGACAAAGATGCTTGAAATGTGTTGCGGCAGCCCAGTGCAGCGTTAAGCTGCTCTCATCCCCTAACCCAGGAAAAAAAAAGCGGGTGAATGGTGGCAGAGCTTACTGGACACGGCTCTCAGAACCTCTGTTCATTATTGCCCTTCTTTCCCACCATGGCGGCCCCTGAGCTGGTTTTCCCGCTGGCCCTCCAGACTCCCCCCCCGCCGCAGTCGCTGAAATTGATATTAATCCTTTGTTGTTTTCACTTTTCATTGAAGCAGTCGGGCCGGCTCTCATAGCCCCTCTTTCCGTTCGCCAGCCGTTCAGAACTGTTTCAGAGAGGAAGGATTTTTTCCCCAGTGATTTGGCTCAATCACAGACATCATCCTTTTTTCATCCCAACCTTGTTACTGTCAAGCAGACGCTCTGCGGATGACGGAAGGAGAGACGGCTGAACCTAATAAATGCAAGCCTTATATTCTGTCAGGGACAGCGCGCTAACTTTGATTTATTTTTATCTTCACTCGTACATATCTGCCGAGAAGTTTCACTACAGTACTTCATATCATGACGGTAAACCGTCTGTCTCAATTTCCCCTTTCCTTGGCTAGCTTCTCTCTCAACCTCCTACACAAGACTCCCTCAGTCTACCTACGCTCCCTGTCTGCTTGGAAGTTACAAGCTCTCAATCGTGTCTCTCTCTCTCTCTCTGTCTCTCTCTCTCTCTCTCTCTCTCTCTCTCTCTCTGCCACTCTGCCCATCTTTCTGCTCTGATCTGTCTCTATCTCTCTCTCCCTCTCCTTCTCTCTCCCTCTTTCTCTCTTTTCCTCACTCTCTCTCTCTCTCTCTCTCTCTCTCTCCTCCCCCTCTCCTCCTCTCACTTCCTCTCTCCCTTCTCTCTCTCTACAGCAAACGGCCAGGCCCACTTTCTTCGCCCGCAAGTTCGAGGCCAGCGTCAACCAGGAGATCATCAACCAGCTGGACGGCTTCCTGTTCGGCAGCATGCCCTCCACCACGCCGGGCCTCAAGGCCTACTGGGAGAACGTGTACGACGAGCCCGACGGGGTGCACAGCCTGTCGGACGCCCAGCTCACCCACTACCACTCCTTCGCCCGCATGGGCCTGGTGCGGGCGGCCAGCTCTCTGCAGGGAGACCCCAACGACAGCAGCTGCAGGTGTGACCCCGCCTCAGGACCGCAGAACTGTCTGTTCACATCCGTTCTGTAAAGTTGCACCATCCGCACCTGTCCCCCCACCACCCATTATATTGTGTGCTGATACCGCCATTAAGTGTCCTTCTTTAATGTCACTGATCTCATTGTTAAAGACAACCTAACACCCAGTGCGCTCCAGGGAGATTCCTCTCTGTCTGTACTTCGATCCCACATCAGAACACAGTGCATCTCATGACTGTACCTCAGAAAGAGCACAATATAATGGCACATTATAACTCAGTAGTAGGTGGGGGAAAGCTGCCATTTCACCTCTCCAGATGAGAAGGAAGTGAGATAATCATAGCCCTCAAGGCCCATTAAGAAGCTGTAAGGCTGCTGCTACATTAGAGCGGTGTGTCTCCTCAGCTGAGCCGTAAATGGGGACACGACGCCTGTGCTCACTACCGCGCTGATCAGAGGGAGCGATGGCGGAATCCAGCGCCACTTTCGTGGGTGGCTCTCTGGGGAGGTGGAGGTGGGGGGGCGTGTGATGTCATGGCAGAAGATGAGACCAGGCTGCGGGGGTTTGTGGTGCCAGCTGGGTCGGGACGTTCCCTGATGAGACCGGAGGCGGGAGGCCGCTGGGTTTGGGAGGGGAGCCGCGCAGCAGACAAGAGCAGAGGAAGTATGCTTCCATGCGACAAGCCACAAAACCCAGCGCGTCTCCCCGCTCACATCTGTTCCTGCTCATTCCCTCAGCTGTAAAGACTGCAGAGGGGAAGAGAAGAGGTCATGTGTGTTTTAAGGAAGTGTGCATATGTGCATATTTGGTCACTCTCAGGTCAGAGGTTCTGAGAAGTGGTGTTGAAGACAAACCGGTTGTCTTGGGAACAAGCAGACCGCAGTTTTGCCCGGTGTGGGGAAGTAGGGGCTGGGTTTTTGGTAGAAGGGGACAGGAGGGAGGAAGGGAGGGAGGGAGGGAGGAAGGGAGGGGGGCGCTTTCTGCCTTTCACAGCCTGCTGTGACACCGGCAAGGAGAGCTTGAAGGGCAGGGGCTGAATGGCGGCTCTGTGCGGCCCATGTGTTCCTCATCTCTGGGGAAGGGGGGGCACGCGGAGCCCTCGCTGCGCGGGTGTAAATATTTGCTGTTCTGCTTGTCAGGGTAGCTGTGCCAGGGCGGGCCCTGGAATACAGATGAGGCTGGCCGTGGGGCGGGGGGCTGCTTCGGGGGTGGGGGGCGATGTGACTGTGTACTGTTCCGCAGGAGCGCCCGCGGTTCCGTCTGCCCCTGTTTGTTTTCCGTCTGCCCGTCTTTCCCCCTGCGGCCTCTCGGACCGTCGGCCCCCCGCCGCATGTGCGCGAGCCACCGTCGGGCTCCCGGGTCGCACAGGCGGGCCTTTCCGCCGCAGCTCCAGCCTCTGCGTTCTGCCGGGACTGGGGGGGGGGTTTGTTTGTCTGCCGCTGGGAAGCAGCAGACAACAGTGGGCCCATTCACATTTCTGACCTTATTAGATCTCGGTAAGCGCGCGTTAAATAGTTCGGCAAAAAAAGGGGACAATTTGTACAGAGTTTCTGCACCTCCCCCTACCTTTGTGGCTTTACAAAAGTTTCTCAGGATGGTTGTGATGGCAATTCTTTTTGCGTATGAATTTGTTCCCTGAGACTCAGTAACAATAATGGAGATTCGGTCCCTTTTATGTGTGGGAATAAAGCAGGAAGAGTGTGGAATGCGCGGTATAGTGGAGCTGCTGATGATAAAGGAAGTGAGGGATTAGGATTCAGAGTAATGAAGCTGTCTTCAGTAGTTCAGGCAAACATCATCGTCACTCTGTCACTAATCATGTCTAACGAGTGCCCCACGAGCAGCTGCTTATTTAGCTGACGTGTCCAGAGGTCGGACGTATCCTGCTTGTCCAGTCTCTCTTTGTTCAGCCTTGTTTTCAGCCGCACCCCTGCCCTGTGAGTGCCTGCAGTGTGCAGGAAAGTAAGGAGAGAGCAGGAGTGGCATGCAGGCGCGGCCGGGGTGCCAGTCGGGGTGCCAGTGATGTCACTGGCTGGGGATTGTGCATGGGTGTGTGTGTGTGCGTTTCTGCATGTCTCTGCGTGTCTCTGTGTCTCTCTGTGTCACTGTGCGTCTCCGTGTGCGTGTGTATGTGCACGCGTTCGTGTGCACGTCTCTGTGGGGCTCTGTGAGGGGATCGTCAGAGGCAGTGAGTTGTGACGGACCGCCGCGCCTGGCCCATATGCCCAGAGCTGAGCGATGGAAACGGGCTGCCATGCAGTCTGGGCAGAACACAGCGCTGGCTTCATCTCCAGTCCTCGCCAACAGATGTTACAGAAGAAAGGTCACAGGAACAAGTGCGCATTATCTAGCTCTCTCAACAACAAACGCTGAGAGCTCACAGGCTTTGCAGCCCATAGATTAGAGTCAGAGAAACAAAAATTAGCATCTGCATAGATCCTCCTGACTATTCATGATCGCATGAGGATCCTCGTCTTACATCCCCACCCTTCTCCAAGGAAATTAGGTTTTGGTGTTGTGCTTATCCCTAAATGCTCTTTTGTCCCTCAGGTATTTTTCCATGGGCCATCCAGTGTCGGTCCACCTTTACTTCCTGTCTGACCGATTCCAAGGCTACCTGGTGAGGCACCACGCCACCAACCTGGCCACCAGCAAGCTGGAGACTCTGGAGACCTGGGTCATGCCCAAGAAGGTCTTCAAGATCGCCAACCCAACCAATGGCTTCAGCCGGCTACAGTTTGCAGAGGTAAGAAATTTTAATTCAAATGAACAAATCATGCAAATTCTGTTTCTATAGTCAAGGTAACAGTCATAGTGAAATGGCTTAGATGTTTATCAGTGCTGTTGGCAGTAGGAGATGCACCATGGTTTTCGGTTTACCTTCAGTAAATAAATGCTCCTTTTTCATCATCGTGTGTTTGTTCTGTGCTGGTAATTCTTTTTACTGTCTTCTGTCAAAAAGTGAGGGAAAAAGTCCTAGCAGTATTTTAATCTGAAGCTTACAGACTCCCACAGTCAAGATGCTTCTTTCTTCCTGTATCAGCCCAACTCCTCTCCATCTTTCATCCTGGCACTGGAGAACTTCCTCAAAGGCAGCACGTTAGCATGCAGGACGCGCCGTTCAAAAACCGGAATAATTAAACCAAAAGGAAGAGAGATGTTTCTGTTTTTCACACTTGAGTCGCCTTCCCTGGCAGGCAGAATAATTTGAAACGTCAGTGTCAGATGTTGCATAAATTCATATTCTGCCTCCACTTCATAAGCACATTAGTTGGAGGCTCTGTGATCTCGAGCTGAGCGAGTTGCGGTGGAAACGGGGCATTCTTTTTTTTTTTTTTGCCTACGAAATCGTCTGCAAAGCCTGCCCTCCCTTGCCCTTGCGGGAGAGAACGAGGCGGCGGTGTTTAGTCTGTCCGGCGCGCGGTGGATGAAATAAGGACGGCAGGATGCGTTTGGTCAGAGCTGGCCTCCGCCCGTCTCTGCCTGCGGTGAGACCGGGGAAATGATGCTTGCTGCACAGTATGCCACTGCTGTGAGAGCATGTCCTCTCACTCCCCCCCTCCTCTCCTCTCGCTCTGGTTGAATAGAGGACCGTGTGCTGGCATCCTCAGCGTGAGCGTCTCCCAGGCCCTGGGACTCCTCCTGGCTTGTATTAAACACCTGCGTGTGATTACCCGGCTAAGGCTGCCACTAATAGGCCCCGAACAGAACCCCAGGGCCCTGCCTCACAGCCATAAAATACTTTTAATAAACTCCAGCTGTGGCTTTTGCTGGTCTGGTAACAGGATGATCAAATTGACCTGTCATGTTTTATGGCGGTGCTTTACTGGGTAGCCGGTAGGGGCTGTCTTCCAGGTTGACGCCGGAGAGGAGAGGTGCCGAACCATGCAGGCCCGCGTAAGGGAGCCTCCCTGGTCTGCTTGGCAACTGGAGGGACTTTCCACACCGAGAACTCCTTGTTGAATATAACAAGCCAGGCAATATGGTTGTGGCTGATTGACAAAGGCGTGGTAACTGGCTAACCGCACAGCAGCATGACCTGCTCTGAGTGGGGGCTGAGTGGTAATTTATTGTACCTTTGTCAATCAGGCTCAAACAGCAGGCTCAAGTGCGGGTAATTCACACGATAGATCAACTCTGAAGCAGGCAATCACCATGTACCTCATAAACAATGGAGACAAGGCACTGTAGTTGAAATGGAGAGGTTCTGCTTTATTTTGTATCGCCGGTTTCAGAATGTCTGAGTCTCCGCTTGACGGCCTGTGCTTGAATGTGTGCTGTTTTGTTTAAGCATTGGGGATGTGCTGATTTATCAGAAGCGGATCTATTTATAAAGCCGAACTCTCACTTCTCACACTGCTTAATATAGGCACACTTACAGGCAGCCATTGATCGGCAGGCGCTGTTAATCAGTCCCAGTAATGACGATCAGATCCTAAAGTCATCATCCGTCTTGTGTTTCTTAATGCCGCAGACAGCCGCTCTCCGTGTGCTCTCCATCTTTCTCGCTTTCAGGACACGCCGCGGTCGTTACCGCAGTAAGAAGCAGGGGTTATTGCCTTCCGCTGTTGTTTGTTTAGGTGTGAGCTTGATCCCCATCCCAGGCGTCCGGAACAAGGCGTCCGGCGAACGCGGGCATCGCCGCAGCAGTCCGTCCGTCCGCATCGATCGGACAGGATTGTTTACCTTAAGTGTGTCTCGCATCGATCCAGAGACGGTGGTAGTGTCTGTTGGGGGACCTCTTTGGCCTCCTCCTGTTTAAGCTTGAGGCTCTATGTCTCCCCCCCCAATCACCGTTAGAAGACCTCTGCTGATCAAGCAAACCTCTTGGTGCAAGAGGCAGTTGCTCACTTGTGAAAAACATGACTTTTCAATTAACGGCTGTTTGAAGTGTTAGGCATGTGTTGTTACTTTGTTTAGAGTAACTTTTGATCTCTCCGCTCCTCTCTCTCTCCCTTGCTCTTTCTCTTCCTCTCTCTGTCTCAATCTCTGTCTCTCTCTCTCAATTTGTCTCCATTCCTCCCTTGCTCTATCTATCTATCTATCTCCCTCTTTCTCCCTCCCCCTCTTTCTCTCTCCGTATCAGATTGGGACAGAGTGGGACGCCAAGGAGCGGATGTTCCGGAACTTCGGGGGCCTGATGGGGCCGACAGAGGAGCCAGTCGGAATGCAGAAGTGGGGCAAAGGGGCCAACGTGACCGTGACAGTGGTGTGGATCGACCCCACTAACGTCATCGCTGCCACCTATGACATCCTGATCGACGCCAGCGCGGAGTTCACCCACTACAGGCCGCCCCTGAACCTGCCCCTGCGGCCGGGTGTCTGGACGGTGCGCGTGCTTCACCACTGGAGCCCTGTTGCCGAAACCCGCTTCCTCATCACCCCTCTGGCCTATAACAAGCACCAGCCCATCCGCCAAGGTGAGCCGACCCCTGCAGCACACGCGCACACACGCACACGCACACGCACACGCACTCACACGCACACACACACACACACACAAAACACAACACTGACAGAAACAAAGATACAGTGCTTTTCCATAGTCATTTCATTGAAAATAACCATGTGTAACGCACAACTAGCATTTCACTAGCAGCGGAGTGGGGCTCTCAGTTCATTATTTAATCTTACTGCGCAGTCCTGTTCTAATAGACAGATTTGTGGTTATATTAGAGTCTCAGCTCTCTCTACTCATCCTTTTTTTCTTTTTTAATTAAATCAATGATCAAGCATGATCACGAATGACAAACATGAATATCTGAATGGTAATGAACAGCACAAATACAAAGCCCTGCATACGGATGATTGAGAGTCTCAGACTTTTGATCAGACAGATTTTGATGTCACTCGGAACAGTGATAATAAAGCGAAAGTGCAGCCACACGGAATCAGCTCCAGAAATTGTCAGTCAGCTGAGTTATTTTAATTATGGCCATATAAACAGACGGAGCCCGGGCTCTTAAAATGACCTGCCGTGGGATTTGAAGCATTGTGTCACAGAAGTAATTAAATGATTTTTGATTTGTTGGTGAAGGGGTTTTTTGTTTACTTCTTAGAGCATAATTCCCCGTTGATCATACAAAGCAGCTGCCTGACACATTAAATAGGCACCGTTCCCCCAGCATGGTGCTCGTGGCAGCCTGGAAGGTCACACTCTCTCGCCGGCTCTCAAAGGCACCGACCGCCGCCGCTGCTGCACGCCGTACCGTGTCTTGTCAGCATCGAGTCACATTGTGCGCTCATTCAGGGGTGCTATATATAGAGCTCGCGCACCAGGGCAATCCACCTGAGAGACCAATACACCTGGGCCGCCGTGCTACTGAGCGAACTCCGGCGGTGGCTGCCGCGCCGTCCTCAGCAGAAGCCGCGCAGCGAGTGCGGGCCTGCAGCTCAGATCTCTTCTCTGACACCCCCCCCGGCGCCTTTCCCCGGGTTTTTTACGATTGCGGCTGGCGTCGGTCCACCCGATTCCAAGCTGCCCATCCGCATGCGGAGCCAATAAACGTTTATGGAATGCGTTTACGGGCTCGCCGCTGGCAGAGCGTATGAACGCCGCCCACATCGCCGTCGGTCCGTGAAGGCCAGCGTCTGGCAGCCGCCGTGCTGACCGCACAAGCTGAGCTTGCTGGGATTTCGGTGAGGGCCGAGGGAGAGAGAGTGAAGCACTGACGCCGGGTAACGTGTGGGTGTGAGCCGCGGGGGCAGGGCCGCCGGGGCATAGTAGGCACCCTGAGGAGGTTAGCTAGAGGGTAGGTGCGAGGAGTGATGAGGAATCTTCATCTTTACCCTCAGGACTGCGGTTCTTTGGTCTCACCCCGCCGCCTCCATCAGTCTGCGCTCCTCTGTTGGCCGTTTTTCCTTTTTTTTTTTTTTTTTTTTTACAGCTGCCTCCACACCACCAAAAGCCTGGAAAAACTGTCCACTGTGGCACTCAGTCATTTGTGTGATACAGGTCTTTGTTCCGTAACACAGAGCAGTTTATTGTCACCAGAGCCCGTCTATAGTGGAGATATAGATTGGCATTGTTTTACCTGTTTCACCTAAGGTCTGGCAGTCTCCCAGCCTGTGAAGGAAGGAGAGGAATCCATTAATCCCGCTGTTTAATTTTACAGCAGTGCGGCATCACAATAATGGATTAAATGCCTGAAATACACAACAGACTGTTCTCAAATTGTACTGCTTTAAACCTGTGTTATACAAAGCAACTTACACACAAATTTTTAAAATTTTTATAACCAACTCCACCATAGATTGCTTTGTGTAACATGCAGAATAGTCTATCTGCAATACATTTGCATCCCTGCTGAATTTAATGCACTGAGCAGTCATCAGTCCATTTCCATGCAAATGATTTTGTGAAATTTCCAATCAGTACACAGATGTGTCACGTGATTTACTCTTCATCACACATACTTTTTTCTTACTTACGTTACTCTTTCATCCATTTCCACCCATTAAAGCCAGATCATTTTACATTAATTTACTGAACCAGCTATCGTAGATACCGATACATGCAATTAGCAGTTTGATATTTTTGTTTCAGTGTTACTAGTATGTCATTCTGAGCCTTGAATGTTAAATATGTCATACAAAACAAAAAGACATGTCTCATATGTAAACGAATATTGCGGGTAGCAGTATCGTGTAAGAGTAATCTATGTACGCAATACTTCAATGCACCCTATTATCCCATAATGCCGTAGCTAAATTCCTTTCTCTCTCACACAGAGGACACCCTGAGATTGCACAACGGCCCGGCCAAGAACAGCTACATGGATCAAAGCTTCCACGGCCTGAACCCGGTCCTCAACATCCCGGTGCACCTGGGTCAGGTGGAGGCGGCGAAGCGCAACGCGGGGCTGACGGGCGCGGAGCTGGAGCGCTGGGTGGACAGCCTGGTGGGGGAGGTGTGGTCGGCGGTGGACATGTGCTCCACGGGGCCCAGCGCCTGCCCAGTCATGCAGGCCTGCGCCAAAACCATGTGGAGCTCTCTCAGCCCCGATCCCAAGTCCCAGCTGGGGCCGCCCCGAGCCGACGGCCGCATCAGGTAGCACCCTCTGCTGGCCAGGAGGCTCCTCTGCAGTTGTTGTTTTTAATTTTGTTTTTTCCATCCCTGTTAAAAAGAAATGTAAGTGCATTTTCCTACTTTTTTTTTTAAATGCATGAGGTGAAAACATACATTTGGAAATGGCAGCACCAAACTGAGGGGCGTTCTGCAGAGTTTTGATCGAGTATTCCCTTTTGGTCTGATGGGTTTATTGTTTTTTTTTTTTTTAACCTTCATTTGATCACTGACTATACCATGACTGATGCTGTGGTTCTCCTACTCGGATGAGACTAACGCAGTGCTACAGAGTGTGTGCTGCCGAAGGAAAGGACGGGGGACTGCGATGTCAGAACATGAGTGCAGCAAGCACACGGTCTACGTTAAACACTGGCATTGGACCAAAAGGGAATCTCGACTCATAGGCCTTTCTGTCATACACTCCAGAGACACTCCAGCGCTCCGCCAAAACAGCAGCTAAGATTAATTCAAAACGCTGAAACCCTTGCCGCAATCAACCTGTCAGTGTAAGTTTTTTATGGTAGGATCACGGCACGGTGCTGCTAAACGTACTTGTTGGAGCCTGGAGTGGCTTGGAGTGTATGCCCGCATTAGCGGTCAGCCCAGCCTTTATTGAGCAGTGCTGCACCCCTCAAGCCCGTATGCACAGGGGGGGCAGCCCTGGGTGGAGGCGGTGTGTTGTAGATATGTAGTGTTCCGCTTCCGCAGACTGCCTGAAACTTGAAGCGCAGGCGTGTCAGCTGTGCTGGCACTCTTGAGAAGACTCCTCAAGCTTTTTACTTTTGGTTAATTACATGTAAACTTTTTTTTTGTTTTGAGCAAGTGGTGGGAAAAAAAGTTTAAAGATATAAGCGTAGGATGGGGAAAAATGAGTAAGAGGTTAGCTATTTATTTATAAGTTTATATAAATACAAATATTTTTAGTCAATGACTAATGACTTCACGCTGCTTTTGCAGCTTGGTGAATATTTTTTGTAAACAAGCTGCCTTTATTTACAAAGGCCATTGCCCCAAACCAGTACCTGTAGGCAGACGCCAGTATGTCAGTGTAGTCCAGTCTCAGTAGATACTCTTTTCAGGTCCCTATGCCACTATTTTACAAGTACATCACATGTAAACCAGGTGCTGGGGGCTAACAGGTCAGCTGATCCTTCCGACATCAAACTGAGAAGTAGAAAAAGAAGCATTAATGAAGATTAATGTTGTGTTGTGCAATTTTTTAATTGGTCAATGTTGGTCCCAGAATGTGAGTGCTTTCAGTGCTGTGATAAAATGTATAAATGATTAAAAATCTGGTTTAGGTTTGATCAAAAGAAAACTGGACTGAACTGTTAGCTGGACCCCCAGGGCTGTTAACCTTGGAGTCAACTGTGGAGACGACCACATCATTGGTTCCTACAGTGATAAACTTTCAATGTCCTGCTGCTGTGACGACTCTTTGGCTCTCTGTGTGTGGAAACATACCCCTCAAATCTAAAGACAGGAGAAGTAGCATTAGTACTTACTGGCTGTCGCCTTTGAATAGAAAGATCCTAGTATCATTTAACTGCACATTACCATCAATTAATCAAATTTCATTTTTAATTAAATGGTCATTGTCTGTATTAATTAACTGTTAATTAGTAACCTTTTCACCCTTGCATTATTTGGCTTTAGAAGATCATTCTGTCTGGTCTTCATAGTACTGGTGTAAATTCAGAATAGATGATGAAAATGAGATATGAGGAATTTTATTTCAGAATCATCATGATGCATTGTGGGATAGGGGGGAGGACCTATGCCGGGGCTCTCTACTGCCTCCTGTGTGAGAGCTTGCGTAGTTATAGAGTGGGCCCCATAACAAGGGGACCCAAACATGAGCACTTACCGTAGTTAGTTCTGTAGCATCTCAAGCGTTTGCTGTAATTATTCTCCACCGCTGAGATCGCTGCTCCCGCTGTGGTCCCGTCTCGCCAATTCTCGCCCACGCACCTGCTCGCTCCGCTGTCGCAGCTCCCTCCGGCTCCGCTGCGGTTTTCCGCCGGAGCAGCTGGGGCAGGTGCTCCTGCTCTCTCAGACGTGTCAGAACCAGCAGGAGCCTGCCAGCTGAGCGAGGTGAGGATCCGCGCAGACGCCGGAGTGTGAAAACCAGCCAGTGAAAGAGAGAGCCAGTGAAAGAGAGAGAGAGAGAGACGGGGGCTGGCCTGGCGAGAGCCGACCGCAGATGCGAGAGTTCATGTTCCTGCAAAGAGCTCAGGTGTCCCAGCAGCATTCTACTGTAAATAAGGGCAGTGATGACTCTGCTGTTGCTCTCATGTGAACGTGTGTTATTTTTTTTTTTTGCAGTGATGGGGCAAGACACAGGGTGCATTCTCAAAAGGGGCTGCTCTTGTGCGCTCAAATAGTCATGTATGTTTTTTGGGGGGATTTGGAAATGGGATCCTTCCTGGAGCACATGTAAAATGTCAGTGTTGTCAGAGAAGCAGAGAACAAACTTTGTAAGTAACAGCTACAATATCAATGTTTCTGAGGACTCTGAAGTTTTGTTGTTCTTGATCCGGTGCACAAACAGTGAATCATCAGCTCAACATTAAGCTTGAAGCCGATTTCCTTTCTGTGTTCTTTCACTTTCCATTGTGGGCATATTATCTTCTTGTCAATGGTATCTATATCAAAAGGGTTGATTAAGTGATCAAATAAGCAGGGGAATTTGCACACAACTGAAGAAAACATCTCGTTATTGTCACCGTGGAAAGGATAGGTTTTCAGCACAATGGAAAACAACCAGGTTTACTGAGTCGCTTGTGATCCAGTAAATTGGAAGTGGTAGAAGCTGTTAGTAGCTTTCTTTTAATGAAAGATGTGTAAGAGCCACCCAAATGCAAGATTGTTCTTTCACAGCACACCACTGAATGATGTAGATGCAAACACCAGAAGATCTGTGTGGCCTGTACTTTCTCGCCCATGCACCTTCAAATACTCACACTTCATCTATTCATCAGAAATAAAGTTATTTAAAAAAGGAATTCTACAAGTTAATCTATGTGAAATAACTATTTTGTTATAATATACATGAAGAAAATGTACATAAGTATTTTGTAATGGAAAGATGTTTAAAAACATATTGTAAATATGTTCAAAGGAAAAATTAAAGTACTTCAAAATGGATAAAAGTAAGAATCTCGCTACCTGGCACATGAAGAGACAATGAAGACATGGTGTATATTTTGACAATTTGTCAGATCTATGAGGAATCTAAATTAGTTTGGATAGCTCTTCATAAGTATTCATATTTCAGAGAATCTCATGTCAGATTGGTGTTCTCTCTGCTGGAATGTTTTGTTGAGCAACTGTTGCACAAACTTCTCTGAATCCCCCATTCCCTCTATTACAGGGGAGCTCTGTGCCTTAGCTGTTGTCCTGTCTAGGGAACTCTTTAACTTTGTGTCTATGAACAAAAAAGCATTATTTTCTTTAGTTTTTGCAAAAATGGAAAAGTACCATGCTGTATGTGATTGAAGAAATGGTAACATACCAAAAAGATGTCAGCTGATGTAAATATGAGGCCTTCTTTTGCTTATTTTGTTTTGTTTCTTTTGTTTTTTTTTTTTTTGACAGCTGAATTTTAAAATAAAAAACTGAAATCCTCAACGGCAATGTCTTATTCTTTGGCTCTAGCTGAGAAAACATTGTGTACATGGATGCTCCTCTCCAGAAATGACGCAGTCAGTATCATCAATAGCAGCAAATGAAAAGGGGCTACAATAACAGTGGCAAAGCAATCTGCTTGACATTAAGGAGTGAAAAGGGGTAATATGATATGACCTTTAGCAGGGCTGGTGAGAATGCTATCTTTTCAGGCATCGAGCATTTTCTCATTGAGAAACCCTGTTTGGCCAAAGTCACACAATGCCCTTTCTTTCCCTGATGACTGAGATAGCAGAGACTTGTATCTCCCCTCGGAATGCTCATCCCGGTGCCCTGCATAAAGGTGCCGTGAAGCAGCATTTAACCGCGTGCCTTCCCCCTTTCAGAAAAAAATAAAAAAAGAAAACATCGCAAAATGGGCAACAACAGCCGTCCTCTGTAGACACATCAGTTGACGCTGCCTTTCGTAAGGTGGAAACAGGAGAGATGAGGAGCGGGCACAGGAAAGCAGCTCTCCCATGGATACGCGGCAGGCTTTGAAGGCAGCGTTTTGAGAAGACGGGGTTCAGAGCGCAGTCGCAGGCACGGTGATCGGCTTCCTCCCCGGTACCTGCGCAAGTTCTCCCCCGGGGGAATCCTTTCTGCCGCGCTGAGCATCTCTCAATCCAGGATCAAAGATACAACAGGCCATTAGCTCCTACTACAATCCCAACCGGCTGGAAACAGGCCAACTAATTAGTCGCCGAGCAGTCCTTTGAGGAGCGCGCACCTGCATCACCTGCAGCTCGGAAAAAAGCAGCTTGTCTCCCCGTATTTATTTTATGAAAATGTAAATCTGTAGTTGTCAAATGCAAGGGGCTCGCATACGCCACCTGTTATTGAAGCCAAATTAATAAGTACGCCTTGTGACAGAGATGTTACACAAGGGGAGTCTGAAAAGGAAGTTGTGCTATTTTGGAAGCTAATGAAGGTATGGCGGAGCTAGAGGACATTAGAATGCCTGTGTCTACCCGGGCTGTGGTACACGCACAGAAGCAGGAAATTATTCATTTGTTGGAGCTGACCAGGCAAACGCATGCGGCTTCACTAGCAATTATGTTCACTCACACGTACACATGTTGAATTGAACAAAACATTGAATGAGACATTGACTAGAGGCAGCCATGTTACAAGGAGAAGAACACAACGGCAAAGTACAGGATGGTGACCATTTTCCTACATCCACTGCATGCTGTAAGTGACAGTTCCTTAAATTCCAACTGTCTAGTTGGCTTGATTGTACAGATCATCAAATTAAGGCATTGGCCATCTACTTGAATGCACATTCTTGAGGACATTTATATATACAGTTGTAGATGTACAGCAGAATGCAATATTGTAGACCAGAGGTCTGCTCAGAGCGGCAAAGGCAAACATAAAAAATAGGGAAGCAGGACTCTAACCTTGAGAAAAAGCTAATTCTCCACACCTATCATGGACAATGTTGGTCACAAGAGTCCGCACCAGCATCTAAATCTGTTTTTTTTTTTTACTTATTTGCTATGATGCACTCTCTGAGCCAATACAATACCTTATGTAATTGAATGGCCTTCAGTCCACTTCAGATACATAACCCCTGAGAAACAACACAAGGAAGTTGTTAGGGAGTGTATAATGGGGAAAGTGTCCTACACAAGAAGAGTCTGGTAGCTCTCCACAATGGCCATCGATCAAGAATTCCAGAAGACTTTGGGAGTGCAATAGAATGGTCTGAGGATTCCTTAACAGGTTAACAGTGTCTGGTTCTAAACTATGCTAAATGTTGAATGTGTACCCAGATCAAGAATAACTGAAGAATCCTATAGAAAATTGTCACCTTGAGGACAAAACTGAACTTTTTTTTGAAAAGAGTTGTGAAATTCTTCACAGTCGTAAAGGATATGGGTAATCATTCCAAGGACATATCGCTATTTCAGAGGGGAAAGAAAAAAAATTCTGAGAATTTATGGAGGGGCTAAAATGGAGCTGAATGCTCATTTTATAAACCCATTAAAACACACGTCATCATGAGAGCCAATCTCTGCCTTTTCTTCCAACTTTTCATCTCATGCCAGGGCAGACTGTTTTCTTCCAGCATGAGAGAGCCAACCCTTCCCTGTCACCCTGGGATTTGAAAGCACCAATCCCGTCAGAAATCCCAGTTTGTTACCTCAAAAGTCACGTGAAACCTCCAGCAACTCAGCCAAATTACATTTCATTATTGTCATTTTAGCAGATGCTCTTATCCAAAGCAACTTACACAGGTTACAGCTTTTACATGTTATCCATTTATATGTCTGGATATTTACTGAGGCAGTTCTGGGTTAAGTATCTTGCTCAAGGGTACAGCAGCAGTGCCCCAGCAGGGAATCAAGCCAGCAACCTCTTGGTTACAAGCCCTGTTCCTGACCGCTATGCTACTCTGCTACCCCAAATGCCAAGTTACCATTGAGGGACCAGGGGTAGTTTATACTTGGCTATCAGGATAATTATGAAGTGTGTCACGATACCCTTCTCACTGTAGCAGCAAGCTCTGCAAGGTATGACAGGACTTACATTCTATGTGCTCTCCATATAGCTGAAGAATCAAGATCAAACCAGGAACAGGAAGCCAGAGAGATGATGGCAAAAATACATACAGGCCTCAACTTTTTGTTGAACTTTGTAGCAGACAGACTGGCCTGGATGTCCATTAGAGAATAAGACAAAGAGTTGTGACAATGGGAATCAGTTATTCCACAATAAGATGCACTTCTACATTTAAGGTAATCAACAGTGCAGGGTGACAGGATTTTATTCTGATTGGACTTAATGGATTTTTGATGAGATTAATTGCTTGCTGGCAATGGAGGGGCATAGTCCCGAGACATAAATTGTGAATGTTGTTGCACATCTTTTTAGTCAACAAGTTTGAAATATGTCTCTCAAACCGGATGGTGAGTGAATTCAATATTACCATAATGTTACTCAAAATAAAAATTGTTTAGCATCACTCAAAACATTTTTTTGATGTGTAAGGTAACGAGACCCAAATGAATCTTTCCCTCAATGACATTTACAGATACAAAGACCTCCCACAGAGTACCATCCTGTCCCAACTCCAAACAGGCCACACCACTCCTTTCCACCCCTCCACACACGCACACACACACACAAATATATGTGTACATGCAGCATCGCCCACTGCAGGTCCTACAGAGATCACTAGAGATCACTACCTGCCTGATACTGCTGCAGATGTTGAGGTACCATACCCCCCCCACCCAGCTGGCTGGCAGAAAGGAGTTAGCAAGTGTTTTAGCTTTTGATGAGGAAATTGGGTACAAAGGCATTTACTCTGATAGCTCTGGTTACTTCTTTTCCTATTGCAGTTTGTGAAGGGTATGGTCACATTTCATGATAACACACATTGTTTAATTTGCCAATTCATAGCATACCCAACTATGTGAAATCCTCTCACGTTAACTGCTCCATGCTGTTTTTTTACTGTTTGTTGTTGTTGGTTGTGTGTTTGTTTAACACTTTCCTGACCTGTTTCTTCACTACAGTGATGGCCATTTTTGATTTTTTCTTAAGATTCATATGTAGTTTACACATAGTCATTAGAATCCATAGATAATGCAGAATAACTGATAACAGCCCATATAATCCTGGTAGCCACTGTGAAAAATAGCAGCCATTTCTAAATCTTATGTGTCTAAAGTTAGACTCATCACATGATCCAACAGGAAATCATTTAGCATTTTTAAATATCTACTGAGTAATAATGTTGCTTACCCTATCTTCTACACTACTCCTACTGTGTCTCTCTATGTATTTTCTTTTCAGGAAATAATTACTGAATTGAATGAGGCTAAGTCAATAAATTCCAAACAAAATCTTCAGACAACCTCCTGCACAATTTACAGTAGACCATACGGTAGCTTGTTTAATAGAACAACTTTCGAGACAGGAAAAAAAACTTAATGAACCCATTCAGATTAGAGCATACCAGGCCCCTATGGTGGATCACTAATGTGATCCTCTCAATCCAATCTGTTCAACCAAGCAGAATATCAAAAGACATGCTGTCCAATAATAAATATTTCAGTGTCTGCCTTCTGCTTGCAGAAGGGGGAAAAGTACATACTCTTTTAGTTACTTATGAAGGCAGTAAGTTTAAATGTTACTCGTAGCTGGAATGCCCGAAGATATCAGTGAACAGCACCACAACACAGGCATCCAACCAGATATGAGCATACATGAATGATGATGTCACATGTGCATGGTCATGCTGAGGCCATGTCTGCAGGGGAGAGCACAGCATGCGCCTTCCTGTTTGTACAGGGATTGTGAGTGCCAGCTAGAGGCATGCAAGAGACTCGGGCGTTTGTTTCCTTGTTTTTATTGTTATTTTAGATGGCGTCACTTCTGCCTCTCTTCAGACAACATTGGCGAGAGCACTACCACTGTTCCAGAATAAATAGCTCTTTCAGCACTGTCAGGTTTATGCAATGCCATCTTCAGCCTCCCCCACCCCCTCCCGTCTGAGGCCCCTCTCTCTCCAGCTGCATTAAGCCCGGACATTTATGTGCCGCCGTTCCACACCCGGTGGACGGACTCCAGCTTTCAGAGTGCTGTCCGGGGAATAGGTACAGCTTCTGCCACTTTCGGCGATAAATCCAAGGAGAACTGTGAGCATCAATTTGCTCTGCACAGCTCCCTCCTGACGCCCCCCAGCAGTACATCTAGTTTGTATCTCTCTGTTTTCTACGTGCGGCACGTTGTAGGACAAACCTGAAAATCACCACAAGGGCTAAAAAAATACAAATTCTGTAAAATCAAGACTTTTTAATAATTTTTTTTTTTAAACTGTAGCACTTGCATTTCCCTTAAGACTTTACACCTGCAACTCTCATCATAAGTCTTGAGGCTAACCCCCATCTCTGCTGCCCATTCCATCATTTTTATGAAGCATAGCATCATCGCCCCGATTCAGATTGAGTTCAGACCCCGTGATTGAACAGTGTTTGCTGCCCCACTGTCGTTTCATAATTCGTCAGAAGATGAGCTCCCGGGGCCTGACCCTGGCAAGGCAGCGAGGGCAGGCCGCAGAGGGCCAATCCTCCGCTTTACTGCATATGAGTGATGTAATGGACGATGGAAGGAGCCTTCAAGGCCGCGGCGGGTCAGTTTACTCAATGCAAGTCAAAGCAATCGGCCATAAACTCGGGTGACCTGTCCATACATCATCACACAGGGGCAAGCAGGTAGTTGATGCCACCCAACATTCAGGCATTTGTCTTCTTCAGTATCAATACCCATGAAGATAAGTCACCATCCCCATTGATCTTCTGCCACTGGCAGCAGTCTCTCACTGAGAGAGAGCGGGGGGAGAATTATGCCCTCGCCGCAGTGCTGCCAGTCCAAGGGTTATTAACATTATTACATCAGCAGTGCGCTTGCATGGCACCAGAAATCAGAATGCATCACTCTGACAATGAAGACATATTTCTTCGAACGGTCAGGCTGAACATCATCTTTCCTATGCACAACAGTTGTGCACACACAGAATGCTAATTCGTAAGTATAACTGATTTGATGAAGTAAGACATGTGCTACAGTACAACAATGTGTTGGAATTAATGAGGCAAATTTTTTTCGCCCTGGGGCTTGACCCAAAAAAGGAGTGATTAAAGTGCCCAAGCTTGCAGCTTGATTTCACTGTTGTTTGGTTTGATTTTTGCTCAGGGCAAAGGCAATAAAACAAAATAAATATGTGCATATACGTACCACGTAAAATAAAATTCCAAAAGGAAACACTAAGAGCAAAGGGACAGCCTAAGAGGAACTCTGTGAAAAGGGGGAGATTTGGCATAATCTCTGGGGCTGTGAGTCTGAGCATGTCAAGGACACCACACTGACTGCAACCTCCGCCTCCCGTCTGAGAGAGAGCTCAGCCATACACACACACACACACACACACACACACACACACAGTGGCAGGCTTCTCACTCTCTTCACACAGAGGCCCAGATATAGACAACAATGTTGATGTGGCAGAATCATCATTATGAACCCCATGCACCCAGAACCCCGTGCAGCCAGAACAAGGACAGCAGCTGTACAGCTGGCATGTTTCAAGCTACATCTCAGCATTCTTAACACACTGAAAAACTGAACATTGCACTATATTCCAGCAATGCAATACTGAACACACTGCAGCTGCTAGCCCACACTGGCTCTTAACAGACATCTCATCCTCCATTAACATATAATATCTTCCCGCACAGCCGACAGGAACTGACTGCTTAAACAGATTGATTTGTCATTGCCAAGACCCAGGATTCAAGTCGTTTCTGATAGAGTGGCTAGACGCAGATTTAAAGCAAATTCAGCTGGGCGTTGGAGAGGAGAGGGAGAGAGGTGAAAGCGGGAGATAATGGACAGAGTAAGAGAGAGCAGGAGAGGAGCGGAGAGTGAGGAAGAGACGGAGACAGGGAGAGCTCCCAACAGAACTCTAAAACAACAGCGTGTCTTCTTGAGGAATGATACAATAAGGCTGAGCAGCCATGCGCACAGTGAAATCCCTCCTGACCAGCCGTCAGAGCAGAGCTTCTTCTTGGCTCGCAGACAGGGAGAGAGAGAGAGGCAGAACCAGGAGCTGCAGGAGACGGAGAAGGGAGAGAGAGAGGGAAAGTGAGGTGAAGCGAGAGAGGGGGCCATATAAACAAACACAAACGGCATGGAAGTTTGTTGACAACGAATTAATCATTTATTTCAAACCATATGGGTGGACAATCTTCTAAAGATGATGCACATTTGAACATGTGTAGCTTTATGTATACAGCGATCCATACCTTATGTGATAGTTGCTGTGTTCTTTTACAAAACATGTGCATGATAGCTACAGACATAGCCATGGTTACTTTATAGTTATCAGAGAAAACATTGGTGGATGTATATTTTTTATTACCTTATTTGGTTTTAGCATTTTTGGGTATACCATTTGGCATTACATTCTCTGCTATAATTTCTATTTTTAATGTACATGTATACAAAAAAATGTTTTTATATGAATACATTTTTTTAATTTAATACAAGAGTAATACAAAAAGTCAGCATTATATCCCCCAATACTCCTCTGATCGGAAGCTCTAGGCAGTTATGCCTGATGCCAAAATATCAAGGGTGAATGAATCGGAATAACTCTGATGACATCACCCTTTTCAGCGCATGTCCCAATTAATTCTTAATCACAGCCTGTTAATGGAAACTCTGTCTCTGGGCTGACATTTTGTAGGGAGCAAGAACGTGAGTTCATGAAATGTCACCAAGGATCAACAATGGATTGTGTTACCTGAGCCCAGGTCAGAGAGTGAAGAAGCAGGCAGTGGGGTCGAGTGGGGCCTCAGCCTTGTGCCAGCTGTATTCCAGGCACTGCTGCTCCAGAATGGAACGCTAGGTCTTCTGCTAATAGATACATGCATGCTCAGGATTTGGCACCAAAGTGCACTGCTATTTGAATCCATTGCTGTGCATTATGATGCAATGTCACTGTGTGGGCCTTGCAATACCACCTCAGCCTCCTCCGCTTTCAGAGATTAAAGCCTCTGGGGAACTGCAAATTTGATTGTGGAACACACAGACCTTTTACAAAATCAGATTTTACCACTTAAAATGTGAAAGAAGTAGCTTTTCTATTTAAACACTATTTTCCTCTTATTAAGTTAATAACATCGCTCATCACTCATATGGTAAAAATATTCTTAAAGTTAAGGGTTCCATATTAGAAGAACTGAAATATGAATGCAGTCTGTGATAAAGGTGACAACCTGGAGTAAATTATGTCACCGGAGGACAGCAGATGGCAGGAGTTTAGCCGAGCAGCACTTCTACCAATTGTAACACTGTGTCCCCAGATCAGATTCACAGCCAGGTTAATACGGAGGCTAATGCAAAAAAAAATATCTATTGTACCCCAAGAAAATCAGAGGAGCAGATCTCTTAACAAGCATGTCTATGGGGAGGTGTGTCGATAAAACCCTCAGCCGTCATCCTCAAAGCTTGGTCAGATGCATTGAAATCACCCCAAGCAGCTGCTCTGTGTGGGAGCTGTGCTGCTCCGCCACCCATTTCTGCAGCCACTCACAGCACTCTGAGTGTGATGTCATCCCTACCTGCCTGTAACAGCTCTGGACAGCGGCGCTTAAGCACGGAAACACTTGTCAGTCCCCCCCCCCAACAATCCCCCACGCCCTCCACCCGGGCTCATCCCAAGACTTTTAAAATGTGCAAGATGAATGAGGGACACGACACGTCGGTCGCTCTCGCAATTACACCGGGCGATTTATTACACTTTATCTGTTTTGGTGTAATTAACCCTCCGCGCGGAAATGGATAGTTATCAGACCTTTATTACCAGCACCTGCAAATGTTCCAATTCCTCTCTGTCAGCCCTGTGTGCTCTGATTCATAATTCAGGGGGGCCGCTGAATCAATCCTGAGGCCCTCCCTGCTGCCGCTGAGCCCGGAGACGCAGTCCATCAGGACCTGCCGCGCCGAGAGGGGACGCTGCCAAGACGTCTGCTGGCAAAACAACCTTTATCTAAAGGCAATTAGCACGGAGGGCACTGCCTGCAACAGGGCTACTACCGGACATGTGAATTCCTCGAGCATTTCAGTGTTACTGCATTCGGCTGTAGAGCCTTCGAGAAGCCTGCATTAAAGTGCTAGGCTGCAGAACTGTTAAACTGCTGAATGCAGTGCAGTTTAACATCACTATGGTTGCTGTTGTCTGTTATTGTTATTACTCAATAGGCACAATAAAAGTGAACAAAATATGTTATGTAAAAAAAGATCTATTAAAAGACATAAAACGGTATTTGCAAAGAGAAAAAGAATATAACATATGGAGCAGATGACAATCTGCTGAGCTTTGTGTTTAGCAGTTGACTGTTAAATCAAGGCTGACTTCCACTTATGGATGGAACTAAACAGAAAGCCTTTATTTCCACATTGAAGAGAGGTAGCCTCACTGAATGGCACATTCATTACATCTAACATATGTGGTGGAGATAAAATCACACAGCAACACATCAGCCCATTGGAAGATCCATCTGTTGTAGTTTTCCATGTATTGTTTTGATGCTTTGCCATCCTATAGCTGGTATCAAGGCATCCATTTAAAATCCTACAGAATGATGTTTTATTCTGACTTAATTTTCTTTGGCAGGCCAGACTGCAGTGTATGCTCACTGTGTAGGCTGCAGAGCGTTCAGGTGTATAATTTGGAATATATGGAAGCACCATAAAGGGCATCCGGTAAAATTAAACCAGTAACATATCAGGGTCTCTGTAATATCAACACAGTTTTTTGTGGGGAGACTGACTCCTTTTTCCCACTGATCACCAAACCCAGAGACGCCACACCAACAACAGAGAAGGTCTTTGATGTGACTGTATAACAACCGACTGCTGTCTATGATGACAGTTTGTCACAGGATTTTTTACAAGCTTCTTTGAGCTCAAAAGCTTCACGGACTGGGAAACTGTGGGCTTGAAGAAGCGGCGATTCAAACACTTTAACATCAAAATTACACAGAGCAATTTCTCTCTCATCTCTTCCCTTCTACTCTGCCTCTCTCATTTCCCCAATCCCCTCCCTCGCTCTCTCCATCTCTCATCGCCTTGCAAGTGGCTTGAAAATGGAAGAGTATAGGAAATGAATGGACATCAAAACAGCAGAATATGCATGCCACAGACTTTAAAATTGTGATATGCTTTTTGCTTCCTGAGGGAGAATTTCATGTAATTTGTATTTAGAAAAGCAGTTTTTCCTCAGTTTTTCCTCAGTTTTTCCTGAGACCTCATAAGTGTAATTTAATTGATTCAAACAAGGATGGGTGCAATTCAACTGAGCAACCTAATTAAGGTTTTTATTTGCAAGTTTTATGTGTGTCTTACAGGTGTCTTTTCAGTCAATGTTATTTTTACTCTCAGAGCATGAATTATGCAAACACATACAAAACCACATCTGTAATTGTGTGAAAATTTAGATTATTGCATTATGAAGCAATTGCACAATGTAGTTATTTTATTATGGATTTCATTAAACACAATGTTCTTATTCTTCAGCAAACAGTGATACTGTACTATGAGAAGAGCAGCTGGGAGCTACAGAATACCAAGACAAATAATCATTAGTGACATCATCAGTCCATCACCAATCCACTCTACTAGGAGAGGTGTTTATACATCATACTAAGAAACTAACAATGAGCCTTGCTGGTATGGGATCTGGTTTCTACCTGATATCACTGAAATAGCTATAAAAAGTGTTAGACTTGGGTCTGGTCTATGCCTGATATCTGAAATAACAATCACAAGTGCTCTTCTGGGACCTGGTTTAGACCTGGCATTTCTGAAAAAAATATATATATATATATATATATATATATATATCGGATCTTTAACACGTTTTGAAATAATTCAGTCTGAGGAGGGTCTAGGATATTTAGGAAATCTGAGATATTATATCTCCTGAACCAACTGTGTACTTTCATCAGACAATACACTGAACGAGCAAATTAGAAATTAAGCAATGTTGCTGCTTTTTAAGTTAGGCAACCATCTGAACTTTATAAAATTACCAACATACTGATGTTTAGTTATGGTACTGACGCACATGGACACTCTCTCTCCCTCTCCTTCTCTCTCTCTTTCTGTCTGTCTCTCCCCACAGAAATCCCTGAAACAGAAATGAAGGCAGAAATCTCACAAACCTATCAGGAAATTAATTTGACTCCTGGTAATTACAGTAAATGACACACCATTTTTTTCCTCTCTTTATCCTTTCCAGCCCAGACTATATGATAATTAGAGCATGTCAGGGATTGTTTCTTAACATACACTAAAACTGCAAAGTCATCTGAACACCTGAGCATTAGTCACTTACAGATTTAGCTTAAAGGATATTTCTACATGAGCAAATTGTAGTGAATTATTTCAGCTCTGAAAGAACAGATTTAGATCACTGTAAGCCGAGCTGTAGCGGCCAAGCTGCATTCTGCAGCACACACCGCTCACATGACCTCTCCCACGCCACATCCAACGAAAGCAGGGCAGAGAAGGTAGACATCATCGGCAGCCTCTCCGACTCAACAGGCAGAAAAATAACAGAGCGAAGCATCGCAAATTACTGCACTGACACTAGGACGCAGGGGAAAAAGACGTGTCCTGAGTGCTGTACACCTCTCCTGGCTCCGTGTCAACCCATGCAGATGTTCAGTACGCTCGGGAAGCCGGCGAGGAGGAGCCAGACACAAACGACACACTCTGGCGAGCCGCGCCATCGGCGCAGGCCCAGGAACGCGCACCCCCTCCATCCGCAGTGCCGCTGCCAGGGCCAGTTAGGGCAGGCCGGGGGAGAAATGACACTGGCACTGGCAGCCGGTGCACCTTGCCAAGGCGGTCCTTATTGCAGAAGAAGGGTGTTAACGCAACTCACTATCAATGAGGCCACGCTGTGAGACTGACCACTGCAACAGCCTGGAACCGGCTCTGCTCTACGGGCTGGGATCCAAAAGGGACTGTTCCTGTGGCTGCAGCGTAACCTGTCAGCAGTAAGCGTGGTACGACACCACAGTGTCTGTGAAGCTTCAGCAGCATTACAGTGTGCTAACTACATGAGCGTGCTGTTTGTGTCAATACAATAGGTTTTGTTAGCATGTATCTTTAGGTCAAAGTGTATTAAAGTAGCCTAATTGCATCTGTCGGATGTGTCGCCATTGCATCTGAAACAATGCAGAAGCAGAACACGTATTTGAACATGTATCATGTATTTACACTGTGTTGCCACAACAGTGTACCTAAGTCACAGTGTTCAACTCTTGAACAACAGCCGTATTTATACATCCTATTACGGGAAAATGATAATGCTAATGAGTTGCACTAATATAGGGCCTTTCTAGGATTGCAAAACACTTCAAAGTGAAGGGAAGTTAGCCCAGCCACTGCTTCCCCTGAGGTTTAGCAGTCACTTTGGCATTACAGTACTGCCAATGTGTGCAAGAACACTCCCCACATATCAACTGAGGTAGAGAGGGAGGAAATTACTATTAAATTAAACTAGGGATGCTAATTTGATTAAATTTGGCCAACATACCCATAACCTTTTTTGTAAGGCAGAGGGTCCTGTATACACACACACACACACAAACACATAAAACGCAGCTGGCAGCCCAAATATCAGCAGATCGCCCGGTGCAACGGTCACCTCTGAAATCAGCGGAGCTGCCAGTCGAATGACAAGGTTTTATCTCCGTGGCTTTTGTTGTCATTACCGGGCGGAGGACACGCATGACAATGATTCCTGTCCCATTTCCATGCTGATTGACTTCATTAGTCTGCCAGATTAAATATTTATAGGGTCCCCCAGGAGCCGGCAAGGTTGAGAAAGGGGTGGAGCGCGAGGGAGGCGGTGGAAGGCGAGAGAACACAGTTCACAACAGGACAGGGATGAATGAGGCCCACTTGCATTGATTGCAATTACCCAGTGAGGTCAGTGGCTGCACGCTCCCTATGAGAAAGCCATCCATTCCACTCCATCATTTAATGTGCACCTCTCAAACGCTGTGATTAGAGGGCAGGGCGGTGACCCACCGTGGCAGACAAATACAAATTGTCATCTTCTCCTTGACACCTTCGAGCCACTTTCTTTCATGTTCTCTTCAGGTGTCAAACTCATCACATCGGTGGCATGCGGGCCACCTGGATCAGGGCGGGCCACCCTGACGATGCGTTCCCGGCGATGTGGAGACCGGCACAAAACGCCAACCACCCCTGGGTCATTTCCCCATCTCCCATCATCTGCAGACAGTCCGTCTGAGAGTGCGTTCGGGCCGCGGTGTCATTCGCTGCCAAAACGCACAGCCGCCAAGGGCTAAGACTTACAAAGGGGTGATTAACATAGAGGCTGGAATTTCAAAGGGCTTAAAATAGAACACAGAGAGTGTGCGTCGGACTCGCCATGCACTTGCATCCTCAGTCCAGCGGTTCAATTGAACACCCCGACCCCCCACCATCTGTAACTATTCCCCTAAGTCTGTTCTACATTGCTTTCCTGAGATCTTGCCTGCCTAATGTCTGTTTGTCTTTTTACTTGGGCGTGGAGGGTTAACTGGTGAATATAAGAAGCTGCACAACTGAGCATAAAACAGAGAGCCACATATGTGCTTGAAGGCTTGCATCTCTCCCTCTCCCTTTCTCTCTCTCTCCCGACCTCCCCTCAGGCTGCCGGGTACAGCTGCGCAGTCCTGCAGAGGACACAGCCCGAGGAAGTGGGGGGAAGGGCAGCTGCCCACGTGTGTGGGTATGCATGCAACAGCCGATGTAAACCTCCTATCTGAATCCGTTTCTGTAAGAAATACTTTCTTGTTACCATGATAAACACGCAGGCACCTGGGAGAATTAATAACCCAGCTCGTGTGGGAGCTCACTATGAAGATGTAGAGATGCCAGGGGCTGCAGGGATCGAGAGCGCCAGCCTCCTGCTGCCAACTGATAACAAAACAAACAAATGCATGAACCAGCTCCCTGCTTCTTCTCTTCAAGGCTGAGATTTTCCCATAGTGCACCACATTCCTGTGCTCTTTTCCCTTACTTGCCTCACTTACATTTGGACCCACATACTCACACATATGTGCACACACACAGACACATACAGACACACACACACACACACACACACACACACACACACACACACACACACACACACACACAAACACACACACACACACACACACACACACACACACACACACACACACACACACACACACATATATATACACACACACACCTGTCTGTACCATTACCAGCTGCCATCCCATCACATTTGAGTGACACCGTGTGTCCTCGGCATTGCCTTCCTGTCACATCCTCCCTCTCTCTTCAGCCGTGTGGGGGGGGGCTGCAACGGAGCTGAAGGCAGAATAACTCGGCAGGTAGCGGTGCGTTAATCAGCTGCGGCAGCTCGTTAGGTAAATAAAGAGGTTTCGTTAAATGGAGATTAAGGCACTGATTGTTCTGAGCTGCATGTTTGTCTCCTCAAAGCCGACAGATCCCCTTGGAAGAATCCCTCTTCCTCGACCTTATTCATTAGAGAGGAGATGTGCGATAGAGCCAGGGAAATTAGATTCACTGACATCCTGCTAATTGAGTCATCTCCCTTGTGCCTGGCCAGGCTGCCTACTTTTAATTAGCAACTAATCAAATCAATATGGTGTCTGCTGACTAGAGAAGGGGGCATCTTGATTGCAGCCCTGAATTACAGTGACCCCTGACCTTTACCCGGAAGCTATCTTTGGAGCTGGGGGTTAGTTTTGTAATGGCTAACTGTCGGACAGTACTGAACATAAATGCAACTGTAATGTCAGGTTGCTAGTGCAGCTTCTTCCACATTCTGGTATTTGCTGGGAAATACAACAGCAGAATGGACTGAAAAATTAGCTGCTGCACACTAGTACACCTGAAACAATGTACCACAAAAAAGCTGTCAATGTATGGAAAATACACTGAAATTCCTGGCACAGGATTCCAGTTTCTCCTTATAGATCTGTCACTAAGGTTAGGTGCTGGGTAAAGATCTCATGTGGCCATGCATTGCAGACACGATGCTCGTGCACACGTGCGCGCGCACACACACACACACACACACACACAGGAGGAACCTTTGTCCTCGCCTCTGGGTTCTGTCTCTTCTCATAGCTATCTAGCGTGGAGGCACACTGTTTCTAATGCGCTTGTTCCTCGTATCTGTACACAGAAAATGACTACCTCAAAATTGACCTTTCCCAGCATGAAGTCCAATGCATTTGCTCAACTTTCATACATATGTATGGATCCTGCTGAACTGGAACGTTCTCTCTGCTGGAAAAGACCTTGATGTCGCAGAGACTAAAGCATCCCAGCTATTGGTAAGCTTCAGGAGGGGAAAATGCTGCAGAGCCCTCTTCTACAGAGGCCGAGAAACCTACTGTTAGGCAGTGTTCTGAGGGAACGGAAAAGGAGCTTATCTCACCACTGGGGCAAGCGGTGATAGTTTAAGCACTGGCAGTGATAGATAGGCAGTGGGTGGTCTTTTACTGTGATATATATGCAACTTTCAAGCAAATCGCTGTGTCATAAATTCTAGCAATCTATGAGCATGCTTTTGAGCTGGCTAATCAAGCAATAAATCCAAGCTGAAATCCTTCACGCAGTAACAACAATGTGCTTTTCTCAAAACAAAACGAGATGCCTTGCTATCTTGATTTTTCATGATAGATTGCGTGGTCATGCTTTCTGGGGATATGTCACACCTCTAGATTTCTTCTCATTGGGTGAGCCCCACAGCATCCCACAACTTTTGTGCCACCCTTCACAACGTGTCATAAGTGGTTCCACTTGACCTTGGGACATGTTACCACCTCCTCTCCACAGAAAAACGATGACTTTCGTTGTGTATTGACATGTTCCCTTGTGGACACTTGTCAGGACTGCTTTGAAGGGCTTTTTCACCAGTGAAGAGGGCAGTGACAACTCTCTTGTGCTGGGGTAATTGATGGTCATCATCACACCCCTGTGCCATTTGACAACTTCCAGTGGCTCTGCCCCCTTGTCATTATGTCCCAAATTCCACAACCAGCTTTTTCAAGCTGGCCATCTAATAATTCCCCAGTTTAATTAGCTAAAACAAATCCCTCCCTCTTCACGTCAACTGAGATGTGGTGAACTTTCTGACACAACACCACTACCATCCACGGTTGGGGTAAGACTCACTTGTTAAAAGGTCTGATAAATATGATATATTGTCTTTCTACTGAGTTCTTCACATGTGAAACCTGATCAGAGTGGTTAAGATATTTGATTCCAGGTTTTCCAGCTTTTCTCTGATCGCACCCATGTCATGGCAGTAGAAAACCTTTAGTGAATGAGAAGTAGAACAAAGTGGTGTCTACGTATTCTCCTCAATGCATATTCAGATGTATTGAGGCTCAACTTCAAATGCACAACATTTTTTTAGACAGCATAGCTTGTTCAAATGAAAGATTGCGCTGGGACAGCGGGCTGTCTACAGTGGGAAATAAGTCCAATGATCCCATGACACAGATGACAGGTGGAAGCCGAATGGGTGCACTGGCTCAGGTATGGAGTGGAAATGTGCTCTGAGAAAGCAGGTGTGTTATACGGGTTTTTCAAGATAACAAGCCCCAAGACGCACTGAGTGATCGGTTCATCTCCACTATGACATTGGTTGAACTAAATAAAGCGAGTATACAGAGAAAGCCCAGAGGGACTTGCGGGAGGGGCTTTGGGGGGGGGGCTGGATGGAGGAAGCGATGCCTGAGGTGGCTGTCAGTACAGTACACACAGACACCCCCAAGGGAACACAGCTGTGGCCGTCTCCTTGAGCCAGTCGTCCTGCGCCCCCCCAGCTGCGGCTCTCCCGCAGCACGTGGCATGTCACCCTGGGACACGGAGTGAGCTACTCATCATTGCTCCACTTTTACCCATCACCACACTACCACACTACACTGCATTCAGCAACGCTGTGCACTGCTCTCATGACCACTGCGCAAAGCCTTCATAAACACAGCGCACTAACCTTATAACCACTGCACGCAGCCCTCATAAACACAGTGCCCTACCCTCATAACTACTGTGCACAGCCTACACAGACATAGGGCACTGCCCTCACAATCAGTGGATAAAACATCCATGATCCTCATAACCACAATGCACTTAATTAAAGCCTACAGTCACACTGTATTCATACTAGAATCATATTTATGATTGCACTGCCATCATCCATCCTTACACTACGCTGAATTCATTATCAGAGAACAAAGAAACAGCCATCCGCTAACGTGAGGAAAAATGAATGAAACATCCTCCATAATTTTTACCTATTCATCTGCATTGAACTAGGAAATAACCAGTTTCTCTGCACTAAAATCTTTCCTGTCTCTTAGCAAGTTGCTATAGCACACTCCTATAACCACTCCCACTTATTTTTCCCTCTAATTTTTTTCCCTATTTTGCATCAACTGTTTCAATCTCTAAAATTAAACTAAGCCTGTATCATTGAACATTTGGGTTACAAGCAAATAAGGCTAAATACAAGTACATTGACTTCTTTTATCTATACAATGTGCTGTATTTTGAATATTCATATTAATATTTGAGTATTCTGAAAGATTAGTAATTGTACGTTCCAAGCACTTATCTCACGAAAAGTACGCAACGTAAATCGTCAATGACACCAACCTCCTACCCACCACTGAACAGCTGTAAGTCTACAGTTGCTAGTTAGCTAAACAGCAAGGCTTCTTCTCTTCTACAGTCACTCTGTGCATAAGGATGCTAAAATTCAGGTTAACGTTATTTTTTATTGGTGCACTAGATTTATAATCGTGTAATGTTGTATGCAACATTAATAATTCATACATTCGCAGCAACAGGTAGTAAACAGGTAGTAGACAGGTTTTGATTACTGCTTTATTAAAGTAACCAAAAATGTTAGTCTACATTTGCAGGAGCTGGGAGGTGAAGGCATGTCATGACGCCTATGTATTCTTTCACATTTGTATTTTTTTTTTCTTTTTCTTTTTAATTTTTATTTTAAGGTCGCGCATATCATTATAAAAAACATACAGACTACATACCTTGTGAATGTATACACCTGCCACCTGATTTAAAGAAATATATATTCGAAGGCTGCACGTGCTATCGACAAAATACAGCTTGCAGTGTGCTTTTAATGTAACTCAAACAGCTAGTTAATTTTCTCAACAGTGTGTGTTTACCATCTGTGTATTGTATTAATTCCAAGAAAAAAGCTCCCTAGGCATACATGCACTGTCGTTCACTTTAAACATTAGCCAAGAGCTTCCCTTTAAGTTCTTTTCGGAGATTTTCCCAGTGGCTTCCGCAACCCGACAGCACGTCGCGAATGTTTGCGGCGTCAATAAGACAGAATTTCTAACTGCGTCTATGCTATGAGTTACAATCTTTTTAAATTGCATTATCATTGACGGTAGTCTAATTTACCGGTAACTATGACAAGCTAAGCACAAGCATCTTAAGAACTCGGGCATTATTTGTACGTGTACGAGTCCTTGTTTTTTAATCACTTGCCGTTATCAGCGAGTGCAGTGAATGTCTCTTCAGAGGTGCAGTGTCTGTGGTTACTTATATTATTAAAATAAATGTTCTCCAAAACGATGAAATCGTAAAAATGTAAATGACGTCAGCTGTCTTCCAGCTTTTGTGTATGTTGTAAATTTTACTTTCTTATAAACATACTTACATATATACATACATACGTATACATACATACATACATACTGTATACATATACAGTATGTATGTATTTATGTAATATACATAATACATTATACAGAATACATATAGTATATACACAGCGCACGCACACACATTTTGAAAACCAAAATATTTAGCGTGCCCTGGGGACAAAAAAAGGAAACGCAGAACTTGTAAGTAAATATTTTAAACAGAATATAGAACAGGAAAGATCTGTCAGATGATGCCTGCCCTGCCCTCTGTTCCACTTCATATTGCAGCTCTAATAACAGTAAGCCATTGTGACAAGTGGCCAAGGTGACTCCCTCTATCATATCAGTAAAAAATGGGAAATGCATATCATACTGAACTCAGATCTAAATATAAAATGTGTTTTCAATTTTCCAAGAAACGTGAATATTTCCACCAATATTATCAAACCCAGAGTGTGGAAGACATTGATGTGTTGTGGTTATTAATGCTACAAAAAATAACATAAATATTGTAGAAATACATCAAAAGTTTAAACCTTGCCAAGCATTTTATATCAGCTGTGCTGAGGTGGAACCCCTTGGAGAATGGAAAGATATTAGCTGTCATCTTCAATGTCTTACCATTCATGAGAATCAGCTGCCGTGACCTGAACATTTTTAAAAGAATATGCAAGTGGTTTGGTGTTTTTGCATTTTATTATTTTTTTAATATTATTGCAGTGTGAAATCAGTTTTTAAATTTACCCTGTTCTTCCATGCTAATTAAGGACATGGAAACTTAATTTCATGATCATAATTGTCATCTTATACCCATATTATGTCTTTACTGAGTGAATTCAAGGCCCATCAAGCTACCTATTACTCCATATGCATCAAGGATCAATACTGCATACCAGTAACTGATGGGATATAGATTCTTCGGGGAGATTTATATCACATTAATAAGGACTTTAATATTAATTTCAATTATGAATGTTGCAAATTGTTAGTATATGAAAGAGTAAATTGGTGAGCATCAGGACAGTGAGGAAAATCCATGTATGGGAAGAGTGGATGTTATCTCATTAAATTGCCATTTGATCATAGCAGAGTCTGTTGAGCCATCTCGTCTGAAGCTCTATCTGTATTCTTAAAAGCATGATTCAAAAATTATATTTGTGAGAGGAATACCTGAGATATGTAAAACAGGACTCATAGGGTTGATGGCTGTTAATGAGCTAGACCTGTGACAAGAAGATTACAGGTTTGAAACCCAGGTGAGACAGTGCTGTTTTGAGTATGGTACCCTGAATTGCATCACTGAATATAAAGCTAAACAGATAGGCAATATGTAAGGTACTGTATGTAAGTTACCCTAGATAAGAATGATTAGTGTCTCTGTGTGTGGAAGACAGAAGCTTAGCAGGGACTTTTGTCAGTCCTCTATCTGCAGTAGCAGATCGTAACATCCATCTTGTGCTTCTCAGATTCCTCTGTTTCCATCATATCCAGCTCTGGCCCCTGGTTTGGCTATGTGCATAAAGCACTAGATAAACAGTACCACAAGATATGTGCATCATTTCTGCTTTACCTTTTTATTTTTTGTCTGCTCTCCTATCACAGGCTTCTAGCCAGAGAGAGAAGGAGAGATTTGTTTGACAAACAGTGTGTAATCTCTGGTAATTCTAATTTAAATCAGGGATTTATCGAGAGTGTGAGGGTGGGTGAAAGTGATCTTTACTTAATCAATGAATTCGGCTCCTATAGAGATGCCTAGATTTTTTTGCCAGTTCACGAGAAAATAAAGTCTGGATGGATGATCCATCATTCCACTGCATTTGGTTGTGACAAGCAATGCGGCAGTGGGTTGGGGATGAGATCACCATTTTCTGAGTGCATGTTCTCATTGCGCAGTGGGTACAGGGGACTTGCATGTCCCATATTTTATTAATGTAAAGCTTGTTTTAAAAAAGAAACAGAGCAAGCGAGAGCGAGGGAGAAGGCAGAGTAATACCAAAGTTTTGCTCATAAGGAACCGTTTATCAGATTGACATACTGTATTGGCAGTAAAACTAAATTGTATATAACACATATACATTTCATATATTTCATATACATACATATATATAAGGTAAGTTATATCTGGATGCACTATAATGCATGCTGTTTAGTTTATACTACAGTATTCATTCTATGCAGCAGTTTTTTTGTTACTCATTAAGACAATTACGAATAATAAATGTGTCCTTGCCATTGCTGACATTAAAATTACTATGTATGTTGCTAATGATCAATTTGTAATTCATAGTGCCCCTTGTAGCTACAATCATTTGAGACTAAACCAGTGCCCATTGATAGAATTGCATTTTTCATGTATTAGTGAAACAGAAATGTGGAAACAGCCTTTTTCAGTCAATCCTTTATGCTTGAGCTACTAACTGAATGATAGAAAAGTTAGGCGTCCCCAGAGTGCCTGGCTCCAAATCAGGCCCCGGGGATGTGCCCTTGAGGATAGCCTGCCGCGGGGATGGATCGCCACAGTCACGTCCATAAATTCAGAGCTTTCCTAAACATCCCATCCATCATACCGAGCCTCAGCTCTTCCCAAAACAAACTCCGCGCACACCCAGCACACACGCCCAGAGACAGGGGGAAACGGTAACACGGAGAGGTTTTTTAGTGTCTGAAAAGTTGAACCCCGTCTTTTGATTTTAACACGTAATTTTTGAATCCGTTGGTTGGGAAAGCAGACCTAGCCACCTCCAGATTCATTTTCTATCGCTATACATTTTACAGCTCCCTTGATAACCACACAAACCCGTGTCCCTTGATTCCTTATTGCTGCCTCTGCTGCAGCATGCTGTGAAATCGTTCGCTTACATCTGGAATTAGATTATAGTGTTCAGAGCACCATGCGTTACTGTCAACACCTGTCTCTCTGGATAAGAAGCAGGTGCAGACAAACAGGAAGCTCATAAACATAGCTCTGGTCGTAAAGGTGTCTCTTCAGATGTAAAATGCTGAGTTCATCTGAAGAATCCTGTTTTTTTTTTTTTTTGTCCTCGGAAAGGTGCGGATTGATTGATAGATAGAAGACACGAGGAAGAATTAGGTTTGCAATACTGGGGCAATTTTCATTTGGGCCCATTCCACCATTTCAGTATTAATTCTGCTATCTCTGAATCAATCTTAATTAGTGTTTAAGTCTTTCCTGTAGAATACATAAAAGGCCTGGCTAACCCAGCGTGTCTGAAAATTTGACTGAGGCTATAGAGAAGTCATCGCTGCCCCCAGGCCTTCACATGAGGTATTGCAAGTATTTTAGCTTCAGGGATTTGGGCCACCTTCAAGGAAAAGTAGACAGGCCAAATGATACTACATTTTTTGTTCAAGTTGCAAGTGCTTCAGTAGACTCTCAGCTGTCATGATGTTTGTGTAGTTTCTGTTGGTTTAACTGATCTTTACATGGTTTTCCACTCTTCATATCCCTCCCTTTTGTCCCCACAGTCTGATCTAGACCGGTTCACTGTGAGACACCCATTCTTGAACTTGCTTAAGGCATAGCACCTAACCACTTCTGAAAATGTATTTATGAAAAAAATGATCACTTGATGGAGGATAGCTTCTAAAATGATTTGTTATATCCGCCCTCACCCCCCTTCATCACACGGTTATGTCACGTGCTTTTCCAGGGCGTGAAATGAAGGTCCACTCTTCATATGGGGACTCTCATTTCATTTCCCTGCCCATCTCAGACATGGACGGCGCCAAGCTGAGCAAAGTGCCTTTAGGCTCTCAATCTATGTAAAAAGCTCTCCCTCTCTCTCCCCTGACTGTCTGCCTTCTGCACCCCATCAAAGAGATGCAGCTCCCGGGCTGGGTTGGGGCGGGCCTGTCTTGGCTGCAGGCGAGAGATGTCATTAATCCACCGCTCTTTCGTTCGCCGGTGTGTGCTGTTAGAGTATGGTCACCTGCCCTTCTGGTGCCACCGCGCTAATTGGCTCATCTTCTGCGCGCGCGGCTTGGGTGAGCTTATTACCGCTAATCCCGTCAATATGGTGCCCTGATGGACGAGGCGTAGGCCCCGGGTTCTCACACTCCATTACCTCCCTGCGGAGCAAGCAACCATCGCTGCAGCGGGGCAGCTGGATTTGGGAGAGGGATACAGGATACCAGACTGCCTTCATTAAATCTACATTCTACAGCACCGCCGGGTCTTCCTTTTGCAAGTCAGATTAGCAGGCATCTGAACGGCAATGTCAGACGAATGTAACGGGAAATAACAGGACAACACGCATGGTTTTATGATGCAAAAAGTGCAATTAATGCAACAAGATGTAGGTCTAATAATGAGTACCAAAATGAAAGTCATATGAAAGACCTCAACTCACAATCTCATCTCACACAGATAAATGGGAAGACTCTCATATTACTAGAAACAACAGATTTTCGATGACCCTTCTCAGAAATTCTTCCTCAAAATGCAGCTATTTAACATTGTTAACTTGAGCCTGAGCATCTCGCCTGGTTAGTGATTGCTGGTTGTGGATTATGCTAAATGGTCAGTGACAGTGCACTTGCTCCAGTCTCCAAACATACAGATGGCACAAAGAAACTGTTCTCCTGAAAAACAGGGTATATTGGCTGCTATCTGTGATTTTCTGTTTTTCACAAGGTTTGAAATTCAGCACATTAAATGTGCCCAACCATCTCTCTGACAAATGAGGTGACATAACACTTATGCAACAAAGTCACTCAAGTGAGTCAAAAATGATCAGCTAATAAAGTGCAACAAATGCTTTTAATAAATGTCTGCATGCTTTAACTTTCTAAAAATGTACATGAACAGTGTGATGCAATTCTTTTGATACAGAGTATTTTATATATACTCAGTATCTAACATATATGCATACATGCAAAACACATTGCCCTTCCTCCACGCACCTCCTCCAAACCATCTGTCTGTATTATGACATATTATCATATTAGTATAAACTTTTTTCTATTCCCTCTCCTGACAAGATTGTATACACTTCTTTGCACATTATTGAAAATGCATACAGTGGGTAAACGAAACACAGTAATCACTATAATCTCCAAATGTGATGCTGATCACAATCCACAGGCAGGCTCAGCCATGACAGTGTTTGTAATACAACTCGCAGCGCAATGTTTGTTTTTATATGAGCAGTTTATTTAAAAACTGCAGATAAAGGAGGAAGGTGTGCCGAATCATTAACTATGGTTTCTGTTGATACAGGAAATACAGTTGATACAGTCACTGCATCTCAATTGTTTTGTAAGCTAAGTGCAGTGAAGGCAAAACAAAAAAAACAGATTCCTACAAGCAGGGTCAAGGAAAAACAAAAGGACAGTGTGACAAGGATGGAAGACAAATAAAATAGTTCAGAGAACACAAAATCCACATTTATTAAAATGCTTAAAAGATGTATGGGAGTTTGAAAACATTTGCCCTTAAATGAGCAAAATGGGCAATCATATGCAACATTTGGAGAAGGGAACACATATATAACTGCCTCACTTGCAACACCCTTCCCTTCTCATTCCACCAAGTGCAGTCTTTCCACCAAAGTCATGAACAACACTTTCATTTAAATCCTCTATACTGGCATCACTAACAGGTGTGAGATAAGTAATGAATTAACTGTCAAACTGATGAACATTCCCACATGGATGGGGGTCTCAGTTTGAAACTCTATGTTGAATCCTTTTAGGTATGCTTTGATGGAAGAGCTAGTACTTCCTAAATGGTTTTGCCAATTCAGTTATGTTATCCTGTTTAGTAGAGCAGCAAATTTCAAACCAACAGTCTCAATTAACTCCTTATAACTGCATGTTCCCTTTTATTGCATAGCATGCACCTGATTTTAATCATGCTAGTCGTTCTTACTCCTGTTATGTGCATACTCCAGTTAAGTGCATAATAACAGTTCCAAGCACATTATCAGGAGTCCACTATACTCCTTTTCATGTGCAATAACCCTATACTAGGTTTTTGACATTCAGTTACATTTTAATCATCTGCAAATACCAGTAAATTCCATGTGGCTCTGAAGATGAGGTCTTCATATTCACTGACAGGAATTCATTAATTATGCTAAATAGTAAGGCATGTCCTTTTTATAGCAATAAGCTTTCTTCACTATTCATATACTGTAAATGTGATAAATTGCCTCTGCTGTTCATGATAACATTATTAGAGTGTCTTCAACATATTAATTTAATAGTATGCAATGTTTCAATATTCTACATGGCCCAATTTGAACTATTTGGTTTGATACAGTAACACCTCCTCACATTTCATTTCCATTTAGTCCTACAACACATTTGTACTTCATTTATCTAGTTATGAGTCTGTCACACTAATAACAAATAGGAGATGTTTGAATATTTATGTCTACAAGCACTAAATTATATTCCACTGAGGCTGTTGCAGATGTCTGCAAATGAATTCATTTGCTGTCCCATGTCCCTCTGTCAAAGAAGAGAATAAAATCAAGGACAAAATACAAATTCCATATTTACATAAACTGTAGAACATACTGCATGAGACTTTGTTACCATTATTGCACATCCACCACCTCACATTGCTGTCTATCACTATTTCACAACAACAGCAGACAATCTTGTCCAGCTGCTTCTCAATCTGTTGTTGTTACAATGCATTATAAATGCAGACGTTCACCAATGGTTACAATTGGGCCCTGTATTTCCAATATTAAATTTGATGACAGTAAGATAGAATATGTATTGTACTGGAATCCAAAAGGTTTAGTTCGATAAATGACTACTGTACTGTTTCCATCACTCCCCCCCCACCTTCCCCCTCATAAATTGCAGCCATATGGCATCCTACCTCGGAGGAGGAGGAGGAGGAGGAGAAGCCGGAATGGCTTTGTCCCTGCTCTGGATCATTAGGGAACTCTACATCATGGACATGGCAAGAGCAGCCCAACAGACCCCACCCCCATCAGCGCTTCTGACCCCTCCAATCGCAGAGCTTGGATGCTGCTGCACTGGGAGCACCAGCGATGCTCCCCTGCCCCGTGCAGATGCCACTTTCAGTCCTGGCACACATAGCACCGCACAGCCCAAGAGCCCAGAGTGCTGAGCACAAAAACCCATCAAACAACTGCTTAGCCAGCAGCGGCAATGGACAGGATCTGATTGCTGTCTTTACCGGCGCAAAATCAAACCGATGTTATATGTTTTTTTTAATGCACAATATAAAAAGTTATTATATGGAGCCCCGAGGTCACATGAATGACTGGATGTAATAGAACCTGCTATTTTGTTGTATTGCGAGTCAAGAGCTTTGAGACTGTTACGAGTTCAGTCACCCTGATTCCAGCCCCGTAGTAATGAAATGTGTTCAGCAGAGCTACCAAACTGCCGCACCTTTTTAAACAGTTATGGTAAAAGGCCTCTTTCTCTTTGTATTATATTCTGCTCCAGTGACAATGGAGCAGGAGAATGTTAGCGCTTTATAAATGAATGGCTTTACTCAGTGCACCGTCTGAGGGGCCGACAGGCGAATTTTCACGTACCTCTGCTACATTCTCGATTGGGTGTGAATTTCTAAAAAAGGATGAATGCATGATTATGCGCTAGTCTCGCATTAACTTGGGCATTCTTTAGCAAGGTAGGTGAATAAGTGTGCACACGACTGTCTGTGTCTGTGTTTAGCCGAGAAGATGAACTGTCACCTGAAAGGGTGTTACAATTACTTAAGTAATACACTGTAATTCTGATAATTATTATCTGTCACACTAATGCACCTTTTTTACCCTCAACGGCAGCACTGTTTCTCATCAAACAGGTATAATGAAAGAGGGAGAGTTAATCAAATCTCCAGCCTGCCTCACCACAGGCCCACGCAGCCCATTGTGTTCACTGTATTCATATCAAATGGATATGAATAACCATGCATCAAAGAGCTTCTAATGCCACAGACAGGAAAAAAACAGACAGCCTACGTACTAACAGCTCTTTGGAGGTTTAATTTCCATCAGGCAAGGTCCTGGCTCTTAGTGGGTGCTGGAGAGGAGGCCCAGAGACACATAGCTGTGTCTGTCACCTCTTTATAATGCTTTTATCCTGAATGAGAACAAAGCTTATGTACAGCGTCCCCTGCTGGTGAAGATTGGAAATGTCTGTCATGTCTGTGTAAATCTGTACATCATTTTTCTCAGCAGACCCACTTATCCAGGTCTAGTATCCTGACAGTTCTCACCACTCGCTGTGTTGATCAGATACAAGTCACGGTATCCACTCATACTGCTGGACTCTCGCTGGAGCAGGTGAGGTTAAGTATCTTTTGCTCAAGTGTACAAGTCAAATCCTCAGGCTCAGGTCCACAGTCCAGGACTCTAACCATAACGTATCTAACACATCCCTTGTTTCTCTTTTAAAAAAACAGAGGAGGATGGAGAGAGACAGAAAAACAACACTTTCTCAGAGAGGCCAGATGTGTTTATAAATCTGATATTAATCTATGTTTAAAAAACAGCGTCTCATTGTCTTGGCAAAGTGAAGGGTGCTGGGAAAGCAGCCTTCTCCTTGACATATGGGGCAGACTCTGCCCCAAAACAATTCTCATTGGAGTCCCTGCCAGTGTCCTAGCGCTGGTGCTGCTCAATCTCTCTTAGACAGAAGGACGGATGGCAGACACTGCTCAGTGGTATGCAAGACCATACCCTGTCTCTCTGAGCTTTTGCAGAGAAACAGAGATTGAACCTTCCACAACAGAGTTAACAGCAGCAAAGGGCCTGTGGTTTCCACGTAGAAGCCACAGTGCTTAGCGTTGTGAATCAATGTGGGAGACACCAGGTCTCAGAGCACTTACCCTACATATTGTACTAGAGGAGCAATGCATTACTGGAGCCTTAGCGCATGAAGTTCATCACAAACTCCAAGGCAAGCCCTAGGGTAAAACCACAAGTCCATGAATACAGAGAATATACACTTATTCTGCATGCTCTCTTGGTAAATCTACATAGTGCCACTGAACCCTAAGCAGTTAATGGAGGCAATAAGATAACATTTTACATGTTAATGGATGCTACACAGTTTAGTTGCTATTTTAAAAAATCTCTTTACAGTATTAATTAAAAACCCACAGGTAAAGGAATACACATGTATAGCATTTAAAAAAAGAGTTTTCTGCAGCCATATAATGATCCACGGTCCCATGTTCTGTTTTATCTCTGTCCACCTATTGTGGATGCAATAAACAACAGAGATTAGACGGAAGAGAGAATTATCCAAGGGGATATTTCAGAGAATGTGAACTGGGTACTGGGCAGAATGTGTACTGAAAATTAGAAATCCCTCCTGGCCTGTGAAATACCTCAAAGTGTTACAGCTGGTCTGTCTCTCTATGTGGATTCAAAAGCTAGACAGCAAAATTGTGTTGAGCAGAGTAGAAGAAGTGCAGATGTGGTACATCAAGAGGAGGCTACATACAGTATATGATGGATACAAAAATGGGGAGAAGAGGTGGTTTGAAATCACAAGACCCCACAATGGAGGAAGTAAGAAGCATACAATGGAAACTACAGAAAATTCAGTGATTGCAGGCAACATTGAGGGAGAAACAGGCTTATATTGTTAATCCAGACCTGCATCATGGTATAAGAGACTGAAGTAAATGGAAGCCCATGATCACTGATGTGTGCAAATGGACAAGCTACAAAGCAAGCATTTGACATGCACACAGCTTGCCAAATTTGTGTGGATTTCTACAGCTGGGGTTAAATCTGGCAGTATGGTAATGTGTGGGCATAACAGTCCGTACAAAGTGCCCTCATGCCACTTCATCTTGTAGCAATTACAACAGAATTAGAAACTCACCATGCTATTAAAATCTGGTTAAATGCAAGTGCAACGTTCCTGTAACAATTGTCACAAACCTGTCATTAAAAAAAACATATTCACACACTGTGGTAAGATACAAAAGCAATCACATACTTCTGGAATAAATACATTTAGATATAATAAAAAGCCAGTGCAAATTTGCAAAAAAAAAAACCCATTAAAGTAGAAGGGCCAAACATGCTCAATCAACTTGAGTTGATCCATTTTTTCACTTGACAGGCCCGTAACCATCTTGTCAACAGACGTATGGTAATTTAAGGTGCCAGGCAAAAAGGTAGATCTTTCAGAGGGGAAAGGAGATATTTTTGGTTTTTGTTCCAAGCAGGATGTTAATTACATAATCAAATAAGTTATTATGCTAAATTAATGCAGGTGCTTAAGTCTGAAGGGTAAGAGGCCCAGTGCCTCGAGCTTCTGGTCACCTGCATTCATTTAGCAGAATAATTAATCCAATTATGTTATAAAGAGCTCAGATGCATAAACCCAGAAACACCTCTGACACTCTAGGACCCAAGATGCCTCCACCTGTGCTATGCACAGGGTCTACTGTTAGGCATTGTAAGATCAGCCTCTATTATGTGTAATCTGCTGCGTAGGGGTTGGCTCATGTCCTGAAGTAAGGCCTTTGGGCTTTATTACTAGCTCAGGTAAGGCATGAAAACACATAGAATGGTTAATATGCTCATTTAACAACCATTCTGGCAAACGGCTCAATGTTAGAATTGAAGTGTGATACGGCGGTAGTATACGATAAAGAGAAGTTTCTTCAGGGAATGGTCCATGTCTCTGAGCCGTAGAGGACAGCAAGGATGTTTAATGTTAGAAGCAGAGTCACAATAGTCATTGTGATAATGGATACAAGATGTTTCTGTCAGGCCAGTTTGTATCCTTATGGGAGACAGTCATTCCCCTCTGGATACGTGTTGCTTTGTGCAATGTAATGGAGGTCATCCCTCAGGTCACTAAAGGACTTCCTCACTTCTACCACATTGGAGTGGTAGAATGTGGAAAAATGATAATGTTGTAAATTGCCCTGGACAAAAGCTGAAGTTGACCTCTAGCAGATGGCAGTGGCCAATCAATAATATTAATGTAGCAAAAAATATATAGCATATGAATTATTATCAGCAGTAGTAGTATTGTTAGTAATGATCCATTCATTCATTTATTTGGCTGATGCCCTTATGTAGTAATGGGAGTTACAGCACGGAATACAAATAGCTAATTTCCCTTACAAAAAGATTCCTAATTAAAACTAAGCTCATAAAATCATTTTCAGCAAGTAGTCAAGGCTTATCTTAGTGTTGCGGGAGGAGTAATGCAGACCAATAAAACACTGGTGGTAATTCAAGGATGTGTGCTGCATAAATTACACATATCATTTCAGACTGTTCAGCATTATTAAGACAGGTTCAGATTCCAGGTCAAGTTCCATTTAAGAGGTCAAGGCCAAGCAGACGTTCTAGTCAAAAATACAAGGTCCAGTACATGTTCTGGTCAAAGGATCAAGCTACGATTGGGGTTAGGTTAAAAAATGATCGGAAGTTATGAAAAATACAGGAACTGGGTGTTGTGTTATTTTTGCCTGCTAAACATACCTTTGCTTTCCTCTGTGTGTCTGTGACCTTCTCTGCTGGTCTTTAGTGTTTTTCTCTTCTATTTGCTCCAGATATTGTACCACCCTGTGTAGCAGACCAGTTCAATAAATGCGAGTGCAGGCAGGATTCAGGATGCTGTCGTATTCAACATCAAAGAGTATTCTATTAACTTGATTGAGTATCTCAACACCATTATTGGACTGCATGACTTGGAGAAGTGTGTGTAACAGCTAAGTGCAAAGCAATCTATTCAGCATTAAACTCCGCAGAACACGTATCTATATGTTTACCAGGTCCATGTGACTCAAGAAGTTTAATCCAAATCATCTTTTAATACAGTATTCCTGAGCTGAGCTTGTACCTTGCCTGGCCAACCATTGAAACCTAGTCATGCAGTGCTTCTAATGTTGTTGACTCTGTTTGGTTTTTTGCTTGTGTTTTATTGTAAGTTGCTTTGGATAAAAGCATCTGCCAAATGAATACATTTAAATGTAATTTTCCTCAGCAGATTTAGCAGATTTAAACAGACAGAACCCAAGAACATACCAGAGCATTCAGGTTACAAAGCAACAACTGATATATAAATATATACATATATTTATTTAACTTCACTAAACCAGCCTCTTAAATATTACTTCATGTAGCACCCTTTACAAATCCAGGAATGTCTGTACCTCACAGTGAGGTCAGAAAAGTGAAACAACCTTGAGAAAGAGAGCATTTCCATGGCAGAACTTAATGTTTAGTATGCTACAGCCTGTGACATTCTCCTGCCTATAGCGTCTTGGCTCCTACAAGGTCATAAAGCTTGATAAGGCTAAAAATGATCTCTTATAAGGAGGGTAATTAACATATTCACATGCAGATTATAAAACAGCAGTTAAGCGTGACTTTAAATGTAATATTAGCATTAAAAGCTAGAGTAAACCAGAAATGGAATTTGAATACAGAAAAACCTGTGACCACAAAGCATGCTAGTCATTTTTAGAGGATATGCCTTCTAAATTTTACTGTCTGTATAGCGTTCACTTTGATAAACCTTTTTTCTTTGGGATTCCTCTCCATTACCCCTGAGAACGATGCCTGGCAAAAGAATGGGAGGGGAGGGCCGGGCAATTACCCCTTTAATTAAAGTGGAGTTTATTTCTGTCATAGACGGCAATCTCTACATATTAACGAGCGGGATCCCTTTACTGCTGTAAGTTCTCTGTGTTAGTGGTATTGTGTTGCTTAATTGCTTTATAATTCTGTTCTCCTGATCTGGAGGAACAACGATGTGACATTGCCATTCTTAACAGAAACCTTAAGGATAAAAAGTGTAGCAGGAAAAAAAAAACTGTGCCATTTGCCTTTTGCTCAGTGTACTTGGTGGAAATTACATGTCTGCTGTTTGACAGACTAAGCACATTAGAGAGGAACCAAGAGAAGAAAGCATGCACCTTGCAATTCTCTGTGAAGCCATCATGCTTTGTACTGAGGACATGTTGAGGCAGGAAAAACAGACCACAGCTTCCATCTCCACCTCGCGCTTCCTGTGGAGTCCTAAGAGTTCTAAGCAGCCTCATCCTCGTCCCATCTCCTTTGATCATACTCCCAGTGGTAGTTAACACCACTCAACACCTTTCGAGGGCTGTGACCACACTGTTGCATAGAAGGGGGCAGAGTGTGAAAGAAAATCTCTGGGGGAGACCGAGCTGGCAGGATCTCATGACTGCAATGAAACAGAAAGCCACATTTCAGTGAATTTTACCTGAGGTTCTTATACCACATAAAATAAAATGTTGACTGAGGAGGAGTGGATTTAGGAAGGTCGGCTGGCGTTATGACAACTTTTCTACACACAAGTGTATTTACATCGTTAGCGTGTCATCACAGACTGCACCAAGTAAACCACTTCAGGTCTACGGAGGATCTATGCAGCAGCGTACCAAAAGATTTCAACCGACATGGCAGTCATGTGATAAAATGTGCGGATGCGAGTGCAAATGAAATCTTAAACGATTACCTAAATATTGAATGAAATTATTGCTTTGCACAGTCACGCACCATCTGCTCTGACAGGAAAAGCCATGCATTTGAGGTTTTTGAAGATTTGCCTGAGCAGCCTCAGAGGGAATGACGGGGCCTTCCCACGCTCTACTTCCTCTTCGCCTTCCAGACTTCCTGCCACCGCAGCCATATACACACAACTGGATTCTTTAGCAGAGATTTCCATTCAGCGAGCAGAACTAAAGTAGATGAGCATCACAATCCCCCAATGCCTCAGACCGCAGTTTCCTCAACCTTGTCCCTGGAAAGACCTTAATTACAGAAAGCTGTTGTTTTGTCACTTTTTTTATTAAATGCGTGTGGTTTCGCAACTGTAATTTTAATTACATTGCATCCATCCATTATAAGCCGTTACCTGCCGGATCACAGCATGTAATTATTACTGTGCTTGGGGGCAAAGGCAATTGCTTTGATATTCACATTGTAAGAGTGAAAATTAAAACGTAAGTATTCATTATCCCATTTGGCGGCCAGCCCTTTCAACTGCAAAATCGCATGATCAGATCCAAAGATGTTTGAGGAGGGATGATGGCCATCCTTTCCTTCTCATTATACCACAGAAGAATGCCTGAAAATTCAGAAATACCACTGCCTTAGCAGGTAAGTCCTCTATGGCACTTGTCTTTCAAACAGATCTCAAATTTCTTCATCTCATTTAGCTTGTTTTATGGAACCCCAAAATCATGGCCAGGTAATCAAATGCTGTGTAATTTTCATTAGGTTGCCATTCAATAAAATGCATCCATTTTCATTTGCCATTCAACAATGACAGCCCTCCACGATCACAACTGACTATTTTAAGCGTGTCTGGAGAGGATTTAAGGCACAGGCAAACATACAAAGAAAATTTTCATTAGGGCCAGCAGTGTGAAACGCTCAAGTTACCACAACAGTAGTGTTTAAAAGCAATTCTTAATTTGAAGTCATGAGAAAGCAGCAAGGCGGCAAAATACTGAACAAACCTCACAGTTCACAAACCATCTCCTGTTACCTTGCACAGACAACTTAACATGTCCAGGTAAAATCCAAAGAGCAGATGCTGATGATGCCCTTTAACTATGCTAATAGGTTGGGCGTCACAGAGTTTCCATTAAATGGGTTATTCTGAGAGAACAACATCTTATTATCCAAACCACAATTCTGTGGTTAATATGGACACATAAAATGGTTACCATATAAACAATGACCCATTCATGAATCAGGTGATTTTACAGGCACAAATCCAGGTCTTACTGGCAAAATAGCACAAACGACTGAGCACCAATCCATTTGGTATTATTTGGTTTATTTGCAAGGTCTCTTTACACGTTTAGAAAAAGAATCCGAGTATTTTTCCTCCTGTGTGTTTCCGTCTGGCTTCTTCGTGGTCCATGATGCCAGCTGAGGTGGTCAACACAATGTATCTGCAAAGACGGGGAGACATGTTAGTACAGGACCCCAGTTTCATTCTAACGGTGATCTAGCCAACGTCTGCTCACCAAACTGCTACAGACAACCAAATTCCACAAATAAAAAAATTTTTTTAAAAGGCTCCCAGGAAAAACATTTCAGAAATATTTACACAAATCAGGAACCCAGAATGAAAAGACTGCCACTCCTCAATCCAAACCATACAGACACTAACAGAAAAGACTGACTTTCACATCTAAAATAACTTCTCAAACTACACAATTAATTTTTTTAATCTCCCATGGGTTATTTGTTTTGAGCAGGTATAAAGACAATTGATAAATTCCCATATACAAACTTGTGGGTGGGAAAACTTAATCGCTTTCCGTTTGTTACAGACAAAATTCAACCTGGATTTATTCTGAGAAATCCACCAGGTAATGTTATTCATGGATTTCTCTCTAGCCTAACCTGTGAATTTCACAATGTGCCCTGACCATATTAACTAAGCAAGGCAGTAAACTGAAGGCACTGTTACACAGACAGAGAGGGTTAACAAGTAGCTAATAAAATTGGTGATTGTTTATAATATTCAGCTTTGAAAAATACAGCCACAGTGACCAGAAAAAGCTAAGTCTGAAATCCATATTTATCAGATCCATATAGCTGGCTTTGACTGATCATGTTCTTTAAATATTGGACAGTGTTTGGTTTGGTTTTAGTAATATAATATTACCTAACTGACTAAATACATTTTCTACCAAGCCAAATAGCAAGCATTTTCCAGGAATGTCCAGCAGGACTAATTGCTGACAATGATAACAACCACAGTGCACATCTATCTATAGTGTTCATTCCATTTCACACTAGTGCAAATACCAGTGTGTGGAGGAACAGTTCAATGATTTAGGACATTCATTTGAGTTTTACAGCATGTCATGTAGAGTGACAATTGTAAGCCCAAATGCAGCTCATTATTGTTTGAGGAATTAGATATGGGGTGGAGGAAAGTAGATACTTTAGGAGATACACTACAAGGAATTGAAAGGGAGGATTTAATGCTGGGATGAACAAACTGAAATCAACAAGGTGTCACACAGGGAACAACAAATCCCACAAAACAGCTGAAATCTATTTGCATTGATCAGAAATAAAAAGTATAATAATTATATATGGGATTATATACTGGATTTTATTTCCTAAAATGCAATCAAAAACCAAAAAAAAAAAAGCAGTAAATGATCAGTACTAGAAAGAACATCTTAACCTCCACACTGTTCAAGAAGATCCAGTTTTTGCAATTAGAAAGGACCATCACACTTGCGTTCAACCCTTTTTGGCTGTAAACAAAACAGTTCTAGAGTCATGATCCCCATACAACAACAATCTTGCAGGTTCATGCCAACAAACTGTAGCATGGTTTATTCAATCAATATCTGACTAAGAATAACCTTAGGAGACCCTTCAACCAAATTTTGCTTGGTTGCCAACAGCACACACTGTTACTTCAAACTTCATCACATGACAGTCTTTGACAACACACTATTAGAAAAACGCTCAACCATCACTCTTGTAATAACGCATGTTTTCTCTTCCAGGGCTATGATGACTAATTAAGCCCTGACTGCAGAAACAAACCAATGGTGCAAGATTTCTGCCCTACATGGACCATTGATCCAGTTTTACTCATCCTGAGCCATTTACTGAATCTTGCCGCATTGCTTAAGTCCCGTTTAAGTCCTGACTGCACATTCATATATTCATTAACATGTCAGCGCTCAAAATGCAACAAGCAGAGCAATGCTGAAGCTTACCCAAACTGTCGAGAGGGCAAGAGGTTGTTCTGCCACTTCTCCAAATCCTTAAGCTGGAGGTCAAACCTGGGGCTGATGACACCACACTATAGATAAAAAAAAGGATAAAAAAGGCACTGGTCAGGTGAGGCTGAGCATCAAAGTATTTAGACACTGGCAACTCTGTATAAATTTGGAGATTTTACCTTGTTCAGCCTGCCTGTGAGATTAACAACAATCTTCCCAGCTCTGTGATCATCGATACTCTCAAACTCACCAATATAGCCTGGAGAAACAGAAACAAACTATGAAGCTGCAACACACTTCAGTGACAGAGAAGCAATATCTTTCTTGCCACTGCTTATAGATTATTCATAACCACATTCTAACTGTCACTGTGGATAGTGAGAGACCATAAACTGCACTATTAGTGGAATTAGTGGGGTAAAATACCAGCATCCATTCAGTGATAGTACCACCTGCACTAGTTTATCATACTTTTCATGGTACCTGGTTAAATCGACTCAACTCACCGTGCTTCATCATGACAGTGAGGAAGCGCACGATGACTTTGGAGCACGGCCGGAGCAGAACCTGGCGTTTCCCACGTTTCTCAGCATTGTTGATGCTTTTCAACGCATCAGCGAGAACGTTCATGCGCACCATGATGCCTACAGGGATTGAACGCAAACCGTCAGTACAATGCTGCCCAAATCTCTCTAGCATACTCTGTGTAGATTAGCCTACCTCCCGAAGATGAATCACATCTTCAAGTTTTAACATGGCAATAAACTCAACTGAAATTTTCCAAGTGATCAATGTACGCAACAGTACAACGCACTTCCTATGGCGCGTAAGTGCTGTTATCAAATCACGGCATTTCAGAGCTAGCTAGAGACTTCCAGACACAGGTAATGCACTGTATAAAGACGGGACACCGTAATAAGTTCGTTTTGATTTAAAAATGCTAAACATGACAAAATATTCAATTTCCCAGGCATTTTATAAGGAACATAAATGCTTAACATTAGGTTAGCTGATTAAGCTCTTTCACAAAGGGTAAAACGGTTTTAATATGTCTTAACTAGCCGATATGAAACGGGACACTCTCCGTAGCTCTTTAGCTACACAAAAAGCGACCGTCTGACTTTAACATAACTTGTTTAGAACTTAAAGGGTCGATTTATTAGCTAAACAAACAACGAACTATTACTTTATCTTGTTACAACTATTCCAGCTGGCTTCTTAAAAAGTTCCTCCAGCAACCGTACCTCGGTAGCTTGCTTGCTAATAGACTCACTATCTTTTCAAGGTCTACTTGTGTACCCCTGGCAACATTGCAACTGAAACACAGTACTAATGATAATGTATTTTCTTTAGAGAATGAGTATGCGAGCTTGCATGCACTGCAAAGTGCTTCTGTTCTGATGACAATTCATTTCACGAGTGTAACATAGGACTAAAACAGAGCAACAGAGGGGGCGAGAGACATCTCCAACTTGGGGACACAATAACGTTCAAAATCTGGATCTCGTCAAAAGAAGATTTTGGCCGTCAGGTGTCTACGTGTTTCGGCTTTCAACATTGGGGACATGCAGTCTGGTTAAGGCTCTGATGGCTTCGATATCAACAGGATTGAAAAAAGACCATATTTCTCAGCCTTACCAGTTCTGCAGTATGGCGGAAAGAGGAAGGAGCATGGACTCGCAATGCAGTTCGGGAAAAAAGAATACTCCCATGCGCAGTATTCAGCTGTTTCCGCATCTGGTATGAGCTCGGTGGTTGAACAGGTATTACAGTTGAGTTTAGGGGCCAAAAATACTCTCACATTTATGAAATACTCGTGCAAATTAGTTCCAGAGGATGGCTGTTTGCGTAGCGTGGACCACGCTCATTTTTAATTGCTCCAAAAGCCTTCGACATTCCACCTATTAACGCGCCACATGTTTGCACATGAATTGGTATCACATCTAGTTACTGTGATTTGTTTGGATGGTGAACGAGGTCACTTCGAATCGGTTCGTATAAAGGTAAATATACGCATTTGACCTGATTAGCGCAGATACTCCTCCATGTGTTCGAACTCAGGCCATCCGCTCAAGTGCATTATGTGCAATGCCCCCAAGTGTCGCCTCCTGTAGACCTGTGCAGGTCGTTGAATTATCTGAGAGCGACATGAAAAGGCGTAATCCCATGACAACCATTCGTTTTATTTTCATTAAACCCATCTCATGCAAAACATAAAGTTATTAAGTAATGGAAGGGAGTCATGTGTTTCTCTGGTTTGGTAAATACAATGGGAATAAACATTGTAAACATGCCATGAGATTAAGTGGTCTGGTTTTCTGTTTGGAATACGTTGGTTGTTATAATTTGCTTACATATGTAGAATGGAGCCATAGTGCGTACATTAACATGTCAGCGCATGTCGTGCAAATCGGAACACTCTTCGACAGAAAATATCAGTTATGTAACCAAATTAGAAAATATGCTGAATAAATGTGAAAATAATACATTTTGTCGATACAAATGACACTAACTGAGACATGAAGATGCGTAAATACGGCAAACAGCATTTGGAGAAGCACGAAAATCTGATTTTATAACATTATTCATACACTAGGTGTCAGTATAAGGTAGTATTAGACGTTGAAGTCATCGCAACTGGCTTCCTGTCATGACAGTCGTTCTGATGGAGTAAGGCGAAGATCTCAGTGCAACACAGGCACTTGAGAACAGCTGTGTACGTAGTCCAAAGACAGAGCATGGGCACACTGCAGATTCAAGGTTTGTTGCCATGGCAGAGGCCATGTTATTTCAGTTTGACCACAACAGAAAGTGTAATGATGACCATGCTAATTGGATCCAACCAAGGAATCTAAAAAACATCAAAACATAGCTATAGTGCCGTTACCTTCTTAAATTGGCATGGTCTGGCCATGAGGGAATCCCCCAGGAGTTCACTCCCAGGTGCACCTCCCTCAATCCTCATGCAAGTTTTGATAATGTAAGGGGGATGACATGATTTTGACAATCCCGTACATGAGAGAACATAGGTAGAGTGAGGATGCAGCAGTGGTTAGAATGTGTTCAACTCTTTTACTTACATTTACATTTAGGTCATTTGGCAGACGCTTTTATCCAAACCGACTTACAAGTGAGGAACAGCAAGCTACAGTAATGTAGAAGACCTTAGCGTAAAGCTTTAAGTGCAACCTAAAACAACTAAACTCAACTAAGTAAGTCAAGGAAAGTAGAAAGGAGGAACTGGTGGACATACATGCAGACATCTCTCTTACAAGCTAGCATGTTTCCGACTACCTCCAACATAAAGGATCTGGCACAGATCTGGCACAGGGTGCAATCTTTAGTCCAATAGAAATTCTTACAAAAAAAGTAAAAATAAAGCTTATAATAAGATCCTTCTGAAATACAAACTCAGGTTAATATGGGCTGAGTGCACAGAGTACATAGCTGTTATAAAATTTTTAATGAATTACTTTGGCAGCAGTGTAGTGGCAAGAAGACTTGAACCCTAAAGGTGGCCAGTTCAATTCTGAGTGGCATGCAGCTGTTACATCCTTTGACGAGGTACGGGTTAAAAAAAATCCTCAGTAAATGTTGTCCTGTATAAATGCCTAACATGTAAAAAATGCCAGCTATGTAAGCTTCTGTGGAGGAGTGTGCTAAGCTACAGGCCAGGTATTACAATACTATTTTGCAAGGTGTGTTTTGTAGTAATTAAGGAGTTGGTCTTATAACCCAGTGTTTGCTGGTTCACTTTCCAAATAGGGTGATGCTGTTGTATCCATGATTATTGTACTTAAACTAAACTTCTTCAGTTTAGAAGGATGCTATGTAGGCTGGGTATATGGCTCTAGATAAGAGCATCTGCTAAACAAACACTGTAATGTAAAACACATGTAGGTTACAACCAAAATTAACCAGTGGGAGGTACAGATTACCAAAGTTAGAAAGAACAAGATGTTAGTCCCTACTGATAGTGGTGGTTCATAGTGATAGCTCTGACGTTGACTTGTTTTATATATTCCCATGAAATACAATGATGAAATAAAAACCACTCTCACAGTCTTCTATTAATTTTAAAAAGGCTCTAATTTTTTTTTCAATTGTACATAAACACAATTGTATTTCACATCACTACACTGGCTTTGTTTAGCATTCTGTTGAGCTTAAGACAGGATACATCCAATGACTTAATATTCATGCACTGCCGATATTGGAATATTTCATGCTTGCACTCCAAACTCCTGCATCAGCTGTGTAATTCCTTGTGAAGTTCACATGGGTTGCATTTATGAACTGCATTAGCCTCATGCCCTCTCTCAAGGGAGGAACAGACCTGCCTGCTGGCAGTCTGAAACAGGGTGCTGTGGACGTTTCAATGCTGGGAGACAGCACTGCATCCCCAGTCTGCACTGATGACCCTGCCCTTGACGTCCCACAGATATCCTCTGGAAGGGCTTGTGCAAACCAGCTGTTCAACAACAATAAAAAAATCTTTCATTCTGCAAAGGCTTATAAATAAGGGCAGCTTTCAAAATAATGTTTGTATAGCACAAATAGCACTGATTTACGAGGGAATGACCCTCCAAGTGGGGCAACAATCAAAGCTTTCACTGCTTTTCATTGTCACTTTGTCACATATTGACACACCTAATGTTACAAGGCAATGCCAAGGCCTTTGAAATGTACAAATTTAATTTGTAATGTAGTTCCTATATGCATGAATGTACTGGTGACTGCTGTTTTCTTCAGAACAGACTTTATTACTGATACAGAAACCAGAAAGGAAAGAACACGATGGAGAGAAGTGGTCAGGGGGTTAAGCCTAGCCAAAACTGAAGCATACATACAGATACACACGAAAAGAGCAAAGAGGACAGGAGTATTTACAGAGGTCATTCCAAGCCAATCCAAGTGGCACTGGAGCTGGACAACCAGTATGTAGATCAGTAAGTACAAATTTAAAAGAACAAATACAGCAGGTTTTACACTTCACATGACAATATGGCAAACATGGTACCAGAGAGTAGTTTAATTTTTATAGGTAAATCCAGTTTTTGCCAATCTCAGTGCAATATTAACAACATTGGAGCAAAAAAAAGGACAGCATTGTATTGGCTGATAGTTGTATGGAAATGTGATTTTTTCAGGCCCAAAAAGTAAAAGCAAGCAGGACAACCCATCCCTTTAGAAAATCTGTACATGCTAATACTTAGGTTTATCCATTTCACTTTCTTTAGGGATGAATGTTGTGTGTGTGTGTATGTGTGTGGAGGAAGTAATTATATTATGAATGAACGATTGCATTTCTCTGTATTCAGCATTTGGAATGGACTGAAAGCAACAACCAACGCTCTCAAGTAGTATTTCAGCAAAGCATCTGTAACAAAGAAGATTCACGTATGCTTGTGTACGCATCTTTGTGTGTGTGTGTGTGTGTGTGTGTGTGTGTGTGTGTGTGTGTGTGAGAGAGTGAGTGAGAGACAGAGAGAGATAGAGACAGAAGGGGTTGTATCTTTATATGGTTAATCAAGGTCTGAAAAAATGGAATGTTGTCCATTTCACTGTTTTAACGCAATCAAAATCCTCAGGTGAAAGAGGACCCCACCATGACAACATGTGAACATTCGTGCAGCACCCTTAACCCGGCTGATGCAGTGGATGGGCACCGGAGAGTAGCAGAGTCCTTGCAGGTGTCTTTTCAAATGATAAAATTCTCACAGGGATTTAAAGGGATGCTCTTTGCGCTCTCCTTGCTTTTTCCCCACCGTATTCTCACTCGTTCTTCTTCTCCTTCTGTTTGAGCAGTTTGTTGATCTCCCTCTTGGCCATGCCCGCATACTTGGAGATGATGCCATGCTGGTTTAGACCAGGCAGAAGCAGGAGGAATGTCACTGAAAAGAGACAACAGGCAGGAGGGTCAGGGCAAGGCTCCTCCTGCTTTGTGCCTGCAGTGAAAGCCCAGCCAAACTTGTGCGTAGTTGGAAATTTTTGGAAAGAAAAAAGAAAAAAACATTTACTTCATCCTACAAGTCCTTTACTTTTATTTGATTAAGACCACAAGTGGGTCAATTTACCATTTAATTACATCAAAGTGAGAGAAGGTTCTTTATAACACTTAAATAAGATGATTACATAAGGAGAGCTGAAGATATATTTGGACTGCAGCATTGGCCTCTTTTCTTGTTCCAGATTTGATGACCTGTTTTAAATGCTACACTGTGACTCATTAGCTCATGTGGTCTATATACAAGGTGTGAAGTCTGCGGGGAAGTGCTGTCTGTTGACAGTATGACACTGGACTGCACTTCCTTCCAAGCGCACTTACTGAGAGCTACTGAGACCAATCAAGTAAGTTAGAAGCAGAAAATGAAATTCAAAAGGGTAGTACTATGAAGGCAGGTGATCAGGCAACATAGTTTGGCATTATGAATTCAAGAATTAAATCAATACTTCCATTGTTATGGTTAAACTACTTGTTTCATGTAAAACATAATTACATTTTTTCTTAACAGATGTCCTTTTCCAGATCAACTCACATAGCTTACATTATTATATCCTATCCATTCTGGTATCTGCATATTTACTGAAGCAATTCAAGTTAGGCGCCTTGCTCTAGGGTACAACAGCAGTGCCCCACCTGGGAGATGACCCTGCAACCTTTGGATTACAAGGTCGACTCCCTGACTACTACTAAACACAGCTTTCTGTAGACTGCAGAAAAAATCTGAGCACAGGCTTCGATCTGTGAGAAGAGAGAACATGACACATGCTTAAACTCTGCTTACCAATCAGATAGGTCAGGAACAGGTTATGGACCTGCTGCCCAATCCATGCCATCATCACTAGACAGCTGATCATAGACAGGAAGTACTGTGCAGGAAACAGAAATTTACACAATCGGCCAACAAGGACAACCCATGGCTAGGAGTTCAAAGTTGCCCCTTAGCGCAGCAAGGAAAAAATGAGCTAGATAACAGCATCAGCTGACAGTTTGCACATCACCCTTTGTGGCCCCTAGCGCTACTGGTAATCAGTGTTCCTTTCATGAAGAACAGTGAGCACTTTGTTACATGCTTTTAGAGGGGGACTAACAGGGAGTCCATACCAAATCATTAGCCATACCAAATCATCACCATAGCATTAATTGAGGCCCATCTGGGGCTTTAAAAACCTACAAATGCTTTTTCAAACATTCAAAAGTCATAAGCCATTTATGGATTTTATTTTCCCATTTACACTGAATGTGACAGATAGCCTCTTTGTTTTCCTTTTACCTCTACAGCACAGAGGCTGTAGTGTATTGGCACTTTCCACAGCCTGTTCTCCCTTGCTATGAGGAAACAAGCTTGTTTGAATAACAAGTTGCTGTGTCCACTGGTGGTTGGTTAGCACTGCAGTACATAAAATGGAGACCCATTAAACCAAATTTAATGCCTACAAAAATACAACCTACAAAAAACAATAACTAATATTTTCAATGTGTGTGTGATACACAAGGTCTGTGCTGTCAGTCTGTAATGAAATTTTATGATTTCATTTGAAATGTGGATATATCATACACCAAACAACCAATGCTCAGTGGCCTTGCAAGTCAAATTAATACAAATCATATGATGTTTATAGTCTTAACATCTCCCCTGAATAACAGTAAGTTATTACAATTTTGATGAGGATATGACTGAAGATAGAACTTCCACCCTGCAAAGGTTTATTAATGGCTCCTGTGCAAGCTGGACAATGCTCACAATGGAAATGAATGTATAAAACATTTGGCTAATCCCAGTAATTTCCACTTTGGAACAGGATTAAAATTGAATAACAAATCTCCCTGCGTTCCTTGTCCAGTGAAAGGTTACCATTTTGGGTCTCTCCTCCTTGAGGGCGAAGATACGCTTCCACCAGCCCACCACACGGCGCTGAGTCTTGACCAAGTTCCCGCAGATCTCATGGAAGCGCTGCTGCTGCTCAGTGGTCCTGTGAATCCAGCAGGAAGACAGAGCCCCTGACATACAGCTCATCCCCACACACCTGAACACCGCCCTGAGAGTTGCATCTCGGGAGAAGATCAGGCCTTCTTATTCACAGCTTCGACACAGGTTAGCATGGACCCCAACCTGCAACATCTACATTTCATTCTTTATCATTCTGCACATTTTCTGACATTACAGATCACTGCTGTCTCTCCACGATTGTTCTCTTTAGGCTTTTCCCTCTACTTTCACCCTAACTTTGGAACCACCAGTGTTACATTAAGGCCATCCCAATGTAGCATCCTGTAAACTTCTGCAGGAGAGCTGAAACACAATGACTGCAATCCTCCAACATACTCACTTGCAGCCAACAGCTACTTTAAGCACTACAAATCCAACAGGGCAACAGCACAGAGAAAATAGCAAATGGAAGATGGGCACACTGCCTCTAAGGTCATCTGAGTAACACATAAGCATCCAACAAGTAGATTAGAGGGTGCCAATGACAGGCAGGACAAGAGATCCCTGGCTGGTGTCAGCCACCCTACCCCTGGCAGAACAAGGTGTTTCACAACTGCAAGACCCCCAGGAATTGCCAATTAATGACATAGCCCAGCCAGGAAAGTTCTGGAAAGTGCTAAACCAATGGTTTGTAGGGTTCAACATGTGCTTAGAACAAGCGTCTTTACAAACTGAAATACTCAGGAGCTCCAACAGCATGATTTTTGTTGGTTTTTTTTTGTAGCAGTCTTATCAGAAACATAAACGTAATGTCCCATATGACACAGTAAAACAAGTCTGTAACATGGTTTAAATTCATTGTCAGAAAATACTGAGTTTAACAGCAATTAAGAAGTGGTTCTAGATCCTTCAACAAACAGACAAACAAAAATTTCAGCTCTGAATTGCTAAAGCGGTTTGTGTTGTGAGTGCTACAGCCTCCCGCAGACAGTGTGTCCCTGTGAACAATGAAAGTGGGGCTTGGGGAGCAGACAGCTGCTGAGCTAGTCTGACAGGGGCTGACACAGAAAGGCACTCTTAACAGCTGCACCCAGTCACCTAATATTTTTAGGATTTAACACTGCTGTGGCCACAGGAAAGGACACACATAAAACAGAGGACCCCCTGGATTCTACATTCTGCTGTTAATGAAAACAATTAAACATTAATAGCCTTTGCCAACTGGACCAAAGACACCTACACAAGTAAAACAAAAGGTCTTTTCCCCTCCTGATATCACAACCATTAATCATAAAACCTAGTAGGAATGTGACAGCAAGTAATACAACACAGTCCCCATGGGATTTCAGATAGTCTGACAGGGATAAGAGATTAGCTAGTGCTACTAAACAGTGGGGGTAAGGATCCTCAGCCATAGGCCATGATTGTGGATTGCCTTAGGTAGCTAGCTATCACAGAAAAATAGTAGTGAAATAGATCAAACTGATCATAGCATATCCACAGAGTAGCAAGCTGATTACATGTACTGATTACAATGTCATTTTTATTTGAAAACATAAGTAAAAGGGTATGGCATCACTAAACATAATGCCTAAGAATAGGGGTGATTTCCCATTAACAGAATGGGACAGGAAGATAAGATTACCAAAAAGACAAATGAGCTACAAAAACCCAGGCTTTATCTCCTATTAAAATGTACAGCTCTATTCTATGTAAACAAATGCCCCTGTCCTTCGCCAATGTCAGAACAGTTACCTTTATTAAGGATTTTTTTCCCATCTGACTTTGGAACCACCAAAAAGCTTGTCTAAAGCTTATCGCAGGGCTAAGCCTGCATTCGAAACTAGCAAATAACAAAGGAATTATGCGTTAATGTGCATATGCTCCCCTTTATTAGCAGACTACAAGTATTATTCCTTCTGTTCATTTTTTAGACTCTCACTATTGTGATATGGGCCCCTTTCACCCTCTCAGCTCCCCAGCTGTAACTCACCACTTGCTGGAGCTGAAAATCCTGGGAGCAAGGATGGGCACCAAATAGTCAGCCAGACACAGGACCATCACAGAGCAGGAGACTCCAGTCAGCACCGACGGGTCCAGGTAATACACCATCCTGCAGGTAAGGGGCATGTTCGTGACACATCAACAACATCACATGAGTTCAAAAAGCAAGACACACAACGACAAGCAAAACAAAAAAAGGTCTCAAAAAAAAGAATTTATGCAGTCAGGAGCCTTAGTTCATGCAAGTATAATAAGCCGCCATCAATGTTAACAAATTTGTGCAGCAGTACTATAGCCTATGTAGAAATCCACGAATGTACAAATTAAAATGCAAATGTGGATCTTAAAAAATAACACTACAAATATTTATTTACTGTCATATGCTCTTATTCTGGTTCATTTCAAGGCAAGGCAATGAAGAAAGCCCAAAGCCACCAAGTTGTATAGAGGGTAATTACAGAATATGGATGCCAGATTCCTGGGTTTGTTTTTTTCGTAAGGAATCTCATTTCATTGCCAAATGCGACAGAAGATGATAGTAAGAAACACACTTTATTTCAAAGACTACATCAGGCTTTGAACATTTGTTTAAACATTTGTTGCAGAAATTCCATGAGCACCCTTTTCACATTTGCTTAAATGGTTTGATTCCAGCAGTCATTTGAAAGTGCATCAGCAGTTTTTCTACAGATGTGACTGTGTGTGAGGAAGGCTTACGTGACAGAGCCGTTTTGTACCTGTAATCACACTAATCTCTGACAAATCATGGACTGCTATCTAACGAGTACAGAGTTTGTGTACCTTCTTTTCCTGACCCTTGCACAAAAGCAGTGTTATCATGCAGTGCAACCCATAAAAAGGCTCATAGATGAATTCCGACCACACTCAGTGACTTTTATTCCATAGAGGACATACAGGACTGTGTGGTTCCCCTTCACAGAAAGTGCCTTTGTTAACTTTATCCTTCTACAGTTTCACTGTGACAGGGTGGGGTGATACAATATACCCAGTTGGTTGGAGGTACTGGGATTAGCAACAGGATGCGTGTGACTTGACAGTATTTTGTCGTACTCACGTGAAGAGCACAGTTGTGGCCCCTATCAAGGCCCCAGGAAACCAAGGCTTCTGCCAGTGCAGGACGTGATCCGCAGCCAGGATCACTTCTCCCCATCCCTGCAGCTGCTCCTCCAGCTGGGCCGTCTCCCTAGCCTGTGGAAGGCAAGATGGCAAAGACTTTCCACAACACCCATGACAAAACGAGGACGGCTTCACAACCATCTAAAAGTCCTCTACAAGGACCTTTGCTCCTGGCTTTCACAGTCTGTTTTTTGTCTCAGTGTCCCCATGCCGGAGACAATCAATCTGTCCCAACCGTGCCCTTCACCTAAAAACATCATTTAGTGTGCAAAAAGGCGTAAACATTGTTATGGGGCAGCAGTGAAGGTGACATTAGGATATTAGTGGGTCGCAGCTTAATGCTACGGATTGAAAGATGATCCATTTCTGTAGGGGAGAGGTTCTGCAGGGCTTAACCCAAACCATGTGCAGAACAGCAGCCTCTGGCAGCACACTGCTGGATCAGCACAAGGGCGCAATGCAGCAGTGTTTGTTAAAAGCCCTGTCAACCCAACTCTACACATCAAATCCTAGTTTAAAGAAATGTGCAGTGTCAGTATTGACTGCCACCAAGTCCTTCTTCAACTGCATTTCACTTTGAGCTGAGAACTGGGTTTTCTTGGGATTTGGGCCCAAACCCATTCATCCATTTTGAGATATAGGCAACGTAAAAGCCATGACACTGAGGTAAAACAGTTGTCATTGCCATTGGCCTTCATTAATAACTGATCAATATACCTAGAAACAACATCTAAACACACCAGCAATATGAGAGCAACTTACAGCCATTTAAATCTAAAGCAATTAAATCGCGATGAGTAATGTGTGACTACACATTTGCGGCTAGCTTGCTGGAAGCTGACAGTAGCCGAGCTGAACAATTAGTCGGAAATTGTAACAAATAAGTCCTAGCTGTGTAGAATAATTACCTTTGTTGACAGCAGTGCAAGTTCAATTAGCCAACTAGATCGCCAAGTCCGTTGAACTTCAAACAATCCTGCTCTGCGTCAGGAGCTGATCGAGCTAGCTGGCTAATATAAGCCACAAATTAGCTTGTAAAAACAGCAACAAATGAACCATGCGCAACATGCATTTTACACAGCCTACATAGCAAATCGATTAATGTAGCTAAACCACTGGGTAGCCAAGTAACGGCTGACTAGCACACGTTACTTATCAAAGCTAAGATAGCTATCAAAGAAAATTAGCAAGCTTGATTCTATGATACGTTTTCTGGTCGACATATATCCTATGCTACACACCTAGCTAACTCGCAGGGTTGGTTAGCTAGTTAGCCTAAGTTAGTGTCTGAGGACAGCTAAATGAAGAGTACCTGCTTACTATATTTATAAGACAGCAACCCGAAATATGTTTCAAACTCCTTTAGCTAACAAGGCAACTGAAATGGCTATCAAACGTTGACGACAAAATATACATACGCATTTATATTAATCGCATGTTACCTACCAGCATGTTTGTGCTTTTGTTATCACCGTCTGCCATTCTAGTGTGTTGAGGATAAACCGTTAGGCTATCTAACGTTATCCAGCCGAGGAGCGGCGTCAAATGAAAAAAACCCAGAGTGGGTCGGCTTGGTGTACACCCCCGTAGCTGTCTAATCATTCAGTCAATGTACGAGCTTCAGCGTGGTTTTGTGGGACTTGTAGTTTTATATAGCACATCGCACATGAAACAAATTTTAACGTTAACGAAATAAACTACAATTCCCTTGACCTTCCTCTCATAATTTGCTGGCTCGTTTTGACCTGCATCATGGAAATATAATTTCTGAGAGGCAAAAGCTGTTAGCTGTATGGCTGACAATCCACTTTGCAAAACCTAGAAGTCAGAGAATAATTTAAACTAAAAACGTGTGACAACGCCTACATTGTTTATTGTTTCTTTCGTCCACATTTGCTTGATTAAACCTTGTGCTGCACACCACATAACTGGCGTTATCTAGTTAATCTGAAGGGTTAAATAGGCAGTTGGGCACGTTGTACGACTTGCTAGTACAATTTTTTGCATGTTAACTGACGTTATCTTACTGTCCACCTCAATGGGCAAAAGGGATGCGGGTAGAAGTGGATTAGGGGAGAAGTTAACACGTATTATATGTGGTAGTAGTAGTAAAATGAGAATGAATGGACATTATGTGGCCTGTAATCCATCCTAGGGAAAGGTTAGGTAATGTTCTATCGTTTTTAGTAAAGCCCGACTCTGTCCATAGTGTTTCGTTAACTGCTCAGCGTTTATTTCAGTTCATCTTATGTTAACGTTTATTATTTAATTTAGAAAGTCACACATTTCCGATGGCATACAAGCCTTTACAGGAAATATTAACTATAAAACAATTTAAAAGCAATTTAGAGCAAGTTTCAAGACTGAAAAGACATATATAACAGAAACATGTAAAAGGAAATCATGTGAACTAACTGATCAATATAGGTCCATGAGTTAGATGACCCAAAAGAGGATATTGATAGTAACATGTCATATTTAATAACTGACTTTGTCTCCCCTTATTTCCAATACGACTAGGTCATACTAATGGTTCAATCAACTTTATTTCATATGTCATTTCCACATTACTGCCAATTGAATTATAAAACCATTTTTTACATTCAAAACAACTCATGATTTTCATGTTGCCAAAATCATGTCATACATTGTTTACTTGGAGTCACTTTCTTCCAAAATTAAATACCTAACAAATACTTTGTCAGTGTGATTGCAAATTATTTTGCCCCTGTATATGCCACCAGCCTAAAAAGGATGAACAATACATCAGCGAAGCTGAGTCAGTTGTTGACGGTAGGCGGTTTTGTAACTCGGTCAGGTTTAGATTTGCTAAACTATATATATATACACACACACACACACACACACTATTTGGCCAAAGGTATGTGGACACCTGACCATCACACCTATATGAGCTTATTGGACATCCCCTTCCAAAACCATGGGCATTAATATGGAGTTGCCCCCTTCCCCCTTTGTAGCTATAACAGCCTCCACTCTTCTGGGAAGGCTTTCCACAAGATTTTGGAGTGTGTCTGTGGGAATTTGTGCCCATTCAGCCAGAAGAGCATTTGTGAGGTCAGGCACTGATGTTGGACGAGAAGGCCTGGCTCACAATTGGCGTTCTAATTCATCCCAAAGGTGTTCAATGGGGTTGAGGTCAGTGCTCTGTGCAGGCCACTAGAGTTCCTCCACACCAAACTCATAAAACCATGTCTTTGTGGACGTTGCTTTGTGCACAGGGGCACAGTGTGGTCAGTGTGGTCCCACAATTCCAAAAACTTTAAACAAGCTGGTGGTCTACATTTTTCTTAATTATGATTTGAAGTTTACAGACTCCCCATTAAATTGTCAATCTTCCATATATAAAAGTAAGATATTTAAGTTTGATGTCAACAATTGTGCTTTTCCCCACTAATGTTGCATCTCTCAATCTTTTTTTGGACAAGAGTTCATGCTTGGATCTCTTTTACAATTAGTAATGTACCTACAGTATGACATTATTTAGTGTGTGTAACATTAGAATTGTAATGGTTCTACACACCATTCAATGGGAGAAATGCCACACACAATTTCAAGTGGGCAAACCATGACTCTGACTGCCTTTTAAGCCAATTTTTAAGAACTGATACTATAAATATACTATAATTAGCCTGGCTGTCCTAGCTAGGCAGCTGCTGGTATCGGTTTGGCCGATTTCAGTGTAAAGCAGTTGAAGCCTGACTATATTAGCCTCATGTTTTGACAAGGACTCTTACTCTTACAAAGACATGCAATCAGGCACCCACAAAGATAATTCAAAGGTGGAATAAATACCATTTAAATTCCAGTTTATTCTGCAAACAAAATTGAATAAAAACTTTTATAACAGTACGCACCATCACCAAAGCATTATTTTATGTATTCACGTATTAATTTCTCCCACTAAAAATGTAAAACTAGAGGGGGTCTAGATTAGTAAAACTCAGGCAAAACAGGGATTATATAACAGGAATGGCACATCCCTTCAGTGGCAAGTCAAAAAGGGATGATTCTAAGTGATTTTTTAAAAGCATGGGAAAAGAAAGAATCTCTACAATTCACAAATTAGAAATGCAAATCAAGGAAAAGTACTGGAAAGCGATTAAGTCATCTTTAGTCCAATTTCAAGTCAACATATTTTCTACCATTGTTCAGAATACCCATACTTATACATTTTGACATACAGCCATCAATCAATCCAAAAATAATACCAATCCACACTGGACTCCTTGCATTGAAGCACATACATAGTGCTGTAACTTTCAAACAAGATGACGGTGATTAATCAAAAAAAAACCAAAAAACAAAAAAACTTTTCTGCGTGAGACTATTCAAATTGTGAAACTACTGTGTGAAATATTTTCAGAGTGTTGTGTGTAAGGGTTTCTTTATTTCCAATAAATGTTTGATATTGATAAAGAAAGTGACTGCACTTGTCTGGCTTGAGCCTCATGGCTTTGAATGGCGTTCATTGAGGCTCCTGATTCTCCAGCCACTCAGTCCTCCACACCTGCCAACACACACCAGCTTTGCTGCTGGACCATTAGAATTGCTGGATCGTCAAAGGACAGAATGTCAAGAGGCTCTTCACAGCATTCGTCTCCATGTCTCCTCTCGCCACTGAAATGCACTCCAGGAGCGTGCTTCGGGACTGAAGGATGTCGGGCATCCGTCTTTCCGCTCCTGGGGTGGCGCGAAAATAAAGCGGGGTGCGAGACGAGCCCGTTTCCGAGTCCCCGTAGCGAACCCTTTTTCCGCATGCTCTTGGATTTCGGGAGGAGAGGAGTTGTGTTTGTTGTATTTGCTGTGTCACAGGGGGTGGGGGACAGTTCAGGCTTGGCGCCTCGTCACCCCCCGTTTTCCCGTCCCCGTCAGCCCCCCCGCACCCGAGGGAGCCGGGTGCAGACCCGTTCGTTGTGATGGCTGGATCGCCGGGTGCAGCAGTGCTACGGGGATCCAGTGGGGGGCCCCAGGGAGGATCGCTAGATCTCCCCCCTCACGCTGCTCTGCGGCTCCTTCGCCCCAGACCCAGTGGATTCTGGTGGATTTCTACCCTCGTTGGACCAAAGAGATCTTACTGGCATCCCATTCACACCCAGGCTGTCCAACCTTCATACAGCTGAGCCAGGTTATCCATGTTCGTAGCCTCCTTGATCACATAGTCAACCTGTATGCGGGTGAGGAACAATTTTAGTGAAGGGGAGAAAAACACTGTATTAGGTGGAAGCTACCTCATGGAGCAAACAGGCTGCATGGCCATTTGTGAGAATTCACCTGAATGTCAGCCAGATATCATCTAGGCTTGTTCATGGAGGAAAATAAACCCCATAGCAAGCATTTAAGAAACAGCCTTGTAATTTGGCATTTACTTAGAGCATCCAACTACACTTATTCCCTATGGTTGATTTTCACGGCTTCCAGAAAGACAAGAGTGAAATGAAAACAAAATAGTGAACTACTGACATACTGTTTCAGAAAACAGCCCTGTCTTATCTTGAGCAGTACAGCCTCATCATAAATTCTGATGCATTTTAGTGACATTTGCTTTAGTCATTTGTGACAGATATGTATAAGCCATTGAAAAAAGACAATACATACTGAGAGGAACTATATGATAACCAAACTGATCTCATTCATTTTCTGGCTATCACGGAGAAAATGAAGTCCCCTAATAATTGGAAGCCATCAGTACAATTTAACACAAATGAACTTACATTGCGAATTTCTGAATTAATTCTGAATAAGCCAAACATAGTAAAAAGAACCTGATTTAATTCCTTGATTATTCCCATTCTGTTCACAGTCTCCAGTAAACTGCATAATTTAGAAAAAGTAAAACCTTTGCCTATGATGGAATAGACAGATATAACATTGCACAAAATCGCACAGCAAGAAAGGTTTAATTATAACAGAAGGCGGTTTTTGTCAGTCTGAAGTGCATTTTAATGGATTTTTATTCCACAGGGTGCCAAATCAAGCCTTTTTAAAACCAGCATTTACAATTACAATGATCTCATTGCCTCAGATTTAATTATTTCAATTGACTCAGCCTCAAGTTGAATCACTTGTGTGGAGAAATGAATGCATTAAAAAAAACTAAGGTTTAGATATGAAAAACACAGAAAATTAATTTAAATCGTAAATAACGTGGAACAATGCAGAGATGAACTCATTCACATTCTACATCGACTTCTGGCGCATTTATGATATAGGCATCATGAAATTGCTGACAATTTTCAAACAAGTTTTGAATTGGTTACAGGAATCAATAAAACTGTGACCCACGGCGGATGGTGTAAGGTATGTCCTGTAGTTAACAGGAGATAGCTTAGCATTAGCACTGTAGCCTTACCTGCTCGGTCACACTCATTCTCCTGTTTGGGTCCACATCTCTGCCCTCCAGTTTGGCTTTCACTCGCTTCCACACACTCACTGCGTAAGAATTGCGCTCCTGGACAGCTGTGCAACATTCAAAATAAACATCACTGCACCACACTCCTCAGCATTTACACACTTTTGATTGGTCTTTAACCAAACATATTAAAATCAACAGGAGATAAACCAGGGGTGGGCAATTCCGGTCCTGGAGGGCCAGTGTCCTGCTGGTTTTTGTTTTCATCTCTTAGTTACCTGTTGATTTTCACCTTGAAAACAGGTGTGCTTGCTCTTCAGCCAATCAGAGATTGTATTTAGTTGGTCAACAAGAAAAAAAGCAGGACCATGGCCCTCCAGGACTGGAGTTGCCCACCCCAGAGATAAACAGTATTGTTTAATTCAATGTTGAATATTCTCGCCTTCTCAAATTCCTAAACATTCTGGAACTACTGTATGCAAAATAAGAAGAACATGGGTGTTCTAATGAACACAGCAGGAAAAAAGCTGCCACAGACCTCTTCCTGTCTTGGGGTCCCTCACTGCCCTCTTGGGGCTTGGAGCCATGCCTTTGCTGGTGATCAATAGGGTGCTGGGCGGGGTGTCTGCTGGTGTCCCCAGGTTCCGTGGGAGAAGCTTGCGAGCGTTCTGAGACATGCTCTCAGGCTGTGTCTTGGGCCCACTGCAGCGCACAGCTGTTGACAGGGACAGAAATCACTACCTGTTAATAGTTAACAGTTAAGGTAGTTTTCAGTGGGCACACCATTAATCACTGAGACACTACATGAGACAGCTTCTGGACAGTATTCATCCAGCGGTGTCCACCAAGGGGCCTTGTGATACAGTGCAGATTTTAACACGTCCTACCTGCAGCGAAGCTCGCCTGAGCGCTCAGGGTTGGGCTCGCACAGTCACTCGCCCTTTCAGTCACCAGGGGGGAAGCAAAGCCCACCAGCCCATTATAGACACTGAAATGAAGAGACGCAGGTTAAAACACACAGCTGCGATGGGGTCTCTCTCTCTCTGCAGTGCTGCGTGCGTAGAGGCCGAGACGCACCTCTGGCTCTGCGTTTTGAGCTCCCTCAGCGTGGCGGGGATCTCCTGCAGCAGCTCCACCTGCTCCTGGCTGCGCGGCTGCCCCGTGGCCTGCACCACGGTGAACAGCACTATCTGCACGTTGTCCTGCCAGGCCTTGTACTCCGACAGGAACTGGCGCACGCTGCCCTCGTACGGCACGGCCTCGCCTTCCGCCAGAGCGTTCTCCTCATCCTACGGAACGGGCCGAGAGAAGGTGGTCAAAACTAAACACGTCACATATTAAAAAATATGGCGCTTCAGTCTTTTTGAGGGTGCATTCTGGGAACAATACAGAGACTGATTAACTAATACACCGATACAGCTACATGGAGATCTAGAAGGGGGGTCAGAGGCAATCATGAACCTAGACCAGCCTCACCTTGGCCATGGCACGCAGCAGGTGCTTGACGTCTGCCAGCTGGCGGTTGTGGTTGGACAGAATGCCCTTGATGGTGTCCACCAGTGCCTGCAGTGTCTCCGTGACGCTCTCCAGCTGCTGCTCCCTCTCCCCCTGCAGTGCTCTCTCATTGGACATCTCCTGGGTCAGGTGCTTCTGTGTACACAACAGCCAATCCGGGCTGCCAATGGGGAGGTCCACTGTGGAGCTCTGAGAGGAGATAGTTAGGAGAGGAGATAGGACAGTTGCCATTACATATCGCAGCACAGTGGTGGGATGGAGTACAGGATCAAAATACTCTGTTGTTCTATATTCCAGATACTACTTCAACTGCTCACAATAATGCTTAACACCGGGCACTCACCAGCCTGTGCAGCAGCCTCAGCTCCAGCGGGGAGACAGAGCTGCTGAACTGCGCAGCGTAGGAGCAGGTGGCCTGGCAGCGCTTGAGCAGGTCGAAGAGAGCGCCGTCCATGCTGAGGGCCTCCGGGGTGCGCGTCCGCAGGCCCTCGAAGTTGAGGATGGTGCTGCAGAGGAAGGTGACCTGGCTGGCGCACTGGCCCTCCTTCAGCACCAGTGCCCGCCGCTCAGCGATGGTGGCCTCGAAGTCCTGCAGCACAGGCGCCAGAGCCGGGTTCGCTCCCCCCGCCCACTTCAGACGCTGCTCGATGCTGCCCTCTAGTGACGCCAGCTTCTCCTGCAAGGGGCCACCAACATGTTTATCCACATGATGAAAATGTACCTGAACCTAACTGAAGCCAGCTACCCCACAAGGATAAACAGAGGCTGAATGACAGAACTTTCAGATATAATGACCACTGAAGCAAGAGGGTATCTTACATACGAAACACAACATGAGTAATATGTAACTGAACTATAAAGTCTCAACTGTAAGGCCAGGAACAGCAGCACACTGAAAATAAACAGGAATCATTTAGTGAGGCGGTATTTCACCTGCAAGCTAGCGATGGAGGCCTCATCCTGGCTCAGCTTGTACAGCTTCTTCTTCATGTTGCTGAGGATGACGGAGCGTGGCGGTGGGCTCACAGTCATCGGCTGGTTCCTCGTCCCCAGGACATCCTCGTGCTGCCACTGCATTGACACAGGTACGGTCTTGAGGACATACGACTACACAGTAATCACCAAGAGTGTACATGCACAAACCAAATAAGTAAATCCATGTTCTATGAACTAAACTGGAGATTTCTTACTCTGGTTTGGCTTTTTTCCTAAAATTAGGAAATAAAATACTTTGTAGATGGGGAAACTCCACGAAGAACTCCAGAGAACACCACACAACCACACAGCAAACATAATTGGCCTCTTTCCAACTGTTTTTCGTACACTTCATGGTAGGCTGATCAAGGTAGTAGATGTTTCTTCCCCAAGTGATTACTACAACGACTATTGATCTACACAGATTGGGTAAGGTGGAAAAAGGCATGAGTCTGCTTTGCCACTCAATTTCAGTCAAAAATTCAATGACTTCATGATGTGAAGTCAAACACCAAATTAACAAATCTGTCAGCTCCTCTTTATTAAATATATATATGAAAGAATATGATTTGAGCACTGAAACATTAGTATGAAACAAAATGAAACAAAACAAAAAATACTGTTAGATGACAATTCACAACATATCAATATCCTTTCGCAGCAGATGATCTGAAATGTAGTTTTGGTCGGGTGACTGTGGTGTACAAGTACGCCCCTCGCTGACCTGTTCCCCGCCGTGGCAGACTCACCTGGAACATGGCGATGTGCAGCTGGGCCCTCTGCAGGCTGACCTTGCAGGCCTCCATGCTGACCTCCAGCCTGCGCACCAGGTCCAGCTTCTTCCAGGCCGTCTCGTAGGAGCCCGCCAGCACCGTGGCCCGGTTGAGCAGCAGCTGGGACAGCCGGCCGGCCTGCACCCCCTGCTCAACGGCCTTCTTGCACAGGTCATCCAGGGAGACCTTGCCCTCCGCCCCGAAGTCCTTGGCCTCCACCTGCGCGATGACATCCATGCCCAGGGCGCTGAGGGCGCTGCAGAGGGCCAGGCCCAGCACCTGCGTGGGCAGCCCCATCAGCATCTGCCGCACGAAGTCCGCCGTGAAGGCCTTGATGGGCCGGGCCATCTGGTCCTCGCTCATCACGGCCGACCCGCGGTACACGGGCTTCACCAGGGGCACGGGGCCGTTGGAGGGGACCGCGTCCTCGGGTGGTGGGGGGCAGGTTCCTGTGAGAGGAGGGGTGACAGAGTCAGTCAGGGCTTGAGGGAGGCAGAAGAAAAAAAAACCCGCAGAGGGCACCACGGGGAGGGGGGGGCAGCACTTACCGGAGAGCGTCTGAGAGAAGGAGCCGCACAGGCGGAAGAAGTCGCGGATGCTCTGCAGCCTCTTGAGGAAGAAGATCTCCTCCAGGACCTCCCGGTGCTGCGCCTTGTCGAAGAAGTTGACCTGCGCTGCCCTGGCCTCACGGATCACGTCCACCTTCCTCCAGGCTGGGGGGACCTCCATTTTGTTAAGCTGAGGGAGAGAGTCAGTGGTTAGAGGTTCCTATTCACAAAAACGCAACAGGCACAGTATTGACTAGTACCTTCTGTCACGTTAACAAAGGAAAAAAAGAGAGCTTGTATACTCCATTGTGATACATTCTGCACTTATCAGAGGGTTGAGACAGTCTTTGAGACACAGCACAGGATCGTTTCAAAATTTGTAAAAGTAGTGGTTTCGCCCCTCAGGTCGTCCTTTTCACACTTGTGGAATCATTACGGTCACCTGTACATTCCATATAAATGCATGCAAAAGCACAATTTACACGCTAGGTTCAGAGCGTCACCTTTTCTATCAGAAGCCCAAAAGCGGTCTCTAGCTGTGCGAAGGTGCCATCGAAGGCCACCAGCAGCATCTGGCCAGCGCTCATCTTGGGTGTGTCCTGCAGGGAGCCCTCCTGGCTGTGCGGCTGGATGAGCTCTGAGTACTGGGCACGCAGCATCCTGAAGAAACAGCATTCCATTACATTCATTTAGCAGACGCTCTTATCCAGAGAGACTTCCAGCACAATAGAACAGAAGTGTTTCCATTCAAGTTGAATGAGCAACAGTGTGGAAAAGTAGAAAGTATGAGCTTTTCACTATTCAAATCCTACCACAAGTTAACTTGTGCAATCTGACTAGGCTACAGAAGCCAAGTATACTACCATACATCAGTCACTAGATCAGATAATTCAAAACACAACAGTCAGTCACACTAACTCACTGGGAATATGCTCTAAATACAGTCAAACAGGAGATGCAACCAGACATGCATTCCCATTTAAGCCCAATCAAACATCACCACACCAGGGATGTTACATCTTAACATGGAGGATGAGATGTTGTACAGCCTACTCCCAGCCCGACAAGCTGCACGAGCGCCACAGTTACCTGGTGACGTCCAGGTAGTGGCTGTCGGTGTCCTCCTCCAGCCCCATGGCGACGTTGCGGAGGTGCGCCTGCAGCGCCTCGGCCAGCCCCTGCAGGGAGACCCCGTCGGCGCACTGCTCGATCAGCAGGTCCAGCTCCAGCAGCATGGCCTCCAGCGTGCTCTCCCCCTTCAGCATGCAGCGCAGCGCCTCCGGGAAGATGATCTGACGGAAGTTGGTGTTCAGCTCCTGCGCGGCAGACACGAGAGCGGTCAGTGTCGATGTGTTTGGAAATGTCCTTTTATAACCCTCCTATTTTAAGCATTTTAGAGCAAGGGGAGGCAACTCCCCGTGGGATATGACATTTACATGACAAAACAATTAGTGGCACTGAAAAGCCAACCATACATTATTGTCACATTTGAAAGACATCAACCGTAGACTGGATATAAAATTCATACTGGCAAGTACTGGTGACTTTCCAGCCTATTGTGAAGGATACAAGTCTTGGCAGAGTTCTCTTCAAAAGGAAAATCTTTCACTTGATAATAGGCATGAGACAAGTCATTCAGCTCACAATATGACAATATGTTTCATGTAATGGAGTTCAGGATACAAAATTTTCATGAAACTATACTCCCACACAAAATAATGCTGATAGGATACAAAATTATAACATGACTGAACATACTCTTTTCTTTCCTGTATTCATATATCAAACCCTTAGCCATGCTAATGTTCAAGACATATCAGACATTTGAATGCCACATCACATTTATAAAGCTACTTTGCTACATGAAGACGATAAACCAAAATTAGCAAGTTGTATCAATAACATGGAGCTGCCAGTCACTCTACCCGGAGCTTGTTACATTATTATCACTTAAGGAATGTTTCAATCATTATTTCAACCATTTTATAATTTCTGTCATAACACTGCTGAGGAGTAATGGACAGAACAAGTAAAGCAAGTAAAAATTCCACTAACATTATTTTTTGGAGGAAAAATGTATATTACGATCTTGCTAATTTTCACCTCAGTCAAGCTGTAATTTGATTTCATGTTATGTATACAGCTACAAAATATTTAGTCATTTTCTGATTTTGTGAAACTCAATGATATTTCATCTCATGCCTACTTGGTTTAATCACAGTGTAATCACAATGACACACATGAAGCTGAATACTAATATATGACAATTGCAACATGCTACCTCTTTGGGGAAAAACAACATGTCTACATATTTAAAACACTGAAACCGCCCACAGAAGGTTAACTGATCCACAGATCTAGCCACATTTACAAGCTAGCTATTTCTGATACCTACTCTTGCTACAATAAAAAGACACAATTTACCACAGAACAAACCAGGTATTGCTAACATATGACAACATCGACCTAGCCAGCCTGCTACCTACCACCATTTGCTACTAGGTTAGCTAGCTCCATCGATGTCACTGCCCTCGTCCCCAGCTTCACTCGTACTCTCTGTATCTCCCCAAACTATGAGAGCAAGAGGCCAAGCCACACTGAGTTCTGCACATCCCTGTCCAACACCTGTGCACTCTAAACTCGGAGCTGCAGTTTCTACTTTTCGTACACAAAAACAAAACACAACAGATTACAGAGAACTGTGAAGAGTTAACCAACACAGGTTTTGTAGGAGCCTGTGTGGAGGCCAGGTGACCTCGTGCCGAAGAGCACTCAGTACCTGCAGGCACGTGTAGACCCCGTTGGCCAGGTAGACGGCCTGGGCGGTCTCGACGGGGCTGGGGAGGTCCAGGTCGTGGGGCAGCAGCTGGCACTGCTGCAGCAGCTGCACCAGGCAGGTCACGTTGCCGAACATGCTGCACAGCTCCTCCAGGAACCAGGCCCCGTCCCGCGACGTCAGGTCCACCAGCTGCTCCCCGGCACTGGCCGCCGCACCCTCCATAACCAGGTTACGCCTGACGACCACACACACAAAGGAAACATCGCTCGGTGGTCCAACAATGATAAGCCACCATGGGAGGTTTAACAGGGCTTATATTTCAGGAAATATATTACAATGATACAAGCCGAGGAAACTACATATAGACTTACATTATGTAACGTTACATTCATTTAGTAGACGCTCTTATCCAGAGCGACTTCCAGCACAGAAGTATAGAAGCGTATATAAGTTGAATGAGTGTCAGAGCCAGGCTAACAACACTCCCAGACCAGTGTGAGCATATCACTATTCAAGCCCTACCACTAGTTACCTTGTGCACCCTGACTAGACAAGGGAGGCCAAGTATACTACCATACATTAGTCACTAGATCACTTAATCCAAGACATAATGCGATACTAGACTTGGCCAAGTGAAGGTAACGATTTAAGAGATGAGAGAAGGCCTGACTATGAGAGGTCTTTGGGTGACCTGTGGAGACTGACAGCTCTTCAGAGTGCCATCAGGAGAGGTCTAACAGGGCTTATATGTCAGGAGATGCTCTAAAATAATGCAAGGTGAGGAAACAAATTACATTACATTACTGTCATTTAGTAGACACTTATCCAGAGCAACCTACATAGGTTAAAGTTTTAACATGTTATCCATTTATACAGCTGGATATTTACTGAGGAAATTTGGGTTAAGTACCTTGCCCAAGGATACAGCAGCAGTACCCCAACGGGGAATCGAACCAGCAACCTTCTGGTTACAACCCTGCTCCTTATCACTGTGCTACACTGCCTAACTATGTAATCATGATTTAGAGATAAGTGAAGGCCTGACTGGGAGAGCTCTCTGGGTGACCAATGGAGACTGACCTGGTGAGGGTGCAGAGCGCGGAGATGATGATGCCGGCCAGGCTGAAGGAGCCCAGCTCGCCGTTCTCGCGCAGGAAGACGGAGATGCAGCGCTCGATCTCCTGCAGCTGCTCCTCGCAGGCCGGCGCGCTGGCGCCCTCCGCCTTCAGCCGCTCCACCTGCCTGAGGAGCCGCGTGTTGGTGTCGGCCGCGTGGTGCTGCAGCGCCAGCTCCGTGCTGGACAGGAGCTGGCAGGTGGCGGCAGGCGGCTGGGGGGCGAACTGCATCTCGTACCTGTGGGGTGGCATCACAGAGGGGGACACAGTCAGAGCTGCGTCACAGGGCCTGGGGACACACTTGCACAACAAAAAAGACTCAACTCCACACACACACACACCTTTCAAAGGGCATAAGCATTACCAACGTTTCACCAAATGTACACAAAGAATGATTCAAACCCTGCCTGATTTTAGCTGAACGACTTACATATATTACAGTTCTTACATGTTACCCATTTATACAACTGGATATTTACTGAGGCAATTGTGGGTTAAGTACCTTGTCCAAGGGCACAGCAGCAGTGCCTCAGTGGGGAATCGAACCAGCAACCCTTAGGTTACAAGCCCTGTTCCTTCCCACTATGCTACGCTGCCGTCCCTGCCAGACCTTTCATAGCGACTGAACATTACACCAACGTTTCACAAAGTGCACACGGCAGCACAGATTCACGCGTTACACCATCGAGTCCACCTTTAAGTGGTGAGGGCGGGCGTTTGCGTGGCAAAGTCCATGTAGGCGCATGGATGCACTCACATGCGGTAGGTGGCCTGGCAGTGCTCCACGGTCATGTCGCACACCAGCTCCTCCATCCACTGCTTCCAGGCGTGGGCGCGGTGGCGGAGCAGCACGGAGCGCGGGTAGAGCAGGGCCACCGTTGCGTAGCTGTGCAGGTGCTCCAGGCAGCCCCGCAAGAGGGCGCGCCGCTGCTGGAACATGGCGCCCAGCTCCCCCTCCAGCTGCTCGCACTGGCTGATCAGGTGCGCCTGCCCCGCGTTCTGCAGGAATGCCGTGGCGGGCACGTAGCTGGGAGGGCCTGGCAGGGGGACACGCGTCACGTACTGTTAGCTGTTACCATTATTGTCATTTAGCAGACGCTCTTATCCAGAGTGACTTACATAAGTTTCAATTTTTACATGTTATCCATTTATAGAGCTGGATATTTACCGAGGCTACTGTGGGTTAAGTACCTTGCCCAAGGGCACAGCAGCAGTGGCACAGCGGGGAATTGAACCGGCAACCTTTACAAGTGCTGCTCCTTACCACTATGCTACACTGCCACCCCCTGAAACGTTTGTGAAACAACTGCAAACAGTGGGGAAGCGGGGCTGCCGGTGAGGTTCTCACCCAGGTCAATGGGGCTGCTGATCTCCTGCATCAGGCTGGCCAGCTGGGTGGCCTCCAGGCTGGCGAAGGCGGCCTGGTACTGGGAGATCCACTGCTCCAGGTCCGACAGCTTCCCCTGGATGGCGTCCTGCACGGTCCTCTCCCGGGACTGCAGCTGCGTGTGCTCCGAGTACCTGAGGACGACATCGCCTCCGTCAGCGTCGCTCTCCGGGTGACAGCAGGGTCAACAATGACAGCCTCTCCGAGGTTTTTTTCGTGCTACGTGCCCGCCCCCGTTCCCTCACCTGTGCTCCAGGGTGTGGACGGGGTGGTCCGCCCGGCTCTCTGCTCCCTCCAGGAACTCGATCTCCTCCAGCAGCCGGCCCTGCAGCTTCTCCACCTGGGCCAGCTGCTCCTGCAGGTGGAGGTACTCCTCCACGGCGCTGTCCATCTGCGGCAGCACGCCCAGCATCTCCTCGCGGTTCTTGAACCAGTTCACCTGCAAAGCACGGGTGAGATAGAGGGCGTTAGAGAAAGTGGGGCCCTGCTGCATGGCTGGCCATGTGGGGTGGGGGTGGGGTTAGGGTTAGGGTTAGGGTGTGGTGGGGGTGTGCGGCAGAGTGTGGAAACATCACCTTGATCTCGGCCACGCGCGAGGAGAACAGGCTGCGGGTGATGTCCCTCTCCATCTCGCGCTTGCTCTGCTTGCTCTCCGCCTGCTGCCCTCCGCCTCCGTACACGGCCCCAGCGAAGCCCACCTCGCCCCCGGCCGTCCAGTCCACCAGGGGGTCGTACACAAAGGCCTCCAGCAAGGTCAGCAGGGTCTCTCGCCCCCGGCGCATCATGTGGATCACCTAGAGGACCAGCGTAGATGCAGACCTCAGTTTTTTTACAGCTACACTTGAAGGATTAACATTTTTAAAACATTTTTAAAAGTTTTTAGAACATGCAAAATGATACACCATCAATCTGTTTCAGTGACAGTTAGCAAGATCTCTCACGGCTATCGTCTCACTCAAATAATTATGGACACGGACTTAAGGACTTAAAAGAGCAATTTGCACAGTCTGTAATCAGATCTTCACAATCTCGGTAAAGAGACATCAAGAATCAACAGTTAATTAGACAACAAAAGGCAGGCTGGGCCCTCTTCTGAAACTTCAACTATCAAATGGCTTTGCTGGCAAAGAGACAATTTAGAGGGGTGAGGGAGGGGTAACGCTCACCTGTTCACAGGACAGTCTGAAGATGCCCTCGACTCCGGTGACTCCCAGGGCCGTCTCGATGTTGTGGGTCATGCGGAAGGGAACCTTCTCAGGTACCCTCAAGCTCTTCCCTGCAACACATCCCCCGACAGTCAGTTTCCCTAACTCAGCCACAGAGTGGGAACATTTCCTTGAGGAGGCACAAATCCATTTTCTAACCTTTCTCAAAGCAGACGTTGTAATCAATGTGCACCACCTCTCCTGTGGTCATGTCAATCAGCACGTTGTCGAGGTGACGATCCCCCAGCCCGATGATGTAACCCACCATGGACATCACTGCAGTGGATCTGGCGTAGGACTGCAAGGAAGGGCACATCACCAATACTCAATTACAATATAGAATCTGCACAGCATGAACTCACAGGCGTCTCCACCCTGGCGTTCATCAGGCCTTCCGCAGCCAGAGCGTGGCCTCACCTGAGTGACTCTCCACCACTCGCTGGGCGTCGTGCAGGAGCACCACAGCTCCTTGGCCAGCAGGTTGGGGGGCGTGGCCTCCATCAGCTCTCGCAGGACGTCCCTCATGACGCTGAGTGGCCAATCACGGCGCGACACGTCCAGGCTGAGCCCCACGGCCTTCAGCGCCGGGCCAATCCTGCTGTAGTACAGCTCGCTGGGCCGCGGCACCATGGGAACGTTCTGGGGCTGCTGGAACGAGTCCTGAGCCTGAAAACAGTAGGACACGCCGTTACGCTACTGCAAAAGGAACGCCCTTAAGTGGTGGTTGTATATGGTAGTATACTTGCCTTCTGTTGCCTAGTCAGGTTGCACAAGTTAACTTGTGGTAGGGCTTGAATAATGTTATGCTCACACTCACTGGTCTGAAGGTGTTGTTAGCCTGGTCTGACACTGTTGCTCATTCAACTTGAATGGATACATGCATGTTCTATTGTGCTGGAAGTCACTCTGGATAAGAGCATATGCTAAATGAATGTCATGTAATGTACTGGAATGTTATGTGATGTAGTGTAATGTAAGCACTCTGTAACAGCTTTACCACTATTCACCATGGCATTTGTGTGAGGCTTCCTACCTTCTGTGCCTGCAGCACCGCTTCTCGCTGTTGCCACCGCTTATAGAGACCGAAGAGGGGCGTCGCTCCGTCCACCCACTGAATGAGCCCAGAGCGGGTCCCCAGGGGCGTGACGGAGTAGTGGCGGGCGTGGAAGTGGGGGCTCTCCTGCTGGTTGACCTTGGTGAACATGGTGTTGACAATGGACAGGAACTGCATGATCCTCTCATCCAGATGCAGGTCCTCCAGCCCTGAGAGAGAGGAAAGACATTCAGAGAAGAGACAGGTTAAATAGAGTTTCCATCATAGCGGTCATTCACACATCTGACCCCAAAGCCGACGGGAGCGTCACCTTTGAACAGGTAGGGGTAGTTCTTCCCGTCGGATCCCAGGAAGTAGAGCTTCTTGGGCTTGGTCTTGGTGGGCAGGATGGTGATGGTGTTGCCCACACTCTGGATGGTGACGGTGTCCGTGGCCGAGACCTCCCCGGGCAGCGCCATCTCGGTGCAGGCCATGGCCGCCAGCCGGGGGCTGATCTCATCCAGCCTCAGCAGGTAGCTGGCGCGCTTCTGGGCCCGCTGCTGCAAGCTCAGCATGATCTGCAGGCACATCAGAGAGAGAGAGAGGACGTGTCACTCGGGGCCAGCACGGGGGCCCGGGGGCATCCGGTTTGCACTGCCGAGTCCCTCACTATCTTCAAGAAACATGTCAAGACATAGCTCTTCCACGCTAACCTAATACCTAACCTACTACCTAAAGCAATTTCTCATGTCTTAAACTTTCCTTAAAAAATTCAAATCTAATGGTTTAATGCACTTGTATTTCCACTAGCTAGCTTGTACCTTGTCTGGACAACTATTGAAACTTGGTCATGCAGCGCGCTTCTACTATTGATGACTCCTTATATGGCTTTTTGCTTGTGTTGTAATCTGCCTCTGCCTTTGGATAAAAGTGTATGCCAAATGAATAAATATAAATGTAATGTAAATGCACCGACCTGCTTGAAGGGCACCCAGCTGCTGGCCGGGTTGGCCGGGTTTGAGGGGTTCCGCAGCCTCTCCAGAGCGTTGTTGATGGCCTCCCCGTAGCTCTCCTGGAACCAGGTCTCGTGGGGCGTCTCGGCGGGCGCGGCCGTGATGCTGCGCACGTGCTCCAGGGAGAACACCACGGGCCGCATCAGAGCCGAGTGCTTCTCCCGCATGATGGCCAGCTTCTCCTCCCTGGGGGACACAGAGGAGCGGTCACACGGTCAGCGCGGCCAGCACTGTCACATGGGCACTGACGGGACAACCACGGGCGGTCACTCACTTGCGGAGCGTGTTGTTGTTCTGCACCCTCTTGACCTCGTCCTCCAGCTGCTGGATGCGCCGCAGGACGTGCATGTGCTGCTGCTGCAGGACGCCCAGCCACAGCTCATCCCAGAGCACGGTGACCCGGCGCAGCTCGCCCACCAGCATCTTCACCTGCAACACATGCCCAGCGCAGATACTCTACACACCGACCAGATACACAACTCCGTCTCAGCCACTACTAAAGCTGTAAGCATTCATAAGACATGCAGAGAATAAGGGGCATGGTTGAAAACAGAGCGTCCATAGCCAGCCTGGACCCCAGCCAGTACCAAAACCTCCCTTTACCAAGCAGAACCTGATAAACAAGGAAGTTTGGAAGACGGAAGGAATGCAGGAGCTGAATATCTGGTCATGATGTAGAATATCTGTATGCCAACTCTTTGTTCCACAGTATGGGTACATGTAGAGAGCATGACAGGTTTGTAGAGCAGGGGCTCTGCAGCTTAGCAGAGCAGACAGCATGAGAAGCGGGGAGCTGGCTGTACCTGCAGCACCATGGTGGGGCTGGCGGAGGACAGCTTCTCCACAATCTTGCTGTAGCAGTCCTGCATCATGGCCTGGTCCTCGCTGGAGCACAGGACCAGCTCGTCGCCTTTGCTGCTCTCCTGGGAGGCCGGGTTGCTGCCCGCCTCGCTCCCTCCTCCGCACAGCGCCTCCCCCTGGATGTTGCTGAGGAACGTGGGCAGGGCCGAGGGCAGTTTGCTGCCTGCGTGTGACAAGAGAGTTCTGTTAGTCGAGCATAGATCACATGCCCATGCCCACTTGACAAATGTCTGAGTGAAATGGCCTTTTTAAAGATCGATTCCTGTGCTGCACTGCCTTTAAAATGATAAAGTACACTTCTACTCCATTATGCACATTTAGTCTCCATTTGTCTCCAACCCGCGCCTCTCACTGTTAAACACCCCCCCCTCCTCCCGGTGCCAGCATCTGGTACCTGCAGCCTGGGCCTCCCCGCCCAGGGAGATGGAGCCCACGATGGCGGGGTACAGGATGAGGTGGGGGGAGTCCTGCGCCACGCGGCACAGCAGGCTGCAGATGCTCTGGCGGATGTAGGCCTCCGGGTGATTCAGCCTGGAGAAGAGCTGGGGGATGATGCCTGTGGCAACAGAGCGCGGTCCACTCAGAGCAAGCAGGAGCATCAAGCACATGTAATGTAATTGTAGCGATGGGCGAGAGCAGTCATCCCATCCCACCCAGCCTCGAACCCGGGTCTACGGGGTACCAAACATTTTTGACCACGACGCCAAAGAGCCAGGCTCGTTGGTATGGCAGTCAGAGCGCATACTCAACCATAGTGACGGCACTCCGTCACAGTAATGTAATGTAAGCACACGGCAACAATGCTATTCCCAACTAATCTGCAAAGGCTTGGTTAAACTTCACTCTCAAATTTCTGCTGCCATTACAGTTTGGAGCAACTGTAATCTGGACCTTAGAGGAGCAAGCTGCTTTTGAATGCAGCCAGGCTTTTGTCATTCAATAGCTCTTCTTAATTAACCTGCAGCAAGACATTACACTCAAGATTCTGAAACATATATCTGCACATTGTAGCCCTGTAGGAGCTGAGGTTGACCCTCCATGGTTACCCTGTTGCTACCCCCATCATTACCTCTCCAAGGAGCGGTTGGGGTGGCGGCCAGGCCCAGCTCTAACCCCTCCCGCAGCTCCCCTGCGTGCTTCACCAGCAGCCGCAGCAGACGCAGGGTTGCCATGACAATGATGTCGTCACTGCTCTGCTTTGCACACTGGTTGGACAACAGAAGTTTCGGGTCGTCTTCGTCAATCGGCACCTACGAAGGAAGCGTTCAGATAGCGACAACCAAAAAGGGAAGCTTTTTCAAAAATCTTGATGTCAAAAAGCAATTATCGTTACCATTACTTTAGTAGGTATATATAGTCTTTGTTCACAATGACAAGCACAAGGTACCCTGAAAACGTTTTTTGTGTTAATTGTTTGCAATGGACCTTCTTACTTTAAAATTCATTCTTTATCACTTAAACTTGAAACATACATACTCCAAATACTTACCTAAGCAGTAGCCATTGTCTACTCCTTGCACGCCTTGCTAGTTCATGTCTTATTTGTGCATGTATTTAGGTGGACCGTTTGTAACCAGTCAGTAAATGGATGCAGTCAGCTTCACAATGTACTTTGGGGACCGGAGGCTGACAGCAACAGAATAAGGAGACTTGCTCTCTATTTAAACTAAAACTCAAAATTTCAACATTCCAATAAAAATGCATAGCTTCAATGATTCAGGATGGCCACATGTATATGTTTCAAAGTCTCATGTGAATATTAGAGAAAAACTGACTTGCAGGGAGTTTGAGAACAAAAGCCTCTTCATCGCTCAGGCGTGGGAATTGGGAAACAGCATTATAATGCCGGCGTATTCTCAGCAGTGAAACCTGTTCCCTGTCTCTCAGTATACATAGTTTAAGGTGAGAAACAAACTCAGTTTCAAATTTGAAATTTCAAGCTGATACTTAAATCACCCTCTCAAAGTCTTGCCTTTTGGAAAAGGTGCTGTTGCCATTTTGCACTGGTATGTTACAAACTCACACAGTTAATCAGGAAGGGGCATAAGGATGTGCGGGCCTTCCTACTGCAGTGCTTACCTGGCCAGCATTGAGCTTGAGGAAGGTGAAGTAGGCCCGGCAGGAAACGCGGTACAGGCTGAAGATGCGATCCACGACCTTGCGCCACACCCTGATCAGCCCGTCCGTCATGCCCTCCTCCACCTCCGAGAGCCAGGGGCAGGAGCTCAGCAGCTGCCTCCAGATCACGTCCACCATGTCGTCCTCCTCGTTCTCCTCGTTCTGCAGCGCCATGTCCTCATCCTAAATGCCACACACTCACTTTCAGCTCCATCCCTTCACCGCTCTGGGAACCCCCAGGGAAATCTGGTTCCCTTCCACGAGGGGGAAAAAAAAAAATCAGTGCTGACCTGAATTCCTGCTGGTCGACACATTGCCTGGCCGAGGATGCTGAAGATGGTTTCCCTGTCCTCGTCGCTGGTGCATTCTGGGAGCAGCTCTTCGACTTCCTGCTTCTCAGCAGGGAGCAGAGGCACCCCCTCTCCTTGACTGGAAAAGGCAGAGAGAACAGGGCACGGTCATCTCCAGTCACATCCTTCCCAGAGAGCTACTGCTTTCCACAGAATGTGCTTTATCTAAAGCTGTAGCTGTACTGTATGTTTGAAAATAGCGTGATACCTACCTGGCGTTATCCACCACCTTCCGGCCCCATCGGTAGGCCCAGCTGGCCAGAGCGGCCCAGGACTTGGCCAGCTCAGGGGCCTGAGTGGTGGAGAGCTGGTACAGCTGCCCCAGCACAAAGTCCGGCTCCCCGACACCCACGCTCACTGCCAGAGAGAACAATTCCAGGGGTGAGGAAGGAAAAGAGCAGGAATACAGCTGGACTTGCTGATAACAGGACTGGGGCTCCATCACTGCTGTTCACCAAGTGCGGCTTTGATAACAAACACACGCAAGCACACATTTTTACTTCAGCTGTTAAGTGGTTTCCCGCCAGCTGAAGTCGATTCCAGCTGTAACGTCAGCGTCAGGCTGAGAGCAAAGCATGCTTCCCTGCCCCGGGTCTCAGCAGTGCTGTGCAGCACAGCTAAATGCATGTGTTGCATTTCCTTTCTTCCCTACCTGTGGTCTCCGCGGTGATGCGGGGCACGGCCTGGTCCTCGACGGGCAGCTCCAGCAGGGCGCCGATGTTCCTGCCGAGGGGCGACAGGCCGGAGGCGCCGGCGCTCCTCTTCACCACCTGCTTGAGCTGCGGGGTCAGGTCCTTCCAGTCGGCCAGCAGCCACTTGCAGAGCGTGAGCACCGAGCGGCAGGCCGCCTGCTCGCTCTTCCCCGAGCGGCAGTAGGACAGGGCGCACAGGCTCAGCATCTCCATCGCCGAGGCGGACTGGCCTGCCGGGCAGCAGGGGGCACAGAGAGGCTCGCTCAAAAACACTGACAAACAATATCAGCTGGGAGTATCATTCAACTTCCACCCGCACCCCACTGTATAATTCCTCATTACATTATTATCATTTAGCAGACACTCCTATGCAGAGCGACTTACATAGGTTACAATTGTTACATGTTATCAATTTAGACGGGTGGATATTTACTGAGGCAATTCTGGGTTAAGCACCTTGCCCAAGGGTACAGCAGCAGTGCCCGAGCAGGGAATCGAACCAGCAACCTTTTGGTTACAAACCCTGCTCCTTACCACTATGCAACACTGCCAACCCTCTGACACCCTTAGCATGTTATTCTATTTCAGACTGTCAGTACACGTTTTAAAACACGGCAAGTTACATTTAAAAACGTGCCCTAGGTTGCTGAATCTGAAACTTTAGTTTTACAGGGATGCACATGCAAGAGAACGATGTCTTCCCTTCCACACTGCCCGATCTACTGACCTGCAGTAAAGAGCACCTTCGCCTTCTCAATCTCCAGCTCGGGGCCCCACTTCTCTCCCACAGCGCCGTCGAGAGACAGGCGCTTGAAGAGCTGCACCAGCTCCGAGCTGCCGGCGCAGGCCTTGACGGGCGTGTCGCTGCACTGCCCCAGGAGCCTGGTGGCCAGGGCGATGTTCCCCTGCTTGCGGGCGAACTTCACAGCCGTCAGACACAGCTCCATCAGGTGGGAGTCAACGGGAGCGGAGGAGCCTGCAGGGGAGTGAGGCGCCAAAGCGTCAGAACACAAGCGCAGCCAGGTTCCAGTTTCCCACGGGTGCAACACGGCGCCGGGAGCCTCGGCCTACCTTTGAGCTTGACGGAGAGCTGCCTCTGAAACATGGTGTACCTGAGGGCGTGCAGCCAGGGCTGCACGTCCTGCTGCTTACACGTACCCAGAGCCTGGCTGCACAGAGGGATCAGCCGGTCCTGTGGGAGAGGGACAACGGGGACAACACATCAGAGAGGGAGAGAACATATTGGAGTTTGAGTGAGTGAGAATGTGGGTATGTGCATGTGCGTGAGAATGTGTGTGTTGTACTCTGCCTCACTCGTAAGTCGCTCTGGATAAAAGCACCTGCCAAATGAATAAATGTAAATGTAATGTGTGTGCATGTATGCATGCGAGTGAGTGTGTGTGTGTGAGAGAGAGATGTGTGTGCATGCGTGCGTGTAGCACACCTCAGAGGCCAGCTGGCTGCTCAGGAAGCTCTCCAGGTAGGTGGCGCAGTGCAGCTGCATGGTGCTCATGGTGGGCAGGGAGCCTGACAGAGTGAGAGTGGAAAGCCGCAGCGGCCCAAGGGAGACGCGCCCCGTCTGCTTCAGGTACTTCACCAGCGTCCTGGAATGACAAATACCTCTCACAGTCACAAACCAGAGACCTGCCGCAGCGTAAGAGCAACCAAAATTACATTACATTACTGTCATTCAGCAGACGTTCTTATCCAAACCGCCTTACAGTGATTGCAATTATATATATGACGTCCTTTTACATAGCTAGATATTTAGTGAGGCAATTCTGGGTTAAGTACCTCACCCAAGGGTACAGCAGCAGTGCCCCAGTAGGGAATGGAATCCTCAACCTTTTTGGTTACAAACCCTGCTTCTTACCACTGTGCTACACTGCTGCCCCAAAACAATCCAAATTAGATAACAAATCTCACAAACTGGAATACATGTCTGCACCCAGCTGGTGTGAAATGAAAGAGGAACTGACTCTGAGGAGGGAGGGGGTTTCGGGTCCTGCTCGCTGTGACAGGCTGACGTGACGACTCCCACGGCGCTCCTCAGAAGCTGCACCTCGATGGCCTTCTGCAGCTCGGTGGGGTCCGGACTGAGCACGGCAGGCAGCAGCCGCCTCAGGTCTGCGCATACAGGAAACGGACACAGCAGAGCGTTCACTGCGAGCCGCGGGTGTGACCGTCTCACTTCGCTTCACTCGCATCACTTATCAGATGCTTTGGACCTCGCCTTAACGCCGTGACCAGCAGAGGACACGTTCACAGGTCACAAATTAGAACCAGCAGGATTAGCTGACCGTAACACATCCTCAGGTTTCTGTACAAAATCTTGCAGCAGACAGACTTAACTCTGCCTGTCAACAAAGTGATTTAGGACCAAGACAGACATACCTAGCTTGTCCCTCGAGGTCGAATTGAGGAACCCAAAGTCCTCCCCTGGCAGGAGGCCCAGCTGTTCTTGACACTCGGTGAAATCTCCCTCCTCAAAGCTGCTCAGGGCCCTGGGACAGTCACAGTGCAGCAGCAAATAAGTTTTGCTCATACTGAAACTGATACAGTACCTGCACATCCTGTATTTTAAACCCTTCCGTGCTCTGCGGACCTGATGTAGTTGAAGTCGGTCTTGAGGCTGATGGTGGAGCCGCTGGTGGTCTTCTTGAGGGCCATCATGCTGGCCTGCCACTCCTGCACGGAGGCCCAGTCGCACAGAGCCACGTAGCACTCGCACGCCTTGTTGGCCAGGAAGTTGGAAACCTCGGGGGAGCAGTCGCTGGGCTTCAGAAGAACGGTCTTCCTGCCGTCCCCTAGGAAGCGAAGAGCAGAGACAGCCCTGCAGTTGGTGCCGCCTGCCTCACACAGATGAGTCGTAAAACTTCACCGGATCCCCATGACTGTGTACTTATCAGCTACTTGCAGGAAAGCACTTGTCATTATGAATGTGCAAACAGTCACTGGACAGTTCAAACACCCGTCCACTGCAATTGCAACAGCCGGCATGCTGTATGTTAGTTGCTTTTCTAATTTGCCCTAGATGAGATCGTTTGCTGACTCAATGATTAAATGTAAATGTAATGTTAGCACTGGGCCTCACAGCTCATATTCTGCATGCGAGTACTGGGCCTCACCATTTGCTGTGTTCTTTGGGCTGCTGGTGACCTTCATTAGGGACCGGTCGAAGCCCTTGATGGAACAGTCCATTCCGGTGATGGCCCCCAGCTGCTCCTGGTACTCCACAGCCGCCTTTTCAAACCTGCAAGCACAGGGCCGGATTAACCCCTCCTGTTGGGTGCTGGGGGAACTTGAATACGCTTCTAAACAGGCAGCAGTTTCACCCCCTGTGTTACGTTCCCCATAAGCAGTCGGTGCAGAAAAGCGGCCCTCACCGTCCCTCGGCCTGCAGGGCCACGGAGCCCACCCAGCCCAGGCTGCGGCCTGCCGTGGCCGAGCTCCAGGCTGCCAGGCCCTGGATGGCTTCCGGGCAGCGCAGCTCACACAGCGCCTCCACCAGCATCACGACGGGAAGCTCCACGTCCGAGCCCTGAGGGAGGCAAACACTGCACTCAGGACCCAGAGAACCAACACATTACATTGCGTTACCGTCATTTCACAGATGCTCTTATCCAGAGCGACTTACATACAGTGGGTTACAATTTCATCAATTACACAGCTGGATATTTACTTAACACACAACTGCCTAAGTACCTTGCCCAAGGGTACAACAGCAGCGCCCGAGCGGGGAATCAAACCTTTTGGTTACGAGCCCTGCTCCTTAAAACTGCACCACACCGCTGTCCCCACATGGCATTCAACATTTAAGAGCAGGCATGGGAGGGAGAGCTGGGCGGTAAATGCAGACGGCATCAACCATGCCATTGACCCTAAGTGCTCCCATACCTTAGCTCTCATCTGAAATGGGAAATCAACTTTGCCCTCAGGAATGTCAGATGATGACTCCAAGCGGACTTCGCACTCACGTGAGCGGAGCTGCTCTTTATCTCAGTCAGCAGGTCAAAGCCGTGGCGGATGGTGACGGCAGGCTGGCCCGACAGCAGGCCCACCCTCATCAGCGCCAGGCGGATCCGGGTCAGCCAGTCCTGGCACGTCTGCCGGTTGGTGTAGAAGAAGGTTCGGATGCCCTACGTGAGATGGGAGGAAATCACATCAGCGCCTGGAGCCAAGACGAGTGAAGCCCTGAGGCTCTAACCAACAGAACATACTAACATGAGACATACAGAATACAAAACCAGGAATACACGAAGGAACAGAAAACAAGGAAGTTGTTCAGTATGCGGCCTGGTTTTATCAGGAGGTGCTCTTACCTTGGGCGGGGCCGTGAGGGCGTTGGCGCAGCCCTCGTAGGCGTTGTACATGAGCTTCTCCAGGTTCTCCAGGAACTGCAGCAGGAGGGTGAGGCGCAGCTGGTTGGTGTGGTGGCCCTCGTCGCTCTCCCCGCTGCTCCACTGGCTCAGCTCCTGCTCCGGGTTCACGCTGTGGGCCGCCAGGCTGCGGATTATCCCTGGAGGGGAGCGACGGAAAGAGAGGGGTTCAGACACGGAGAATGCGGAGAGAGGACACCCGCATCGCCGCCGCCGCCGCCCCACCCCGGCGCCCGCCCACTTTACCTTCGATGGTCTGGAAGGTGTCCTGCGCGCGGCCCAGCGGGGTGCGCAGCTTGGAGAGCACGGTGAACTGCGCCGCCTCCCACACCGCCCACTGCCACAGCACCGCCTCCGTCCGCAGCAGCACCCGCGGCACCGACACCGCCTCCCGCTTCTCCAGCCGCTGGCAGCTGTGGAAGAGGCGCTCCAACCAGGGCTCCTTCCTGGTGGCACACACATGCACACGCACACACACAGTCATTCACCACTGTACGCAGCTATCGTGGCAGAGCGTATGTGGCATGTTCTTTAGTCATTTTCAGCAGCGTGCCCCAATTTCACTCGAATGAGCTCTGACTTAATCGCAGCACAAATGGTGGCACATATTTTAAAAAAAACAGACCAATAAGGCCAGCGCAAAAGAGGTCGATTCTGTAAGCAGAAAACGATCTGACCCAGCCCTTTGGCTCTGGGAGGACTGATTAAAACATAGCCTGCAGCATTCATTGCCCGAGACGTCTTCAACAGGACTCACCCGCCGCGGTGCACGGTTCCATACAGAATGAAGCTGATCAGGTCGGAGAAGTCTTGAGGGTGGAAGGTGTTGCTTGGAGATTTGCTCATGTGTTGGCGGATGGCCAGCGAAATGTCCTGAATCTCGGCGTGTCCACGGTTGCTGCGTGCACAACACAGGAACTCGCATAATTAAAGACACTGCTTTCATACCAAAACTCCACAGACAAAGGAACGGGGCACCAGCCTTCAGGAAAAAGCCTCACTAACATCTACGTAAAGTGGACATTACATGGTAGACTCCCGTTTTATTTTTGTAGTGAGAAATATGAGCATGCCCTCTGAAGTTCTGACTAGGGGAGCGGCAGCCTATAAGCTCACCTCAGAGCCACGTCCAGGGGGATGCTCCTCAGCAGCTTCCCGAAGGCCTGTCTGACACGAACCGCGGAGTGGACCAGCTGCACCCGGCACACATCCACACACCTGTGAAGGCCAGAGGGTCAGAGGCCAGACAGTCAAGGGGCTGGCTGCCTGAAACTGAGATTTCCCCACTGTCCTGGCCCAGTATGCTGCCTACACTGACAAGCAGGAGATGAGGTGCCGTGTGCAGCGTTGTTTCGGCTGCGGTTTGGGAGCACCGTACCTCTGCAGCAGCTCGGTGGGTAGGGATGAGGACAGCACCTGCAGGCTGTTGCACGTCTGCAGGCAGACAGCTGCGTCTTCGTTCAGCGCTGGAGGAGGAGAAAACACACCGGTACAGGCTTCCATGAAGGCACTGCTTCAAGAATCTACCCAAAATGTGCACTGGAATTACACAGCTAGTAAACCAGCCAAAATATACAGCTACTGGAAAAAAAACAGTGGTTAAGGCAAAGTTTGTGAATATGGCTGGTGTAGATGGTGCACGCAGCCCTCCCCCTCACCGTTTGCCAGCAGGCCTTTGCAGAATTTGTGGAATGACGGAAGAGAGAAGAGAGGGGAGTAGGTCTCCGATTTCTTCATCACAAGGGAAACCTCCAGAGCCCAGGTCAGCAACAGCCTCCTGCGGGAATTTAAAGGCCGTTCAGCCTCACACTCTTACACTGCTCTCAGTCACAAAGCACCCCTGGGCGTCTTTGAAACACACAAAATGCTTCTGTGATATACTCTATTACACATCCTGTGCTTCTCTCTGGGGCTTTCAAAATGTTAATGTGCACTGCTTGCTCCAAAAACATTTCTCTTTACCACAGAGTTACACAGACACTAATGAAGTGCATGATTGAGACCTGACATAAACAGGAAGAAGAGACTCAACACTGGGGATTATGGTATATCAGCATTCCTTGGTCACAGATGTAAGCACGTGATACAAGGTATGTGTGACCGACGTATAGATTTTACATTTCATTCAAATATTTTTTTTTGCTAGGAACAGTGAATGTTTTGGGCTGGGACTATCTACATAATTAAGGACAGTGACCGAGTAATTTGCCTGATTAGATCTAATGAATGCTTAATGACAGAAGATGACTGTACCGGGCCTCGGAGTAGAGGTGCTCCTTGCCTAGCAACATGCCCAGCAAGCTGAGGAGAGTGCTGAAGTGCTTCTTAGTTGCCGTGGTAACCGTGCTGATGACAGCCCCGTCGAAGAGGGAGGGAGAGGAGGAGCTGAGGCTGCTGGAGATGAAGTGATCGTGTCTGCAGCGAAGACAAAGACGCGACGATCACACCGCTGTACACGAGGTCGTCGTCGGGTGACGCCACCCGTGACCCGCTCTCAGAGGAACGCCGCCGCGAGCGAATGATTTACCTGGTGCAGTGCGAGTAGAGAGTGTAGAGGACAGCGTACTGGACGACGGGGTGGTAGACGGACAGCTCGGAGTGCACCACCACCAGATTCTGGCTGAGCAGCGCGAACACGGTGGGGGACAGCGCCCACATCTGGCAAGAGCACAAATCGCACCGATAGGGTCACACATCCGGGCGTGTAAACCGCCAACACAACACAACACAACGCTATCACTGCCCAAGACATCCCTCTGACCACCACTGCTTCACCCTGCAGCGCTTGGAACATACTGTACTGCAACAGCAGCGCAACGCAGTAAGCAGAGTGCAGAATAGAGCGCAGCAGTGCGTGCGCGCGGCCCCTCACCCCGATCAGCGAGTTCTTGGTGTTGCCGATGGTGGTGAGCGCGCTGAGGTTGAAGATGAGCGTGAACTCGGCTCTCTCGGGGGGCAGCCGGGTCTGGGCGAAGGCGGGGTGCTGGATGTGGGGGCAGGCCGCCTGCAGGCCCAGGGGGATCAGGAGGCTGTTGAGGGCACAGCCCATCTCCCCCAGCACCAGCTTGTAGGCCGCCTCCAGGATGGGAATGTTCTTCAGGCTCAGGACGGCCTGGTACACCCCTAGGGCTGCGGCCATCACCTGAAACACGCGCAGACACAACGTCGGAACCATCAAAATGCCACATGGCTTCTTTCCCTCTTAAAAAAAAAAAAAAAGATTTTTTCTTATAACCCTACATGGATGCATAATCACTCCCCTCAGATGGTTTTACGAGCAAAACTTTAATCTACAATTCATTAGCAGCAGATGTACTCAGTGAAGTCTAGCACGGTCATTAGTCTTAGTCTGTTTATAACTCTGCGCTCGGCGCTCCAGAGATGCTATTCACGATAGGGCCTTGTGTACCTCTTTCTCCCTGTGGAAGCGGAGCTCCAACAGCTGGGAGTCTGGCGCCAGCAGCTTCTCCACGAACGAGGAAGGCAGCTTGGTGTTAATCTGGTCAACAATCTGCAACACAGCCCCAAGGACAGAGTTAATCGCGCTCCGCGGTGTCGCGGGCCCTGACAAGAGCCCCGACTGAAAGCGCTAAAAATACAGACAGGAACGGGGCGCGGGGAAAACAACACCTATCAGACTGACGAGGGGGAAAGTCTCACAGGTTGCTGGTGAAATTCCACGACACGCAGACGGTGACCCCGTGCGTTAACGCTCTAAACGGGTGTCACTGCGCACCTATGGCCGGCTGCCAGCGCGCTCCTCGAGGAGCGGGGACCTTACCAGCGTGAGCAGGTTGAGGACGGCGATGCAGTACTCGGGCCCGCAGGCCTGGCAGCTCTGCAGCTGGGTGAGGCCGTAGGAGATGACCGCGTCCGTCACCTGGTGCACGCCCGCGTCCACGCTCACCAGCAGCACGCACACGCACTCGTTGGCCGCCGTCAGCACCGCCTCGGAGAAGAGCACCTGCTTGGCCGTGGTGACGCAGGCGAGCACGCGGTTTAGCACCTGTTATGGCGAGGACACACCAGAGAGTTTGGTTTGACATTACATGGCATTGAGCAGATGCTCCTATCCAGGGTGACTTACATCAGGTACAGGTTTTTACAATGTTACCCATTTACACATCTGGATACTCTGGGTTAAGCACCTTGCCCAAGGGTACAACAGCAGTTCCCCGGCAGTGATTCAAACCAGCAACCTTTTGGCTACAAGCCTTGCTCTTTACCACTATGCTACACTGCTGCCCTCTTTGAGGCAAATGGGGAAAAAGTTGTTTTTGTACCCTGTTAGATATACAGCATTCAGCTTGACGTACATCAATGACTCCACAGATCTTAATAGTGAGAGAGGCTGACAGAGAGGGGGGGTGATGGGGCTCTTACATCAGTGACGTATGCTTCGGTGATAGGGGGCCCACGGACAGGGCTGAAGCGCTCCCCAATGCTGCGCACCACAGTGCTAAAGACGCGCAGCAGGGCCGCCAGCTTGGGCAGGGACACGGAGGGTGGCGGGATGTCCTCGTCCACAGACTCCCCCGACGCCACATGGCTGAGGTCCTGCAAACAGTACAGGACAAACACACCACCGCCATCACTCATATTAAACCTGGCTTGCACACAGAGGCTGCCAAACATGAACCGTTCAAACGCCTATTATATTTCACCTTGAAGTGAACTCAAACCCGAATGAAGCTCATACTGAGGTGGTTCAATGCATCAGGGGTACAAGTGCAGCACTGGCGATAGCATACCTCAGCATAGGCCTCCATGTCCTCCAGAAATTGCCCTAGTAAGGTGGTGGAAAAGGCGAGGTCTGCCACCCAGAACTGCTCCAGACTCTGCAGCCATCCTGTGGATGCAGAGAACACAGATGAGCCCCATTCCCCAATTCACACCAACTGCCACGGGAAGGTAAAACCAGGTCCCTTTCGATCGCTGCTCACCTGACACCTGCAGGGTGAGTGACGGCCGCTGCGTGTGGTCGATGTGCCACCCCACCAAGATGTCTACGGTGTCCTGCAACACAGAGAGCACACACCTGCACTGAGCGCGCGCCCTTGTCTTCCCGAGCGAAACGGCCAGAGTGGCCGGAGCGGCCTGCTTACTCTGAAGTTGGTGCTGAAGATGTGCGGGTAGCAGCGTGCCACCAGCAGGATACACTTGACGCTCTGGCACAGCAGCTCCGGCGTGTCCAGGTTCTCCAGAATGGACTGCAGGCTGCTCATCACCAGCTGTTTCAAAGACACACAAACACCACCTGCTGCAGCTTTCTTTTCCTAACAGGCCTAATGCAAGCGCTGGATGTGGCAATAGCTCTTCCGTAATTCCACATAACTTGGCCGCAGCCCACGAACGGCCGGCCCTTTGTTTCTTACCTGCATGACCGAGGAAAAGCCCTTCCTCTCGCCGGCTGTCTCCAGAGCCTTGTACGTCGCCACCAAGTACAACAGCTTGACCTCATCCTTGGTGGACGAGCTGTACTTGAGAAAGATCCACTTGAAGATTTTCTCGGCCTCGTAGCTGAGGGAGGCACACAGCAGACCCAGACAGCAGGCTGCCTCCTGTCTCAGCTCCTGCAGAAGTTTACTGCTGCAGGACGAGCAGACGAAAACCAGTGTGAAGTACTACACCAATGATCACTTCTAGTGACTATGACAGTGGAATTCTCAAATCACATTCATCTCCCAGGACAAACACATGAGACTTTGTGAGGACATTTAAGCAAATGAGCTGTGTCTGTTCAGAAGTGCATACCTTTCATTTAAAACATCATTTATGGTAGCCAGGATTGTATCCAACTGCTTCGCCAGGACCTGTAGATAAGAAAACAGTTTCTCAACATAAAGAACCCCAGCAGTTCACTTGAAGGAGAAGCCCAGAAGGCGCAAGGCATGCTACTGTTTTTGCTCAGATTTTCACTTGTTACACCACAAAAAAAGGCCATGAAACCCAGACAATTTATTGAAAAATTCACAGAATGTCAGGTTTGTGGGCAGCAATAGGCACCATTTGGTAAGGCTACACAAATTTTCCCCTCCACTCACCCATTTTAGGCTTGTCTCACCACAACCAATACAGTCACATAGGGGTGAATCCAATCCTCTGACACACACGCAGTCAACAGCTATTCTTTACGCAATAAGTCACACAGTACACCATCAGAGGGTGCTCATTAGAGGATGGGCACTACTCCAATGACATCAACTGAGTGACTTACGGGTGCCTGGTGAATCACAGGGTGCGTACGTGTGGCAAGATGAGGAAGGGGCTGACCAGCGGAATGAAGCCCATTTGTTCTGCTGCTGTGGGCTCCCAGTCATTGTTGGCAGACGAATTGTTTTGAACTTGGATGATAATGCTCAGCCTGCACTCAAGACCGGTGCCTCGCTGCCTGAGCCACTCAGGAGCTTGTAACTTGTTTTTAAAGACTCAGGGAACTGAAAACTACAAAGACATTCAAACTCTCTACACCTAATATACAACAACCAAGAACTATCAGCAATATGACCTTACAGTTCTGTGGGCTGCAGTGTGTAGTAAATAATGTCACATACTGAATGCTGGCATCTGCCCAGATCAAACTGACTGCACGGAATAGACTTCTGTGATCAAAGACGGCGGCATGGTCTTTTCTCCCTGTGTTTATCTCGATTGCTTTTTAGAGCTGATGACAAGGGAGCCAATGCAATTATACAGCTTGCCAACTCTGCCCACAGGTTGCCTGTAAGCAGGCCAGCACCAGTCACACAAGAGGGCTATGCTGACACAGGTGAGCAGTACAGCACCTGGAACCTGAACTAAGAGGCCCTACAGTGGAAAAAGGGCATTATTACAGGACTGAGTATCATGCATGTTTACTCCACACATCTTAATTTCAAATACTGAAAAAATGGGAAGAGCGTGCTAGTGCAAAACCAAATACAATGGAATACTTATAGTAACAATTAAATAGGCTGACCCATCCCTGACCTTGAAGGGACTGGGAGGGAGGTCAAGAATGCGCAACACAGGACAGACAATGAAAGAGAATGTCGACACAGGCCAAGAAGCTAGCAGACGTTTGTCTTCCATGAGTTGTGGGACTCACCGCTTTATTCTCAGGGTGCTGAATGAAGTCTTTCAGCTGTTTCATGGTGGCCAGTCTGCGGTCCCTGTCATCCTCCCGGGACACCCTCCTTAGAAGATTGGCCAGCCGTGACTCATCAGAGTGAGGCAACGGTCTATCTGTGGGGAGCCAGACAGGGGCCAAGTCATTTCAGGGCCTGCACATCACTCATAACCCATAGAGAGAAGGTGGCTTCAGGCAGGCAGTACCTGTGGCCTCCTGGGACTTGGACGGTCACCTACCCTGTGATTTCCTCATGTCCTTTGAAGCTAAAGCACGGTTTCCATGCTGAAAACGGGTTGAATCCACAGTCACATCGTTGACTCTCAGCTCTTGCCCCAGTGTCTTCCAATGAAAAGTGTTTTCACAGATACCTCCATCAACTTCATAGCCACCTACCGAAGCAGACAGAGACACCACTTCAACCAGATGAAAAGTCTTGTGATGTATATTCGGGTTAGGGTTAGGGTTGGCCAGACGATAAGCACCGCTGGATATTGCCAAGTTTCATGTTGTGATGAAATGTGAAGTCTGAATGAAAACAAGAAGGCAACAATCTGGCAATTTGAAAGCTTTTCACAAGCAACAAGGCTAACGCGGAACAAAAACCAATGTAGATGAAATTATCAATGCAGGTGTTCCCTCATTAAGTCTATCTCTGGCTTTACGGGAAACCACACCTCGTGGTTATTTATAAGCCTCTGAAACACCCTTTAGTTTCTCTTTCTTTTCCTTACACACAACTCTCAGACCAGCTAGCAGCAGGGCGTCCTAATATCCAGGCACCTAAACATGACAATGACGCCATACATACATCACTAACCACAGCACTTATGACAGAACCATCCACAAGCATATTTTTAGACTGGGAGGCCAGATGCCAACAGGAAACTACCGTTGTAAAACAGAAAAGGAAGCTATGGGAGAAACTGAAAGTCGTGATTGACTTCGACACAGAAAATCAGCTCTGCCTGCCTGCTTCTCACATAACCAGCCAAGACCAGTAATAGGATAATGCAAAGCAAATGGAAACTGAGAATGAGCAGCAGAGGGCTTTTGGCGGCTGGGGTACAACATGCTGGGTGAGGTTGAGGCACCCACCTCCTTCTCCAAGTGTGCTGGCGGCTGAGATGGCCTCATCGTGCGGTGGCGGGGTGTCAGGCGGGTTGCAGGGCGGTGTGTCGAAAAGAGGTGCTACTCCGCAGTCTCCTGAGGCACTGCACTTGACGCCGTCCGGGGTGGCTGACACGCTGTCACCTCTGAAAGACAGGCAAGGTCAGCGTGTCTGCGCTTCGTGGCAAGAGAAGCCTCACCGGCACTGAGCGCTCTGAACTGACGCACATGCCCACCCGCACCAGGCTTTAGTCTGTGACTTCTTTAGCAATCTCCATGAGCTCTGCTGCAGAATGCCACTTACTAAGGAAGCGTGATATTGGATTTTTGCCGATATCCGATGTGCCGATATTTTCAAACTCATTTTGGCCGATTGCCGATACCGATATAGTGTGTGTGTGTGTGTATAATCATATATATATATATATATATATATATATAGATGCCACGTAATTTAAAAATGGTCTCACTCCCATCCGGAAGCAGAGAGAAGCTTATTTGTCTTATAATGATCGCTGTCTTATTTCCCATTGCATTCTCTCCTTATGGAGCCACGATACTGAATGAGCAGAGACACAATAAAGTTACAGACTTTATTCGCTGCTCAGTGTCATTGTGTAAGTGTACAAACACAAAAATTACGCCCTCTGTTCGAGTCCTAAAGCAGGAACTAGGCGATTGCGGGTTGTCTTATTTTCCATTGCTGTCTCTGCTTCCGGAGCCGCGTGATTTAAAAATTTTCTCGCGTCCCCTCCAGAAGCGGAGAAAAGCTTAGCAGCACACAGCTAGTCAGAAACTTAGCTGGGGGTCAATCGAAACCATTAGGACCTCCGTTCGAGTCCCAAAGCACGAGCTCGGCAATCGCGGGCGGTCTTGTTTCATTTCAAATTGCATGCTCTCCTTACCGAGCCGCGTTATATAAAAATGGTCCCACGCCCCTCCAGAAGCAGAGAAAAGCTTAGCAGCAGGCAGCTAGGATCCTCCCATAGTGAGAAACTTAGCTTTACCCCTCCTCGCATCACTGGTGCTTTACAAGCATTGCAAATATCAATTTTGTTATCTGTTTCAGATATTTTGAAATACTTCCATACAGCTGACATGTTGAAGCTTGTTGCTGGCGCTCATAATAAACATTTAGCGTCATCGCGTGCGCATAGTTAACGCGTCACCTTATCGGCCAGGCACATCGGCAGAAATTTTCATATCTGCCGATGCCGATAATTAATTTCTTACGTTTTTATCGGCCGATACCCATGTCGTGCCGATATCATCGTGCATCCCTACCACTTACAGGTTCTCGGAGCTGCTCTCCGGAAAAATAAATATTAGCAGTTTATCAGCATGGACCTAAAAGAGGCTTAGAATGAGCCAGTGCCTACCCACACACGTGGCGATGTATTATTTGTGCCTAAAACATATGCGAATGATCAATGAAGGTGGTAAAACTTAAGTAAACTTCACTACTTTATGGACTGTCCAACTTAAGACACAGCTAGCACATTTCAACACTATGGAAATAAAGCAACACCCATACTCCCAACTCCAAAGTCTGCTCTGATAAACTTATATAAAATGAGTTCCAGGAAGTTTTACACAACAAATCTGAATAATCATGCTGAGTAAGTAAAAAAATGCCCAGTGGGAAGACTGAAAAATTACAATTTGTTTAGCTCTTTTACCATGCACTGAAAAGGCAAACAGTACAAAATATATCTAAGTAAGAATCATTAGTGTTCCAAGAAAGTACATTTTGTAATGAAAATAGGAGACACTGCAATATTTATTCCATGTAAGATCACCCCTTTTCCACAGTAGATGGCTTGGGTTTTCACCAACTTACTGAATATGGCCACGAGTTATAGCTTGCAGTTTCTCTAAGATGTAACATTTCCCTCACTGTGCAAACCAGGCAGTCCCTACTTTTCAGACACCTACTTTTCTTTCCTGGAAACTCAATCATAAAGGGGATCTTTGGAAATGGAAACTTGTTTTCCCACAGATGCATTATAGTCGGGTTATTCTCCTAAAGTAAGATGTTTCTTTTTCCTAAAAACAGCTCTATAAACGTGACATTGTCAAATACTCTTAAGATCTTAAAACTGTACACATTTTAAAATTCAAATTCTTACCTAAGAAGTAAAACTTAAATATTGAGTCTGGTGACTTGCCCTGCATGGCATTTGGGAATGACAGGGCAGAAAAACTGATAAGATGTATCATGACCAGGTGTTCCACACCATAAGCAAGGCATACTTAAGAAATACAGTAAATAAATCACCTTCAGCTCCACATCATGAGTTTTACAATGAAAACAGCCCACCAACAGATAACACAAGAACCTCAAAATATAGACCGCCAATGGGTTAAAAAAATTTTTTTAAAGTTGCCTTTTCAGACTTTGTTCCTTCACATTTGGCTGCAAGCTTTCCTTCTCGCTTCTCATTCTCACTCAATCGCCTCTCTCACCATAAATCAAGATTTTGTGTAAAAAGAACAATTAATGGCAGAATTTTTACAAATGTAGTGAACATGGCTTGTTATGAAACACAGACTCTGTGCTATCTCCATGTACATCCACTCAGTCATAATATTTAAATGCTGAGTGGTGAAGTTAAACTTAGTACTACAGGGGACTGACATGAATTTTAAACTGCAAAAGGTAGTTTTGCATGGCTATTACTTCTAAATCTGTACACAATCCCAGTGGTTTGAAATCACCATTTCAGTTAAATTTCAAAATGTCTGAAACAGGGAAAATTCAAGTATCAGGTTCATCTTCACAAACATAAATTTGCCTACTGATAACTGATTCCAAATACTTAACTAAACCACAAAGAGAATATCAAAAACGAGGACATTTTAACTACAACGTGTTTATTTGGTCAGGATTATTTCAATATGTGGTTGGTGTAATCTGGCATATGATTTATTTATCTGCTTTCTTGTATTGTGCTCATGGATCTAATTTAATGAGGTAGTGATGAAATAACTAAGCAGCTGTAAGAACAGATTTTAAAAGTGCCTTAGCTTTATGCTTAAAGTTTTCATACTTGATTGTATCTCTTGCAATGATTCAGTTCCCTACCCATCTATCACTTACCTGTATGAGTAAAAATCACTAGTACATAGTACTATGAATGGAACTGGATAGGTGTTGGCTAAGCACCTGAAATCGGAAATGGCCCAGAATATCTGTTGGTTCACCCTTACTGACTTCCACCCTATGGTGATCTAAAGCAGTAAGATATGCAGGTAGATAACCTTTGTCATTTCAAAGAATGATATCCAAATCCACAAACCCGTGATTTGGTTAGCTCATGGCATCCATATTTTCCTGTGTGGCAACTTCCAACTTGGTAATAAGTGTCATATGGCAAAATATCCACTCAAGTGGCATTACAGTTAATTAGGAAGTGATGTTTTTAGAGTTACGGTCAGAAATAGCAAAACAGGAAGACCCCGAAGGTCAACAGGAAAAACAAACCATAACTCTGTTTGAAAATGAATCACCAAACTGACCTACTTTCTTTGGATTTCAACAAAAACTTGTATGACTATAAGGTAGATAATAATCCTTCTGAATGACAATACATTAGATTTTTCACTTCATTTTTCATCACCATGTGACCACCACTGTTAGTTATGACGTATACTACATACTTTCATACATTTTGCATTATGGCAGAAACTGTACTATATTGTATTTAACAGTACTTCCATAATTTACCATTTTACACCATTGTGATCATATTTTTCACTCTTGGAAACCCATCTGACATATACATTTATACGGAGGCAATTGTGTGTATTGGGAGGAACTCAACTGCAATACATGCAACAGGTATAAATGTTTACCATAAGAAGCAAGTCAGGTGTGTCTCTAGCCGGTGTAACTGGCCCATGGTTAAGAAAGGAGTTTCTAAATAGTACAGATATAAAAACTATCAATGACTTTGGAACACCTAAAGAAAGTATCATAATATTAATACTGCTGCCACTCTTTGTCTGTTCTCACTTTTTTCCTCATTTAACATTTTGTCCTCAACCCTCAAACAATAGAGAACCCACCTAGATTGTAGATATAAAATGTAAATTTCACATTTTACAACAGGCAGACCAGAAATATAAACAAAATCAGTTGCCCTTGCACCTGTCTTATTTGGCACCTTAAGACTTTAATGTGAAAATGTGCTCTTAACTGCGTGCTGCAGAATCAAATCATTCAAGGGCCATTCGAAACCACACAACAGCACCTATCAATTGTAATGCAGCTCTTTTAAGAGTCTGTGAAAGGTCACTGCTATTATTCTTAATATCATAAGTATTATGTGTGAGAGGTGGATAAGTCTTATTATGCATAATCATTATTGAACAATAATATATTTCACCAGCACTACATTTTCATGTATTTGTTAACTTATATACTGTACTAGTCCCTCACCGCTACAGTATAGGAAACTTAAGATTGGTGCAGTCCTATTCAAAGCATACCTGAAGATGCGCTCTAGACACACCCATTCCAATCATTTCCTGCTTTGAGAAAGTCATTCCTTCTTTATTCTAACTCAAAAAGCTTCCATTTCGCGTGTGTGTATATTACAGGAAACTCACTACAGACCAAAGTCCTGCTACAGACCAAAGTTTGAAGCTCAGAATGGCAACGCATACAAGGACAATGGCTAATGACCGAGAAACAGCTACCTACGCTGTAGTTTCTAAAATCAAACCAATTGCCTGACACTAACTGTAAAGGCCATACAGATCACACTGGCATTATAAGACATAAAATGTAGTCAAATATATGTTTGTGGAACAAAACTAGTCCAGCTAGCTGGCGAACCGTCAAAATCCCAGGATGTAAGCCAGGTAACGTTAGCGAAGTACAGCACATTTGTGCGTCTGCGAAGATGTAAGGTAGCTAAAATTTAGTGAATAAGATGGTTAATACATTGCGGTAAACAGTGGACAAAGCAAGTCTCTGTGGTTCAATTAACGCCAGGCAATTAACGATAACTGAGCAGGTTAATTTAGGTATAACCATACAGCTCGACATCCACTTTGATAGTTCTGAAGATGCTAACCAGTTAGCTAAATAGCTTGGTATAGGCATATAGCTAGTTAACGTGACAAAAATGCCGAAACCAGAGTCAATAAATCATTTAAATAATTTTAATAACGCATCAACCAAACATTAGATAGCTTTGCAGAACAGTCTATGAAATGTTTTAAATCACACTTGCTAGCTAATGTTAGCTACAAATAGCTACAAAACGTGTGTGTAGTAGCACACTACTTCGATCCATCTTGCCATCTCTTGTTAAAAGAAAAAAAGCTGTACTACAATAATGACTTATGTTTCTGTGCATTCGCACATTTGATCTCAAACACAACGTGGATAACGGTAGCTAGATTAAATAAGATGTCTAGCTACCTGGCTGATTTTAAAGAAGGCCAGCTAGCAGGCTAAGTAATGTAGCTAACGTGAGCAATGTTGCGGATGCCTTACTAGCTAGCTACATCCCAGCAGAAAATGTAGAAATCTAAATTATTGCGTTAGACAGATTGCCAGTAACTAACCAGGTAGCTAATTATTTTCAGTGATCATAATACACAGCCGACTGGTTAGAGTGATTTCACGTTTAGGCCCGAAACAAATTAGCTGCCTAGCTATTGTGGTATCTAACTAATGTTAGCAACCTTACAGCAGAGTCTGGTAATTGAATCGTTGAAACACTTCCCGTCTACGTTAACAAGCTGGCTAGCTGGCGTAATCACAAGACAAATCAAGCACGTTTTCATACCAACATATTAGCTTCCTAGAAGACAATGTCTTTCTTATCAGTAGTCCTTATACCACTTCGAAACTCCGAGCAATGGTTGCATATTAACTTCCCATTGCTAGCTTTCTGGCTAGAGAGCGTGTAAGGGACGGGCCATGTGTTGTGAGTAGGCCCCGCGAATCCCCGTTCTATTTTAGATATATTAAACCGTGGTGCGATACCAACCTGGGCTGCCAATCATTCCAGTCTCGCTGCAGTTTGTGGGCGCTGTTAAGCCGAGACCCGAGGGATCTACGGCTCATTACCTTTGCGAGGACAGCATGACCCGCTCCTCTGTACGCGAAAATTCCGTGTACTAACCTATAATTAGGAGTTTTACTTTATGTCCATAAATGAACCGTTATCGCATCAAACCCGACTGTACTGACAGTGAATGTGATTCTTGATTTTCGAGCTTTCGCTCCCGCTTTCCCCGCCTCCACCTTGTTAGCTAGCTACTTGCTACTGTCAGTAGCCTTGATGAAACAAGCCAGCGCCATCTATCGTCGGTCCGAAACCGCCCCGTTATAGGCAAACTACAGTTCCCAAAAACACATGTGTGTCACATGATCTCACGGGAAGCGGGTGTTTTCGTCGCACAGCGTACTTGTCTGTGAATGTCCCAAATATGACGCTTTATCCAGTTCCTTCGTGTGCACAGTGTAAAGCAATATTCCTATGACCGCATGATCTGGCTCATCTTATTCTCCGAGGCCTCATGTAGAGAAAATGAAAGTCGGTGATTCATCGTGGTTGCTTCTGTCGCTCAGAATTGTATTCCACATATATATGTCTTAAAATATATATACAATCAGATTACTTTGTTGATCCCTAAGGAATTGTATTTGAAAATCAGCCATCATAGAGACACGTGATTATCATGTGGCGTAGCTATGGCAGTGGTGTCAATATGTCATGGAAACTGCAGGTAGCTATGGCGCATAGAAAATAACTTAGGCTGGACACAGTGAGAAAACAGGCTTCATCCATAAATTAAAATAATACTGTTCACACGCCATTAATGCCTCTTCCACCCCTAACGTCGTTCTTGTTTTGGCCTTCCTCACTTCCACATTCCCTCTCTTTTCATCCGAGTGTGTCGTTGCCTAGCAACAGAGCAGAACAGGATGAGCGGGAGTGAGAATACAGGAGCAGCAGGTGGGGCAGTGTGTGTTCAACAGTGTGCTCAGATGAGCAGGAAGGGAGGCGGAGAGGTGTCGCAGGCAGAAATATTATGGATAAGACAGACTTCCATTAGACAGGTTAGCTTCATACAGGGCGTGCACACCAGTTTCTGACAGGAAACGTTTATTCAAAGATGGAAAAACTGAAAAGCAGTAAAAAGGAAAAAAGAAAACAAAATCAATCTATGCTACAGATAGTGTCTGTAGGCTACGTACTAATTAAAGACGTTATCTGCAGAATGGAGTCGATCCTCACGCCGGTGTAGTGTGGTGTGGCTACTATATGTTCCGTCAGGATTGCGTAGTTCAAGCACACATTGAGCAGTCCAGACCCCAGCGGGGTGCTAGAAAATACAGTTAACGTGATTTAGAGTATAATTAGATGTAGAGTATAATTATTACTTCTTTTCATACAAGTTACCGCAGCATGTGAGATTACGATATATTATGAAATAATAAATTCTACATAAATTAATTTAATGCTATGGCACATAACATAGTAGTACTATAGTATGTTTCCATGTATTGTAATAATTCTGTATGTGCATAGTAGTATTATGTAGGTATGTTGTGATTGAGCATTATTGTTATGTACTATTTGTATGCAACAACAACTATATCTATCTATATCTATCTATGAAATAGAAGCCACCATGACTCTGAGTGTCAGTTAACTATTCCAAACGACTATATCCATTAGTATAGTCGACTACATTCTATCTCTGTGCTTGTAAGTGAGCAGCCAGGCCTGGAAATAATTTTGATTCTATCTGGTTGACAGTTAAATAGATTCTATGCATACGAACATTGATTCGAACTACATAAAAAAATAATAGTATGTTTGTCCCTGGACATTCAGCAGCACCTGTCTTCAGACATAACAGCAGGAGAAGAACTTTCAATCAGAAGTATAGTCATTTCTCTCTAGGATATCTTTACAGTTATTATGTATTTTAGTAGTTCTGAATGTCATATATTATTGATTAATATGTGACATATGTATATTAGGAAATAAATTCTGGATAATTCTGGTCTATTCTACAGAATAGACCACTAGATGGCATTATTGATTCAAACACCTGTGCAGGAGCTTTGTTGTGTCTAATGATAAGCTGTAGACCTGAAATTGAGGAGTTGGGATGGCAAGTATTCACTTTGTTCCTTAGTTTTACAGTCAGGACATTCCTGAGTCAGAGATTCACAATCAGCTGTGGGAGTGTATTTTTCTGTCTCAAGATGTGCAGAATGCTATGTGCAGAATCCATTCAAAGTAAACACAATTTTGTTATTAACATTTCTGAGGTGTATTTATAAACAGCATATTTTTGAGGGATAACCTCTTGGAAAGGCTAATCTACAAAAAAAAAAAAAAATCCATTAAAAATCAACAGAAGTATCAATTTTCTCATCATTCACCGAGCTGGAATAATGAGATTCATTTTTAAAATTTGATAAAAGAGTTTTGATTTTAAAAAATGTAAGTCAAGTAAGTAGGATCAAGCCAAGTCATCCTGCAGATTGTTTAGGTTTTATCTGAGTTTCAGCCGTGGGTTTGTAAATGTGCTCAGGAGGCCCACTTTGAGCTGAGATGTCTCTGTGAGAAGACGCTCTGAGGTGAATATGGCCGGGGTTATGTTTGCTTGCCTTTCCCTTTATGAGTTACTTGCCTGCTGACACCCTCTCTCCTAGGCCCTAACCCGTTGTTCACCCACTCCCTCCCTTGCAACTCCTCTGGAGCCCCACGCAGTGACATCACTGGTCGCTGGGCAACCGTGTGCAGGAGAAATCAGCAGAGCACTGAAGAGGCTCTCTGACAGTAGCAGGGGCAGTGGAGCTGACAGCTGATAAGGAGGGAGGAAGGGGTCTCACCATTTCGGTCCTAGAGTGTCCCAACCCACCACTGCATATTACTGAGTTGATGCGAACACTTCACATTAATAGGTCTGAAATGACGTTTAAAATGTGGTTAGCAACTATATGCATTTACATTATGCAGAGATGCAGTGTGCCATATTTACTTGTAAATGATATTTTACAGAATATAATTTGATTGTATTGTGTTTTACCCATCTTTGAGTTATGCTTTAAAAAAGAATTCATATAAATGCATATAAATAATGAATGTTACTGTGGTAACCTGAGTGATGCAGTTAAGAGTAAATAGAATGATGCTAATTATATTGTGATGTGATATGATAATGAAATGTGAGCGTTTGATCTCCTCTAATCAAAATTCATAAGTTGCTGCAGGTCATAATTATGTACAGCCTGGATTACATCAGTGAGATCATTACCACAACTAACCTTAGATTCAAATTCCCACTTTCTTCATCATTTTCATTCATAACTAAGAAGAATCCAGCAGACCCTGTGAAAGAGGCATTCTCAGCTATTTAACAAAAGAGAAATGAGCTTGGGTCAGGACTGCGGTACTTTCAACCAGTAATTACTGTGGAGCTCTATTATGTTGCAGACTGGTAATCTTTGAATGAAGATCAATTAGCAGGAATCAGTATGTAGCAAATTATCCTGATCTACTGCTCCTCTGTTCGGCCTCTTTCAATGCAGTTCTAATTACATGTTAATTGGGAGTTGGGGTTTGGCAGAAGGCCCTGTGTATTAGAAGTGTGTGCAGCTGTGGGCCTTCTGTGTGTAATGGCACAGCTGTCCCTTGTCTCCCAGAGGTATCAGGATGAGGATGGATCTGCACAGCTACAGCTGGGCACTGAGAATCTGATGCATGTAAAGTCTCAGCAGGTCCCATGCAGGAAACATCACCAGCACATTTATGCAGTATATACCTTATGGAAAGTTGAAATGAAGAGGTTTATGGCAGTACATTCTAAAACTCTGGCTCACTGTTAATCTCTGCATATGAAATACTGACATGCTGTATGTTGTATTTTGTTTGTAATTTGCTTGTGCATTTTGACATTATACCCACATGTTAGAAAATACAAGACACAAAGCCTCACTGTGATCATAAATCAATGCCATTATCCGGCTGTATACCTGTCTGCAGTAATTATACTCTTGCAGCTATTTTAATCAGACTCTGACCTGATCTGATTTTGAGTTTGGAGGAAAATATAGAGCAAGGCAGTTTGCAAATACAGAGAGCGTGGAAGGAGGAGTGAGTGACATTTCGCACACACTGCCATGCACAGTGTCACAGCAACTGTCAACTGCTGAGGTCCAAATGCTTCTGACTCAAGGTGGCAATTTGTACATTTAGACCTTGGGAGGCTGTCTGCTTGACAGGTGTTAGAAAACCTCTGCCAGTGTGTCATGAGAAATAAATCAGGCACTTACTGTACCTAACATGGTGTCATTCACTGGGTGAAACCCAGAGTAAATTGAGCTCATTGGGGTGAAGAAGCCTCAAATAACATGTGGTAAGAAAGCTTTAGGCAGTCTAAAAATATTATGGGTTTTTCAGACTGGTCATTGAACAGACAGACATGTTCTAATTAATCATTAAACCCAGTTAATCATTAATCATGTCATATAAAAGCCATATATACCCTATAATATTACAGACAGCTCAAATAAATGACTTGATGTGTCCACATCCCAGAGTGGAGAATGTATTAAGCCCTACAGAGTGGAATTTTGAGAGCATGGATGGAAAAAGCAGGCTTTCAGAGCCTCAGATGTCTAGGGACAGTGTATGCGGGAGCAGTAGAACAGCAAAAGGCTTTCAGAAGTGGTGAAGTGGGTCAATAATGACTGAAAGTTCTGAGGGATGGGGAGAGTGCTTTGGGGGAGCAGGGTTAATAAATCACCCCATACTCCCAAAAGAGGGTGTGAGTGGCCTCTGAATGACTGGCTGTTCAAACCCAACGCTGATGTCCCTATCTCACTTAGAGCCTTGTTAATGGTGAATGCACTTCTGTCCTGGGACATTCATTACCTCCAGTCTATTAAGTCCTGTTTATGGTCAGTAAATACCAGTGGGCTGCTTGTTGTGCATGCTTAGTGGAAGCCTCCTCCTTGGAGCTCACTTCTGGAGTTGATAGTGAGTCATGTGATCCTGGGACTAGGCTTCTGAAGCCAAACCCATGAGAATATACAGTCCTTATTTGTCTTCAGCTCAATCAGCTCAGCTGTAATCACAGGAAACAATAGGTACAATTTAAGGGAGTGCTGAAGTTTGTGCAGTTCAGTTTGAATTTGACAAAGATGGAATGGGAAACTAAATCTATGCCACTATGACTGTCTCAGGCAGATTATACTGACACAGTGATGCTACATACTGGGTGAAGCTACAACCATATGATTTATTCATTTTATTCATTCATGATAAGTGAGAACAGTTATGACTGTATGATACCAGGAGAAACACTACTGCTTTTAGTGAAGTAACTTTATAATGTAATCAGCCGATGCATTGGCAGTCATTGTGGCTGGTTTGCTTTTGATACACTAATAAGGTTTAGCAGTTAGCCCTGCCCTGCTCAAAATCCCTGTGACACAAAGGCACTGGGTGTTGATCTGTTGGAGTTCATCACAGGGACATCATTACCATTTCCACAGGGGCCAGCGAAAAAGACAGGTCATCACAGTAACACTCAGAATGAAGAAGAGGGTTGTTAGAGCACCCATTAGAGCATGTTAAAAATGCGGTAGTATGTACAGATGATATAGGTCATCTGCACACCACTGACACTGCAGCTGGCATCTACAGTCATTATCGGGGTTGTGAGCAGAGAGGAGGAGTGCCGGGGGCATCAATGAGGCAACAGCATCACGAGATCATGTCTTAAAATGCCACATCTGGTGAACACCTGGGCCAAGTCTTATCAGACAGCAGTGGGCACAAGCCTTCCTGATGTGTACCATGGCTCTGGAGCAGGGGAGGGTGCCCTGCGGAGTTAGGTCCTGTAGCACAGGGCTATTATCTCCCACTCACAGCACAATGTGTCCTGCAGCACAGCTCACACAGATAAATGTGAACTCCAGTGTGCCAGTCTCTGCACATGGCCAAGATAAAGAAGGTCATGCATTAACGTAGCATTCACTGAGGTTGCCATACCATAATTTGACACACTGTGAGCAGATGAGCATACGTTGACCACAGAAAGGCACTTTATACTGAGATCCTTCAGTATAAAATCAGTGAAGGTGTATTATGGAGCACGTAAACACATCAATTCTATTTTAGATGACAAGTGACAGCAGGCTTTATGCAGATTAATGAAGCATGAAAATGTTTCTTTCTCTGTTTCGTTTCATTCTTTCCTCTCATATGGAAATATTACCTGAGGTTTTATACTAAAACACACAGCAGATGCAGCCTTTCAGCACAGACCATTAGTGTGTTTAACACACAGCAGGGCTCCGTCCACACTCGACGCTGACCTGGCCACAGCCCCCCTGTGCTACAAGGGATCAGAGTCTGGAATGTGGCTCTCTGGCCCCCGCCCAGACGTCTGCTGGGTGAGGGGACACCCTAGGAGGAGAGGGGATGAGGGCAGAGGGGCTGAATTCCTCAGGCTAAAGGTGGGTGAGAGGTCAGATGCATTGGACATGAAGGAGGCATTAGCATTGTAGAAGTGAGGCCTGATCCACAGGTGGGACAATCTAGGCTTAAGGAGCCATGGAAAGATGGCTGTATATCTTGGAGTTTAAATCCATGTGACTGGAAGGACTGCTGTGTAGCTCCAGCTGGTGGATTAGGTTTTTGCCTCTGATTTTGAAAGGTCTATAATCTTCCTCAATTTGAACTCAGAAAAGCAACTGGAGCTGCAGTACTCCTGTTGAACACAGGGGGAGACAAAGCATACAGCCTCCCTCACTAGTCCCCCACAGCTGCTGAGCGATGATGGCCTGAATTCAATTACATGTGATGTCACCAGCGACCCCTGCCAGTTCCACTCATTCCAGCTCTCCCCAGGTCCTAATGCACCGATTATTGATTGTGTCATTAATGATTAATACAATAGGGGGGCTGGAATGTTACAGCTGCAAATCACAATGCTCAACAAGTACCTTTGTTACTGAAAAGGGTTTACGCTGTGAATAAATTTTAGCATGGAGCTGGTATTGTGTTGCACCAAACACGACGTTATTGCAGTTAGGAATAGAAAGTTTGCCATTGTTGTTCCTCCACACACAGCAGGGTAGACTTCAATACAGACAAACATTTACTGCGGGACCTGGATAGATACAGGGTAGTCCCCTATCTTCATGCGTTCCTGACTGGGTTTGCTGCATGTGCTCCCAGCAAATGCAACATTCCCATATATGGAACACTAGCTTCCGGGGCACACTTAAAGAATACTGATAAAACCACTTGTTCAGAAATAACTACCACCTTTTGTGTTCTCCTAAGGTCAGGAAAACAGCTACAAATAGAAGGGATGTGGAGACAACACTTGTGAAAGGAATGTTGTATGGAGATTATGACAGAAAACCCTTCCACTAGAGCACTTGAAAGCGTCAATGATTATTGAGCCATAAATCTGCCTGATACAAGAAATACCTTCACCAATAATTCTGAGTTTTATTCATAAACAGATTTCTGTATGTAGGATTCCTTATGTATCTTACAAAACAGAATCAACACATTTTGGTTCAAAGGTGCACATTGAGAGATGTGGCTGTAAAAATCCCGTCTCTCTTCCTCTCTCTCTTTCCGTGTCTCTGTCTCTCTCTCTCACTCAATCCCGCTATCGCCCCCTCTCTCCCCTCTGCTGTGGAGCGTGGACACTGGATTTGACTATGTGGGAAGAGCTGAGAAAATTTGACCAAAGGGAAGGGGGCTGGCAGAGACTAACACATGTACGCACATCTTCCAAAACACTCACACACCCTCTTCTGTCTCAGAGTCTCTCTGCAGCCTAGCACCTACTTGCTCACACAAACACATTCACACACACACACACACACACAACACACAAGTGCATGTAGCTGTAGCTGCACGTGTGTTTTTAGTCCGTTGTACCTCCTCATCAAGATGCTCTGCTTGGATTTGTGTTTGGCCCTGTTCTTCATGACCCTCATGGTGAACGCTCTGCCTCCCACCAGCATCAGGATAACACAAGGTGAGTGATACAGGAAACAGCCATCTGAGAGCTCTCCTCTCACTTAGGGAGCTTTTGCCTCATAGGCTTACATTAAGCCACGTAGCGGAAGATTGTGTGAACGAATCTTTCTCCACAGACGTTTTCCTCTGTTCTTTTTCAAGATTATTAGAATGTTGTCGAAACTTGTGAGGCAGGTTTTTGTGGGGTCTGAAGTTATCCATTGCGCTCTAATACCAATGTAAATACAAATATGTAAATTTGGGCTTTATACATGTTTAAAAGCTACTGTGTGAATGATGCATTCCTCAAAATGTTATTTTTTATGGTGTGAGATACGTCAGGGGCTTTAAAGCAGGGTATGGCTTGAATTAGAGCAAGTGAGAAGAGAAGAGCCACTTGTGGGCGTTTCTGCAGCAATATCATGACCTATGCTGTGGTTTGTCCGCCTGCTTTCTGTTTGATTACAATCATAGATAAGGTGTCTCTAGAGTCTTGTTCCTCTTCGCAGTCTTAGTCCTAGTGGTTCTAAAGAATAGTTTTGGATGTAAGTAAAATGAGGAGATTAGTACAATGCCTCCAGGGGTGATTACGGCAGCATGGATGTGAGAGAAGTATGTGGAAGCAGATGTGCTGAAAGCTTCCAGCCAGCATGCTACCTGATGCAGCTGTGTGCCACTTTCTCTGCCCCCTCCAGCTCTGCCCCTGCAGCTGCAGCACCCTGCTCAGCCGGCCCCCTGCCCGCTGTTCTGGACAGAGTTCCAGAGCAACTGCTACCGTTTCTTCCCCCTTAACTACACTTGGGCGGAGGCAGACCTGTATTGTGCAGAGTTTTCCAATGGACTCAAGTCAGCCAAGCTCACCTCCATACACAGGTAATGCCACCTGCCACCCTGGAGCAGTGTACAGAGAGCCCTTACAGAATTACTTAGCTTGGATGCAGTCTTACAGCCATAGTCCAGGGGCTTGGGTGCCCAGGCCGTTGGCTGCCCCAGCGATTACGTGACTAAGCCATGTAACTGACACCAATGATTCAAGTCTTAAATCCCCACGCAGCTGCAAGAATTGATAATGTCTATACTCCAGATTTATGTGGTCCAAAGAGCACAAATCTTCTAATCCGATAAGTGAGAGTTTATTAATTTGATTATGTTGAAAACCTAACCTATCCGTGCTTATTGGCTTTCCATGGCTGTGTTCCTCAGCTGGGAGGAGAATGTGTTTGTCTATGACCTTGTGAACAGTCATATCCCAGGGATTCCCACGGATATATGGATTGGTCTCCACGACAGGCGGCAGGTAACTAATTTTTCATCTGTTTTTGTTGTGGTTACAGCATCCATCTGGTGGAACAAGGTGAACTCATTTTAGGATTCTTCCTAATTCTTCTCATAAAAAGCTGGGGATGATTCTGTTACCTGGGCTTCATATAGAACATATGCCATACGCAACACACGCAAAAGCTAACAGAAATAATATAATGTAACAGCAGCTAATAACCATTTTCCAGGGTAATCTCAGATAACAGATATATGAACCTTTTTGGCAGTCAGTTTTAATCAGGTCCAGGTTGGGGGAGGGAAGGGGTAAACTGCATTCCAGTTTCAAAAGTGTATTACAACATTCAAGCAGTGGGTTGCTGCTTTGTACAAGATTTATGAGTGTGTCACCCTGAGGCCTATGTCTGCAGGGGGGAGCTGTGTCAGTCTTCATTCATTTAGTACAAATTAGTTTCGCAGTTTGCTGATGTGCCATGAGCAATCTGCCTGTTTTCAACTCAGTCCAATGGCTAACTAATTGACCTATGAGCCCATCAGGGGCCAACAGCGTTACCATTAGTCTGTAAGTTGAGAAACTGTCTGGCCTTCAACCTTAGCTGGGCTACGGTGTTGCTCTCCATGTGTCCTCAGGAGGGCACTCTGGAGTGGACTGATGGCTCTCCCTATGAGTACAGCTACTGGGACGGAAACCAGCCAGATGATGGCATCCACCGCATCCCTGCAGAGGAGGACTGTGTGGAGATCTGGTTCAGGCAGAGCAGTGGTGAGAGATTGTGCACTTTTCAATTCAATTCAATTCAATTCAATTCAATTCATTTTTATTTATATAGCGCTTTTTACAACACAAGTTGTCACAAAGCAGCTTTACAATGATCCCAGGCCTGAGACCCCCTGTGAGCAAGCCTAAGGCAACAGTGGCAAGGAAAAACTCCCTAATAGGAAGAAACCTTGAGCAGAACCCGGCTCAGAGGGGGAGCCCATCTGCTTCTGGCTGGCACTGTTTTCCAACATTATAACATTCATACTTATGGAAATAAAGACAGCTGGAGCAGGCTGTTTAACTTTTGATTGAAGAATGTAATAGTTACATCTTTATCAAAGAGTGTTATGTGTGACTGTTCAAATAATCATGACAACCTGATACTTAAACCTTTTGTCTAAATGCTAAATATTCAAGCATAACTCAGAATGAAGTGGGTTGAAACTTGAAAAAAGTTGTTTCACTGCCCAGCACTCAGGTCCTGGAATGACAACAGCTGTGACAAGGCCTTTCCGTTCGTCTGCAAGATTCCCACGCTGGAGAATTAAGCCCTGGAGGACCCATCACGCCTTCTCCCAGTCACCTGCCATCACCAGCACATCACTCTCACTACGGTCCCCCGAGAACTGAATCAACATTTGAGCAGGGGAACGGTCCCTCATCCTGCTGGTTCTTCACCTGCCTCCCTCCTTTCCGCATCACCAAAACAGACGCAGTCAGGGCATTACTGCAGCCACTCTCCTCAGAGCAACCCTCGCATCCATCTGTCCTCATTTGGAGCTGTGAGTCACCAGGCGAGCTCTGCTGCATCCGAGGCACTCCGCTGTTATTGTTATTGCCCGCCGCCATCATCATATACTGTTACACATTAGGACTGTTGTCATTATTATTGTGAAAGATTGATCAGACCCTTCAAGGCTATAGTCTGCAGAGCTGCTCATCCCTGCAGACTGTCCAGTGAGCTGATGGGCACAGGTCTGTCACTGGAGCCGCAGGGCAGAACCGGGAGGCTGGATTAGGAATCTGACCTGGCAATCAACCAGACGGAACCGATGATGTGATTCCCCTGCACTCACTCACAGCTCAAACCCTGGCTGAGTTACCCACCACACCCCCATCTCAGCCATCTCAGCTCTGTGTATGAGTCCTGTGTGAGTGCCATTTTACTGCTTTAGTTATAGAAATGCAAAGTATAATGTATAATTTGTTGCTTATGTTCTTTTGATTTAAGATTGTCAGGAAAAACACATATAACATGTTTTTCTTTATATTATCCTGTTACTGTAGAAATGAGAGAGTATGAGTAGTCACCACGGTCTAGTGTCTTGTGTCAGGAATATATTGCCTGAGTATCCATGTGTCTGTTTGCGGTTATCGATCAGTCAGTGACCTGGAAAGTGAGGGCCTGAGAAACGGAGGATTTAAGAGGTCTTGCATGATTAAAAGGGGATTTAACCTCAACCACAGTACTGACCTTTGGGGGCATGTCCAGGCCATGGCAATTAAACACAAAGTCCTTCTTGTAATCCTTCAGGCTGGGAGTGTTTGACACTGGCTGGAACCTTCTCTTTGCTCATGCCTTGGTCCATAGACAGCTCTAGAAAGGCCAAGTATGAAGCCATCATCAGCAGTGAAGACTGAAACCCTTGTAAAGCAGAGGCTTTTGATCCAGCCTGCTGTGCTTTCTGCTGCAGTGCACAGCAAGCATGCGGAGCTGGACTGTCAGTGGGGTGCCTTGTACACAAGCAAAGGGAGGGGAAAAGACTGATAGAGAACTGCACTATTTGTCAGTCTCTACAGATATGTCTAAGCAAGGCAGAGGACTCAAGGGGTGACATCCACTTAAGTCTGACTCAGCAGTAGCGGGGTCTCGCCTAATTGCCTCTACAGTGGAGAATTCCAGACAGAATGGTCACAAAACCCATGCAGTCCCCTCAGTAAGCATTTCTTTGATCAATTTTGCCTCTTACAGAAAAACATATACAGGAAAAATGCAAAAAACGGTCATGTCAGCATTTACATCCAACATGTAATTAACTCTGCTGTCATACTTTTGCTTGACCCAGAGCAGGGAACTCCTACAGAGGGGTTGAGATGTTACTCGGTAGCTTGAAGCTATAATTACATTAATCCAGGAGTTAATGAGCCCTGACTGAGAACACTCCGACAATGAACATTCCATTAGTGATTGTCTCACCAGGCTGTAGAGCTTTCAGGTCACTGTAGCTTGGCACTTGTTCCCATGTTCTTATTTACATGTTTCTAAGAGGTATATGACAGTATTGATGTGCAAGCAGTAATAGAAAGTGGGTCACATAAAACTGTACAGATACAGGGAGACAATTTCAGTTGTGTTTGAAAGATGCAGGACTCATGTGTATCTCAGTTTACTGTTTGGACAGCACCACTATTTGTATATTCTTTATTGTCAATAAATATAGTACACAATGGGCTGTGAATCCACAGCACAACATACAACACAGTGGTGGTCAAGACAGGTCATGCACTGTGCTGTCTGGACAGCAGTAGTGCTGAGGAGGCTATTGGTAATGCAGTAAAGCGTCCTACAGGGCATGAAAGATTCTAAATAGACAGGAGCCATGAAATGCCCCCTGTGCACCCAATGCAGTGTAAACAAGACTGATGCTTCTTGGTGTGTGATAATGACTATACAACCTGATTATCAGAAAAAATGACCCCAAAGCTAATTAATATTTCATGCTCGCCCTCAGGCTAAGATGCAAAAGATGCCAATTCAGAGCTTCAAATACCTGCCACTTTCTATTCCTTCTGCCATTCATTTTTATTGTGTAACATCAGTCAGGAATTTATAGTGGAAGTGTTTGCCCAATGCACAGTGAGTGAAGGCAGAGCAACACAAAAGGGTTACAAGAAAGACAATGATAGAATACAGCACCCTTTACAGAGAGACAACAACTACAGTGGATGCAATAGAGAACGCACTTACTCACAGTGACATACACACGCAGACTGTAGTACATGGACCACTATTGCTCTTTTCTCTATTTCAATTTTTCACCATGAGAAAGTATTAAAAGCCCAAAGGAGGTTTGGAATGGTAAACATTGTGATATCTACATAAAACAAATGAGGCCTTTGTGTATCAAGCTTTAATTGCTCATTGTTATTTGTAATTGTGTAATGCAATAAGTTTCATATTTTCTTCTATTCTCAGATGTAAAATCATTAAGTGGACAACAATGATGTAGTTGATTAACTGGGCAGGATCTCATGAGGATCACTTGTTTAGATGCCTTCTAGGTTGTGAATTGCAGTCGCAAAAGAAATGAGGTAATTTCCTGCCCATACTGTGACAATATGGCAACGGAGGTAGCAACAAGCATCCCAAGCTTTTATTGCAAAGCGCCCCAATATGAGTTTCTACAGGATGAGCAATGATGCAGGGTTCACAAAGACATACTCTGCAATGCACACACAGACAAATATTAGCTCAACAACAGGGACAATTTCGATACATTACAAAACAGCTTATAACTGGATCAAATACAGCACAGGTCCCCCAAATACCCAAGACACAGAGTGAAGGGATATCTTAAAGGGATTCAGTTGATCTGCTCTAGTGGCTTCCAAAGTTTCTGTTTCTCCGTTTATCATCGCTAAATGGAAACCGACCTCTAAGGAATTGCATCATGGGAGCTGTAGTTCAGGAAAGGGAAGTGTGGGTGAATCCACCTCCCGGCAATGTCCATGAAAATCTCTCACATGGGATCCCGATTCTGGTATGCTTAACTCTCAGACACTTGTTGGTCTCTCCAAAGAATATCTTTCAGCTGAGAGCAGCAGCCCCCTGTGAGCTGCCATGGAATGATGCAGGAGTTTCAGGTCTCAGGAGACTGAAGTGCCACAAAGAGCTAAACCTTAAATTAAGGATAGACCACCACAACTATGACATGTCACAGAAAGTTAGGGCTTATAGACATCGGTGAAGATGCATACATTTTTACACCTCTTTTTCGTTTCTTTTTCACAATATCAAACAAATATTAACATCAATTTGTTCAATATATATATATATATATATTCTTGGTAGTCAGAAAAAGTAATAAATATATATGTATATATGTATGTCCGGATAAATATATCTAAATTTTATATATCTATATTTTTTTTACATAAATAAATAATTGAATTGACTGGCACGGTAAAATCCTCTTCTTTTACCACAGTAATGAGTTTCACTCTGTCAGGTAGTCTAAACTAGTACTGGTATTGCCAGAACAGTATAGTTTGCTGAACTGAATGATCACAACACGTATACAAGTCACACACATTGGCTAGAGGAGTCATGTCATTTGGTGCTGGTACCTCTGAATACCCTGATATTGCAACATTGACTTAACACTTCTACACAATGAGGGCACAATGAGCTTTAACAGAACACAACAGTCACTCAGTTTCAAACACTTTCAACATCAGAGGCAAGGTCAGACATGAATCGACAGCAAGGTTTTCCAGCTCGTTTCCACACTGACCAAACAACAATAACCATTAGCCTGGGAGAGGCACCTCATGTGCATTAAGCTCAACTCCAGTGAAGCTGCGCAATAAAAACAGCACAAACACTGACAAACCTGCATGTGCTGCACAGCTGTGCAGCCGCGCCCACTGCAGTGCAGCTGTAATCACTGGACAGGACAAACAGCAGGTGACACACGTTGAGGTGCTCCTTCTCTTCCTGATTGATTGTCACAGACGGGCAGGAACCACAGCCGGCGACAGACACGGAGGTCTGCTCATTGGTGCATACTCTTTAGCCGAACTCAGAGCAGTGCTTACTTTGGATTCATTTCTATCTACTAAGGTACTGCAATCAGTGACTCCTACATGAAAAAAACAACATACGTCATATGTCATGGGCAAGACACAAAATAATGTGATTGTGGGCCTACTACTGCCACTGAGTAGATGCATGATGAGTAACCAATCTGACCCTTTTCAGAAATGATAAGGTCATAGTGCACTCATGTCAGGTAGTATCAATGTGATAGACAGGAAGTGTTGACAACAGGCATTTGGTTTTGCATTGATGGTGGCAGTAATTCTCTGGGTGCATTATCAGAAGCTGAAAGGGACGTGAGGTCTACAAGTAAAGCTGAGGTGGTAATGGAAGGCACCAACATGTTTTCAACTGTCAGAGGAGAGAGAACATTGATTTGTAGATCATTACATATCTAGGTGATCTTTATCCTCCTTAATCTCCCAAATCCTCCTTTATCACCATGACTGTTGCCTCTGATCTTTTCACCCCCCCTGCTCCCCCTGAATATGCACACATAACCCCATCCCTACCCCAACACAGATCCCCCAAGCCCTGATCTCAGAGGTCATCACGTGACTTCCAGGGAGGCGAGGGAGACGCGGTCACACTCAGCGCGGGACCTCAGGCTGTGCCACTGCTCCACCGGGGTGCGCTGGGAGTCCAACAGCCGGCGCCAGTGGCTCGTCTCAGGGGGACCGGTGGAGAACTGGCCAATCACGATGCGCCCCACAAAGTCATTGCTGCTCTTCATGTTGTGGCCGTACACTGGAGGAGAGGAGCAGAGAAGCACGGTGATTCCACAAACAGCGCAGGACACACCGCTTCCCTCCATCGAAATGAAGAAAAACAAGAAAATGAGTTGCAGAACAGGACCGTATATATCTTTCTCAGTCCTGCAATGCCAGGTATTAAAACACTATACTATGAATAAAAAGGAATGAAAAAAGAAACTAAATTCCTGGAGGATGTCTGCTCTTTTCTCAGACCAGTTTCCCTCTCTCCCTTTTCCTGCTTTCTCTCCCGAAATCCAATTTTGCTAATGGAGTAAGGTCAGAGTATGAGGTTTTGTTCATTTCATCAGGTTGCCAGTAAATAAGATCAATGTTTTTGCACACTGGCCAAACGATCCATTCCATTATTGGTAGCAGAATGCCGGAAAAAAAACAGGAAACAGAGGGACATTTGTCACAAAACGCAGGGGCGGCTCCCCTGTGGGGATTGCCACAGACAGAACCCCATTATTGCTGCCAGCGCTCAGCACATCAGGCCTGGAGAGAGGGGCTCACTGTCACTGGACAATATCGACACTCATACCAACAGAAAGCACAAAGAGAATATCATGGTACCACGCATCGAGGACACCTTCACCCCGGACCAGCTGAAATCTGCATTCTCAGTTGCAAGTTGCAAGCTCAGTTGCAATGGCTGCAAAGTGCCTGGTGTGCCTGCTTTCATGCCTACCACAAACCTTCACTATTAAAGCACAGCAACAGAGGCATGTGTACAGGTAATAAGGGAGGTAGAGTACTCCCCTGAACCTGGTTTTGTTTGTTTGATTGTATGTCCAAACCAACCTCTGGTCTCCATGTTGTAATTAAAATGATCTAATGGAATGTAATCTCCTAGTTATAATTAACATGGATACAATGTGAAGTGCACAAAGGTAATGCCTTCACATGGATCACGACTAAGCGAGGAAGAATCTAATCTAATGGTACTAATGGGTGACCCGTACAAAAAGCTTGTTAATCAACAGAAGCAATCAAGCACCGGTTCAGCTCAGTTTAGCGATAAATTCTCACCCTTCTTTTATTTCTCACTCACAAGCTGTCAGTGCTGCACAGATTTAAAAGGAATGCAGAGAGGCAAAGCGGTCTGATTGAAGTGAACAGCAATCCATCACTTTTACTATGCCAAGAATAAAACAGCATCTTTAAACAAAGTGGCCTGAAGTTTGCCTCTATCTACTCTTTCCTATACCTAGCAACACACCATATAAGACTCCACATTGCACAATTTATATTGAACACACTTATTTAAACACATTATTAGGGCCTGGCACATTCCAATTTTGTGATTCTGTCATGCCCAGTTGAGGCAGGCACTTTTTTAGTATCTAGAGTTGGATGACATGGCGTTCTGCACTTAAAAGAGGGCTCACACATGCTGTGATATTACTGGTTCCCTAAATCATACCCTCCGACTCCCTCCAGCCGCTCCATACCACTATTTGAGGCAGAATGTATTCATTTTTAATGTCGCGTGAGTCAGCCACAGACGCAGGAAGGAGGGTATTTTGGTTTGCGGGTCGCGGGGAGGAATGTGATTCAGGGGAGGCCAGCCTGCGCATCGTATGGCACATGGAGCTCAACACGGGCCAGTATTTCCACAGCGCGGGGCAGAGGGTACTGCACAATGAGCCAGGCACAGGGAAAATACATCAGCGAAGTCGGAGTGCAGGTGATAAAACAAAAAAGGTACCACAATAAAACAAAAAAGTGTTCTTGACTGATGCATGCTGCAGCTCAGCTGTATTCACTTGTCTGGCAAGATGACAGCAACTGAACTGGATAGTTTTGTACAAAAAGCAATAAAGGATCTGACATTCCGACATTTGACTTCCATGCAGATAAGCATACTCGGAGTGAGGGACTTCTCCTCCCCCTCCAGCCAGTTTTCAGAGGGATGTGAGGCAGCGATGGAGGAGCGCCCAGCTCTACACCTGTCCAGCTCAGCGTCCAGTTGCCACACTGTTCACACTTGGGAGTCCAGACGGACAAGGACGAGAGCAAAGGTGAGCCAAGACCAGACTCAACGCACTGGGGTAAATGAAGAAAGAAAACTCAAAACCCCCACCTCCCACATACTACCTTTAGAAAAGGGAATGCATTTGTTCATTCTTTTGATTTTGTCAACAACCCATTGGGAACGATTTTTCGTCGAAAAATCCAAAGATGCGAAAATGACTCAGTTTCGTATTCCGCATATGACGCACACAGACCGGACTGCAATGATGAGTGTGCATGAGTGGGGGGTCAGTCAGAGCTAACGTGTTCTCTCATCTGAACCAAAAGCTTTGCTTTAATCTGGTCTGCTCTAAACACTTTGTACAACAGACTGAGCTAAGTCTTTTAGGAATAGATCATTCCTGCAAACTGATACAGTACTGTAAAGTACTCCCAATTATTTCCTTGGCAGACAACTTATTCAGGATGTCTTACATGGTTTCATTTACATATTATCCACTTACACAGCTACAGCTTACTGTTGAGTGTTTACTGAAGCAATTCATGTTAACTACTTTGCTCAAGGCAACAATACCAATGCCCTCCATGAACATAACCTACAATCATATGGTTACAGCAACCTTCACCATTACACCACTCTGGCTCCCATCTTTTTCATCTTTAAATCATATCTCAGGAGCTGTGAATGGTGGGTTGACATGATCCAGGTCAGTTTATTTTCAGTGCAGGGCCCGCATGGCAAAGCTGGCACAGCATGAAAAACAGACAGCCTATTTTACCTACTTATGAAGCGCTCTATCTATCTCATCAAACAGCCAAGACAGGGGCGAGAGACAGATGCACAGCAGGGGAGGGCTGCCAAACATCCTCTAATTGCACCCTTTTGCAGAGTGGCAGATCAGAGTGAGCACTGGACTCTGTTCCCACACGGTAAGCACTCCTGCCAGGGTGCCACCAGTGCACCGCATCTCACCCCCACTCCCACATCCAGACACCAGACCCCCACTGAGGGACAAACGAGCCCCCACTGAAAGTGAATTCTGCCCACAGATACTCACCTCATACCGGGTTGGGATGCCATATAATGTTACTGTATAACCTTATATACAAGGTATATACAACCACATATATAAGGTTTATTGTGTCAGTTATTCAACACCTGTTATACTTCAGGTCCAATCCTACAGCATTCTGCTGCTGTCACTTCATATGTAGTCTTTTATGAAAAGGGTTTGTTCAGTGTACTTGCAAATCTTTAAATGAAGTGTCAAGTTGCCCATAAAGTGTTCAGGTTTTATTGCACAACGGTCCCTGTGTGGTTTCCTGAGACCTTCAAAAATCAAAAAAGTAAATGTTTGCTCACACACGCATATTGCACTGTCTGTCTTCTAAAGGCCCACGCTGTGATGAATAGTTATGGCTGTCTCTGCCGGCAGCCCCCAGGAGCCATTGTGAAGAAATGAAATGGATGATGTTGGCAGGAACCAGAAATTCCTCCCAAGCTCATGGGGGGAGCCGAGCTGGACGCGCAGACTTTCTCTTCACGCTTTGAATGAGATTTCTTTAAACAGCCCCTAAATTCATCTGCCTCACACTCATCAAACTCATATGTGTCATTCAATGTTTGCAGAACGATCCAGAGTTGGTTTTCAGTGTTATTTCAGGACATCTCAGGCCTCTGAAACTATGTTTTCAAAAACATCCAGTAACTACTGTACCTGTAGAGGCTGTCATCTATCAAAGTATCATAGACCTGCTATGGATTATGACTTAGCTAACAGACGAATATAGTGGGAATTATTTTTTCCTGAATGAAAAGCATGTCAGATTTTGAAATGAGAAATGCCAAGCCCATATTTAAAGTATATGCCAACACGTGTCATATATCAGATAATAAATAATCTTGTCATATATGTAATTGCATATTTCTGTTATAGAATTACTGTAATATGATGATATAATATGCCCAAAATGGAGCAAAAGTATCAAGAAAATAGTTACAATATGCCTGAAAAGAATGTGAATGCAATCAAATGAGCAAAGCAATGACTAAATTTTGGAAGATATGGAAATACACTCCTCATGTTTGTTATTTTACATTCCAATGTATTACATTTTTCTACTGATCATTTATCAGCACCGGATGACTTCACACCACAGCTGAAATAAAGACCAGATAGCTTACGGAATACAATCATTGTCCGCTACAGACCCCAGACGTTGCAATGCAATATCAGGGATCAGAACCTCCCGTTGGCAGTTATGTCAGCTCCACATCCACTAAAACCAAGTTCTGACTGTTAACATGGATTGAGCCTCAGCACGGCTCAGCCCTCCACTGCTAGCAGTATTAATCGGGGAACTGCTGTCGCCATTTAAATCAACTTAATGAGGGCCTTGGGGGGGGGGTGACTCAGATAGTGGTAGCTCAGCTGCAGACCGTGCTAGTGTTTCACTGCTTGATGACCTCACTCTCCGCTCAGCACTGAGAGTAGAGAGGAAGAGGGGCCTGCCCGTGGCTGGTACCTGAGAACACGAGGCTGACTTCGTGCAGCTCCTCCTGAGGGACCCGGAAGCTGAAGGACTCATTGTAAAAAGGGTCGATGGTGCCCCTCATGCACGACGTCTTCTTTGTCTTGACCAGCTTCAGCCCCGTCACCAGCTGGACCTTGACAAAGGGATCTGCGGGAGGGATGACCGGACATACAGATGAAGACACAGTTGGAGAAGCAGAGTTCCACCGTGTGAATTTGTTCATGGAGCTGGACCAGTACCTGACCCCTGACACATGTCGGTCTGCAGCAGCTGCTTGGCACGTATGATGTCCACGTTTAGCCTCCCAGCGCTGGGCAGGTAGTTGAGGGACAGCAGCAGTTCACCCAGCTCCACCTCATTCTAGAGGGTGACAGTGGGGACATTAACATTGGCAGGAGGGTCAGATTGGGGATCTTGTCTTTGAACACTTGAGAACCTACAGTACCCTTCCTGAGGGGTTAATGAAAACACACATCAGTTTTTATCTTTCTTTATGTATTAACATATTTTGCTATAACAGGCTTGAAATCGACTTTGGCAGAGTCTGAAAAACAGTAAAAGCTGAGGTGGCTTGGGAATTTTTGTCCCAAAAGCACTTGTGCCATTCAAAAAGGACACACGCACCCTGCCATTTGCAACCATGACCAACTTATGCATCATTACAGCAGCGCCGGCCGCGGCCGCAAATAATCCTAATCATAAGAAATTCTGGGCTTCCTCTGCATGCCTTGTGTTGCTCATTCCACAGTGCTTCTAAATTGCAAGACAAGGAATTACCTGAGGATTGCTTTTGCCCAGCAGAGTTTGTCATTGGCTACAGAGGTACCTTTTGCCATGAGAGGAGGCATATTCTCAAAATTAACTTGCCTCTGCATCTTGAAAAGACCACAGCAAAGTTCAAGCCTGAACTCCATCTCAAAACATTTAACATACACACCATGGGGGTTATCAGTGCCTCATTGCCCTCTACCCACCACCTGCACCACTCCATTTCTTAACCTGTGATTCTACATCCGGGTGGAGAGGATACTCTCTGCTCTAAGCGAGTTAACCCATTTCCACTGTAGAAGACTGCAGTGGTTTCTCAGTGAGTCAAACTTGCTCACATTTTGTGGAGAGAATGTTTTGTATATTGCATAGAAATCACAGTGCTAATAAGGATGGACATGGCAGGTTGCAATGATCATATTGCCATGGCGATACTCAGGTCAGTGAGACATATGCAGGGTCGTACTGTACAATCATACTGACTTGTATAGTCAGGGGCACATAATTACAATTAGAATTACAAAATTAAGTGGATGTCCACAGTTTTGATTGTGCAATGCTGAAATATCTTGGCTCAAATTAGCTTGGTGTTTCTTGTATGCATGAATGCTGTGAATGAATGAGAAATATATTGTAACATTGCCTTTGCTCTGGCATTCACTAAGCAAACTAGAGAGGTTTAAAATCAAGGAATAATGTAGTCAGAAGCAGAGAGGCAAGGGGAAACTGCAAAAGGTTCTTACACTAAAGATTGAGGTGCTGTTAGACTTATATTATGCATTTCTGAATTTTAAAGAATCACAGAGTTGCCCGGGTTACACAGTAACGTCAAGTATATCTACACATCTACTGGCTAAACCCTGGAAATAACAGACCACAGCTCTTTAGGTCTGGTAATTCCAGCCCGACAATAACAGAAAAAGAATAATCTGAAATTGAGCAGTGACATTTTCTACTTTTGCTCTTACCACAAACCTTATAACCAGCAATGCCTTCTAACTTCTGTTTACTCACATAGTGCTGATCCCCCTGACATGTGGTTGGAACGACTGTCAGTGAGTGATGAGTAATTTAATAAAGTGCTAACTGGGTACTTGCGACATTGCAGATCATACCTGAGAACTGGGCACCAGGGCCTTCCACCAGTGTCCACCTTTGACCAGGTCCACCTCGCTGAGAGGCATGGTCACCTTGCCGATGACGCAGTGGCGGGAGAACTTGTCGAAGTCGACGATGGAGAGGAGCAGGGTGCGGCGCTGGGCCTCCAGGAAAGGTAGCTTGAACGTGAAGCGCTCCTCGAAGACGGGATTCTGCGTCTTGCGCTTGACGCCGGTCTGCCGGGAGTTCTTGTGGTCAGGCAGCAGGCTCATCTTGACGTAGGGGTTGGAGTGGGCCATGTCCTGACGGGCCACATCGCAGGAGACGGGCAGGGGCAGGTCGCGTGCCTCGATGACCCGCACAGTCAGGTGGTTGTGGATGAGGTCGTACTGCGCGCTGAAGTGCAGCATGCCCAGCTGGTACCGCAGCAGGATCTCATCGTCTGTCAGCGAGTCCACGTCGTCGCCACTGGAGTCCACCGAGTAGAGCCGGGGCTCCAGCTTCCGGAAGTAGTCGTCCGACGCTACAAAGGGCTTCCGTAACACCGCGGGCTGCACCGGAGCCTCCTTCCTGGAGCCCATGGCCCAAAACTCGATGGGCTTGATGTCCACCAGGGGGGAGCTGGGCCTTCGAGCCTCAAGACCTGAAAGAGAAAAGAAACAAAGAAGAGAGGACCAGAGGCACAGGAAAGGAACTCCGGCACAGATGCACTAATAATAGCAATAATCCTGCAATGCTTCACCCCATAGAGAGGTTCTGAAGAATGTGAGGCCTCAGGATGGCAGGGACTCACTGGACACCCGACGGGCCAAGCTGTAGGTGGAGCGGGACGCTTCAGAGCTGGAGCAGTGCCTGTCTGGAGAGCTGTCCTGGGGTGTGGCTGGAGGGCAATAGGCCAACACATCTGACTTTGTGTCTTTTTCACCATTGCAGTCATTGACCCTGGTGGGAAGGAGAGAGGACTGTGATTAACCTGCCCATCTCAGAGTAGCAGCTGTAGCCTGACTGAATCGGATGGAACGTTACTCATTGTAGATGTACCACTTAGCCTTCTGAAGAGTGCAATATTGATTTTGCTGTTAGAAAGAAAAATGTTATTCTGTCATTAAACATTCTGCTTCCCAATGCATAGATTTGTGTGGCCTAATCAAGTCTTATTCAATAAAATGCTGATCAAATCAAGCGTAGAATGGCACTCAGAGAACAGAGCCATTGAGGAAAAACACAGACTTTTACGTTTTGAAAAAATATTCAGGTTATGAGCAAAACAAAGGTTTGTTTTGTAATTTTGTAGTGCACATGAAGGCATGCAAAAGTAAACATCCATTTATTAGTCAATCCCTATCATTTGCACATGTGCATCCTCAGGCATTATGGATCCAGCACAGTCCTTACAGGAGGTATGCCCAGAATTTTGTTTTTCCTCTTTAAAGGTAAGCATTAGGCACAAGAGTTCTTTGTGGAGGCCTTGTCTTCTGGCACTTTTCAAGATCTATCAACAGTAGACGTTCTGGCAGCAGCACAATCCGAAACACATGTCTTTGGAGGGCAGAAGAAGCTGGGGGCTCTGGAATCTGCTTTTCGGGAGGCTCTTGGGAAGGGAGAACGAGGGCTAATCTGAGAATCAGGGCCAAAGCCTGGATGGAAGGCAACATCTGTGGTGCCAGCACTTCAAAACGCTTCTGCACACTATGCAGCACACTGTGAGAGGATTTATATCCCTGGAGGGCCAGAGTCATTTCAACTGAATGTCAGGAATGATACAACAGTCAACAGCTTTAAGCCAGAATATTGTAACTTCCAGGCTTCTGCTTATTAAGGTACAGACCACTGGGTGACCTGAGAAGAGAGCATGAGGCAGCGGAATGCCCATGGGTGGCTCCTGAGGAATTAATCTCATTGTGAAAACCCCAGAGCTGAGTAATAGGAAGAAAGGAGCTCACAGCAGCAACACTCACTGGCACTGCCAGACAAGGACAAACTCTTTACAATTATGCTTGGTTACAGCAGGAGGCCGTTGGTATTAACCATGCCCCGACACACAATGAGCTCACTCAAGGTGGTGTTACTGGAGGATGCTGGATCCCTAGAAGCAACTGGACGATACAAACCTACAGAAATCAGGGGACAGGATTTACAGTAGGTTTCACTGTGGACAAATTCAATCGACAACGTTCATTAATAATGGACAGCAAATAATTTAATGATGCTAATATTTTGCAGAATTCTCAAAGACAATGCAAAATATTGAGATTGGGAAAAAAACAAGAAAAAAATTCTAAATTCTTGTTGAAGGAAAATGTGTTATCCTTTGTTGCTTGCTTCATTGCTGGGAATTTCATTAGTTAATAATTGTATTTATAGGCGGTTGCCTCGCACTAATGATATTTAAATTGCTGAGCAACTGCACTGGAAAAAATCAACACAGTATAATTGAATTGTAATAATCTGGGGTTGCTGGTTCGGCTACATTAACAATGCCACACCCAAGAGCACACAATTAATATTCGAGGCATGCTTGTTCCAAAAGCCAAATCCAAAGCTAAATGTAAATTTAAATGCTTTAATGCATTACTGCATAAGAATATTAAAGTTCCTCCTTTCTTGCATATTGCAGTAAACAGCTAAACCTATACACATGGCACAATCTAGAACAATCAATAATGGCTTTATGTGGCGAGAATCAGTTTCAAAATATGGCGTAACTTTGAGCATCCACACTTCCCAAAGCATTCCCCAAAGAAAATCTAGACTGTTCCCCTGACTCTTCAGGCAGGGCTGACACCTGCTGGCTAGGCACCACCACGCTAAAAGGTAAAATCTTTAGCACGGCCTGAAAATAAAACATACTATTCTTTTGCAGGGCCTTTTATTATTACACTCCCCTCTGTCTGACAATCCGTATCTCTATTCCCAGCTTTTGAGCTACACAGACATGTGAAAATCTGATACAGATATCTGCATGTTCTTTGGTAACTAATATAAATTGCAGATTTTTAGTGAAAGCCTCTCAGATTGAAGGAAAAAATACCAGGAGATGCTTGTGGAATCTTAATTATGTCCCTGCATTCCAAAGCCTCCAAAGCTGGTCATTTGAAGAATAGGCTATAGCATTGAGGATTTTGTTCTGAAAAATATTCTACTGGATGTTACCATGACTGCCCAAATATGCCACACTGCACCAGCAAACGTCTGCACATCCGATGTATCCTATCAAATTATGATTGCATACCATGTCCTTGCGCTGAACTTACTACGCTTACCTATCATGTATACTGCGTCACATTATCCTACCATACCATACCTACTGTTTGCTACTCATTCCTCCTACCAAAACAAGGGAACTACTAGAAAACAACAACCACCACCACTGCCACTATTTCTATTCCTACTACTACTACTAATAACAACGCTTTTCCTAACATTAGCTCCTCTCCTGCTGCTACTGCACTGTTACCAACTTCTACCACACCAGCTGCATTTTGCCACACAATACCGTAACGTGACCCCTGTACTCCTGGTGCCACATTTAGTAAAATACAATCAGACTGCAATTTACAATTAATATGCTATACAAACCATAATATACAATTCTCTTCCAGCTCTGATATTCTTTTCGTCACCATACCATATCATACCAATACAAGACTATTAATTCTACAACTGCTATTACTGTCGCTAGAAGTGCTTTTCATAAAAAATACATTTTTACTCTGCCAGCTTCACAGTTCAGCTCATACTGTTCAGTTTTAGCAGGAGATAATGAGTGAGAAATGGCCCCCAGCATCAACCACTGTCCTTCTGCCCTGCAAGCAATTGCGACTTTGCTTTCCCATTGAGGGATCTTTAAATTAGGTGCTCTCTGGATTCACATGCTGCCTAATTTCAACACCCCACCCACAGGCTGTGACTCACCCTCCAATATCTGCCTCAGCGACAGAGAGGAGAAGTGCCACGCTGGTGCCTGGGTGTTACTCAACTGTCTTCACATGCAGCAAGCTGTCAAGGGCACCCCACAGGCATTCTTGTGCTCATTACAAAAGCATTGCAGTTGCTTCCTCCAACTGAGCCCGCTGTCGGGTAAAAAACTGAGCCATTAGTAATAGGTATGATGCTTGTCAACAGGCTGGTCAAGGCTGGATTCGAATCCCACTCATTGAAATCTCCAGCTGATGCCATGTAATTATCAGCAGGAAGCACCACTTGAGAGCTTATAGAAACAGGAATGAGAGGAAAAAAAGACCTAAGCCTCCCTTCTGCTCTAAGACACCACACAGCCTTCCCCTGCCTTGCAGCTGACACTAAGCACGGCTGGGCAGTGTTAATACAGGGATAGAAGCCCCTCTGGGGAGAACCAGGTTGCTACTGCAAGTGGTGCTGCTGGGTCAGTAGGGGCAGTTTTCCCCCTGGATAGAGCAGAAAAAGGAATGCCTCTGTGCTGTGATGGAGAAGAGAATCTGCCTTTCGTCTGAGACGTTGAAAACATACTCTGACTCACTGTGCTCATTAAAGACCCCATTGCACTTATTTCAAAGAACAGGGGGTTCCCCGGTGTCCTGACCAAATGGGTAATCTGGAACTCTAAATCTGGCCAGACAATCATACTCTAGATTAACAGGCAAAATAAATCCATCTCACTCTGCTGCAGCTGGTACGTACTGAGCACTCTGACCCAAAATGGATGCCAAGCACCACCCAAGTGAGCACTGCACAATAGTGATGGATGCCACCCCCTTTAACTGGAAACTGTGCTGAGATTCTTTAAATGTGTTACATAATGCATGACCCAGTATCTTCTGTAGGCACTGCTGTTTATGCTTAGAAAAAAAGTCATTACAAGTAAGCCTGATTACATGGAGAGATTCCAGTTGTTGGGTCTATAACACTCACAGCCAGGCTGGGGTCTGTGCAGGAAAGGGACCCAGGATCTCCACTTCCTCATCACTGGGCTGGCAGCAGCTGCACTCCCAACAGGTCTGCCAGCATGACTGACAGGTCCAACGGCACAGCAGGAAGTTGGATAATTTGGACAAGAGACCCTGTGCATCAGAGAGTATGAAAAACATGAAAGAGATAGCATCAGGAAGACACAAGGACACACTATTTCATTTAGTTTTATATTAAGCTTCATTGTCAGAACCCATGTGGTGAAAAACAATGCTTCAATACTCAATGCAATGTGAAGACTGTGACAGAGACGTATCTCAGAGGAAATCCCAAGACTGAGTCCTAAAGCACCGTGTCTCCTCTGTCCTTGGCTGCCCCTCTCTCAGATATGACCAAGACCCCTATCTTTATCAGTTTAACCAAATACTGAACGCTTATATGATTGCTAAGGAAAAATCGTATCATTGTTGCTAGGTTCTTACATGACATTAACACAATTTAACTGGCATGAATGGGACTGTAAATGAGTACAAAGTCTAGATATAATTGTGTGAGAATTTCATTCCATTATTTATCACATTCAGTTCATGTTAACTCAAACTTTGATAATTGTCAAGAGTTGTGGACAAAATTCCATGCTGATTACCATGTTGTGCACAAAATTCCTTGCTGATTACCATAGTAATTACCTTCCCATTAAACAAAGTATTAATATAATAAAAGGCTGTGGTTTTGGAAAGTGTAATTTGGAGAGCAGCTGTCCTTTAGGGAGTACATTTTTCCCATTCCAAAATTGAATCAGGATGCAAAAACTGTTATACTATAGTCACCATGCCAGTAATAATTTGCTAACAAAGAAATCATCACTATTGTTTTGACAACAATAGCTAGCTTGCAGGATACAGAATAGATTGAATCACACTGTTATCTAGAAAGCTAACGAGAATGACACGTCGCATGGCTAATTATCTAGCCAGGCATTGCATTTACTGCAAGTTTGGTCGGTTAGTTAAAAATAAACATTATCCCCCTGACACAGAATACTTAGTGCTATTTATCACTGCGCAATAATCAGCCGTTAGGTTCAATCAGTGAGCAAATTTGTTGTGTGCGTTTATTTTGATAGAATGACCAGTCTGATGAACGGTCCAAACACAAGAGTTATATTTCCTCGTATGCATACATTTCCCTGCCCATGCCTTGCGGCATGTGTGACTGCAATCAAGCAAAACAGCAATCAAACAACTCGCATTGACTAAAAGCGCAGCATACGCAATACCTATTATAGTTATAACCAATGGTTCTCTATTACTGTAAACTTCTCTAAGTTTAAAAATATATCAATGAGGAAGGACGTTTAAATATTCATGTCTTCCTCTTCCGGAAAGTCGCCCCAATCCTTAGCGAGTTCCCCTGTGGTGACGTTTAGTAAACAGGATGAATCACCTGCTTCCTGAAATATCGTATCCAGAACAAACATGGTCAACTTCCTGAGCAAACACGCTAACCTCGTCCCACACAGCCTCTCGGCTGAAATTCTTTCACGTGTTTCAATTTTCTGTTCTCGTGCGCATCTAAATTATTCCATGTATACCTTCGAAAGTATGCAATCAAATGCAATCTCTCATTCCCCAGATGTCCAATACATTTTGGAATTCGAATTAATTTAACCTCATGTTGAATGTCAAAATGAGTTTTCAAATTGCCATTTTAATATTTGATATTGGATTAAAGGACTTGTAATGATCGACCTAGGGAAAAAAAAATATTCAAAGATTGGTTTGGGAGCTGGAGAGGTATCTTTACAGCGGAAAGCTTTTGTTACTAGTGGTATCTTTGTGCCAGCTTAACTGCCCCAGTCAAATATTGAGTAAAACTTGGTCACAGGCAAGGAATTTTCACATAAAATTGGATCTGTCTTTAGACCTAATGAAAATAACAACCAGTCTACATTATGAATGCAGAGTCCCAAGATTGAATGAGATAGTGTCTTGTGAGAAGTAGAAGCAAAACTACAGAGAGCTGACAGAAAAACTTTCTAGTATTTCATTGTAAGCAAATATGGTATCATTGCCATTTAATTTAATATGTGTGTTTTTTGCCTGCAGAGATTTAACCATTTACTTACTGTTGCATTGTGCACAAACAGTGACACCTTTTAAATTGTGATTAATCGGTCTTCCATTACATGGACCCTTGTATGGTGTCAGTCCTTTTTAGAGAGTAAATATGATGTAGGTTGATCCCCTTTTGCTTTGCTCTTACCTCATTGATGGGTTCCAGCTGTCCTTTTTCATAGCCGCAGAGGAGAAGAGGCCATTTTGGAAAGGGACAGGGGAGAAACAGGAAACAAGAGGACAGCTTAGTATCAACCGTTACACTTCCAAACATACCCAACTGTATGACTGGGTGATGGTCACAGTAACAGCATTTACTACAATGCATGTTATAACTCTTGGATGCTGTTTTGATTGTTGCATGGTAACAGACACCTGAACACAATGCAAAACTTGAGTGTGTGTTTTTTTCTGCCCTGAATGCCCTTTCTGCCCTTCACCGTGAATTCTATGCAAGTCAATTACCCTGTTTGCAAACAACAAGAAGAACCTGTTGCTATTTGTTGTCACACTTCCCTAGCCAAACACAGATAGGCAACAGATTTGGCACACTGAGTGTTAAAGCTATGCACCTGTAACTGTGAATTTTAAGCCATCTCAATTATAACATATTTACTATGATGAGGTGATATTGGAACAGCTTATCGTAAGCTTTTCTTTGCTTTGTATTTAGACAAGTAAAACTACAGGTCTAGAAGAACAGGGTAAATGCTTAAACATTACTGTGGTGAGTATTACTGTGTTGTTCCGAGCACCGCTGGCAGAGATGTTTATGGCAGTGTTTTGTTTTTCTGTGTCTAAGCTTTGGGAGAGTGTGTGTGCATGTGCACGCATGTGTAAATGTGTGTGAGTGTGTGTGTCTCCCCCACCCAGGCTCCTCCCAGCTGCAGCCCCTGGGCTCCTGGTCTCCTCGTCACCAGACTGCTCTTGTCCTTGCAATTAGCTGTAGCTGTAGCCACGGCAACAGCGGCGTGAGCACTACATCCCCCTCCCCCCCCTTGCTGCTCCAACTAAGCTGATAGACCCTCGGCCGGAGGCAGCAGGAGAGCACTGGTCATGGATACTCTCTGGACCTCACAGCCACAAACACTGCCACAGCCAGGAGGAACAGAACCACTCACACGCAGCTGCAGCACAACAACAGCACAGTGTGTACACTCCACTGACAGACAGGGACAGGCAGGCACATGAGACACACACATACTAGAGGACAGGCACACGTCTGTGACTCAATATGATACACATGCACTCATAACGAGTGCAGACACTCTCGCATGCACGCACATACATGAGCTAATGTTCAGACACACCAACACATGGACACACACACACATAGATGCACGCACACTCACATAAACAAATATTCACACTCACACACACATAACACAAATGTGAAATATTAAAAATGAAGTAGTAATACCTATTTTGCATCTTATAACAGTCTCTGTATACACAAACTACTGAGGCCCTGCAACCTGTTGGAATGTGTCTGAGTTTTGAAATGAAAAGGTTCTCATTTCTGATTGGGAAAGTGAGTATGTATTTCATCCTGATTTGGTTTTAAGTGCTTTTTTGTAAGGAATGTTATATTAGCTACTGATAAAAAGTAAAACATGCACATATACTGCAAATTTAAAAATAACAAAAATAATATATGTAGTGACAAGTGTAAACATACACTTCGCCAAACTCATTTGACATGTCTAAAAAAGAATAGAATTTATTAAATTATTGTATCAGAAAAATTGTGTTATGCAGTGTCCTGTCTGCTATTAAAATGCAGTTCTCTCTAATCCAAGACAACTAGTGCACAAATACAAAATAAGAAGGAATAAGTCCATATAAACAGAGTGAAAGCAGGAAAGACATGGCAGGTGCATGGAGAGATGCGGGAGAAAAACGGAATAAGATAAGCCCTAGGGAGAGCAATTCTGACCTGTGCTGTGCATGTGTGTGCATGTGTGAGCAAGTGAGTGTATGTGTACGCTCTGGGTTAGCCTAGGTGACAGAGCGGTAATGTAGTCGCCGGAACTTACCTGTATGTACGCCATTTTCACTTCACTCTCACCCCACTATGTCACAGCCCAGCCAGGACAGCATGCTTTTCTTGTGGGTGCACTTTGCCTTCAATAAAAAAGGGGAAAATAAATCTTATGTGAAGGATTTAATTCTCCCAGACTCTGCCACCTTTCTCCATCCACACACAGTCCATGATGGCAAGAGTTACGAGTAGCCCCCCCTCACCAGACCACAACCACCCCACCTCTCTCTCTCTCTCCCTCTCTCTCCCCCTTCTCCTCTACATCCCCACCCACCCAGCCTCTCTCTCTCTCTCTCTCCCTTTCTCTCTCGCTCTCTCTCTCTCTCTCTCACACTATCTCTCTCTGTTTGTCTCCCAGTCTTGCTCACTCCTCACGAATGAAACACAAGACGCTATCTTTCCTGTTCTCTCCTGTGCTGGTCTCTGTCTCTCCTCCCCACATTTCCCCCTCCCTGTGTCTCTCTGGGAGACAAATGAGTCATCCAGGTTTGCAAAAGCAATAATGGGAAGTCCTCCACTGGCGCTAAAATGTTTTTATTTGTGTTTGGACATGTGGGATTTTCAAAACAGTCTCACTTCGCCTACGCCAGTGTCCCTGTAAGAAACCAAACGAAGGGAGCAAGAGGCTGAGGCACTGGCAGGACCTTTATGGGCTATCTGCAACCACGGCAACATGTTGCGCAGACAGCCTGTGTACACACCGGTCTGGGCTGAGACTATGAGTGGCAGAGTGGCGAGGAAGGCAGTAGGGGACCATGTGCGCATGCATTCAGCTTCTGGAGCACTTGGTTCTGGTTGAGGGCAGTAACCTGAGCAGGTGGACTGTTTAATGCATGAAACCAAGGTAAAAGTACGTTACCATGGAGACTACAGGACCCATCACCTGTTGCTGTGCAAGCTGTGTCAGCACGTAGTAGTCTTGCTCTTACACAAGGCTAGTTACTACTCTCTGTGACGTGTTTTTAAGTTGGAGATACACATTTCAATCTCCAGTGATTTATCCTTGGATTCTTTTTTTTTTTTTTGGAGTATTCAAGCGAGTATTTGAAACTATGTATGTTCAAATACTATATTCAGTTTTATCTAAACATGCAGATGCATATTGGTCACAGCATATTATATATATGTATATATATATATATATATATATATATATATATATTTGAATCATTTTAGTCATAAGATGCCTCTCCCTACTCGAAAAGAAACAGAAGAGACAGAAGCAAGGAAAGAAAGCTTACAGCGCCCCCTCGTGTCAAAACTAAAACTTATAGCACTAAACAAATATCTTCACCGAGCTCTGGAATAATAGGAACACTACGTGGGGAATGAAGTGCATGAGAATGCCATTGCACTGTTTCAGTGGAGTGAGTGATTATATAGTGGAACATGGAAGAAGCACTGATGAAAAAGTATTCCGAAATCCAAAGTATGCTCATTCAGCTGATCAGAAAGGAAGGCGTAAGATGAACAGAATTATCTATGACTGTTAGCTTCATCTAACAACAAGGAGAACACAAGGTTCTGTGGAAAACCAGACAGAATCAGCATCTGCTTGTGCACATGATTGTGAGCACGGTATTTGAGATCACTTACCAGACCCGAAACAGTGAGTCATATGTGGGTTGGTACGGGCTTGTGTAGTCACATGTGTGACTGCGCGGTCACGTGTGTGTGACTGTGTGGCGACATGTGGACCTGTGGCATTTACGTCCCTGCTGTGAGGTGAGAGGAGTGACTTGTGTTTCAGCTGGAGGTATCTGAAGAAATTCCACCCACACTGAAACCATCATAATTCCTTACCAAAAAAATAATTTTAAAAGAATATTGGCTGACATAGACACACATAGCATTAAAACAGAAGCAAGACTCAATATATGTGTTTGATTAGGGCCATTTAAAATCATCTACCTTTATGGTCAGTGAACGTCCAATCAAGAGGACTCCCCAGTTGACAAGCCTTTTTCCTGTTGCCAAGGGAGGCAGGGCCCTTGTTGGTTAGGGCTTGCACCCATAGTGCTGATAACGTGTGGCACCACAACCAGAGCTTTATTATATATATTTCACCTCCTCCCCTTCCTGCAGCTCTGGTCATGCTGCCAGAGGGGCAGCCCACCCAAGAACAGCTTACAACTTCTGGAGGGAGTACAACACTAACACTTCAAACCACTGTTTTCCAGGCCTTGACTGGACCAAGAACGCACTGACTGTTTAATATAATCCATTTCCCAAAATGTACCAGGTTTCAGTTTCGGCCATAAAAGCACGTTAGAAGTTTAGATTTTCCAGCTGTTTTATACTTGAAAATAAGTAAAACAAAAACCTCTTTCAGTGTACTGGGTAACTCCGAATGACAGGAAGCATGAAATGCTGGTTTCAACAGAAACAGGTGAAGTAAGTGAATCTGAGGCACTCCCAGCCACAATGAAATCTCAACTCCCACTCTGTCTGGATGTGAGTAGGTGTGAGGGAGTAGACCAAACACACAAACAGCTCGCACAAGGAAATGGCTGTAATCGAAATGAATACCACTGTGTGGTAAGTCTTAAAGTACAGACAAAACTAAAATGGGCTAAGCAAGTACAGCCCAAGATACTCAAAATCTGGTACATAAACATCTTTATATAACAGGAAAGCTTTCAAAATTGCTTTTATTTTAGCAAATGACAGAAGAGATAAAAACCTGAAATGATATGTAAAATGGCTTATATATAAAAACATACACTGCTTCAACATCATTTTTACTTCATTGAACAAAAAATAAATAAAACATTTTGTCAAAAAATACTCCATTTCTGTTGGTGTGCATAAAACAAATACTACCAACAAACATATACATATGTAGTTTTGATGCACTTGCTGTGATCAGCAGGGAATGCCTTGTTTGGATGGGCCTGTAGGATTTTGTCATATAGAATTTACACAAACACATCAATAAATAAACTTAATCTGACAACCTATAACTTTAGGCATACAGTACCCTTTTCAATTTAATGCTAGGGATAAGTAAGTAACTACATAACAGCAAAACAACAACATAAATCCTTATGACAAAACAGAATGTGTGTCAAATATTGCAATATCAGTTATTTCTACTTTTCCTTTCCTTTGTATTATTTATGCATAGATTCCAGAATATAAGCATTGCATGCTGGTGTCGAATTCTACAGAACTTCAGAACCTGTTGTATTACAAGCATACAACTGTATGTATAATAGTGGCAACAAATAATAGTTGTAATACATGACACATATTTTGGCATTTTTTATTACTTTTTGTTGATGAAAGCTGATGAAAGCAAATCTGATGGCACAAGAGCCCCATAGTTCCTATTTTTGTGTTTATCATGGTGGCCTGTGCTGTTTTTCTTTCTGCTTGCCATCTGAATCAGTTTGTAAATCTCCTCTTTTGGTTGGTATAATACTGTATGTTATGAATTCTCCTAAAAAGCTGAGAGCATTTTTCTCAGGAATGTTAGCCTGGCCACTTTTTGATGGCCACTTTAAATCAACTAACTACAGAAACTAACAGAAAGAAGTTTAATCATTTCCTATCTTTTGGAATCATCATATTTGGTTTACTCCTGGCACCGCTGGATTATTTTATGGTTAGCCCTCTATTGCAGCTGAACATTATCCAAAGGACCAAACAATGGAGGTAACACAATGTGTCTAAATGTATATGCATTAAATCATGGCTTGAATATGGCCTGTGGTGTAGTTAAGAGGAGGACCCAAGAATGCCACAATAATTCATTAGTACATACAACAGACACTCCATAACATGTGCTACTTTGGGGATTTCCCTCAGTTCCAGGGTTGCCTTGGAAACAGTGGAGCTCCTTTTGGTTGAGCTCCATGTACAACATTCTCAGGGAAGCCTCTGGGAATCCAGCCTAGTTTGCATTCTCAGATTCTCAGTCCTCTGTCATTTTATGCTTGTGGATATGGGTTCACAATGCCCACCATAACCACAGGTGCAAATAGTATTTGTAAAAATGGAATGGATTAAGTCTTGAAGACATAACAGAACTGAGTCAATGATACCTATATATGCTATTTTATAATTGCACTTAAGAAGAGTATTTCTAATTGGCTGTAATTTTGACTATTACATTGAGCTGATGTAATCTTATGGTCATATTGCTGCTTGTTCTGGGACGGTAATCTGAATCCCTTCCTCTGCATTGGCCATTCGGCTTTTGTCTCTCTTGCTCTCCCTTTTTATCAGAGCTGCTTATCTGTGATTACAGCAATCAGCGCATTCCTCAAGGTCAGAGAAAAAGAACGTCAACAGCTAGAGAAGGCACCGTATCTGCCAGCACAGAGAGTGATTTTACATCTGAGAATGTCCAGAGGGATGTTGATGAACTTGCATAGAGTGCAGGGCGTCTCCCTTTAAGGGAGCAGATAGGGCGATCTGACCAGCTGGGCGACACTGGAGCACAAACAGAAGGGAGAGCAGAACCCTGGCATATAGTACACATTGTGGAGCAACTCCCACACCGCAGCACCAACCACAACCTGACCCTGAGCAACTGCTGTCTCCTAAATCTACTGGGACAAGGAGGAGAAAGCCTATCTGTTCTGGTTTGTGTTTTCAAACACTTGTGCTCTTCTGGAGTACCAAGTGGGAAATGTACAGAGGCTGTCATGGATGCCTGCCTCATACTCCTGCAGCAGCAGCTCAAAGCCCATTTATTTTAAAAATAAATACATAAAAAAATAAAAGTAGGTTATCGTGCCGAGGAGGCATGGAGTTTCTTTATATATGAAGCCTTGCAGTGAAATACGCTGCATTTAACTTGAATAGTACCATTACATTTCTGTTGAAATGGTATCCCTTAATGCCAATGAAAGAGTTGAGATACAGTGATATAATTTTACTCTCATGCAAGTTTATCTGACTACAGTACAGCAGAAATGACCATGATGTAGTCCCTTCATCCAGTCTTCAACCATCTAATCACCCAACAAAACACCCACTTTATCAGGCCCATAACGTAGCAGGGACAAGCAAGTCAAGGTGCATTATTATGCTTCTAGTCCTCTGTAATCTGGCCGTTATTCCCTGTCCTTTGGATAAAGAACCGGACTCTAGATCTGAGGGTTATAGCTTCAACTGCTGTTGTACCATTGAGCGAAATTCTGTACCCCAGCGTCTTTTGTAACATCAGGCCAGATATTATGCTAATTCCTGACAACAGGTTTGTTATCCCATGTTTTCATTGCTGTTTGCCAAAGCTTTGTTTTCAGCAAGTGACATTATTTTTACTCATCAAGTTCCTTTATTTGCATCCTGTTTTGCTTTTAAGCAGCCAGTAAGGCCATTTACAGAAGTTACAGCTAGTGCATTAGAGAAGAGAAAAACATCTTCTTTTCCTCTTTTTATGGCAAGTAATCACAGATGAAGCAGTCGGTTTGGATCGCTAATCTCAATGCATTGAAGTGTGTCGTTGGGAAATTGTTATCTTGATTTCCCTAAGGAAATCAGAGTCCCTGACAGATTAGGTAGGGGAGAGTGACCCCGAATGCTGAGTGGCATCTCCGTAGTGACAGGCTGTTGAGGTGTGTCCCCAGAGAATAGATGAGGATCTGCTGGGTGACACACATTGATGAAGGTCAGAGATACTCTGCAATGTCTGCCACAGACACATGAATGGAAGGGTTGTTAGCATGATCTGTACGGGTTAAACCTGTTTTGTCTAAAACCCATAAAGAAACTTAAACCCATCTGAGCTATTTTTCATGTACATTACATGTATTTTTTTTTTTTCGTATTTTAAATGCACCACACCCATGCTAATTTCCATGAGAGTGTCAAGTGTGCTCGTGGCCTATTTAGTTCTGGTTACAAATCATATGTAATAGCTTTGACCTGCTCCCCTTGTCTCAGACAAAGAGGGCCCAAATTCCATGGGCCAAACAGAAGAAGATGTTACATTATCCTTCGCAACCAAGTTCCAGTTGCATCATTTCTTCCAAGAAAGCTCTTGCGTGTATCCCTTCAGGTATGTGTCCGTGTCTACCATACATCTGAGATTGTGAAAACAGCTACCACGCAGCTGCTGGCTGTGACTCACAACAAACAGCTCAAACTGCCTCTGAACTGGATGTTCTTTCCCATCACATGATGAGGAAATTCAGACAGATCTACCATGTTCATTGAGTGTTTCCATGGGTTTCATGCCCCGGAGTCTGTAATACTGTTGAGGCAAAGTTTAGAAACATTTAATCCTCTAAAAACGAATCATAACAAACTATTTCTTGCAATAACTGAGGACAAAAATTTTCACTTTGGCTAAAATAATATAGACAACCACATGGTTTAGTGCTTGATATCACATCTGTTACTGCTGTCAGAGACTGTGGAGCTGTGATGTCACAGCAGGGATAAGAAAATGTCTTGTGATATCTTCAAGCTGGTCTGAACCTGTGACTGTACATGCATTGTCTGAGATAGCTGGGCCAATCCTCTCAGTTGCCTCCAGCTTCTAGTCTCCTGACAGACATATCGAGCAGCTCTATCAGGGTTCTCAGAGACAATGTCCCTGTTGTGTTATTAGGCAGCCAATAATACATATCAATCCTGCGTCCAAATTATTCCGTATCAGCCAGTATGAATTCCTATCAGCAAAAACACTGACCTTAACATCTATAAACACAAGTCAACTCAGTTCTAAAACAGGCTGGTTTATGCTAAAGTATTTTCAATGTTACACGTACCCCCACTGGATGTTGTATGCATACGGTTCTTCAAGTAAGATCAAGTTAAATTAATCTTTCTGCTTCAGAACTACGAATATGAACAACATTATAAACAAAACTAGGAATACAAAATGGCCTAGGGCTGCATCTGTGTTCAGCTCTAAACTGCATTCCAGGACAAATCACTCCAACCTCATAAGCTCAGGAGAGCTTTGCGAGCCCCAGTGCAAAATATTGAAAACTCTCCTGCCCCTCATTCAGATTTCACAAATGGTGGAGGTCACCACTTGCCTACACTCCACTCTGAATTGGGCTTACTCTGTATCCATGTGCTTGCAGCGCACCCCCCTTGCCAGACTGTCCCTCTGGGGACAACCGAGGCGAATGAGCCTGTGCAGATGCGTCCAGGAGTAGGCCAGCCGGGCAGAGACCAAGTCCAGAGAGGCCGGGTTGAAGTTGGCCAAGAGGTTGGACGAAGCTGTGTCCTTGAAAGGCTTTGGCAAGGCAAGAAATTCAGGCAGTAGCCCGGTGTCACCTCCCAGGAAGAGGTGGCCCAAGCTACGGTGCTGCAGGCTGTCCTTTAAGCTCCGAAGCAGGTCCTCCAGCCGGTCCAGGAGATAACGGTCTTCCCAGGCCTCTGGAGGTGTGCTGAGGAGGAGTCTCAGCCACGCCGTCTTCAGGTAATAGGAGGACAGTATGGCCCTCCACTCTGCCCCTCTGCGGCTATCCAGGGCCTGCCCGCTTAGGTCCCGCACAGCCTTCACGATCTGCAGGCACTTCAGATGACAGGAGCCGGGCGGCACCCTGCCCTTCAGCCAGCTCAGCAGCTTCTGCTCCTGCCGGGGGAAGTACACCGTCCACAAATCCTCCTGCTGGGGTCCCCTTGCCGCCGGCACCAGAAACACACCGTCCCCCAGGGGCACGGTGGGGATGAGTCGCACGCCCATGGAGATGTGGCAGCAGACGTAGTCGGAGCGCGGCGTGAGGCGCAGCAGTATGCGGTCGTCGCTCAGCGACAGGCCCAGCGAGCAGCGCTGCTCGAAGGGGTAGCGCACAGCGGAGAGGCAGCGCTGCACCGTGGGGTAGAACCAGCGCAACACGGCCGCCGGGGTCAGCCTGTAGGCACCACCCGCCCTGTCGGTGCTCAGGAAGGCCTCGGTGAAGGCCTTGTGCTGCCTTGCCCACTCTGACTTGCGAGGAGTCTCCAGAATGCAGAGCGGCGGGCCCCCCCTGTCTCTGGCACAGCTGCTGGGCTCCATCTTCAGGCCGCGGGGGAGCCGCAGAGGGACCAGGATGTCGAAGCAGTCGGGACGGCCCACCTTGTGCTCCTCGTAGGCGCTGCCGATCTGCACAAAGTCTCCGCGAAGACCCAAAGAGGACTCCGGCGGGATCTCGGCACGTCCCGCCCTCACCAGCTCGCTTACCAGCTTAGCCACATGTGCCTTGCTGTGTCCAAGAACATGGGGTGACAGGCGCACCTGCCTCTCATAGTAGTCTTCCAGAAGCTCCTTCCTGGAGGAGCCTGCTCTGACAGGAGCCTCAGGGGCCTCATGAGTGCCCCTCTTGGTCTTGCTTTGTTGAGACGAGCAGTACCTGATGAGGAAGTAGCAGAGACCGAAAGCAAAGGCAAACTTGATCAATGAGAGAACCCCCAGGGTCTGGTCAGGACAACCGTCAGATCCAGGGTTGGGGCCCCTTCGGAAGGAGTGCTGCAGTACCAGGAAGGCTGTGAACACACAGACAACCAGCGGCCAGAACACCCTGAGGTTCAGGGTGTACACGGTCATGCTGGCTCTCCTCACCTCCCCTCATCTAGGCCCGGACAGCGCGGCAGCAACGTGGGCTAGCCCATGGTGACTCAGCCTCGAACAGCCCCTGAAGCCCAGCCTCTCTGGGTCCTCACTCCTCCGCCACAGCTGGAACACACTTGCACTCCCTTTTCCTTCTCCAGACTAGAGAAGGGTAGAGAAGAAAAGAGACTGCTGTAAAAAGTTCCACTTCTCTAGCCAGACTTTTTGAAGTTATGAAGTCTCTCTATATCTGCTGTCTGAAAGTTCAGCGTTGGTCGTCGATAGTTTTCAGAGCTGAGCGTATAGTTTCTGTGAGCCCAGAGGAAATACCAAACTCTCAGCAGAAGATTTTCAGTTTAAAAAAAGAGGAGCTCTGAGCCTGGAGCCCAGGCACTTTTGCCCCGCCCTCCCTTTCCTCTTAAAGAGACAAAGCTCATTTTAACACATCTGTACATAACAGCACAGAGAGGCTGAACAGACACAGTTCAGAAATAGGATTTTGTCTTGAGGATAGCAGATACAATTCAGAAATAGGAATTTGTCTTGAGGATAGCAGTATAAAAAAAACTGAGAAAAGGGGCTTTCTTTTTAGCCGTAAGATGGATACAAAATGTATTCAAAATGAAGCCCACAAAAAATTAATTATGTAAACCAGAACTTCAGATCTCAAATGGCTAAATGTATTCAAAGGCAGAAAGGGAACAGCGACTCAAGCATAACAAAATGCCTCCATACACATGCCAGAATGAAATCTTTCAGCTGGCCAATATGCAGTAATTATGAGGAATGACTTCAATAGAGGTGTGGCTCTAAATTAAACAAGAGGCCGTTATGTCTCTGTCATAGAGTGAAAGGGCTGACACAATGTAGACTCAGTGTTTCTGCTGAACTCCATGACCCTGACCTCATTCACACACACACACAAGACCCTTCATTCCCGCCTAACACATGTATATTTTACAAGGTACTGTCATGGGTCAGCACACTCTGTCATTCTGAAATCCCTGTGTCCCATAGCAGTGTACAGCTACTCTGTAGCTTTAAAATGAGAGCATTTACATCTACCTTTATTCTTTTGGAATTTTTTTTATCCAGAGTAATTTGCAAAGCACGGTAATTAGCAAAAGAGAATTCATTATTGAACAGTATACATGTTATGGTGTGATTGTAACAACTACTATGATACATATCAGTAAAGTATGGTTAAGTTTGATAGTAATATTGAGGTATTTGTATTTGAATGTAATTAAATTAGTGGAACCAGTACAGACTAAAATCTCCTTGTTCCTCTTTTCCTGTGCCAGATGCTGTCAGAGTGTACCACACCTTTAAAACACAAGTCTGCACACAGCCAATGTTTTGATAACAAGAAACTTGTTTGTGTTTAAGCAGTCCACTCCCCAACTTTTCATTGACTCCAAACACTGGTAGAAAGGGGTACAGCTCTGGACAGTAACACAAAATGCAGAACGTCTGGTTTTATCGCAGGACAGCCCAATCACCCCACCCCCACCAAACCAGGCATGGCCTCAGCAGGCCCTGCCAGTGTTTGTCAGACAATACCATCGTTTTGACACATGCATGCGGGCTCAGGCCTCAGACCATGAGAAAACAATCAGCAGAGTCTGGAGGAACTTAGGTCACCGCCAATACCACGCTCTGGAAGGAAGTGTTATTTATACAAAGCAAGCGCTAGCAAACGTGTAAAGGGCAAGAGCTCCAGCAGATTCTGCTGAGCAGCCATCATGTTAGCGCTCTCCTGTTTTCAGTAATCACAGCTGAATTTCTTAGCTTTTACCCAGAAAATTGCAGCATTGTGTCGGCTGTCCACTCTGTCAAAGTAATGCCCCGCAATTCCCATAATGACAGCAAAATCTACAGCTGTTTCTCAACACCAGCGGGTTTCCCTTTGACTTTCATTAAATGTTAAAAAAATAAAACTTTTGTTGTATCCAGTGGCTCTAGGGGGGTCTGCTGTTTTAGGAACCATTCAGGAATGGCATAGTTTCACATGCTTTCACAGAGCTGACTCACTCCAGCCTCAACAGGCCCAGTGCCCCACAGTGCCAATATCACTGCAGATAAGGGTGAGGTCATACGCGAGCTGTCACTTCCCTTGGTAGAGAAGCAAAAAGACAGAAGCAGGGGCACAGGATACGGGGGGAGGAATCCTGTTTTGATTCAAATTGCACATTTAAATTCAAATTCATTGCCCAAACAGGGCCGGGTGAAGGGGTCAGACTGAGGGGGATGATGTTACAGGGCATGTGCCACAGGAAACTGGTCCCACAGGAAATATTGGAGTCACCACGGGTGGCTGCTCAGTGTGTTTGAATTACTGCTCTCTGGATTAGGCAACAATCATGCTAAAGTTTCATACAATGGCTGTCTCAGTGTTGAATATGTATGCAATAAGACGTTTTGGGTAGAAACAGAAGGTCTGTTGTTAATTAGTCTGTGTGCTTGTGTGTGTGTGTGTGTGTGTGTGTGTGTGTGTGTGTGTGTGTGTGTGTGTGTGTGTGTGTGTGAACAAGGGTGCATGTGTGTGTGACATTTCAAACACAACCTGTAACAGAGTTCATATACGTGCATATGATATATAATTGGGTAGATGAGGAAATTAGTCTGATGAAGCCAGCGTATAATGTGAACTGTGCTCTGAAGACCTTTCAAAAGACTTTCAAAAGAATATCCACATCAGGAAAAAGGAGTTTTATATTATTGCACAAGAACAGTATAGTGGCCAGCCTGGTGATCATTGTGGCATGTTGCTACTGAGCTAGCTGTAGAGCTATCAATACTTTCGATTATGATCCATTACCTTTCACAGTTTTGTGGACCCAGATGTAACTAACTTACTGTAGCTATCAATTCTAACCTATCAGTAGCAAGCTATCCAGCTACATTAATTCAGTTAGTGGTGACAACCACAGAAATCTCTTTAGGCAATATTCACTGTTCTCTTTACCACAAATCAAAACCATCTCAAGAGTGACCTATTTCCACCTGAGAAATATAATAATACTTACATTCTTCCAATTTCTACTGGATGCTGAAAAACTGATTCACATGCTTGTCCAATTAAGTTAAACCCATAGCAATGGGGCCCCCTAACATGAGCAAGTAAAAAAATGCAGTGGCATTTTGAATAATGGCCACATTACAGCAGTTTATGCCTCACTGGCTGCCTGCAAAACTCTCAGAAGATTTTCACCTTGTACTCCTAACCTACAAATTTGCTAGCTGCAGTTTGTCTGAACGATCTCTTAATCCCCTGAAACACTGTGCAGCAACTCCCTGTTTCCATTCACCAATACAAACCACAGACAGCCAAGGATTCCCCATGGTTAATCCCTGGCAAAGTCCATTAATATCACTCAGTCTGCTGCTGAGTTTACAAACTGTGGAGCCTCGTGGATATTTAAAACCTCTTTGATTAGGGTCTTCTGTTCTAATTCCGTTTTATCGCTCTGTTCCCCACGTCTCCCACGGCATCTTTGCTTCCAAGGCCATCAAGTGTCAAAAACCTGGCTCAGATCAGACAGGTGATTATCACCTCCAGCCAAACATTTCAAGTAGAGTTCAAAATGTATTTTTCCAAATGAATGGCGATTGTTCCTTTAAACCTACCTGTGCCTGTGACGAACCAACGTAAGCAAAGGAGAACGAAGTTGTGATCTTGCAGTAGCATGGAAATCATGAGCCAGAAACCTGTATTGACTCAAGCAGGCTGCCTCCAACCAAATATCTGGCCGCTCACTTTCCAGAGAGTTCAAGCCTGTGTTGCATTTTTTTTTGATTAAATGATACATTATGGTTACAGTACCCACTGGCTCTCCAGGAACTGAGTCTCTGTCAGCCTTCCTCTAGGTTGTTTCAGTCAGTGAGGAGAAGGAGGAGAGGGTAAACGCATGTTCTTTCCATACATATTTCCTGACACAGAGCAGGGCAGGGTGTTTCACTCCTGCAGAAACTGTTAGCTATACATTGCATAGCACTACTGGCCCAGGGACCTGAGGTTGTACTTAGGCGACTCAGAGGATTCTTTCTCACTGAGACCAGTACTGGCTAAATATGCATTATCAGTTAGTATATTTTGCAAGTGCATTCTCTCAGGGTTTTCTTCCTCAGATCAGATTTTGCACAGCAGGAAGTAGACTCCATTTTCAGTAACCATGTGACAGCGCGTTATCTACCAGCATAGTAACTGTAAACAGCGGTGCACCGTTATGTTCAGCTAATCACCATTATGCTGCTGATGTTTTCTCTACAGTATATTACTCATTGTCTATTATGTTCGCTGGCTAAACGATTTTACAAATTGTCCCTTTCCAATGCAACACTTTTCATTTGTGAAAGCAAATTCCAAATAATTACTACTCCTGGCCAGAGCCCTTCTATTCTAAAAGCAGTCTGCTGAATGGTAATAACATGAAAACTAGTTAGCAAGTTTGGCTCTATGTGAAAGCTCAGAGTGCTATACCCCTTTCCAGACTTTTGCATCTACACTACTTTCTTTTGTCAGTCTGGCAAAGATTCCCTGTTATTATTGCTTAATATCACGGTCATCACACCTTTGCACAAGGATGGTGGCAAAGGACCAAATGTTATCATTTCAGTATACGCTCACCAGTGGGTAGGCCTCTGACAACTAAAAAAAAAACTGATTCAAAGATACCATATTTTATGGGCTCAGATGATGTGTTCATTCAATACAACTGTCATATTATCACTGATGTCTAATGTCAAATGCTCAATAAACATGAAAATTCAAAGCCATTTGTTCTCCATACCCCACTAGATATCATTGATTAAAAGTGGAAAATCAATTAAATTAATGTCAAGTGACCACAGATCAACTGTGATTGTGCTCTGATGAGAAGTTCCTTCTGAGTTCCTTCACCTGTCTAGTCAATTCCAAACTACAACTGAAGTCCCATGTTTTATGCATACATATAAATACTTTTGCCAAAGATGGAGGTCTGGTTACATCATTTCCTGCATAACGGTGTGGTGGGCAGCAGGAAATTACTGCAGCACAGCAGACTCCCCAGCTGGGCAAAAGCCATTGCCATGGAAACTCCCGCGTCTCTCTCTCCACTGACCGTTTCCTCCACTGCAATGACAGTGCGATTAGGTCATGGGAAAAAGAATGTTCGGTTACTGGAGCATGGACAGTGGAGAGAGGGAGACCGTGCCAGGGCCATAAAACCAGCTGTAATCCATCCAGCTCTGTAGATAATCAAATGACTCACTTTATCATAGCTTCATGAGAACATTTCTCTGTAGCTTCACAGTTAATCCAGCTCTCACACACGTCACATGGTTTCCATTAGTGAGAATGCTTTTGGCCAAGTTGAGGGCAGGAATATGTATGGTTTAACTTCATTATGTGGTAATGACTTGATTACATGCAAATACACACTATCAATTACTGCCATAATTAAGTTAGGAAAAACATATGCAAGAACATAACTGTGATATTATTTTGTTATAATTCTTCACAATGTGATCTCACCCATAAATGTAAATCTTGGTATTCCTGTGATAAATACAGGAAAAATATTTCTTATTATTTGCTGGTTATTGTGTCATGGATCATATTTCTTCCTAAATCCACTAGACTTTCAGGTAAAACAGTCACAGAGCGCCCTCAAGTGTCACAAAACAGATTAACAGGAACAGTAACACTGGGAGAGACCACACAAACACAAACACAAACTCCACCCAAGACTCTGACAAAATGTAAGAGAGGGTAGAAAAACAATCTATATATAGCTGCATGTTTGTTGTTCAGTAGAGATGGAAAACATAAAAAACAGCACAAGGTTCAGAACTCTTTCCTTTATTGTGCCTGTGTACAACTTGTAATACTCAGTTCCATACCATAATGTAAGAGTAAAGATTTTGTTAAAGCAAATGCTCATCTTGATTAGTATACATTAAATACAATAAGCAATAAATATGCTTGACTTACAGTAACGTTATGGTGTTAATACTGAAATCAAATTTTTGAGGTGTGAGTGTCTGATATAAAGACAATACTTTTTTTGTTGAAATCATGGAAAACATACACGAAAATAAAAGAATGCATATTATTTCTTTAATATTTAACATTTTATCATTTTTAGATGAAAGTAATTCAAATTTCAGGCATTTACCTCTAAGTGGATGAGGGAAATTTGTCAACAGCAAATTAGAAATCCAGACACCACTCACCTCAAAAGACAATTTTATCCATCTAAGTCAACTACTCTGAAACCAAAACTAACCATGACAGCCTCAAGGCATTCCACATGGGACGTTATCAGAGTAATGCCCCGATACGCTACCCTCGCTCTAATCCAGCAAGTCCTTCCCTTATAACATGCACACATCATATTCAAAGATGTAATGATATATCTGTATATTAAAATATTTAGATTTTTTATCAGTAGCAGTAGCAGCAATAGGTGAAATACAAAACTCAACAAAGAGAGGCAAAGACTCCCAACTGTGGAGCATGATGTCCAAGCATAGTAAAGGTGTACTGTAGCACTCCACTCGAAGAGTGACTTATCGAGTCAAGGGAACAGTATCAGTTTCAGTGACATGAGACTAATAATCTTGAGTGCCTTAGGTAGTGTTCCCTCTTGTCACCCATTTAACCTTCATTTACCAGTATCTACATGCGCCTCTTCAGAACTGCTCCAGTCCTACTCCTTCAACGTTAGAAGCTGAACAAGTTCCATCTACTGAAGTTATTATGTTTTGCTTAAAGACTAAGAGACTGAAAGCAACAAAAAAGTCTCTTTGCCGTGAAGGGGTGAAGCTGAATCTAGTGCAGTATAAATTTGATGTTCACAGGCTGAATGGCTATATACAGGTATTCAGCACTCATGTTTAACTGGGGCATCTCAGAGACAAGCAGACAACCCTCCCTTTGGCCTCAGAGGGCGCCCTGGGAAAACAGTGTGTACAGATATCCAGTGACATACCCACTGGTCAAAACGCCTTGTTACAGTGGAGCACAATGGAATGCTTTGCGGCACAAGTACCAGATTTAGGTCTGTACATTACGTTTGCAACATAATTTTTCCCATCACATGACCACAGTTGTTTTGTGGATGGGTGCGGGCCCTGGCCTTGCTGCCTAGGGTCTAGCCCCCATTACTGACCATGCCAGTTAGGTGGCTGCCCTCCCCCTTAGGGTCCAAGCCCAGCTTTTGCAGATCCAAGCCCATTGCTGCCAGCACCTGGAGCAGGGTGAGCTCCTGACGAGTGGTCTGGTCAATCAGGGCTGGGCAGGTGGGGTTACACTGGGGCCACTGGCAGTTGTCAATCAGATGGAAGGGGCAGCCCTTCAAAGCTGTCTTGCTGTTTTTATTTGCCTCCTGGAGACTCTTGTCCCAGCACTGCAGAGCACGTGAGAGAGAGGTTCCTTTAACCTGGAAATCCATCCAGTTACTGTGGACAGAGAGCGAGACAGGGGAATAGAAGGAGAGTTTGGTTTTGATCAGGCCCCCTTCTGATCTCACATAAGGTCTGGGGTTAGTCTCTGTCAGTGTTCCAGTATGCAAGTCAATTTATCTTCCCCTCCCTTCCATGCATTAGATTACAAAACACTGTAAAGCCACCACCTCAACCTAACACCACCTTTGGAACAAACTCCTCCCCCAGGTGACCTCAACTTGTGGTTAACCACACCCCCTCACCCTTGCTCTGGCTCCGGACCAGGCCCCGCCTCCTACGCCTCCACCCCTTATGGGAGTGAGGCTCAGCTCAGCTGGTTGACAGTGAAAGTGTGAAATGGCTCTCAGTGACAGACAGAATGCGGCGTGATGAACGACCACACAGAAAGAGTAGCATGAGCTCATTCTGGAGAGATGGAGTGAGGCTTGTTAATCTGCCTTTCAAGCTCGGCTCACATGTCCTTACCTTTTAGTGATCAATGTGTGGGACAAGCAGGAGGGAGCAAACACCGCCCTGAAAAGCACACATTACATCGTGAGCTGACCTCATTCAGCCACTGACAAACTGGTCTAGTACACAGTCATCCACTTCATTTTACACTTACACTATTCACCTATGTATTCCAATTACCAATAAAATTCCAGAAGACTCTTTAAAAACCTTTTTAAGACTGTTTTAGAAACTAACAAGAAATTATTTAGAAAACAACTGACTAAAGGCAGATGATTAGGTTACATGTTTAAAGGATCCATTTGTGTTGAATGTAAAATGATCACCAGTGATCAAATTTATTCAAGTTTTCCAATGAGATTTCATTTTCATAGACTTTAATTTTTAATTTTAATTTAGATTAATATTTCATCCATGCTTTTGTCATTGCAGGTTTTCTAAGGTTCTATAGAAAAGCACTGAGTGACTGTGACACTCACGTGACGTCCTTAAGTGAGTTCTTGAGCTCCTTGCCCAAGTTCTGCATGTAGGTCCACTGCTGCTCAGACAGAGTCTGTCCCCCCAGGTAGATGTTCTCCACCCTCAGCTGCTCCTCATCAAAGAGCCACTGCACCACAAACAAAGGAGCTGCGGGGAGAGGGAGGCACACGCAGAGGACAGTCACAGCTCCGTGGGGACAGTCACATGTTACCTTTATTCATCTCTGTCTTAATGCGAGACAGAGGATGTGTGGCCATTTTCTCTCTGGCCTGTCCCTCTGTCACGATGAAGAAGCAAAGGGGGCACTCACAGGTCAAGGAGGAGTACAGCTTATGCCCAAAGAAGCAGTGCCATTCCTCGCCTCTCTTGTACTGCTGACGACACTTCTCCGGGATCATGCCATTCCACAGCCTGTAAAGGCAAATGAGAGCACTCCAACACCAGCTACTAACTGGCACAGTTCCATTGTAGGTGCAAACACAACTGAAACACTAATCCTCCTGAACCACCTGCAAGTGCACAGCATCAGATTACATTTACTTTTATGCATCTTATTTTAATGCTCGATGTATTTCAATTGGTATCCATATAAAAAAAGCAAAGGATGAAACTCCATTTACTTTAATATTCTGGCAGCAATGAGTCTGCGTGTTTCACCAGCACGCTGTGATTTACTGGACTGCTGATCTTAGTGCATGGCTGAACTGACGGATGACTGCGGCATTACCGAAGGCCTTTCTTAATGGCATCCGTGGGGGTGCATGAGATGCTGTCGGGGCACTCTGGTGCCTTCTGCTGTTTGCTCTCCAGGAACCAGCCGGAGTCCACCAGGCCCCGCACCTGCGCCTCCGCCCCCAGCTGCTCCAGCTGACTGGACACCTTCTCGATGTTCAGCAGCACGCCTGTTCCCCCAGCACTGCATGCAAACAGAGAGACTGAGACTGCCGTCCTGGCTTCCTTTGTGTTTAATGCCAACCCACAGCGGAGTGCTACTGCGGTAACAAAAGAAACTGTTGAGATGTCAGACAGCGGGAATAAAGCTGTTCAACTGCTGTTTTGTTATGCTATGTAAAAAAAAACCTCAGGGCATCCCACAAATGAAGTGGCTAACCTCGGAAGAAAGTTCAGATCTATGTCTGCTTCATGGTAGGACACTTATAGGGATTATGTCATGGCATAGGCCCATGGCATACAGATTCCAGTAAACATCTTTATGGTGGACAACAGGACGTGCCAAAAATATTGTGTTGTATATGGCGCTGGGGGTGAGTAGTGCCAGGGGTGCCCGTTGGGGTCGTGTTTCAGACTTACCTTGTTCCAGCCAGCATGACAACCTTGGCCTGTTTGATCCCCTTGGGAGTGAGGTCTTTAATCACCTCTTGGATGATCAAGGAACCCATGAAGGTGTACTCAGCTGTAAAGCACGCAGCAGTGCACACGCCTACATTACATCATTGCTCCGGGACCACAGGAAGCACATAGGTGATTCATACCGTTGTTGTTTGGAGTGGGGTGAGTCCTACCTGTGTCTTTTCCCTGTCGAGCCTTGGCTGGAGGGCCTGTCCCACTCCACACATCGCTGGAGCAGTAGGGGATGAACCTGGGATAACAGACATGGTTCATGCGCTGTCATTACTCACGGTAGCACAACTCAGCAACAAGAAACAACAAAAATATTGGTTTTGTGAATGGGAAACTGGAGGATAATCATGATAACATAAACGGGCCCTGAATAAACATTCTCACTATTCCATTATATTATATGTATTCAAATTCCATGCCACATGTGAGCTGGTTTGTTAAAATGAACTTACACAATATTGGCATTGTACCAGTGAGGATTTTCTTCTTGCTGTGAGGACAAAATTCCACTTCCTGTAAAATATCAAGAGAAAACCATAGAAGATCAAAGGGTAGGCAGTCTTTTGAACAAAAAACAATATAAACAGCATCTTGTCTAATACCAGCATTAAATAGCAATTGTGATTAGACTAGAACAAGCCCAACAGTATGGATTTCTAGGGGAATATATGTGTGTATAGAGGAGGACATGAGACCTCTGCCCTACCTTTGCGTGTTTGAGGCCACTCCGATGAGCTCATGAGACGAGGGATATTTTTATACCTGGAATCGCAGGTCTCTTTGTTATAGCAGCACCAACCGCCTAAAAATAAGACCCTAATATTAGCCTTAGATGAGTGGAGGAGGGAGATCCCATTAGCCTTTTACACAAGCTTGTAAAGAATGAATCGGGCTTATCTGAGGCATGCACCTGCAGCTCCACCTGCTACAGTCACCTGGCTGAACTCCCCAATCTGCTTTCTAACTTTTCCCTCTCAGTCCACCGGGACCAAACGAAAGCATGCAGCCACAGCACCAGCGGTAGAAAATCAAATCAAATCAGGTTACTTCTTTTCTATGATGCAAAGCTTTGACAGTCCTTGTAAAAACACAGCAATTCAATATGGATGTGGTTAAGTGGGTTTAGAATCTTGATTCCACTTGAATTTCTACTTGAAGTTTAAAATGCTTAAATTCAATCTTTGTGAGAGAATGAGTGACTTTTTAGAATATATTATATTACATTATTCTCATTTAGCAGATGCTCTAACCAGAGCCACTTACGTACAGTAGCTCACAATGTTCTCCATTTATACAGCTGGATATTTACTGAGGCAATTGTGGGTTGAGTACATTGCCTAAGTATACAACAGCACTGCCCTTGCGGGGAACTGAGCTAGCAACCTTTCGGTTATGAGCTCTGCTCCTTAAGGCTATGTCACACTGCAGTCCTCCTCCTCCTATGGTTATAAATACAGTTTCCAGTCAAAGACACTCACAGAAAATGAGAGAAAAGACTTACAGATCATCATGACCCCAAGTCAGAATGTTGCTGAGTACAGCATTCATGTACGCTGACTTCCCTTGATAAAATTAACCAGATGAGTTCAAAATACATACCTTCCAAAAATATCAGCCATCGCTTACTTCCTTTAAATTCCTTTAAGTAAAATCTGCAGGCGACAAAGAGTAATTATACATTAGAGTATCATTCCATCAAACAAAGCAGACACATATAGATCACAGATGTATACCTTAACATTTCAGTGCATTACCTTTTTTATTTTTAATCATACTAATAGTACAAAATGAGAAACAGCCATTTATAAACCAGCTCATGACATCACCCGTTTTTTCCTGGAACTAAACTCTGACCCCAGCCTGGAAATAAACCCAAGTGGGAAAGCATTTCCTTGTCAAAAGGTGGAAGTAATCAATCATGTACATGTTAAAAAGTGTAATTTATCACTTTTATATGTGTTTTTATCAGCCATCAATGGTAATATCAGTAAAATGTTGAAAACACCCTTTTACAAAGAACATAGTAGTAAGTTATTTACTCTTCTATGTAAAAGAATGTTTATGTGTTTATATATTTGTAGGTTAGTTTAGAAAAGGTAAGTGTAGCTTCGTATTGCTTAGTGAATAATTTTTCAATACAGTGCTCACAAACGGTTATATATCATTGTATGCTGCTATATAATTTATAAATAAACATAGTTATATTACACATAATTTTCACTGTATCAAATTTATATCACAGAGTAAGAAAAGACTTATCATGGTAACATCACATGTTAAAAATGTGAAATATATTTTCTAGGGGGATATCTAAAATGATTTCTGACCATCTGAAGAAATGTGCAAAAAACATCCACAAAACACTGCGTTTGTTCTGTTTAGAAAATGAATGTGTTTTACTATACAAAGTATACCCCCCAACTGAAAGCTGCTAACTTCCTCCTCCACCTTGTACACCCGGTCCAAACAAGGTCAGGAGGAGGATGTGCGGAGTTATGTCTCACCCTGCCGTTGTGCCGTCATTGCAAGTGACCTGCGTGTTTTTCAGGAAGTGCAGCTTCATGTCATCACTGGGCTTGGGGAGGGCCGGTGCCTGCTGGGAGTTTCCTCGGCCGCTGGGGCCTGGCTCCTTGCTGTGCTCTACTGCCACCGGGACTGAGTGGGACTCATCCTCTGGGGCCAACTGGGCCCCCTCCCCACTGTGGGCCCCTGTTTTCTTGGAAGTCTTGCTGCTGGGTTTGGCATTGCGGTTGTTCTGGCAGGACACCTCTCCCAGCAGAAGCAGGAAAGCCACATGGCACAGTAAATTCATAGCAAATCCAGCCGGACCTCTTGGAAGACAAGACAGAAGAACAGGGAATGCCTTCAATGGAACACCCAATTTAAGGGAGCCCTCAAGATGTGCAGTTCACATGGCGTTCTTTTTAATACCAAGCATCTCAATACTAATCACTACAATCAATCACATTCATTGTCTCAACAGATAGGTCTCTAAGATTTTATATGATTAATAAATGTATTTATTCTTGGAAAGAATGTCCATCAAGGAAAAAAACTACCAAATAAACAGACAGTTGTACTGGAAAGCATTATTTCAAATTATTTTAAAAAAAAAAGTTTGATCACAGCATCCACTTCTTTGAATTTTTTTGTAATTGATCCTTGCTGTAACTTATGCCTGACATTCCCTCGTTGGCTTTGTACATAATTTCTAAAAACACAAATTATAAAAACAATGACACAATTTGAAGGCCAAACATTATTTTGCCAAAGGCCAAACATACCCCTGTGAGCAGCCACTCCTGGAGAAAGTCAGGTGAGAGGAGATCTCTGGGCAAGGTGTGCCGCTGCTGTCGCTGCGAGGAGTGGAGAGGGAATGGACGGTGTTTAGGGAGGCTTTGCTGGTTCTGGTATGGGCTCAGGTTTGGGGTGGACTTTATAGTGCCACCATATGGATCACATTTCCCTGCATTCCCTTTGAGCTACCGCCAAGTCCGGGTGGACGACACACAGGGTTGGATGGCGAACGCCGAGGAGAAAAGATAACACACGCTCTTCTGAACGCATTTCAAAGGCCCCCACCCAGTCCGACCCCACGACGAGCCCTCCCTCCTCAACACTTGGCTGACGTTTGATTTAAACACCAACATGGCTGGAATACCTGCAGGGTCCTTTCAGGTGGTATATAGCCCCAGGTCAGTGGATAGCACATAGCACAACCCACTCTGACGGGAGGAATAGTTCTTGATAGCATTAAGAGTGAGCCCAATGAACCAGAGGACCAACTACCAAAGACCCAAAGTATACAACCAATCCCATGAGTCAGGTGAATTTCAAGTTTTTAGATCATACTTCTCAAAAGCCCTCTACCTGAAATGTGACTGTAAATATGAACTACATTCCACATTTACCAGAGCTTCTCTCTAATTAACTTTACCTCTTATCAAAGATTTTCTTAGTATTACTTACTCAATATTGGGAAGACTTACAGACCAGTAGAAAAACAAAACATTTGGAGGGACAATGAGTGTGCACTGTAAAGACAGCTATTTTTCTTCTTTTGCATTTTGGGTTTATTCCTTATTAATGTGTTAAAACTGTGGAAAAATATGCACTTAGCAATTTATAGTTCAAAGTTTAAATATGTTGAGAGTTTCATTTGTTCTGTGGATGAATGATTCCGGGGTTCCACAGAGAACAGTAGCATGCACAAATATGAAAACCTACAAAAACACACAAACACATACACATCTCCCTTGAGGGATGTCATCCTGTTTTCCAGGGTAAATCCCAAATTTCACTTGTTCCTGTCTTCCCTGTCTCTTTTGGAGACAAAAATATCACAAAAATGATAAAATGATACACTGCCAAGATTTTTAATTTTAACTCACTAGATGACACTTTAACTGACAATTTAATTAAACTTAAGAGGAAAATCTCCACTATGCATTTAGATTAAAAAGAGACTAACTCTGAAGAATTAGTGCTTACCGTAGTTTAAATAGCAGCTACTGTATTGCAGTAAATTTACTAGTCCGCTGCACATGACTTCAAGTGAAAAAGTAACATCGCCATGGACAATAATAAAAAATGTAGCTAATTCATATTTTATTTCTAAAATAAAAAATAACCAAATACACCAGGACATAAATTCAAAAAATGAAATCAATAAATGGAATGTAATTGTGATATTGTAAACTCTACCACAGAGCTACACATTACACTCACCTAGCATTGTCTTTTAAGCCATAACAACCTCATTATTCACCTTTGAAAGGGATGAATGAAAATTAAAGAAAATCCAAAAAAAAAAAAAAAAACATATTTTTACCTTCAGCCACGTTTCCAAAGGGGACAGGTTCTGTGTCAGGTCTCCAGGACAGGAGTTTGACTCTGGGGAGGAAGAGGCAGGGTATTTGAAACTGATCCCACATATCCCTGGGATAGCTGCAGGGTGACGTGCTGATCAGCAAAGGAGATCACGAGTCTGGCCTCTGAAATTCTCATCAATGAAATGCACACCATCCCAACATGTCAATCAACCCATTAATGAGCCTTAGAGTGGGACAGTGCTGAAGTAGTGTGCCTTTCCATACCTGGACTGTCCATGCAGCTAACATGGTACGCCCTCAATTCTATTTCAGCTATTGAGTTCATATAGCACCCCGGACATGTCTAAGTATATACATGTGTTTGTTTTAGACATTTCGCTCAATGCATCTCAATTCAAAGATGAAGACACACTGGGATCTTGTCTGACCTTTGGTGTTGTTAGGTACCGCAAGTAAATTTGATGCTCTTGAAAGCAAACATTACTTGAGTGACATTACTTGCAGTGAACACATTGGCATTTTTAGCACTGACCTGTTTATACAAACTGCCTACCTTTTAAAAACAACCAAATGTGCTAAGACAACCCTCCCAACAGCTGAAGCCATGACCTACAGTCATTCAATTAGTCAAAATATGAATGCGAAAGTGCATGTTTTCATGTAATTTTCCAACAAACAACTGAATGAACATGGCAATGAACTGCAATAGTTTATGTTACACAAAGTACTGCTAAAGGATTCTTGTTTGGTTCTCACCTGTTCTGAGAGTTCTGGCATCTTTTAAGTGATGCCAGAAAATACACTAAGACATGTGAAAATATTTCAGTGAAAATTTATTTTGTTTAACAAGATAAAAAAAAGAAATCCAATGACAAAACAGTATTGAATTTGATCTACCGAGCTTAAAAATTTCTTCATTCCTTCTCTGTTTAGAACCATGCAAAATCCCCATCTGTCTTCCCAGAATTTCACTGAACAATCTGCTAAACAGATACTTCAAATAGCTGAGAAATGAAAAAATTGCTGTAAATCTATCACCTTTTTTTCAAAACTAGCCAGAATGTTGTGAGCAAAGCCCTTAGACGGCATTGCGAGCATTTTGTTTCTTTGATATCGCCTTCGACAGATGATATTTTTTTGCGGATGGCTGGGTTCGCGAGCCATAATTTGCGAGCAGATCAATGAGGAAAGCGTGTTGATGTTCCCGGCTACCCGTGGATCTAATCTCTGAACTCTGAGAGGTCATCCTCAGGTCTGCCGTGAAAGTGACACATCAGAGATGGCATCAGTACCCTGGACAGAATGGACCAGCAATCTACTTACACCTTCCGATCTACTTACACTGCCCAAGTTGAAACCAAGCATAAACAGCAGAGAGAGGACAAAATTCAGTGGACAGTTAAGGTGAAACATGGACACTGCTGCGAGGCATTTCCACCCTCGGAGAACTAGGACACCGCGTCCTTTTCTCTTTTGTTCGGAATCTGTGTTTAAAATGGATCCCCAAGGTCAGGCCACAGGCACCACAGGCCCGGGTGGTCCGGGCACTTCATCTGCCATGAATGTGTGTCATCACTACCTCATGGTCTGAGGGCAACTGGGAGCATTCATCAGCTGACAGCCAAATGCACTCCGTGCAACGGAGAATTGTATCGGTTTGATCTTTGGCGAAAAAAAAAAACCCGCAGAGGTCACAACCCACTGGTAACAACTTCAAAAATGAGCGGACACGCAGTAAATGTCCACCATATGTCGGCTATGTGGGTGTCCAGACAATGCATGCCGTATACTTGCATGCGGAGCCCCGGCCATCTTGCAGCCCCTGCAACTATTTTCAAGATTTAACACACCACAGTGCTGCCTCAATGTAAAAAAAAGTGAAATGATCAAACTGGACAAGCTGCATGTAATTCGAAAATCTGCCATCATATCACCTATAATCCTACTTGTCAGCAGCAGTGCTAAGGCGTTGGCCATGGGAGAAATACAGGTCTAATGAAACAGAAGAATGGCATGTTTATGAGCAGGGTTAGGGCTGCACTCATGGAAGAGGGATGAGGTTTGGGGCGGGGGGCAGTGTTAGGTTGCACTTCAATCAGGTGGGCTGACAGCACAGCTTAGGGAGACTTGTGTAAAGAGCAAGATCCCCAGTAAAGAGGGCTGGCTGGGGGGGTTGGGGGAAGCAGGCATGCTAGGCCAAAGCTCACCCAAGCCAAGTGTTTAGGAGCCCCTGTAGTAACCCTCCACTGCCACCCGCACATTACAGACCTGCCAAGGCATCTGTAAACAGCCTGGGTGATGGATGGGTCAGCCACTTTCCGTGGAGCATGGATTTGAGAGTGATGTAACACCTGTGCAGAAAGAGTGACATGACTTCAGCCTGCAGGCATCGCAGTGAGAGGAGAGCGGGGTGCTTTCACAGCGCCCCACTTTTCGTTCCTGGCGTGCCTTTACAGTGACAGCTCTCTTCAATATGTGATGTCCTCTGCACACACACACACGCACGCACGCACACGCACACACATTCACACACACACACACACACACACACACACACACACACACGCACACACACACGCACACACGTACACCACCACCACCCCTAGCCATAATGCCACATGGGCAATGCTAGCAAGATAATTGGAAGGTGCATCTGCAATGAGGAACAGTTTTAATTCACCTCAAAGTCACAGTGTTACAGAAAAAAAGATGTTGGTGTCTGAAGTCCAATAAATCCAGTTAAAATTTAACACAGGCAGACTGAACAGTGCATTATGCTGCAACAGATCCCTTGAGATGCATGTTCATTTGTGTGGCCTAAAACAGATTTATTCAAAGGACCAACACAGTCCACATGAACTGCTAACAACGTAAGTGCACCGCGGGGCCGCTCGCTGAAGGGCTTGAGGAGACCTTGGGGCCCGTGACAGAGCGGAGCAGCAGCGTGGCCTCCGAATCATGCTGGTGCAGCCGCCCCCCCCCCCCCCGCCTGACGCAGCGCTGATTAATGTGCTCGAGGGGTCATGCCACGCTCAGCAAAGCGGCAGGTCACTCACACAAGCTGCTCCAGCTGATAGAAGGCATGGCCCTCCGAGGTGCCAACACAGCTGCCGGCTCCCCCGAGCAGGACCTGACAGAACCTATATACAGTGCACTGCGCCGGTATACGAGACCAGCCACTCTGCTCCAGTTCTCCAGGACACAAGTCCATCTTAGGAGCAAAGTGTTTTTAATGATGCAGCATTCCCCGAGTCCTTAATACATTTCTAAATATATCCATATATTATATACAGTATATGACTAATTATATATATACATCTACATTTATATACACCAGCATCATACATCTAAATGCATACATATACACCTATACATAAAAAGTCATCTTAGGTATTTTAATGACCATTATACTTCAGAGGAAACTGTTCTTTCTGCACAGAACACAATTAAAAATAGTAGTTAAATCAGCATTCAGAACACAGCAGTGTGTCAAATGACTCCGCTTTAAGTGGTAGCTTTGTAGAAAAGAAAATGCTCAGTAAGAATCAGAGAAAAGGCTTCTCTCTGTCATTGACAATGAAGACCAGTCGGTATTGCTTTTTAACCCCACACCTTGTTGCACTTCAGGATTTCTCCTCTTGAGTGGTCAACCTTAAAAAGACTCGTCCCTAAAGGCTGGTAGGTGGCAGTCTTAGCCATGTTAGGAAAGCAGTAAATCAGAAATTCATGCTGAGGTGATGTCAGCCCTTTGCATCATGTGTTGTTGCTACCAACTGAGGGAACACGTGGATTCTGCTCATAGCTTTTCTTAGGCTATACAGTTACTGCTTTGCTGAGAATCCCAGGAGCTCAGAGATTTACTGTGGTGTTTGATCTTCAGTAAAATTAGGACACACTGAAAAATGCTGGTAAGTTACAGTTATTCCATCTCTTATTTGGAGACTTATCAGGGCAAAACGCAACATGACCAAAGAAAGAGCAAAGAAAGCTGAAGGCCATATAATACATAAATTTGTTGAGCATAATGTGCAGCATGTAAAATACAATGGGTGCAATATTCAATCCTATTGTATTTATGTTTGGAACACTTTTTACTGAGTGAAGTTCAAAAGCAGTGTGCTGTCCTCCACTGAAATTAAAGAATTTATGGATAAATAATTTATGGATATAATAATTGTGATTGAGTGACACACTGACTGAGTGAAGTGAATTCACATTCTTCGGAAGACTAACAACATGTCCATTTATGGATGTGTAGACACTGGCTAGCTGGCAACGGCCACTCTCATGTTAAAATGGTGCTTTTGATTGTTATAATTCCCTCCACTGGTACTGAGGTACTGCTATGGCTCAGTTCAGCTATGGGCCTCTGGCTGCTGGAGAGACTCCTTGCAGACTCCAGGATGGACAGCATTGTCAAAGAAGCACATTAGTGAAGCAGAAATTTATGACAACGTGACAACCTGCAGGTGTTTTAACTGTACAAGCACACATATTACTAAAGTAGTGTTTTGTGCACATGGTGAGCCAACCTCTATGTAGGCCACTTGTTGTACAGATGAAAATTGTTATCTTATGCAGACAGGCTGCTGCTTCAAGGACCACTGCTGTCTTGATGTCAGTTGCAAAGACGTCCAAACCAGCTCACCAACAGACTTTTATCATGGGCCCATACTTTCTTTCATAGGAACATACTTTGTTGTGTGCAGCTTTCACCACTACTAGGTTTTGACAGAGATACATACATGCAATAGTAGGACATATAATGCTTCTTCACACACCCCAAATAAGAAAATCCACATATAAGACCAACCCTAGACCACCATGTGACAACCCCAGTCCACATGAATACATGAAGAGATTCTATGAATGTATCACTGAGGTGTCTCTTCCTCCTTTACTCCAACATTAACAGTTTTTCTTTGGCCACAGTGTCCACTACTGTGCCATAGACAGAAAGACTTTGGCAGCACCAATGCTATTGCCTGCTGTGTAGTGTGATGTGACCAAGCTGTCAAGTGTGTCAGCTTGCGGTGTGTCAGGAAAGCTGTCAGATCGCAAGGGGAGGATTGGCAGGCCTGTCCATGACTGCCAAGTAATGATATGATCTGCATCCGAAAGCTTTTATGACTTGAAATAAATTTATATTGTTCATGCTTTCAGAATTTACAACCACAATAACTCATGTGCAGGACAGTACCATTTGAGTTTTACTGCTTTTCTCAAATTCATGTTGCTGATTTTTCGGTCAATATCTGAACAGATTCCTTTGAGAGGTGAATCTGGGCAAAGCAGCCCAAGGATTATTACGAAAGACATGCAAGCTCTCGACTGTTTATGAAGTATGGTGCAATAATACAATGATATTCACAGACATAAGAAAATTCAGACACAAGAAAGTAGTGATTTTAACCTTCAGATTACTTTCATGAAAGCACATTTCTCATCCTATTATAAAAAAAAACTCTATATACGGGCAGATAATTTAGATGTTAATTTTATGGTTTACTGTTATTGCCACCTACATCATGACTGAGTTATCACTCATGTTTTATGTAATGGTAATTTTGTCACCCACCACTGAGCCAAAAATGCAGCCGTACACTTGTTGCTTTTTTTAAAGACTTGCATCTTGCTGTAAAGCTGTCAACACTATTAATCTGAAATAAAAATAATCTCTTAGGTCAACTTTTAGTTGCAACGGCTTTTGCTGTATCAGGTAACTTATGTCTAAAGGGCTATATTTTATCACCAATGCCTTTTCCCCATGCATCAAATTGTATTAATATGGTAGAAATATCACTAGTAAGATTTATTTGTTTTGATTTTACTTTCAACTCATAAAAATAGCATACTTGGCCATAACCATAGGTCAAACCAGGGCTGATGAATACAATTAAATAAAATTACTGGGGGGAATTAACAACATTGATGTTTCAGTTTATCCAAGTTGTCATTATTGTAAAATAGTTGCACCCCAAACCAAAATGTGGAAAACACACTGCAGTCTGAAAAAGACAACTTTAATTGCACACAGAGGAACAGTGTTATTGTTTATCCCACTCTTTCAAGTTAGCCCTGTGTGGGTTGGGATTATCCATATTTAGTGGATGTTTGGTTATTGCACTTGTTTTTTGTTTCTGTAACATTCTGGTGATTTAAATTTATAGACTGTTTTGCAACAAGAGCTAAAGCTGGCATCAAAGATTTATAGAGGGTATGTGTCACTGTTTATTTATATTGATGAACAAGGCTCCTCAGTAGTTCACTTAGGTACACAGCATGCAATGATGTCATTGAAACATATGCTTGACCAGAGTAGGGAAAAAAGTAAAAGACGGTCAACCAAAAAGCAAAAACCTAATGAGAACTATTGAGTATGTATTGCACTTTTGTATGCACATATAAAAAACCGGCTGGCTCTGTGACCTCTGACCTTTAATGTGTTCCTAATGTGTCTTTGACATAACCACATTGATGGAGGATCTTGAGGGTAAGAGGATATCACTCAGGGCCAGTTAGTGTCCAATATGTCAACTTGTTCAAAGACACAGAAAGAATGCAGGAACATCAGACTGTCCCAGGAAAGGACTCTTAATCCGTTTCAGGAGTTTTGTCCTTCTTGGGTCAGACAGTGAAGGGGCTATTTAAGGCAATGGGCACACAAAGAGCAGAGTTACACTGCATTAACCTTTGGGGTCAGATGTGACACCTGAACCACCCTGAAAGAACTCCTCTGACTTCATCTTGTGGAAAATAGCCCACGCCTGTAAACCTGTGCCCTGCCTCTGTGTGTGTGACACTTCAAGGGTCCAGGGTCTGATCCACCAGGGGTACCTTTACAGAATAGGTAAAGAAGGCCTGTAAAAGTGGTGTAAAATCAGGCCAGCTGACATTTTGCATTAGACTACACAATCTTCATTTCAATGTGCCCCATGTTAGCACACTGTAAATTTTGATCTAATTCTTCCCCACTGAGGTCCATGAGATGCATCATAAAGTATCAAGTCATCACTTGCATGTTGATGCGTTATTCTTCTTCTGGATGCAGATCCCTTCCTTGGCCACCTATTGTCCTTGCAGGGGCTGCGCTGAAGCCCCCCCCTGCGGAACCCACAGAATACACTGTGAGGACACAGTGATCCTCTGGGAAAACTAGAGCCCTGAGGAATGAACACTTTGTCCATGTTGTTGAAAGCGAAAGGTTTGGCCTGCTGCCAGCTGCCTAATCCTGTTCTGCGATGGCTGTATGTACAGAGCAGCTGTGTATTCATCTTTATGATTCTGTGGGCATGACACGCTGCAGTGTCCTTTGATTTACACCCACATGGTGCAGATAACATAGCATTTGCTGAAGGGTACAATGTCCACTTTAAAAGCCACTGACACCGTGGGTAGCGGTGGCCCAATTAATGTAACCTCATCTGTACTCAGGTTTTCACAGGTGCTGCCCATTACTCAGGGGATTCACATTAGCACACAAAAAAGTGACTATTGTTGAAAGTAGAGACAGCAGATGTAACAAGTCAGAGAATGGCCATAAACCCTGGTTGATGATGTTATTCATGATCCCAGCATGCATGTGATATAGGTTCACAGCCTCTCAAATCTTGACTTTGATTTATTGTCTTGTCAGTTGCATATCCACAGAAGGTAAGGTATTTCACAGTATATTCAGCTGTTAAAAGAACATTACTTTTGCCACTACCAAGGAGAAAAATACCATAATTTGAAGTCCAACAGGGGGTTCTGTTCCTGCTACTAACAGTTCATAGTGTATGCATGTATATGAGTTATAGGAGTACATGGAAGAAAGTGAGCTGGTTTTAAATCACTTTGTATTGATTTACATGACCACAGAGTTAAGGCATGCTACAGTTTCGTGTACTCCTCATGGTCCCCTGTGAAAAAATGTTTTTGAAATGTCTGACCAAATAATCATGAAAAGTGGTACTTAGTCAAGGAACGTACTTGGGCAAAGGGTTTGGTAGAGTTAAGGTTGTGGAATCGTACTATCATGACCAATTTCAAAAAAAGGCTCTAAAGGGATTTTAAAATACTGTACAGTTCACTGTGTATCCAACATTTTAAAAATCACTGCATAATCTGAGAAATGCTAAAGCATTTGCTGACGCATATTATATACATGTCACTGTTGGTTATTTTGGTAGATCATTCCATTATTTTCTGTCTACATTTCTTGCCATTCATTTGGCAACATACATAATTGTGCTATTAAAGTCTGTCTAGAGGGATTGAATTGGTTTTGATATAGACAGTGTAAGTCAAGGTCAAAACTCTTGCTTGGACAAAAGAAAATCAGCATCTTAGCTTCAGTGTAAAATGGGATACCTTCATATCATCTTAACTTCACTAGGACAACTCCATGGATATGCCATGGAGCCGATGTGGCCACATTTCTAGCACTTCACAGCAATAATTTAAAGTTGATGAGCTGTGTCTGATGAGTTTACTTTGAAATAATGCCTGGGGAATTTAGCTCACAGACTAACTATTCCAGGAATTTTTTTCTTTTAATTGAGGAAAATAATTAACAACAATTACCTTAGTGTGAACACACCCAAGGCAAGTAAAGAGCTTGTGTCTTCTTTGTCTTGAGCCATGTGAGCAGAGAATTATTGCTTTGAAGAAAACATCCTTCACACTATAAACACCTAGGACTGTTAGGGAGTGTGGAGTAAATATGTGGCTGAGAGTGATGTTAAGTACACCATAAATCTGCTCACACCCACTTTGAAAGGCTAATCTTTCATTTTCATCACAGTTTAGGTGGAAATGTGTGTTAAAAATGGAGTCGACCAGTTTGGGTGTGTGCAATAAGTGCTCTCACACATGTCACAACTCTCCTCCTCTCTCTCCAGTGGTTACCAGTTGTGGCCAGAATGAAATACAAATCTCTGGTCCTAGTATACACAGCAGCAAGAGGAAATGCACCCTGTTTACTTCAGTCCTGTATCATACTTCTTTCAGACCGTTATGGTCCACAGTCTCTGGTGGCCTTGCCATACCTCATACCTGGTCATGTCTTTTTTCTACTTTGGTCCCTCAGTGGTGGAATGAGCTCCCCACAACAGTCGAGTAACTGACCATCTCCTGCTGCAGACTGCAAGAAAACATATCTGTTCAAATTGCATCTTGGTACAACTAACCCCAAAGTCTGGGGTTAGTGGAATCAAATACATACACTCAGATACATGTGATAAATATTAAAACTTCCTCTTGCACCTACTATGTGTGTTAAGTAACCTACTATCATATTGTAACATCTATGATTAATATTGTCTCTGTTCTTAGCCCAGCCTTTTCGTATGCATTTATGTAAGTCACTCTTGATAAGAGTGTCTGCTAAATAACTAAATATAATATAAATGTAAAGCAGAAGATGATTTCAGAAATGTGAAAGATCAGCAGTTTAGTTCAACAATAATTTTACTCAAGGTATAATCAAGTCACAAGTGTAGGGCACTCTAAGGGTTATGTAGCATTGTTTAAGACTGGACCACAAAACATTTAATAACTGAAATACATAAAATTCCTACAATGTACAGGCATACTTTCAACAATTTAACAAAGCCTATTTAGTGGTTGATAACAATAATGATCATATGACTGGCATTAATAATTATTTGAATATTCTGGATGAATTAAGTACTGTTATGGAGAAAGGCTTTCATGTATTACACAGTAAAATGTTCATGAATTTTGTAGTAGTTGTCAAGTAGGGACAAATGTAGTCACTGAGAACAATATTTCAGCTGGGCATGTTTTCTGATTATTTTTACATTATTGCATTGTATTGTTTTTTGTCATTGTTTTTAACTATGTATTTCCTCTACCTGTATTTACTGTAAAGCTGCCCTCTTTGCCAGGTCTTTGCCTTCTTTTATATATACACATGGCTTCCTGGTTAAATAAAGGTCCCTGAGAGACGGTCATCTTTACCTGTGCTTCCATCTGTACAGAGTACATCTGTATTGCCTGGTAGCCTGCATGGTCCAAATCCACCATCTTGTCCAGCACAAATTTCTCTTTGTCACAGGAAAGGAGTAACACATTGCAAACCCTGGACATGGGACACACAAAGTTTTACATAAATATTATATAATACAATCCTAATTTCCTTGGCTGTGTCAATCAAGGATACAACATAACCCAGAACTGAAGCCAAGATCCTCATGCAGAATTCAGTGTCCCAATCACTTCCTCACCCTTTACAAGACACCAATATCATATTTAGCATACTGTAAGATGTTTATAAACACTATTAGCCATCTTAACTGAGTCACTTTAAATAAGAATTACTTAGTTATCATATACCATTGCACCAAAGTAAAGTAAAGTAGCAAGTAAAACACACCTTAATAAACTCAGTAAGTTCAATGTATATCAGTGCATTGAAGCGGTTTTCAAGTCAATCAACTGGTTAGCTTGCTTTACCACTAGATTTAAACGTTACAAATGTGTGGCACTCCAATTTCTATGTTCACAATATTTCAGTCTGATTTGCATTTTACAAATGATGCAGCTTCACTTGAAGTGAGATGTGAGATTAAAAAAATATGAACTTGTACATCACAAATGTAAGAGAACCCTTTTCACTTTTTTATTATGTATTTACGTTTCTTAATGTACTTCATCTGAGACATGCTATCATCACCAACTGTATGGCTATACAGCACAAATCAAATTGCTGTCTGTAAATAAACCCTGTGACTTGAATGTGTGATGCATCCACCCTGACAAGGCCACAAGGAGTATGGGGAGAAGAGATGACTGCATGGGGAGAGCTGGATAAAGTTCTGCATTAATACATGAATCAATCATGAAAGATTTGCAAATGAAGTACATTCATGATTTAACTGCTCACACCAGCTTTTCTAAACCCTACACCAACCCTTTACAGACTTGCCCTACCCTTATGTTGTGTTCTTCAAACCCCTGGAGGACTCTACATAAATAGTCTAGGTTTCTGTCCTTCTTTGTCTACTGTCTATTTCATCAAGCTCAGACAAAAAAAAGAAAAAAAGTACTTAAATGTGGACTTGCATGCTTAAACATGGCATAGTCAGAACCCCACCCACGCTATGATATGCAGAAGTGCTAAATGGTGTCTATGTGGCACCTATAAGCATCAGTTTCTTAATAGAGATTCACCACTCCCTCACAGAATCCCACCATTTATTGTTGAAACTAACTTTTAAAATCTAATTTTTCTTATCTTGGTAAATAATTAATGACCCTAGAGACTACACAAATTACACAGAGGCAGTCTAAAATAACTGAAAATCACATACCAAGATATAATATCCTCAAAATTAAAATTGCTGCAGTTTACTGACACACAATGACATACACACATAAAAGTGTATTATGACGCTAAACCTGACTGAAAAGGATACACCATTGGTTGTCTAGGCATAAAACAGCCCTGTAAGAAGTCTTCTAGCTGCTTTTGGGTTTGCTTGCATCTGTTCAGCCAATTCAGTTTTGTGAATATGTATATTAATTAAAGCCATCCCTGAAAACCAGTTTCTGTCAGTGATGAGTTCAGCCAATTCTCCAAAACAGCGTAAACTTTTCTCAGTTCCCAAAGCCTTATCTGAACTCTGCAAGAAAATGTAAATGCTCATGTTCTGCCCCCATCTCCTGGTGAAGCCTTGAAAAACCTTAGTCTGCAGGGGCCTTTTCTAAATAAAAGTGATCTTTTTTCACAATCGAACTAAACTGAACCAAAAGTGAACTTGCACCTTATTTGACTTCAGTAACTTGCCTTCCTGTGCAAATGTATTGTGTCATTCTCATACCAGAAACCTGTATTGTGAACATGAACAACAAACCCAGATTAGCAACCCATCTTGTTCCTAATGCCATCAGTGCAATCTCAACACAATCAGCTCATTCCAGCAGCAGGACCTTCAGATGAAGATACACTAGTCTGAAAATGTCCTCTCTCCTCTCGTAGTGGTTTTCAAATGATCATTAAAAAGAAATTCTTCCTTTATGTCCTCAACATTTACAAACCTCACATATACCATTGCCTGTGACATGTGTTTATTCATCCAACCTGAACAGCAAATTTATTTAGTTTTGTAATCAATGTGTGACAACTCTACAAATGCCACAAATGCCACCTGACATATCTTTAATTCTTTAAGCCACTTTATCATTTGAATGGACCAAATCAACTTATATGCTGCCTCCTCCCCAAAGAAATCTGCAGAGGTGTTCTACACTTATCATGATAATATCCATTCCTTTATTGTGGGGTTTCATGGCCTTGGCTATATGCTGGCTGACCTGGTGTAATGAATTTAAAACTGCTTTGTTCCCCTGAAATTCCTGAAAAAAAGGAATAAATTTTGGCAAACCAGGCTGCGTCAAATTTATTTTTAAAAAAATCTTCTTGCAACAATTTACCCATCACAAGATATTCCATGCATTTATAACTTGCTGATGAAAGAAATACTTCTTAATAGTTCCATTCAGCATGGAAATTTCCTTTAATTAATTCACATCTAGATCCTCTTGTTCTGCTGACAATTCATTTTATGATATCTTCTTTGGTGCACTTTTTGAATCCCTTTTAAAATTTTAGAAACTTAAACCAGGACTCTCCTGACATTTCTTTTGTCAGGACTAAAAAGTCACATGCTTTGAGTCTTTCCTCATAACTTACATGTCTTATACCTAAAACCAGTCCTGACCCTTCACTATACTTTTATCAATTATGTAAATATGGAACAGCAGGAGTCAGAACACTGATCCCTTGGGGACTCCACTTCCTGTAAATCTTCCTTCAGATGAAATCTCTCATTACTCATTGTATTCTATTTAAAATTTAAAAATTTTCACTCCTTCATTAATTGCAGCTTGATAATGTTACTCATGTGGTACATTATCAAACATGTTTTGAAAATCCAGATATATAACATCATAAACTCAGTCTGAGTCAACACATTTATTACTTTCCTTAAAGAAATCCATCAGACTTGTTAAGGATAATCATCATTTGCAAAAACCATGTTGACTATCCCTTGGGGTACTATTTTTTCCAGGTATAATTCTAACCTATTCTTTATGGTAGTATTATCCCTTATGAGCAACATTATTTTGCCCACCCCAGCCCTCATCCAAATGACTGAGTTTAAAATGGATCAATTTCTTGATAAGAGATTAGCATTTATTGCTCAATTAATATGGAGCATCTTTAGCACGAAGATTTCCTTTTGCAGAGAAAGTAAGGCAGATACAGCATGCTTCAAGTGGTGTTCAGTCCACGTCAGGCAAACCTAACTAAATTAGTTAAGCTCAGAATGGTATGACGTGGAATACAACGGCACAAGAGAATCGGAACCTTTGACAAAGGCAGGCTTTATTGTTTGTCAGAAACAAAAGCCCGAGGATGGGTTTGGAGCCTTATAATAAATAGGCCTAGATGAGAAATTCCGTATAGCCACAATACGGTCAAAGTCTACGAAGGCATAAACCACTTAGAATTGAGGTGACCATTAGAGTCCATTACAGTTGTACCCTGACACAAACTATCAAGGTCGGGTATGGATTTATCGTCGTTCTAAAGATCTGAGGGTAAACTTTTCTGATACACATTAATGCACACGGTTCCCGTTTCACAGAATTTTAAACCCTAGACTGCCTCTTTAGTCGAAAAAGACATCAAACCAGCAAGTGAATCTACAAATATTAAGGGGAAAGTAGTTAAGAATTAAAACCCGTCATAAACCGCGGGACCTGAACCTGATGACCAATGATGACTGATGACCGATAACCATTGGCTAACGAGTCAGCAAAAGACATTACTGAACCTAATACGTCGGTTACTCCAGCTAGCTGCATACGTAGAGCATTGAAAATCTTTGGACTTAAGTTATTTAAATGGATTACATTTTTCAGTGACAGAACGAAAACATGCGCCCACTCGGTAAGAAAAAAAAAATGAAAAATCCGTTTAATATCACTGTCCTCATGCTTTTTACAATAATCGACATGAGTTGCTCACGTGTGGTTAATAAGGTGTGATTTACTTACAATAATAATTTATTGACAACATGAGCACATACGGTTGGGGCACACGCGCGTCTCCGATTTGCATCAATATGATTGTAGCAACAAGGTGGCAATTTAGTCATTCAGGTAAATAACCTAAACAGGGTTGTTTATACTGTTTGTTTACTGCGTGTAGCCTAAATATGCGTAGAGACCGCTTAGAACAGGAGGTAGACTAGTAGGGGGAGGATCCGTACGGATCACGGATCAACTACAGTCCGTTACACCAGTTATGACTAGTAACAATTGGATTGTAGATATCTGAAATGGGAGTTTTTCCTAGTAAGAATTCTATTGCAGACATCCAGAATGTTCATTCTGGATAGAAAGAATGACGTTGTGGACATCTGAAATTGAAAGCCCATTACAAATGAATTGCAAAAGTGGCGTCATTTGTCCTAGGAAGAATGACGTTGTGCCTATCTGAAATGACAGTTGTGGATAGGAAGAATGTCATTGTGCCTATCTGAAATGTTCATTTTGACTAGGAAGAACTGAATTACGGATATTTGCAGTACATATCCAGGCTAGCTATTAAATGTTAAAACGGCTTGCCATAGTCGGCAACAACGCTAGTTAACCAGGTCTCTCATGGAGTGACGTAACCGCTGCTACCGCTCGGCTACCTGCTACCCGCTACCTTTACGCAGGGCTCACACGAGCTACTACTTCAGCTCTGCTACATGTCGAAGTTTATGAAGTCTGAAACTCTATGGATGCTGTATCTGTATCGATGTGACTGATATCTGTGATGGCCCTCTGCCCAGAAAGTCACCTTTACTGCCATACCCGACCAATATTTTGCTGACACTGTAAACGTTTAGTAATGAGAGATTTGGGGTGTTGCTCTCCCGTGTGTTTCCGTGAGTCAGCCGAGTTGCCATGACATAATATGACCTTTGTCGGTCAGACTGTTTGGTCACTGAAATGGCACTTGTTATACGTGTCGTGTTTGGTTAATGGTTCGATGAACAGCCTCGTGATCACAACCTTGTGAAGAGCAACACAGGCAAATGCTTTTTCAAAATGTCTGACGTGCACTAGGACTCGGTACACCTACCGTTTCTTTTTAAAATTTTAAATATAAAAGGTGTGATCCATTGTAATAAAAATGAACGGATGAACAAATGAACAGGTCTCATTTATTACAAATATGTAATGCCCAGTTACCTTGTGCTTTGTGTTGTTTTCATTTTGCTTCACACAAAAAGGAAAGATTTACACAACCGGTCTTTAATCCGTAGATGGCAGTCTTGTACAAATAGAGAATGAAGGGCCAGTTTTAAGATACAAATTCTACCTGAAGGGACTTAGGAGCATCACAGTCATTTAAAAATTGTGCTTAAAACGGTCTTACTGGCCTTGAAGGTCCATCAGAAGTCCAATGAATTTAACAAATTCCAGAACTGCATATTAAATGTGTTTCTGTGACTTATATTCAGCTTGATACTTTATTAATAGATAACTGGCAAAATATAAAAATAGATAAATAACATGGAGTGAAAATGTCAGAGTTAACTAAAATACATCCGCCTTCAGCAATTAGATAGCCCTGTGAACATAAGTCATTACAAACTTCCTCAATCATTGCTTAAGTCTAACTCAGTTATTGAAGTCCTTAAAATGAAACATCCTTTTATCCTCTTTACAGTCATAAAATAAACACAAAACATTATTTGTGTCCTTCATTAGAGGCTTAACATTTATCCTGAGATTGTTTCTCACCAATGGATATATTTGGATTTGCGCTGGGCGGAGATTTAACAACCATCAAAGGTGGTGAAATGGAAATGAAAGCTGCAATGGCAGAAAAATGCAATGGCAAAGTTACTCAGATTGTGGTTTATGCTGATGCCAGGTCATTTATTAATTTGACAGTTTTATTCTAGACTGGGGGACTGAAGAGAAGACTTTTCATTCCTGTGAAAGAATCTACTGAGACATTTCAGGAATGGAGGGGTTGACTGCTATGGACTTGCGATGGCACTGAATAAACAAAGTAGGGGAGAAGCGTGGGTGGAGGTGGCAGGGATGGTGGGTCTGGGATTGATGAATGATTTTACATTGCATGGCTGAGACTCAGTCGGATGTAGTTCTCAAAGGGGTACGGAACTTTCAGAGACAAGACACTTCCTTCATTCCTTGGCAGATATAGAAGGCAATCCAAGTTACTTAGACTACATTTTCTGAAAGGATTTTTGTGTTCTGTGTGGCCAGTCCCGTATCATCCGCTGTCCAAATGAGTTTATTTACCCTTTTACTGTTTTCAGGCTACAATAAGTCGGTGGATGACGGTGCAGGCCACACTTTCAGATGAGACAACGTGTACACCCTCGCTCCCAGGCTCTGGCCAGACTGCACATAGCTGTGGTAAAACTCAGGCAAAGGGCTCAGGGCTACTGTGAGTCAGTATGCGTCTGCACAAGGAGGGAGGCTCGAAAACATCCTGGAAGAGGTCTTGACAGACAGGAACAGACGTTAAAGATGACTCAAATAAATATACGTCTCCGTTTGGACAGTCTGAAATGAAAAGAATTTTGCATATTAAAGCAAATGTTCCGTTTCCACCACAGACCTGAAAATAAGACGGCACATTAACTCTGAAAATTGCTTAGTTATAATACACAATAAGATGCTATATTATTAAGTGTAATGTGTTATGTTATCAGTTATATCAATAATATACTGTCCCTCCCCTGATCAAACCTTTGCGGCTAATTCAGTTTGGTCAACAATGTCCCCAAATTCTCCCTTTTCTCAACCATTCTGACCTCCCTCCATAGGCTACTAGTGAAGGCTTGCATTTACTTGTAAACACTGCTGTTAGCCTACCAAGCTATGCGGGGAGTAGTTCCCTCTCACCTTCAATCAATAGTCATATCCTACATACTGGCCAGGCCACTGGCAATGGCACCTGTTTATATGTAGTGAGTGGTGTCCCATTTGTGCAATCTATTGTCTGTGTTAAACTATTATTGTCATTTAGCATTTGCGTCATCACGTTGTCATGTTCTCTTACATGCTCCAGTATTTATTATGTTTAGGAAACTCATAATGTGTAACATCTGAAAAATTTGTTAGTCAAAATTAAGGCCCAAGAGGGTTGCGATTAGATTAGAAGAGAGCCTAGCTGCTCATTCAGATGTAGTGCAGTGCGGGTGACACTTTTCTCAGAGAATGCACAACAATAACTGGCCACAGCTACTAAAGCAAAATCAAATCAAAATAAAAGTTCACAAGTACAGGAGAATCCAGCTTATATCCACACGCTTAATATCCTGATCCTTTTAATGTCATTTTTGTTCAAAACCACTTGCCACTAACTATTGGTTTAGAAGTAAAATGGACTCTTTTAATATCACCATGATACTTGTTAATTGTCCCCTTCAGAAGAACCAGTTCTACCCCTTTTCCTTGTGTGTAGTTTTAAAATAATTTCTTTAATCAAGAACAACCCATTCAGATTTGGTGGGGCCATGTTGTGAAATAACACTCCAGGGCTATCCTCATCTTCTGTAAATGAATACTTCTTTTGTTGACCTTGATTTGAAGCATAGAAGTTGCTCATTTCAGAAGTGGTCTTTTACTCTTCAGTATTTGTTGGGGCCAGAAAGTTCTTGGTCAATTTATATACAAAGTACGCTGTTTGTTTTCACTGGGAACCTGGTCAACAGCATTTGTTTGGGCCTACAACAGCCCTGAAGGCTAGATCATTTTGTTGATGCTATTTGGTTTTGCTGGGGCTCACAGGCCTGAATTTTGGAGTCACCTGTGCACCGTGAGCTCCTGGAAGTACATTAGTTTCTTGGCTTTTCTTCCTCTAGCCTTGGTTCAGGGTAGGATTTTGTAGCCCTACCAGTATTTAGTACTCCCTTTTTGTCTCAGACAAGTTTCACAGACATCACACAGAGCTGGACCATCACCGGTGTGTCATCACTTTAAATAAAATAAACAAAATTGAATGTCAAACAACACACCGCAGAGGCCGCTGGAAGACGGAGCTGGCTCAAGAGGAGATCCTGAGAGTCAGCGAGTTCACTGAGTTCACCGCTATCTTTGATTGGAAGGTCTATCTCTTGCCACGTTTTTGGGTGTGTTTGTGTGCTTGTTTTCCTTCCACTCATGCACATCAATCACTTAGGGTAGGAAGTAATTCCCCTTTACAGCCAGTTGTTATTCTTTTTTTTTTTTTTTCGAGCCCGGGATTCTAGTTCATAACAACGACAGAGGGGATATTAAGGTGGTTACTCTGCAATGTACACTGCAGTGAAACTATAATGTGCTTTCAAGCATAGATGGGAATGGGCAACACCACATACAATTATGCAGCATACATCACTGTCTCTCTGTGCAGGGCCAAAGTCTCAAATGCACAACCTGCTTTACCAAGAAGGACATGCAGGTTGTTTGATAAACTTTGATTTTAGGTGAACATGTCCAACTGATGACATGAACATGATCAATACTGTAGCAATTATCCAGTTATACAGCACTTGTGTTGCTCAGTGCATAGAAACATTTCATCACAAATGCACGTTTTGATCTAAAAAGTAATTTATAAAACAAAATGAAACAATTTTTAAAATTTCTGTCACTTACTGGTGAAGGAGCAGGTTTGAGCCAAGGCAATGTTCTTTGATGAAACATATTTATCATTGTTTATTATTATTTTAGTATTTCATTTCAGCTATCAGACCCCTGCAGCTCATCCAGAATGCTGCTGCTCAGCTGCACCACTATCTTCCCAAATGCTCCCACATCTCATCCCTCCACTGGCCAATGGTAATGGCTCCCATACATTTCAAAAGGCTTGTGTTTGCCTGCTGGGAGGCAAGGGGACCAGTTTCCTCCTCAATTGATCATCAGACCCTATGCACCTGACAGGTCACTCTCTTCTGCAAGTTCAAGATGCCTGGCCATCCCTCTCCTTCATAGCTGCACATCTCAGTCACATCCGCTTTTTATACTGGCTCCAGTGTGGTGGACTGAGCTTCCCATAGCAATCAGGACAGCAGAGTCGCTGGCCATTTTCTATCACAGGCTGAAGACCCCCCACCTTTTCAGACTTCATCTTGTCTCCCCTACCCAAGCATTACTCACCTTCCCCTTATTTGTGTAGTCCTATAGTGGGGTTGTTGTATTGCACTTACGTATGGCACTTGTGTACTTTTTGAATTGTATACGCACTAGTTGTCAAAGCACTTTGTGAAGGGCTGACATGTGTTTAGACATGGGAAATTGTGTCCTGTACGTACTGGTTTTCATGCAATCTTATTACATGCACTTTGGACTCATTCTTTGTAGGTTGTTCTGGATACAGTAAGAGCATCTGCCAAATGGCAGAAATATAAAGTTTAAGCACCTGGTGCCCGAGAGGTGAAAAGACCACATTTTCCACAGAGAAAAAGGAGTGGTGCCTGCTCCACAGCTGGATTGTTTGAGACAGTGGTGTTTTCCTGGCAATTATCAGAAGCCTAGAATGTTATTGGATTGTTTGGTGCAAACTGTGGTCAGCGCTGAGATGAACAGATGTAATTCATTTGGACAGTAACCCTCCGTCTGTGGGTTGGTAGGGTGAGCCCTGGTGTTGAGAGGGACAGTGGGACCTTGCCATCTCAAAACTGGCCTCACTCGCTCACGATGGCCCTGTTAGAAAGTAGGTCGACTGCAATCAGGTTATGCAACATTGGTGTGATTTCCAAAAGTCTATCCATTTTTACTGCTTGGTGGGTTGCTTCTGGAAAAGACAAGTTGTCTAGTAAAAAACAATTCATTTTCAGTTTTAAATTTGTAAATGTGCAAAGTCTCCTGAAAGCTACCCAACCCTTTTTATAGCAGCCTATATAAGACCAGCTAAAAGCAACATTACTGGCCTCTGAGCCATTTCATTTAAATGTTTACACTTGAAAATGTCTCCCTTCGTTCAGAGACCTTGTTAAATCACTCAAAACAGTCTGCGTTCACCAGCATCAGGGATCCACTGTAAGCCTGTCTGCGGGAAGTCGGCTAACAACCTCTTGTCTGTCTGAATGGGACTGGCAGCATCTCATTATGGGAAGAGACAGATTTAAGTATTTCTTTCTTGTGTAAATCTGCACCTGGTTGTGGGCACCTGCAGGTGAATCTAATGATTTTCAGGTTGAGACAAATCTTTCAGAAGCACTAAATTAGGTTTCTCAATGAGCTTCTCTGGAAATTACACACACTAGAGAAAAGCCCCAAAAGAAAAACATTCATTACTTTTTTCAGTCTCACTTCTTCCTTTTCTCCCCTACATCTTGGTCATTGCTTGAGCTGACAGCACCATGGAAATAGGCTGAGCCGTGTGAGCCCAGTATTGACAGCATTTCCTGCTTGATGCAAAAAAAAATAAAGAAAGTTACATGCATTATTTTCACACAGGTTTACATTCTAATGACCTACAGTGTACATTATATGTGCAATCTAAGGTATTGGTAGGGTATTGGCTTATCTTTACATGTTTAGACTTGCAAGGTGTGGATAACTTCATAAAAGACGTATTAACAGATGCAGCTGTGTGTATATCATGTGTCCCTTTATTCCTCAGGAGTATTTGATCATCATACAGCACGTTACTTCCCTGACTCAGATCAGATTTCTCAACAGTACTGTTGTATATGCTCTGACTGATCTGAGAGCCGGTGGAATTTCCAGATTCCTATGTTCATGAAGTTATTTCATTATTACCATTACATACATAATAATACTCATAACATACATAACCATGTATATAGCTTACATATTCCTTTGTACAGCTGGATATTTACTGAAGCAAGTCCTGCTGAAAAGTGCATGTATTATTTTGTTTTGTTCGTTTTGTTTTATTATTTTGTTTATTGTTTCATTATATTTTTTAATATCATAACTTTCTGTAGTAAGCTCATGTGACACCGTCAACAAGAAGGGCGTGAGGTATTTTTTTGTTGCAGGTACATATGAAGATTAACACCCTGAACCACAAGTATCCCCCCTGGCTCTGCATTCTTTCACTCTCACCAATCAGCAGAGTGTAAGTAGTTACATCTTGGAAATTCATTAGTTTGTCATAGACTGAGTGGCATAGGCGGAGGAAACAGAAGCGCAGAGCAGTGTTTAAGCAGTGTGTGATGGGAAACCAGACCTTTATTTATCAAGCCTGTCATTTACCTAGCATTTCCTGTGGTCAGCAGGATGTGGGTCTGATGCCTGAGAAATTACCCTCCGCCTCTTTTTTTCCCATAGCCCGGCCCCGGAAGCACCCACGTACAACTTGCCTTATACAGAGATTGCTGAGGATTTACCTTACATAATGTGTCTTGTATACACGAAGGACAAACATTTTTTCTCGTACAGTAAATGGACTGTCATTTCAAGTGAAGAAAATGAAGATCAGATAAATGTGAATAAAACTGTTACTGAAAGAGTTTTAGTTAATACACTGTCCACCCCTAGTTGATAAACTGCCTACCCCTAACAGTCAATATGTAAAAAGACCCTCCCCCCCAACAAAAATTTCAACAGGATGGAAACAGTTTGAATAATGAAATGATTCTTGTTTTATACAGAATTTAATAGCACAAAGGGAGTAGTCTACTTTTTCAGGAGGAAAGGAAAGGAGGGGGCTTTTTGTTTAGGAAAATGACTCTCGACTATCTTGGGTTCTATACGAAAACATACTTATGAAAACATTCAGATGGCTTTGGGGCATTTTGCCACTTTAATCTAGTATAATTGTTGTGTTTACATGTACGTTTTTGCTGCTGTTCTTGTGTAACTGCTTCAGACCCCATATGGAAAACAGCTGGCCTCTGATGCAGAGAAGGCTGCATAAACTGGGAACAAATGAGGTCTATCAGAGAAGTGGGGCAGGCCAAAGCATCTGTCTGGGCTCTGAGGTGGGTCTGTCTTTTCTACACATATTTGAAGTTGTTCATGGTGGAATTTCAGACAAATTACACTCATCTTAACACCTTAACAACTCTATACCCCATACTGTGTAATAGATCATTTATGGATTGTACTGTTCAGAACAAATTTGATCTATACTGTTTAATGACACTCAAAGCAACATGTTTTTTCTTGCCACATTTCTTTCTTTATTGAATATGAGAAATATTATGCAAGAAAGGAAGACTCCTTAAATCTGTAAAAACACATTTTGTCAGATTAACAACAATATACATTGCCATCTTCCTCCTTCCCCCTCAACTCTGTAAGATATTTTTAGGCAGGATTTTCAATAAAAAATTAGTTCTGTCTATATAAGCATTTATCACACCACGATGCGTGTCATGTTGGAATCCACATACGTCAGGGGACACCGTTGAGTAGGAGGTGTGTTCCATTTTAGTGAAGTTTCCAGAAATAATAGACAACCTCAAGGAGAGCCTTGTCCGTGGGTTTCCAAAAATGGTTACTTTGGCCTGTTTTTTGCTTGTGAGAAGCCACAGCATCCTATTAAGAGTTGTTAAAGGAATTTAATGTGGGTTTATTAAAAAGACCAATTTGATGATTCTGCCTCTGTCTGCATCATGTCGTTTTGACATAAGAGCCACCCCAGCTTGTTGAGCAGATTGTCACTTATCCCATTAAGTTATTGAAAACAGAGCCCTCTTCATATCATACAGCAATTCCCCAGAGTCAAAAAGTTGCCTCTACACCCATGGTCAGCTTCCAGACCAGAGACAGATACCAACTAAACGCCAGCAAACTGCTGGTGTAATACCACTCACATTGCACCAGAAAAATGTCTTCTTAACCTTCTTGTGTGCAGTGTGCACATTTGTGTACAGACAATAAAGTCATTTTCAGACCCTTAATTTTACAATGTCATTGCTTTTTTAGATGCTTGAAAACATGTTTGATGGTTTATGGCATTCAAAGAGTGTCTGTCAGCTCCCTGATAGGTTGTTTCTTAAGCCAACATGAGCCTTTTCTTACTGCAGTCTTTAGAGGCAATTGTGAATAATTTACAATGGAACAAAATGGATAGATCAATTAACTTAATTAACCACACAAAGTAAAAACATTGTTTTCATCCAAAAAGAAGAAAAAATGATGTTTCCTTTTTGATATTATTTTTCAATATTAGGTGCATGTGACATCTATCTCCGTGTAACGTTGTGCATAGTGTATTATAAGCGAGCATGCAACAGCAGTAACAACTGATATTACAAGTATAGGAAAGGCACTTGCGGTATGCTTAAAGAGGAGTTGGAGGCTGCATGAAGCTGTGATTTGGGACTGTTAAACAGCAGCTAATTAAAAAGTCTGTGCTGTGATTACTGATGGTGTTTTTAACCACATAAATAGGAAGTATTAGTAGCTAAGGAAACATGGAAAACGTGTAGCTCTGATCAGCACCAATCCACTGATATTTGTGACACACTGTTTTACACACCAGTGCAGACAGCATGCTAACGACAGCTCCATTCCCACTCCACTATTGCCATCTCAGAGACAGGAATAACCCACCTCTCGGGCAGTATGAAAGCCACCTCCAAAAAGCCAGCTAGGTGCCAGGTTTCAGGTTGACCACGTTCACACTGTAGTGAAGGTGGCTCTGGCAGTAGGGCAAAGCCAACAAAAGAGAGGTAGTGATTTTCTCCTGGTGATAGTCATGAATAGATATGGCCTCTGCCTACACATTCAAAACAATTTACAGGATGCAAGGCCGTTCTCATTACTTATTGCAAGTGCTGTGGGAAACCAGCTGAAATATACAATCAAAATCATTAACAGAATTAAAATAGTATTTTTTGTTCATTCTGTAGTTATTACCCTTTTCTGTCAAAGGATTCTATCAATGAAACTGTTCAGGTGTCTCTCCTGTGATGAGGAATGTTAAATGTTCTTGCTGTAGAGTGAGTTTCTGATACAGAAAAGAGAGAACCTGGTTTCATTTTTATATCATTATCTGTTGGTTTTAAAGTGGAATTTGTCACACAGTACTGTGATATGTGTAAATGGGTGAAGCTACCGTACAATACAGTGGACTCGTAGAATCTGGGTCTTGACAGACCTTGTATGTCTGAACAGGAATGTCTCCTCTGTATGTGCCCAAAATGAAGCAGTAATTTGGAGAGTAAATCAGTACATGGACACTTGTGTTACCTTAACATTGCATTTCCAGCTCAGGATCTCATTTATGATAAAGACAGTGAATCTGAAGAAATGAGTCAGAGAGTTGTCTGATGAAGTAAACTGCATTTTATATGGTAGCCCTGTAGTGCACTTGCATTAATTTCCACAAAGGTGCACATCTTATTATTTTTTAATGGACAATATTTGGAAAAAAGTTGCTGTGCATTGTTATTTAAAAAAATATTACGGCTATACTCATAAAGTTGACATGATGGACACTTTTGTTACCTTAACATTGCATTTCCAGCTCAGGATCTCATTTATGATAGACAGTGAATCTGAAGAAATGAGTCAGAGAGTTGTCTGATGAAGTAAACTGCATTTTATATGGTAGCCGTGTAGTGCACTTGCATTATTTTCCACAAAGGTGCACGTCTTATTATTTTTTTAATGGACAATATTTGGAAAAAAGTTGCTGTACATTGTTATTTAAAAAAAATATTACGGCTATACTCATAAAGTTGACATGATTTTAAAAAGAAAATTTTTGCACAGCAGAAATTTCTTTCAATGAGATTTCTTCTCCAGAGCAACTTTTTTTAGAATTTGAAAGTTTTTCCAAAGCAACATGTTTCTCCAGAGTATATCTGTTAATGGGGTGGTTGCAACTAAATTCTTCCAGCTATTGGTCAGAAGAACCTGGAACCTGCCAATTACAGTGATTTGTTGTTGGCTGTTTTGTTTGAAGCCAGCTCCTCCAAAGCTACAATAGAGACTCCTGTTTTTGTTCCTCTCAAGGGCAGTAAATCCTTCAAAATGTGAAAGGAATGGCTAAAAAATACTTTATTCAGGTTACCAATAACTCTTCATGGTGCATTTTAACCTTACAACAGAGGTGAGCATAAGACAACCTTGTCCTATATGTGCCTTCTGTGTAAGAAACTGTCCAATAAATTCTTTGTAAATTATTTGCAAAAATTATGTCTCAAAAAATGAGAGTGCCATGGAGGTGTTCCTACCTTCTGAGGTCCTATCTTTGAACACCTCAGTAATGATCTAAATCTGGCAGCCTCTCAATGTGACTGGCTATCATTTAGCTTTCAATGATGAAAAAAATTGGACTGTCCAGGCCAATTTTTCAAGTTATGTTGTAAGCTAATGCAGCTGCATTGTACTCTGACTGTAATTTCAAATCATCGTAACAGCAACGTGACCAATAGCTGTCCCATCATGTGATTACTCTGTTCTGCAGGGATTTGATTGGAGGACTGCTGGCACGTTTACCGTATTAAGCTGGAGATGGCCATGCAGTAGTTTTATCATGTAATTTTATGTTGTTCTTGTTGTTAAGAGGTAGTGTTGCACCTGCTGATCAACATGTTTTACACTGGTACTACCTTTTCCCTCCACAAATATCAGTGCTTTCCTTCTGTGAAACTAGGTGGTGCCACTTCCATTTTCAAAGGTGGTACTGAAGCATCACTTGGAGGTGTGCTTACAGCAGCTATGGAATATAGCTGCATCTACATTGCATGTAAATCGAAGCTTCATGTAGTGTTTGTCTAATAATTCTCTTGGGCAAGAATTTCCAGAATCACTGAAATTAATTTAAGGGTGTTTATTAGCAGAAAGGTATGGCATTAAATGAATGGGAAGCAAGTCTGCTGGGATCTTCGGCTTGAATTCCGAGTGTAGTCCTCCCAGGAGGTGAGCGTGTCAGTGTGGCCGAAGAACGTAGCTCATAGGCCCCCCCTTTGGACCCTCTAGAGCATAAGTGGCTGGGCCTTTCTGTTGTACGGAGACAGTGGAATCTTGAATCCACCCGTGGAGAGGGTCAAAGCCACGCAGTAGACCCTTGAATAGTCTAGACCTGCAGGTAGGAGGAGAGGAGCAAGAGGAGGATAGCAACAGGAGGAGGAGCTGGCATACGTAACCAGTTAATGCAACAGGAAAGAGAGGTTAGTAGGTGGTTTCTATACATTATTTGCCGGTTTGGCTTAGTTTGGGGAGAGTAGGTGTGGACATAGGAATTTCCTGTCATCTGGAAGTTCAGTCATTAAACTTTAATTAAATGTGTTTCTTACACTGAACGTTGAGACAGAGAACCAACCTATGCAACAATTGTATATCAAAGCAGTGTATAATAGCTATCCATCAATAAGCACTCAATATACAAAGACATAATTAATGGAGAATGAGGGATTTAAAATGTAGCATACATATACAGTAGCATATACACTACAATTTTCTATGTAGATGGTCAAAACCTACTTGTTTCCTTTATGTCCACATGGTCATGTACGTTTCATTCAGAAATGCCAATGTGAGATGTTATATGCAAAAATACAATATTCAAAATAGGCTGGCAAAAAGAGCTGTCCATATAAAGGTAGGTGATGAAATTCCTTTTATTTTGGGCTGATTTCAATATGTGCCATTTCTAACGTCAGTGCCAAATATGACTATTAAAGACAGACACAAAACACAAAACAAAGTTACAAAGTAAATAGTAAATCCAAGTTTATTACCAGTTGTGTCACAGTTTCTCTTTGATTTTGGCTGTAGCCACCCCGTTTTGAGAGTTGTCTGAATGAAAACTGACTTGATCATTTGTTTTTGATTTTGTTGTCAGCTCCCATTAATTTACCCAGTCTGTGTGATTTAACACCTGAAAGCATTTTTTTAGTCTATGCTATCCACTTCAGGACATGGAGTTGTTGCCATGCTTTATTATTGGAATTAACAAAACAATCACCTGTCATCTGCAAGTTCAAGCAAGCATGAAAATGTCTCATTCTTTTACCTTGAGCAAGAGCTGACATTTAACACAAACTACCCTGACCTTTGTGGATATATCAGCTAACTTTCTTTAAAATACCAGGTGAATTTCATTTCTCAGTTCACGTGATAGAGCTATTTAACTCCCATATCTTAACAAGTGTGCAAGCACTAAACCAAAGATAGAAGTAATGAAATCAACAACTTTTAAACTTGGGCCAAGTACAATTACCTTCATGTCTGGGTTCCTGATCTTAGAGACAGTTCAAGTGTGGAGAGTTACGTGGTCTTCCGGCAAATACTCATTTAAGCACTTTCAAATACCTCATATGAATGGATTTGACAGACAGTATTTTCAGTGTTTTCAAGCATATAGTGAAAACTACATTCAGACACAATACACCTTTATGTGGAGTGACAGCAAACAATTTATACATCGATGTTTATAGAAACATACGAATGCATTCCATGTATCATGGCAAAACCACATTGCACTTCAAAAACATCAGATTTCTGAGAGTAAGCAGTGATTGAAATTAGTATTACATGCAATTTAATAATAAAAATATTTGATGATATTTGATGAACTTTGAAACTAGCTTTGAATTTGAACCTCAGATACAAATATCCTGATGTTGTTGTGGTCTAAAGTCAAGCTTTAAACCCCTGTTCAGCTGTTGCAACTGAAGCAGCCTACTGTAGCTTACTACCTTCTATCTTGCATTAAGTTTGGATGCAAATGAAGTGGTTGATTATCACACCTCTTGTGGTTGAAGGTTTTTATTGCCCTGAGAACAATATCAGATAACCCATTGTAACAATGCTGGTGCTGGCTTCAGCCAAAACAGCCAACAGTGTAAAATCATTTTACATGGCAGGGACTGCTGTTGAACATAATTTTCAAGCGGCAGTGTAGCATAGTGGTAAGGAGTAGGACTCGTAAACGAAAGGTTGTCATTTGGATTCCCCACTGGAGCGCTGCTATTGTACCCTTGGGCAAGGTACTTAACCCACAATTGCCTCAGTAAATATCCAGCTGTATAAATGGATAACATTGTAAAAACAACTGTAAGTGATGTAAGTCCCTCTGGATAAGAGGGTCTGGTAAATGCCAATAATGTAATGTAGGATAACTGCAACCTCTTTTATAAAAGTACACCTTTTTGAATTAATGCAGCTTTACTTCAGTAACACCATTCATGATTTACGTAAGTTCAAAATGATGCAGAAGTGTAACAGATTTGATATTTTCCATGTCGTTGCATAGCATAAAAGCAAAAGATAAGATGTGTATTCCAGCTGAACCAGTGCATCAGCATTATAGTTCATTTCTCAGTGCAACTCAGGACAGACAATGCTAATTTCATTTCCTGAGCAAACATTATTGCTTTTTTATTACTTCACGTTTCCCAAAAAAACTTCCTGTGTTTGCCATGACATCTTAACTGAAATAAGTGGGAGAAATAAAACCTACTGTGAGTTTTGGGTTTCTCACCATGATCCGTAAACAGATTTTTATAACCCGCTGTACCATCTGAAAACTTCCTGTGCTCTTGAAGCAGGTTACATCAGGACAAGATTCCAGCACTGACTACGTGACAAAAGGAATCAATGTGGCATAGATACAAACAGTAAAAAACAACAATTACAGGAAGGTAACACTGAAATTTTGATTAACTCTTACTATCCTGTAATCAGAAAACTCATCGAAGCATTTAAATTATCATACAATTTACCCTTTTACTCCTTGGTTTGAAATAACCAACATTAAAGGTATTCCAATGTCACATTTTCTGTGAGTGACAAACTATAATCTTCGTACGAGTCTTTGTAAGCAAAGGCACAGGAAAAAAATCCTCATGAAAGTTTACCACAGCCACTTCACTGGCTGACATACTTCCCCTGGTGGTTTTTGTCTGCACTTTTCACAACTTACCACCATTTTTCAACACCCTCCACTGTAATTCCGTGTTGTGTTTTCTACGTGTTCCTGTTGTGTCTCATTTCTTTCCCAACGCCATTTCTTTTGAGCCAGTTGACAACAATATGGAGATATTGAAAGTTTAATGATTATCAACACCTTAATATGAATCACCAAGGTAACATTTATAGATTTGTTTGGGGAAAAAAACCCTGTAGATCAAGACAGCCAGGTGGTAAATACCTGAAATTGCTGCTAGCAGTGACCTGTGAGACAAGGCTGGAGTGCAGACTGAAAACTCATGCTTTCCTTACCTCGGCACAGTCTGCCAGAGAAGTGAGAGAGGAATGGTAAGGTGGGGAATCCAGCAAAAGAGGGAGACAAAGAGTCAGAAAAGCAAGAGGGAATGAAGGAGAGAAACAAACTGTGTGAAGAAGATAGAGAGGCCTAATGCTCTGTGTGGGCTTAAACATCTGAATTCATTTTGCAGCCTCCTGGAAAAATGCCACTGCATTTGCACTGCTTATTTAAAAAAGGAGAAAAAAAGAGAAGAAACTCAGGAGATTTTTTTTTTTTACTTGCCTCAACAATTTTGGCACTCCATCTCTCTGGTGTTACTATATTTATCCCTCGCTTGAGTATAAGCGCCCAAAATGACAGCATTATTTTGACTAGACTGTTTTTCCTCCTAAGAGAGGCCAGAGGAAGTGTAGGTGACCTGGTCTGGTCAACCACCGCTCGGCTGCGTCTCCCCCTCCGAAGCTGGCCGGGGCACAGGCTCCCTGTTTCACACAGCCTGCCAGCCCAACACTACTACACACCGCGACCGCAAGTGGCCGCGGTCCAGGAGCAGACTCCCCATGTGTCACTTCGGTCTCCTCGCTCTCTCTTTGGCATAAACAGGCCCTTGTTTTCTTCAAAAGAACTTGCGCCACTGTTTATAAGACACACAACTATTATATAACTCTGTGACTGTGGCTTTGTGTTGGTTTGTGGGGTCCTTCACATTTTTGTATCACAGAGGGTCCGTAAGACTTCTGCAATCTACATCTAGCAGAGACTCGCCAGCAGACAGACTGAGATATACCATATAACCTAGAAATACACAGACCATGAAGTTTACTTTGGAGGCCAAAGAGCATTGTTTAACTTTCCCTCAGACCTGAGGTGTGGACAGGAATTCAAAGGAATGTGCTGTATTGACCAATGTCTTTTATAGACAATTTTTGCCATTTGGACCAATATCTAAGTTTTGAGAAAAACATGCAATTACAGTATTTGTAGATGGTGTTGAGTTAGACATAAGTACCCCATACATACCCAATAGAAATAAAATTTCAAGCAGGTCCATTTGTCTGTTGCTCCTGTATATTTCAATTACCTGGACTGCAGCAGTCAACATAAGCTTCTGCATAAAGTATGTTTCTCAGCTGACTGTATGTCTAAACTTAAATGCCCAGAGATTGTTGCAATACCTGAAGACTCTAAGTAACAATTCTGAGAAATTGCCAGTTGTAAATAAACAGCAGGCCTTACTTAAATCGAGGGGCCCTGATTGCGGTGCCCCTGTTATTGCCATGGTTCTGTGAGTGCCAGCAGTTCTCTGAATGAGCAAGACACGTTTCGGACCATTTCTCTCAGCAAACACAGACTCTTTTCAGCCCTTGGTCAGAGCCATAATAAGGTGGTGGAGCCGTTGTTTGGAATTGGTCTGCAAAAAGCCCGGATTCATGCATCTATTTATCTTTTTTGGTGGATGGTACTACATCGATAATGCCATGTTCCCAGTCAGACTAATTGCATCATGGTATCAACAATGGTAAAGGATCCTCCCTCAGTTATACAACATATTGCGAAGGATGAAAAAGTTTCTGCAATTCAGGTCAAGGAAAAAAGGGTTCCAAGGTGCATAAAATATCATGAAAAAAGTTGATGTGATACGCATGCAGAACACTCGGTGTTGTTCTAAACAGCAGTGAAAATGTGTAGTTAAACCCACCAGCCCCAACAGGTCACAAGCTGCCATGGTATTTGTAGAGCCCATCATACAGTGTGTTTAATGCGGAGAAAAACGAAAACAGGGATAACCCAAAAAACCAGGAAGATCTCCTGAAAACAGATTCATGCATGGCTTTCCTACATTACTCACATTGTGGCTGTTGGGAGTGGCCAGTGCGAGATACAGCCTTCCACTGACACTATCATGTTGCGCAGTAGCTGGTTTCCATCAATGTCTTATCTGTGGTCTCCCAGTAGCTCAATGAGGAGTCACACAAACCATGCTTTAAAAAGCCACTCGGGAGCCACAGGTCAACAGCAATGTGAGGTGGCATAGAAATGTCCCACAGAAATTAAAGAGGGAATCATCCACTACTGACCACAGCACATTTCTGTGGACCAGAACGTCCTTTTCTCTTCAACCTCTTTAAAAGAGGGTTGTTGTGTTGTAAGATCCTGTCTAAAGAATGCCAAACAGGCTCTCAGATCAGTTGTGAAGTCTGATCTGAACAAGGACAGCAATATTATTTGCCATTGTCATTCTTGTCTTTCCCAACACGTCAATGTGCATCAGCATGATGGCGACATAGGTGTTGGGTTTGCCTTCGAGTCAGTTTCAGTTTTGGTGTCATATCGGCTCCCTGTTTGGATTCTAATGATCAACATTTTTTTAAGTGCTTCAAAATGCTTCAACCCATCTGTCTTTCACAATCGCAATGCGATTATGGAAGATCTGGATAAACCATGTTAGAGACCATTTTTAAAACAAATTGTATGTCTTGTATTAATCCCATTCACCATCACCTCATTTTTACACTATAGAAAAGGATATATGTTTATCCCAATGGTGTCATAGCTGCAGATCTAATCCCAATATCTATTTCAGTAAACTACCCTGTAGTACTGTCTGCTTAAATTTAAAGCATTGATACTGAAATATTTACAACACAGTATGATAGATGTATGGAAAAAAAAACACTGCACACTCTAACAAAAAATGTGAAATAAAAATCAGTGTGACTCATGATGTGTTATGACATAACAGACCTCTATTCCCCCTGTTGTTAGAAGTGAAACATCTATTTTTCTTTTTGCGTTTTCCTCAGGCAGCTGGACCCTGCTGAATTTGGGATACCATTCCGCAGTTCTTTCCATGTTTCTAAGCTTTGGCCTTTGTAATTACCAGACAGTGTAATACTTTCCATCAACCCATTGAATTTTCCCAGTCGTGTCCATGATGACTATCCTCAGCTTGTCTTGCGGTACCTCAGAGTAGACTACAAAGAGCACTGAATAAGCAGTCAGTGTTTTTATTGGCCTTGACATACTTGACAGCTAATCGTTCAAATAAATAAAATCAATGGTCCAACTATTATTCATTTATTGCTTCTTGAATCTCACATCTTTGGGAAAACAGCATTCCAATGCTTCACGTTTGACCCTGCAACTTAGACAGAGAACAATAAACATATACACAGAGATAAACACATACACACAGACACACACAGACACACACACACACACGCTCACATACATCTCCTCTCCAAAGAGAAAGTGGTAACCTGTGGCATTCCCCACAACACCGGCAGGAGGCATATTACACAGAATTATGCGCATGTCACAGTCTTGTGAGCGCGCTAAATGTCTCATTCACACACACTGCATAATGAGGGAAGGCAGGCCAAGGAGAATGACGCCACTAAACTCATGTCATCACATGTGACTGTCATATTTTTCAATAAGATACTGTTAAAGAATACATATGGAAATGCCATGAATACAGCAGTATTTATTTTAATCCAAGATACATGCGATAAACTGCTATGAAGTCATATAAATGGAACAGCTGTGAACTATGGATGCATTTTGTACATCCTGTAAGGTTTTAATTTCATTCAGTTGCTTTTGAAGGACACGTGGACTTCACTGTCATCGAAGTGATGTGCGTAGTACTGTGTGAGCATCGTGCACAGGAATATGTCTCCAAAACAAAAACCTCTCACAGATGATACACCTTCCAGGAGAATGTGTACATATCACAGACAACAGACAAGTTGTCAAGAAGATGTATACGTGCCAAACAAGACGCATTGAATTGTCAAGCTCCACAGTTCCAAACTGATAGGAACTGTAGTTCCACACCATAATCTAGAATTCAATGAATGAAAACTGTCTATGTAAAAGTACATTTTAAATTTAAAGTCTCATGCTTCAATACCCTGAAGCATGGAAATATACATTACATAAGAGCAGGTTATTTGGATTGCATCCTGTATAATATTCAACATACTTATCAGTACATCTGTGGAGACATTTCTTGGATTGTACAAATACAGTCTTCCCCAAATAGTTTCAGTGTAGAAGCAGTCCCTCTGGTTGCAGTGGGAGGGAGTTGGCACAGTACACCATGGGGATGGGTTTGTGGGGAGAAAAGGAGGGTGCAGGGGGTTTGGGTGGGGTCCTATCATCGTTTCGGGGGAGTTTCACTGGTGTTTTGACGCCCATCCAGCACACGTGGGAGAAAGCAGGGAGAGACGGAGGGTAAAGAAATCTTTCCACCCACCTAATAGGGGGAGACTGGCTGGCAGGCTGGCTCTCATAAACAGGACTGTCAGACAGAGCAGGGCTCAGTGAGCAGCAAGGTGCATGTGAGGAGGAGAGCACAGAGAGTGCACTCAGCGAAGGAGGGAGAGTCTGACTCACTGACAGACGCACACACGCGCCGCGCACACATATACTTAGCGACTGTGCAGCACCAAGTCGCACCACCCTGCCCGAAGACTGAGGATTTACTCCCGGGAAGAGAGGAGCACGGCGGAGGACAGGACAGGAGCGTGGATGGATGCCTTCTGCAGTCTCAGTGGCCTGGACCCTCTCTGGGTGAGTGTGCTTCAGGTCTTCGGAGACCGTTCCGACACAGAGAGACCCCTCACTTGCAGGGGGCTGACAGACATACAGCAACTGAAGAAATGAATGAGCTTTTCTTACTTTACAGGATGTCATATTTCTCTGTCCTCTAGTAGTTTAATTTACATCTATGCCTAATCATTCAACAGATGATCTTGCCTAAAGTGACTTACAAAGCCAAATGTACGCACATGCTTGATTGCTGATTATTCTGAAACTCACATTAATAATCAAGGATTGTTTAGAGTATGTGGGTTATCACGTGTGATGCTGTTCACATTTATTTGTGTTTCCAATCAAGTAAACCAGGGCTATCTGAGGTACATGCATAGGTCAGGAATTTCTCATTGACTGTTTCATTGATTATGGTCAAAAGGTATTCCCTTGTTGAAATGAAATAGTTTTGTAAGTCATTCACAGGATCAATAATTAAAGTGCAATGTTAGCACTCATTCTACTCTACTTGTGTCAATAACACTAATTACTCACAGGTTATCTGCTGACTTTGGCACAACAACCCTTCATTATAAATGAATTATACCAACAGCTGTGAACCTAGTGCCATGCACAGTAATACCAGTCACTGTGTTGTGCAATGCAGTGGCAAAGTAAATAGCAATGATTCAGAATGAAATAAAATTTGCATGATTCCAAAAATTGTATTGCAAGGTCAGCCAAGACACCTGGGTCACTGTTGAACCCAAAAGTGCTTTTCAGTCTTGACACAGAAGTGCAAACTCAGGTTTCATAAGGTATGAGACAGCGTGTGAAAAAGTAAGAATCGCTTGTAATGTGGTATAGCTAGATGCTCAGGCATGTCATATTCTGGAATTGCTCCAACAGTCGTGCCGTCTCATTTTAACCCCTAACAAAAATGTTCCTTTAACCAGCATAATGAGTGATATTGTTCACGTCAGATCAGGTTTGAACTTCTCACGAAGTTGAGTTAGTTAAACGTATCTTTCAGTGAGTTTAAGTGCTTAATCAACAATTAATCCATTATTTATTGCGGATCACCTGTCTGATATTTCACACTCGCATGAGTATGCATTGTGTACACTGTATAGCAGATCCATTGGGAGATGTGGCCTGATATAGCTGGCACAGGACTACTGTGTGACTCTGGGCACAACCTGAGAAACCTCAGAGCCAAAGCCCCAGGACCACAGGGCTTTAAGGACAAGCAATGTAGGGCATGACGGCAAGCCAAGTGAAAGATGCTGGTAATCCCCCCTGCTTATTGTCCATGAGCAAACATCCACATTCTGCGCCTCTATTCGAAAATGAGAGTTTGATGCTCGTCCAGACAATAATACACCAGATATGCTGATTTTCCACGCATACCCCCACCCCCACCCCCAAACCCGTTCTGAGCACCAGTACAAAGAAGCAGCCTCCTGTTCAGACAAATGCACGGCTCAGCTGGGAGGCTCTCTGTCTAGACACTCAACTCCATTCATTTTTCTCAGGTTTGGCGCTGCCTCACAGACCGGTCTGCGCTTTTCGCGATCAGTGGAATTTACTGTAATCATGTTAAACCCCCTGAAATTCGTCCTAAATCACAGCGCTAAATGATGCAGCAGTTAACAGCAATTTCTGCCGACTGTGTTGAGGTCCTGCACATCAGATTAAAAAAGGCACAGGCACAGGAACCAGTCTTTATTGTAATTTTCAGTCTCATAAATAGTATCCAGATTGATGGGTGCAATTTTTCCCAGTTCTGCTTCATGTATGGTCATGGTCATAATATTCTGTGGAGTATCACTGAGTCTGGATGCAGGTTTTCTCTATTATATGGAAGGACCAGAGAAAATGTTCAGAGATTCATGAAGGCGTAGAAGCTCAAGACAGAATTCATTAGTCTCAGACTTCTACTGAACACAAAGCTGATACCAATAGCAACTCATTAGGTGACACTGCTGTGGTGGTGAATTTGACCGTTTGCATGCAGTGGGTAACCACAGCGGAGGTTCACTGCTAAAGTGCAGCATTGCAGTGTTCATTCCCAAAGGGAAGTGAGTGGGAAGAGTACTCATTCCTGTTCTTAAGGCATGCCGCAGTCCTCCTCCATGGGTGCAGTGGTCAAATTTAAACATCTTCCAGGATGAAATGTATGAGCAAAAAATAGATTATGATGAATAAGATTAAATTTGACAATCCTGCCCTCTGCAAACCACTGCATCACTTGTCTGGCCATGACACAGATGCTGGGACTGATGGTGAGGAGAGAGATGGTCCCAGGTCAGTTGGTGAGCTCCGTCCTCACTTCAGATGAATTAAAACAGCTTTCCATGGCTAGTCCCCACCTCTCTGCTCTCATGGGGTACTGAGGACTTCAGGCCCTCTTACAGAGAAGGGCATCTTGTATTGATGTAAACATCTGCTGGAAGTGCTGGTGAAATGCTGCCAAACCTCTATAGAGCATATGCTCTGCAGACATCATGTCTGGCACTGTTAGAGGACTTTTCCCTGAGATCTCAAGCACTCAAAACTGCCATGTGGCTTATCTGCTGTTTCAATTATACCTCTTGGCACAATCACTTAACTTCATGTGTAACTGGCATAAACAAAACCTTAGAAAACATACACAGAGAAAAAAAATGTTTCTGTCCAACTACCATCCTCTTTTTCTGTTTCACAAACTATGAATAGGTGACTTGGTCCAAAACTGTATAGCATTAGGCTTACATGAAATGTCAAGAAGGTTCAGATCAAGAGGGATAAGCAATACTGACCTTTTTTTCTGAAATTTGTTTCAGATGTTACATTGTGATTTTAATAGTACTGAGTGCTGATCACTGAGTATGTAGACCTTAAACGGTCACCATGCAGGGAAGACCACCAGTCACGCATTTCAAATGTCACAAAAACATGACAAACAAATAGATCTGGTCAGAGAGGTTTGATCTGGCAAACACTGGTTATCCAAGTTTTACAGTTTTACAGGGAGTGCAGAAACCATACTTACTCCTCTGTTTAATCTGTGGTTGAGCTTTGCTCCAACTGCCCTTACAAGTGGATGAGTTTGTGAGACAAACATTCAAAATTCTCTTCAAAATTTGGCTTTGGAGAGGCTCACCACAGACAAACAGATGAGCCTAGTAAGAAAATAAAAATGTTTTCCTTTGAGGTACATTATCCCCCATAGTTAGTCACTGCTGCCCACTTATTCCAATGAACGAATTTGGCCTCCTGAGAGACACTCCCCATACCGAGAGCTGCCGCAGCCGGTCTGTCCGTCCCTCTCCCAGCACATGCATCCAGATCTAGTCTTCCAGGACAGCGTTCCTTCCCACCATCACACTTTTTGCCAGTCTTTACAAAGTCAAGGATGTTATTCATTTTTTCCCAGTTCCTGGATTGCCTTTCATCAGCAGCATTCCTGCTTCTTCACATTCTACACATCTTAATATCAAGCAATTGTAAAAGCATCAGTAAGCAGAGATAAATTAGACCCCAGAAGCTTGATCTGTGTGATTTTTTGCCAAGTCTTTTTTTCAATTGTTATTTATGCAGAAAAGGTACTGTATTATTGAAATACTGTTGCCTGCACTGCAATTCATATTTGCTCTTCCAGCCACAAATTGCGTCAGTAGAAAGTTTTGCAGCGCTGAAGGAACAAATGGTGAAGGAAAATACTTATGGAGAGAGTTCAGCATATGTGACATAACAGTGGGTATCAAGTGCTTGTCTAACATGCATTGAATAGACCCTATCAAGTACAAGAGGAAATGGCTGTTCCGATAGGGCTTGTCTAAACAGCTGCTGTGCAGCGTTGAACAGGTCTGTTGTTTCGTGGTGTGTGGGGTGGAGAAGGCATGGCTTCTGTCGCGACCTGTGCCATCAGCAACACTGAGAAACCTCACCTGCCTCTGGAGGAGCTGGTGGTTTGGGCTGCTTGCCCTGCAGCACGGAGGTGTTGTGTAACGGCTGTGCAGCTGGAATGAATTGTGGTCATTCCCCTCATCCCCCTGGGTGTCTGTCTGGGAGCTAGCTGTGCTTCGACCTTTAACCACTTCCTGTCCAGACTCCTCAGGACCTCACAGCCACTGAACGCCCGTCTCTTTTCACTGCTCCTCCGGAGTGGCCGGCAAGCTGTCGATAAACAGGGGGAGGCAAAAGACAAACACAGCAGAGCATTTAGCGCTCTCAGGGGTATTTTTGTCTTTAACTGACACACTCTTTCTACTGTCTGGATGCAATCACAAAGTCTGGCTCCTCCCCTGACATGCAAGCCCCTCAGTCACCCGAACATTTTAAATGCTGCTCTCACTCACAATGGACTCAATGTTTCAACTGTACCCTCCTGAGAGAAGTGAGCTGCAGTAAGAAATTTCCAATACTGACTCAGCTCTTTTGAGCAGCCAAAATAATTACAGACACAGATTTTGTTGACTAATTGTGGTTTTACTCTTTATTTCCTCAGAGTAAACAAGTTGTGAGGTCCATTGGCCATGTCCCTCATGAGTTCTGTTCAACAGTCCGGTTTCAGTTTGGCTAGATTGTATTTCACCCAAGCAGTTTATAATCTCTCACCACAAATCTGACTATTAAATGGCTGTGAAAAATTAAGCTATTATCTCTGCAAATTAGGTGTGGTAAGGTAATGCACTAACACAGGAGGGAAGTTTGAACTCCTGGTCAGTGATTTTGTTGGGCTTCTCATGAATCTGTTGCTGTCTCTGTGTCTTGTAGGACTGGAACCGTACATGGTACACACCCAACCCAGACTTGACCCAGTGCTTCCAGAACACAGTGTTGGTGTGGGTTCCCTGTATCTACCTCTGGCTGTGCGCACCCTTCTACTGCCTGTATCTCTACTGCCATGACCATGGACACATACGCGTCTCCTGCCTCTGCAGTGCCAAGATGGTGAGCCAAGCCACAAGAGAAGTAGACTGCAAAGTGATTAGTGTTATACAAGACCATCAAATGCAGTAACCATATCTGGTTTAAAAGCGTACTGGAGTGTGTTAAATGCAGTGCAAGGAGAGGACCTTGGGATCTTTAGCAGGCGAGGGGAAAGCCAACATGTTAAGTGCATGTAATTTAACAAAGTGTGGAAGTGTTTATAGAACAGACCCTCTGAGTGCAGCATTACCACAGAAAATGGTGTAGGAGCTAAACAACATGACAAGCCCTGCACTTGCTTATTTTAGTGTAATGTCTTTTTTTTCACTGAAAAAACATGAAAATGACTAAATCTGTGACTGCATTGAGATCATCGTTTGCTCAGCTCTGTGGCATTGCCTCCTTCACTCTCACACAGGTCTTTGGATTTCTCTTGGCCTCCTTTGGCTTTGTGGAGTTCTTCTACATTCTACTGGAGAGGAACCAGGAGATCCAGCAGCACATGGTGTTCCTGCTCAGCCCCATCATCCGCAGCCTGACTGTGGTAAACAGCTGTCTCTGTGCTTCCACCGAGAGGCTCTAATAAACAACAGGCCAGCTAACCCTTTACTGATAGCAGTGCTGCTGCAACGACTTGAACAGTTGAATGTCGGACTCTCGCACACCACGTAGCTCAGGTTTCTGAACAACAACTTTGTTGTCTACTGATGAGTCCATCTGCTGAGATGAAGCTCAAGTGAATGTCGGCTTTCAACCCTCCGTGGTGAGGTGCAGCAGGGCGGTGCCGAGGGTCCTAGCAGGGAACGTATATCATAGGTTACAGAAATTAAATAGTGTTGACTCAGTGGAGGAGGCATCAGAGATTTATGGTAGGGGACACGCTGGTGGGTGGGGTACAGTCGTCCATCTCTTGTAGTGACCAGCAGGCCCATTACGTCCACAGTCGCTGTTTCCCACTGAGAAGTAGAAACAGGAACCCTTTATGGGCAGCCTCCCTTAGAATCCGACTCCCAGCCCACCTGTGGTCTCCTCAGACAGCAAAGTCAATATCAGTTACTGTTCAGGCAAGAAGAAACATCAGAGCAAATTCAGCGCACAAAGAGACACTTCTTGTGCCCAGCAGTCTTTTTAAAAGGTCGCAGTCTATTTCAGGGGAGTTAAAGTTGTCTCACCATTCAGCAGATTCTGCACGCTAACGTAAAACCTAGCTGCAGGGGCATAGATTCCTTGATCATTAATAATATCGGTGTCCAAATTAAACTTTGCTCTTCTGTCCCTACCGCAGCGGAGTTGTTACCACTGTTCACATTATGTAATGCACATCTTATGTCACAGTGCGGTCTTCAACAGCAGATGTCTGTACTTTGGTTTACTTTTAGTAATGTTTTTATCCTTTCCCTGGTTTAGTCAATGTACTGGAATTTGTACACACACACACACCGATGTCTGAACTCCCTCAGTCCGTGGTCACTGTCTTTCCTGCCATAAAGTATGTGTGCAACATCAACAGTAACCAGCAATCCATGACGAAAAGAGCTATTTACTCTGAAACACCAAACACTTCCCATGTAATTACTAGGCACACATTGTGTTTGTTGGGGTGAAGTAATGCAGTGACTTCCACCCACCAGTCTTAAAGAGGGGGCCCTCTCCTGCCCAGTGGCTTTGAGGGGAAATGAATTCAAATAAACAGTGATATTCTGTAAACATTCAGGTAGTATATTTACAGTACTGTAGATGCAGCATACTCTTGTGTTCTCACTTAAATCTACTCTTGATTTATAAAGGATTTCTTTATAGTTTCTTTATTATGAAGCTTCAAGCATTTTGAGTCATGATGAAACACACAAACTGTGGTTTTAGTGTTTCTTCCTCTTTAAACCAGTATGGTATTATCCACCCTCTACAAGTTTCCTTTTGAGTGGAGCTGCCATGACTAGCAGTGTGTCTTTGTGCCACATTCCATATGAGGCTACACTAGTCTCTGAAATTTTGAATAGATGTCATTTTAGGGTCATGGGCAGTTTTTCGTATACAAGACAGATGGTGACTAGTGAATGGACCAGCCTAATCCTCCATTAAGGGGATTGGAGATGTAAACTTCCTTTTGAGACAAAAGGTGCCATGAAGTAGTGAAATGTCAATCAAAAGCTAATAGTTTAATCCTTTATCTGTGGTAATAGCTGCATTACACAGCCACTCCCTGCTGTCATTTGGAGAAGAATTATCTGACATTAATGCTTTTGGACTGAGTGAACAGTGCAGACCTTTAACAATGTGGCCTTTCAATTAGCTTAAGGTCCATGTGATACAAATCAATGGAACAATCTCAATGTGGAGGTTTTCCATTAAGTCAAAGGGACTAAGCAACTAATACAATTGCCCGTGGAAAATTTATATGAAATTTACTTAAGGCCATATATTTCTCTTCATTTTCCTTTTTATTTTCCAAATATTATGTACAATACGGTTGTGAGAAAAGTAACAGGGCCTGGCTTTTCTGTTAGCAGCTGGATTATGTCTTTAAAATGATGGAAAACTTCCGCATTAACACCACTATTTTGGGTCACTCAACAAACCCGTGCTGACAGGAGTGTGAAGGTGGTTTGTGTGCTCTTGTAAAATGGGCCAGGTATCTGCACCAAAGCGCCAGGAGTGTTGTGCAGCGTTGTGTTGTGCAGGTCATGATTTCGCTCTTTCTCTCTCTCTCTCTCTCTCTCTCTCTCTCTCTCTCTCTCTCTCATCGCAGGTGCTGGCAATCTGTATCATTCAGCTAGAGAGGATGAGGGGCTGCCGCTCCTCCATCTTCCTCTTCCTGTTCTGGCTGCTGGCAGTGTTGTGCTCACTGGTGCCCCTGAGAGCCAAGATCCAGCTGGCTGTAGACGAGGTGAGAGAAATGACACTGACACAGTCCCCAAAATGGTGCCCTAATTCCTCTGCCCACACCCAGCAGCACAGGAAATCACAGCAGATATTGTGAAAACCCCTATCTCTGCCCTACATCGTGGTCATTAATTCAATGGCATTTATAAATACTGAATGTCTTGTTGAATGAGATACGTGGAAATACTTACTCTGGTGCCCATCAATGCATGCAATCTGATACATGCTGGACCCACCGAACTTTTATGTAATCTGAGTCAAGTCATTTAGTGCTGTTTAGGCTTCTGTCCTTTCCTGTAGTGGCTCTGTCTATGAAGCCTTTCATCTGGTCGGCTCACCGCTTCTCTCCAGCTGCACTGTCACACTGAGTACAGAGCGGAAATGCAAATTTCGTGGGAGCAGTGCACAATCACTGGCTGCCCGTCCAGACAGGCAGCAGAACCCGCACGCCGTCTGTGGATGACACAGCTGTTGCCGACCTCTGATGTTTGTTGGTTGCCTGGATTTTTTTTTTCCTTCTCTCCCGGTGTCTTTTGTAGACACAGCAATCAGTGTCTGAGTTGGACAGACAAGTATGTGCAAAATACATATGTCTGTATGCAAATGAAAACATTTGCATCTCTATAAATGTATGTATATATTATCTTTACAACCTCCGGTGTGGCATTCCCGCACTGCTGACGGGTGTGATGAATGGTGTGGTGATGTGTATGGCGAGACGTGGCTCTCCCAGCTCAGACCAGAAACCACGATTTTATCACCGCTCTGATAAGCCAAGGCAACCGGCGAGCTCAGCGTCCGCCATGCAATCCTCTCTCTGCCGACAGCATAATTGTGTCCAAACTTAGCGGAGGACTCCGTGGCGTGCAAAGCTTTGAGGACAGCATGGCAAGATATCAGCAGCACATTAGCTAGTCTAGGTCCGTCCAACGTCTGACTGCTTGTGTTAACAGTAGGAAGTCTGACAGACAAATTATGTAGATACCCAACAAATCTGTAGAGCATAGGGTTTGATCTCACTGCAGAATGCATTCTCTTACATGCTGACTGCATTCTATTTCAACACGTGACTCAGGTTTTATCAATATTATGAATTACTGCATCACATTAAAAAGTCAATAGCAGAACATGTTCACACATGGCACACTTCTGTATTTCTCCTTTTCTAGAACTGTCTACATATAGTAGATGACAGGGGAGATTGAATGAGGTAACAATCAGCTTTCCAGCATGTCTCTAAAAGGTCATTAAGAAAGTATTCTACAGTCACAGCATGTTTACAGCCAAAGAGAAATGCAATGAAGAGCATACAAATAAGTGAGTGATGCGGTTTTCAACCCAAACGTATGAGTAGTAGCTTTATCCTGTCTTGTCCACCGGTTTCAGGTCATCTTTAGTAAGGCCAGTCTAAATGCATTCTTCGTTATGTTGCATTCCCCACTATTCCCCAAATAGCACAGAGATAGATACAGTTTTGCAGTATGCAGACTCAACAATGGCAAAAGTGTGGCTGTCTGGAGGGCAGCCGGGTTGACAAAGTTCATGCTCGCAAACCTGTTTCCTTCAGCCAGTCAAGCTGACCTATATTTCCTACCCACTTATAAGAGCTGACCCTGTTTTCTGTGGCCAAACTGAGGTTGCTCTCCAAGCCCGCTCAACCCTTGCTCCCTCCTACAGCCCTCCTCTGTGCTCTCCCTGGGGCCCTCAGTACACCAGAGAGAGGCTGTTTACCACTACTCTCAAGTCTGCATATGTTTTGGTGTGGGCCAATGAGCGGTTGAGTATGTAAAGGCAGACAGTAAACATAGACCTCAGGAAAAGCCTACTCTTGTGTTTAAAACAACATGGGAATGCCAGGCTTCTCATATATGTGCCATAAGTTGATGCTGCTTTTTTGGCTTTCCTTCATATGAAATGGTACACTAAATTCAAAACCACAATTTTTTTTTGTTTTCACTTATCATGACTGAAAGCTTTTAGTATTTTGACATGTGGAATTCATTTATAGTACATATGTAAAACCATTAAAGGCTTTGGTTTTCACCATGATTTGCCTGTTCAAAATAAGCTACATGGCGTCATTAATCCTGGAATGCTGCCATGTTCTATGCTACATAATATCCTATGTGAGAACAGAAACAAAACCAAGATAGGACACCTCCTCAAAAGAAGCCACTAGGCAGTTCCGGAACATGGTGTACACTCCACTTGACATGTTCTGAGGTTATGTTTAGCCAGACCTATTAATTAGAGTGTATGAAGTATGAGTATAGAGTGTTTATGTATGATGAGTATATTTCATCAGTTGTGGAAGGAGTGTCCGGTGTTCTACTAGATGAGGATAGTCTCACTGTCAATAGCCAATTACGGTTAATATTATTTTAAGCTAATACTCACATTATCTTGTGCTTTGCCACTATAGCTTTCCAGAAAAGAAGTGATATCCTTACTTTGTTGTTGTTTTATCTTTCACTAGAGGTTATTTTCTTTTAGAAATAGACACACATTTTTTATAGTGCCATATAGTAGCCTACACATATTTCTCTGAGACCACTTAAATGTATTTTTAAATGCAAATCAAGATTTACAGGAAACAAACCAGTAAGTTATGTATACCTTACCCATGAGATAACGCAGCAAAGCACTGGACCAATGGTACATGTGTGTGGGGTCTCGTCCATTCACTTTGTCAATCACACATTCAAGTACCGTGGCAATTTGGTGTCATGGGCACAGTTTTGATGCAGTGCACTTTGTGTTACAGGGATTCTCATCAGATGCTGTGCGATACTTGGCTTTCTTCTCATATTTCTCCCTGCAAATGGCTCAGCTGTTTCTCTCCTGTTTCGCTGACCATCCCCCAAGCACTGCGAAACCTGTCTTGGTGAAGGTATGTAGAGACCAGTCTACTTTACTCTCAAAACGTGCTTCCCTCACATGCTGCCTCCATGAATACCAAATATGTGGAGGTGCTCTTAAATCCACACAGGAAAACCTTTTCCTTTTAAGTCCTGCTGTAGTCATCTCCTCAATTAGAAAGTATCATTTAATTTGCCTATTTTGGGGGAAAAATATTCTTAAGATCCTGTTACTGGTATATTAGTCATACATATATTTAGCCCCACGTTTCTTTTATGCTCCTGCTGCTGGCCCTGCCTCACTGGTGCCCACTCTACCGCTAGTTTCCTCTGACAGCAGTGAGAAGACTCCTCTGTCTGAGTGGGGTTAATTCAGTCCCGTCAGCACCGCTCACGCCATACCTTGGCAGCCTCTCCCATGGAGTTCTCACTGCATTATTCATATATGCTCTTACATTATTCCTGAAGATCCTATTTATGGAATAAATCAGGCGTGGAGTCAGCAGATGTTTCCCTGACACTGTGGCTCGGGCGAGCCAGAGAGAGAGAGAAGGAGAGGCAACCTGCCCACCCGCCCGTGACACACCCAGTAGCCTCTCCCGCTGGAGAGCGTCCCCGTCACATCCTGGGCAGATTTACTCACAGCAGCCCAAAAAGAGCTCCGGTGTGGGGGCGAGATCAGGAGCACAAACCACGGCTGTGTGCAACGTGCCCCAGTGACGACACGTTTCCGCTCAGCGCTGACCTCAGAGCCTCCTCTCCCCATCTGCTTGTGTTTACTCTCCGCTCTCTCGGAGAAGCCTGGCTCGGCCCCTGTTTACAAGTCCTCTCACTTCAAACCAGGCGGCCTTGGCACCGCATTGAGCTCTGTCTGCATACACATACAGTACCAGTCAAAAGTTTGGACACACCTGATTAAGATAATGGGAAACATGCATTCAAAGACATTTTGATCTAAAAGTTTGAAATTTGCTTCTTAGACAAACATAAATACTGAAGTTGATGCCTATATATGAATTTCTTTCCAAAAAATTTATTTTTAAAAAATATTTTTTGGCTTCCTTGAAGGTAGTGTAGCACTTAAGATAGTTTAACACTTTTTGGTCACTGCATAATTCCATTTGTGTTTTTTCATAGTTTTTATGTCTTATTAATATTCTAATGTGGAATTAATGTGGAATTAATGTGGAAAGTAAAAGTAAAAATAAAGAAAAACCCTTCTATGAGTAGGCATGTCCAAACACTGTACTGGAACTGGTACTGTGTGTGGTCCTAAGGCTGCACCTTGAGAAGGATGTATGCAGTGGGTGTAGAGCTGCCCTGTCTTCACACGTGAATAGTGACAAAATGACACGCTAAATAAGGTAGCACCTTCCCATGAACCTACTGCATTTCTTCCCTACAGAACCCCTGCCCAGTCCAAGATGCCTCTTTCTTGTCAAAATTCCTCTTCTGGTGGTTCAGTGGGTAAGAACAATTTCCTTTTTGTCAAAGCAAGGCCTTGTCGGGAAATGCACTCACAACATTTAGGTTTGAGGGAATGATGCACAATGAAAATTCAGACTGTCAATTTAAGCAGTTGCCAGTAAGTCATTTCAAGTCATCATTTCAGTAAGTAAAAAAAAAAAAAAACATACTGTCTAAAAACCAGACAGTACAATGTAAAATCTGGAATAGCAGGATCACAAAAGCATGTCCTAAAATATTTTTGTCTTTGTTCTCTCTGTCTGCGTGCTGCAGGCTTGTGGTTAAGGGATACCGCACTCCTCTTCAGGCTGAGGACCTCTGGTCACTGAGGGAGGAGGACACATCCAACAAGATCATCTCTGACCTGGAGCAAGAGTGGACAGCGGAATGCACCAAGCTCCAGAAGTAAGGCCCAGACACAACTGTGTTGTGTCTGCTTTGGGGCTTACTTCTATTACAACTTTGGGAATATAAACAAAAAGCAACAATTACCATTGTATTCCTCTATGTGCTGTATCATTATATATTATTTCTACTCTCAGCAGACACCCTTATTGAGCAGAACCTGCAATTTCACATTTCACTCATTCACTGCACCATTTAGAAAACTGGATTTTATGTGAAAAAAATTCAGCAACCTTGCAGTCCCACTCATGGGTACTACAGAACTGCCTGACCAAATACCAAATACCAAATACTAAAAATTATGTTTTTATGCATTTTATAAAAGCTGGAATGTATCAACTCTCTTGTTCTGGCCCCTTGCATTATTTGAAATGTTACCAAAGGGAATCGAAATTTCACACCAGACACCAGGAATGGCAAGGGAGAAAACTAGTCAAATGAAGTGCCTTGAGGACATGATGTTGAGGTCTGACAGTTATATTTATAGCCTGTTAATATCTTTCAGCTTTGAAGCGTCATCATTAAATGCCATAACATGACATGTAAAATGCTTTGCTCACATGTTAGAGGTTGGATGATGTTTTTTACAGCTGGTGGAAACTGACAATATATAAATTTTAGTAGAAGAGATGCATTGACAAAGGTTTTCCTTTTGTCTGTTTTAAATTAATACTTGAAAGGAGAATGAACTCAGCTGGACCATCCCTGACGTAAATGTCTCTCTGTTTTCCATGCTGCAGACAGGAGAAGTCTTTGAACAGGGGCGTGGCCCTGGGCACCAGGCTGACAGACCAGGCACAGCTCCTCCGGAAGCTGCAGAAGGAGCAGAGCTCAGGGTTCTGCCTACTCCGGACTTTGGCCCGTAACTTTGGTCCCTACTTTCTGTCAGGGACACTGTGCCTTATGATCCATGATGCCTTCATGTTCTCCATCCCACAGGTGCTCAGGTAGGAACCGTGAATGGTACTGCCACTTCACAACACATCCTTGGTTGCCATGGTCTGCAAGGCAAAATGGTTTCAGTGGTGATGACACCTCACGAATGTCCTACAATTATGACGTCTGGGACTGAACAGCCACCCACAGTATACGGTTGACCCAATTTTCCAGCAGCCAATAGGAAATCATTCTGCTGCCCAGCATGCTGCAGCCATGCCCTGCCATTTTAATTATGGCAGAGGCCCGTAAGCCTGGGAGGAAAATTGCCCACAGCATCCTGTTCCTCACAAAGACATTAGAGTCTGGAAGGAGGCTCTAAATGGCAGAAGTGCTGAGGCTGCAGCAGCTGACCACGCAAAGAGAGCCGCCAGCTAAGTGTGAGGCCAGTGCAGCCACAAGAAGCCCACTGTTGTATAACCAAAGCTGGAGTGTGCAAGCCACTGGGTCTGTGGCTTCTGTAATAATCACAAGCCCATCAACGCAGTCAACACAGAAGCGAATGCAAAGCATGTAATTGAAAAGCAAATGATACTCTTCCCTAGTACCTATTTCCAGAAACGTTACCTTGACAGGCTTTTTGTTTTCATTTAACAAATTATCTGCAGGAATAATGGAAGTTTCTAATTGCAGATAGTGTGGTTGTTTGTGACACTGCCTATCTGTGTTCGACTCCACAGTCTGTTGCTAGGGTTCATGAGGGATGAGGACGCCCCCTTGTGGAAGGGCTATTTCTATGCATCTTTGATGTTCCTGCTCTCCTGTCTCCAGTCCCTCTTCAACCACCAGTACATGTACAGCTGCTTCACTGTGGGGATGCGGGTGAAGACAGCTGTGATGGGTCTCGTGTACAGGAAGGTAAAGTCTACCAGACAGACAGGAACTAAGAATCTGTGTTTGTCAAAGTTGTGAAGATTCACTGGGAAAAGAGCACATCTTGATTGTTCTTCCGTGCTGTTTCTTCCTCAGTCATTGGTCATCAACAGTGCGGCACGCAGGACCTGCACTGTGGGAGAGATAGTGAACCTGGTGTCAGCTGACACACAGAAGCTCATGGACTTTGTGGTGTATTTCAATGCGGTGTGGCTGGCTCCCATTGAGATTGCACTTTGTCTCTTCTTCCTTTGGCAGGTACCGTATCCATTTAGGATATGCTGACTTTGCCAGCAGCCATAGCTCTTGAACCTGTTACCTTGTCAGCACAAACATGTAGTGTGATATTAGCCCGTTGTTATCAATCAACCTCCAAAATGATTTCTACTGTAAGAGTTATTGTGCGAGCTTATCTTTTCTTGATGTTACAGACAGATATAACCTAACAGATATATAGCTGTTAGAGATGGAAACGTTGAACCCGTGGGAACATACATGTTTTTGGTCCAGCAGAAATTTTCTTGTAGGCCTGTGCTGAAATTACTAAGGACATGTTTCATACCGTTTTCTGTATTCTCCTCTCTTCAGCACTTGGGCCCATCTGCCCTGGCCGGCATTGCTACAGTTATCCTCATCTTTCCACTCAACGGATTCATAGCCAAGAAACGGAGCAAACTCCAGGTACTGTGGCCAATGCATAGACAGCACTGACAGGAAATGTGTTTTCAATCGTCCTGCGCTTGCTCTGCAAGGGATCTGTTTTTGCTCCCCTTGGCCTGCTCTGTAAGGGATGTGTTTCATTTTGTGTGCTTAGTCAGTGTCCCACAGCTGGTTTAGATAACAAAGGGAAAGTAGCGTGGGTGTGTGGGTTGGATGTGCATTTTATAATGCTTTGAAGTCCCCGTGTTACCCATATGAAAAACAACCACAAAAAAGGGCTATAAAAGTTTTATTTTTCATTTCTTTTTTAACAAACAACAGACATTTGGGCACAGTTTAAATTGGGCTTATACTTTCGAATATGTTCACCACATTCCTGGCACTTTTGCATTTCTTTGTATGAAAATAGCTAATTGTTGGAGATATGACTGATACTATACAGCAGTATCAACTATATCTCTGCTGTAGCTAAATGCACTGAAGAAATCTACATATCCCTGTTCTTTAACCACATTTTACAGTCTTGCTCAAGGCCAGTTTGTCTAAGTGATTCATTGAGGTTGATGGTTCTTTGCTTGTGTGCATGTCTGCAGGAGGTGCAGATGAAGTACATGGATGGCCGTATCAAGCTAATGAATGAGATTTTGAATGGAATCAAAATCCTTAAGTTCTATGCCTGGGAAAAGGCCTTCCTGGAGCAAGTCCTGGGGTACAGGCAAAGAGAGCTAAAAGCCCTGAAGAAATCTCAGATCCTCTACTCCATTTCCATCGCTTCGTTCAACTCCTCCTCCTTTCTGGTGCGTAATAAGTCCTCCTCCCATAGCTGATATAGAAGTCATAGCTGACGATAGCGTTAAAGATCAGATGGATCTCTGTGCAAGCTCATCCCGCGGGCCCATGTGTTCCCCTCAGATTGCGTTTGCAATGTTTGGAGTCTACGTGCTGATTGATGACAAAAACGTCCTGGATGCACAGAAGGTCTTCGTGTCCATGGCTCTGATCAATATCCTGAAGACTCCCCTGAGCCAGCTACCTTTTGCCATGAGCACAACTATGCAGGTGAGGCACGACAGGGCCCGCAACTATCGCTTACTTCATATTTTAGTGATGTGTTATTTGTTGCATGAGACTACTTACATTATTATTTGCTCCTTTGACCTTCACTGAGGTTAGGTTAACTGAAATACTTAGTTTACTTTATAATGAATTAAGTGTACAGTAAAGCTCCCCACGGAGAGTACATGGCTGCAATGACTGAACAAGAAGCATGGACATTTAGATGTTGATGTTGATGGATGACTTTGTTTCAGGCCATTGTCTCACTGAAGCGCCTTGGAAAATTTCTCTGTCAAGAAGAACTGAAGTCTGACAGTGTAAATAAAGTGCCTTTCAGCCCTGGTGAGCACCCTTATTGACTTTGTATAATTTAAAACCTTAAACCGAAGTCCTTTATAATGTGCCTGATTCAATGATGGCTAACCTGTTGACAAACATGAGGTACACTGCGATAAGACCGCAGCAAAAATAGACACCGGTTTTTACATCTCGGAACACTCCAGAAGTGTGAATGGTAATTGGAGCAGCTGCCGGCGTATGGAGTCAGACACATAGTTGACTTAAAAAATATATATATTTTTTACTCTGTGTTGGTGAAACTTGTCCTCAGACAGTTCATAGTCATTTAGCTCCCAGACGACAGTCATTTTGAAAATTAAGCTGATTAGATATCTTGTAATTACAGCAGTTTGTAATTTGACAAGTCGCTTTAAGGGAATTCTATTTTTATATGACCTTTCTCTGTCTCTCGCTTTCTCTCTCTTTTTCAGATGGAGATGCTGTGGTGGTAGACAACGGCACTTTCAGTTGGTCTAGAGAGGGACCTCCATGTCTCAAGAGGTGAGTGAGTCCCATACTTGTACTGTGACATCACTGTAACAAGTGCTGCAGTCAATAGAAAGTAATTCAGCGCGCTGGATAGGTTGAACTGCTACATTCACGAGAATGATTTTGCGACATTTTTAAAAGGAGTGGAAAGGGTCTAAATTGTCATTTTCACTCCGCATTTACAGGGTCAGTGTGCGCGTGCCACGAGGATCTTTGGTTGCGGTGGTGGGTCATGTGGGCAGTGGAAAGTCCTCTCTGCTCTCTGCAATGCTGGGAGAAACTGAGAGGAGAAGCGGCAGTGTCACAGTCAAGGTACATGTGTGCTCAGATAGAGTTTTGGCATTCTCATTTTGAGCATCAGTATCATTTTAAACCAAAATGCAAATTAAGAGCAATAGAGATTAGTGCTTGAACCTTTATGTTTAAATTTTAGAGGCAAGGTTGACTTCAGCCCCTATAGCTGCCTGTTCTCCTCTCCCCAGGGTTCTGTGGCCTATGTGCCTCAGCAAGCCTGGATCCAGAATGCCACTCTGAAAGACAACATCTTGTTTGGACGCGATAAGAAGGAGAGCTGGTACCAGCGAGTGTTGGAGGCCTGCGCCCTTCTGCCTGACCTTGAGATCCTGCCTGCTGGGGATGCCACTGAGATCGGGGAGAAGGTCAGATAGGATACCAAGCCATCCTTTTTGTCTGGTCTGGATAAATATCTCAGGATCAGAAATGCATCATGCGTTGCACTTCATCTTCATATTTCAGGGCCTGAACCTCTCTGGAGGCCAGAAGCAGCGGGTGAGCCTGGCACGTGCCGTGTACAGGAAAGCCGATGTTTACCTTCTCGATGACCCTTTGTCTGCTGTGGACGCGCACGTGGGTCAGCACATCTTCGACAAAGTCATAGGGCCCAAGGGTGTGCTGAGGGACAAGGTAACGGCCACAATGCCCTCACTCCCCACTGCCAATTCCCGCAGACACACTGCCATCTAACTTAATCTTTACTGCACAATGACTTTTAGCCTTTTTATTGTTGGAAGTGTATGTTTTAACACTGTGGGTTCTGTGCATGTAGACACGCGTTCTAGTGACACATGGGATGAGCTTCCTGCCGCAGGCAGACCTCATCCTAGTGCTGGTGGATGGAGAGATCACAGAAATGGGCTCCTACCTGGAACTGTTAAGTCGGCATGGCGCCTTTGCGGACTTTATACGGGCCTTCGCCAGCAGCGAACGGAAAGAGAGCTCCGTACAAAGAGGTAAGAACTGCCCTCGGCAAGTACTCTGGAGGCCGCTGCATCCATCTACATGGAACTGCCCTCTTTCTTTACAGTGTGTTTTAATGGATCAATTAAGCCTTTTTCTGCATAACAGCCTTGTCAAGGCACGCTTTTCCAAGTATAATGAGTGCAGTAGTGTGAAAATACCCTGCCACAGCTCACATTCTTACTTCATTTATGCCTTACTTCAAAGACCAAGTAAATTTTTTCCTCTTTCAAACTATAATGAGACATTTAGGTTTCCTTCCCATCCTTAAACAGTAACTTACAATGATAGACCTTTCAAAATTTGACACAGAGAACCCTTTTTTATTTTTGTTTTCATTGCTTTTTTCTTTTTACCTTTTCTCTCCCTCCAAGCTGTGAGTTGAGTGTTGTAATCCTTGTTTTTGTTATATATGTGTATTTTAACAAGCTACCTTGGGGTGTTAATATTGCTGAATTTCTGATCTGTATTGGCACATTAACTATTAACTAAATAATGGACTCTGTTTACAGTTGCTAATGTTTATGTACTGTGTGGTCATGTTGCAGGTACCAGGAAGTCATCCTCAAGACTCAGTATGACAGACTTTATGCCTTTCTCAAGAGACCTCTCCCAGGAACAGCTTATAGGGTATGCAAACTGACAGCTGCCGCAAATTTATTGCTTTTTGAGGCTTTACAATTCATCTGATGATTTTAGGTGGGATAAAAACACTAACAGTTTAATGGAAGCAATGGTCCTCCTTAGTCATTCAAGGACACTTTGGAAAATAAGTAAAGCCAAACCTCAAGGTAAAGTCAGTATTTCTATGTTCCACTCAGAGGTGACACTGTCAGCACCAGTTTGCAGACCATGGAGCCTATAACAGACACAGACCAGGAGCAGATCCCAGAGGATCTTGGGAAGCTGACTGAGGTTGACAGGGCCCGCACTGGCAGGGTGAGTCTGCTGTTGATTGAAGAGCACCCATACTCTTCATTTTCTACCACTGTGATCAGTATTTGTGAAGCTTTTCAGAAGATAACAATGTTGATGGCTTATTCTGGTGGCTGTGTATCCTGATTGTTGCTTTTTCTCTGTATTCTTGCAGGTGAAACTGGAAATGTATATGGAGTACTTCAAGACCATAGGCTTGGCCCTCATCCTGCCCATCCTCTTCCTGTATGCCTTTCAGCAGGCCGCTTCACTGGCTTACAACTACTGGCTGAGCCTGTGGGCTGATGATCCCATTGTTAACGGAACACAAATTAACACAGACTTGAAGCTGGGCGTTTACGGGGCCCTTGGCTTTGCACAAGGTTGGTGAGCACTACATCTCACAATACTGCACAGAATCCACATCTCATTGTATTACTATATGCACAGCAGTGTAGCATAGTGGTAAGGAGCAGGGCTCATAACCAAAAGGTTGCTGGTTTGAGTCCCTGCTGGGACATTGCTACTGTACAAGGCACTTAACCTAGAATTGCCTTAGGAAATATTCAGCTATATAAAAGGAAAACATGTGAAAGCTTTAACCTAGGTAAGTTGCTCCGGATAAGAGTGTTAAATGGTAATAATGTAATGTTATACATAAATATATGTTAAGAAACTTAACCAATGATGTGAAAAAAGCGTCTTATTAGGCTCTGTTTTCTGCGTTCCAGGGGTGGCAATTTTTGGTACAACTGTGGCGATCTCAGTGGGAGGCATCATCGCCTCACGAGCCCTGCACCTGGACCTCCTGAACAATGTGCTACACTCCACCATGTCATTCTTTGAGAGCACACCCAGCGGCAACTTACTCAACCGCTTCTCCAAGGAGATTGATGCCATCGATTGCATGATCCCTGACGGGCTGAAGATGATGTTGAGCTATGTGTTCAAGCTGTTGGAAATCTGCATCATCGTGCTGCTGGCAACGCCCTTTGCAGCAGTCATCATCCTACCCCTGGCACTCCTGTACGCCTTCATCCAGGTATGCATGCAACGCTTCAGTAAAACAAAAGGTGCCTCACTGTGGAGATGTTGTGTTAGTTTTAGACAGAGTTTCCTCCACCTGCTGACCTAAGGAATTCTCAGACCCACAGGGAAAGCTGGAAAATCCCTATTGGTACCATAGGTTCAGAGCCTGTGCGTTCTTTTTCCACTGTGCTGTAGAGTTTCTACGTGGCCACATCCTGCCAGCTGCGCAGGCTGGAGTCTGTCAGCCGCTCACCCATCTACACCCACTTCAACGAGACCGTGCAGGGAGCCAGCGTGATCCGAGCATTGGGGGAGCAGAACCGGTTCATCCTCCAGGCCAACCACAGGGTTGACCACAACCAGACCTCCTACTTCCCCAGATTCGTGGCCACCAGGTCAGAATGAGTTATGCGGCAACACAAGATGACCCCCACTGTGGAGGGACAGTAGGACACAGCTGTACTGCAGGCCATTGTGTACACAGCGTTCAGCGTGAGAGTAAAATTCTAAATTCCCCATGTGTTTTCTGTAGGTGGTTGGCGGTGAATCTCGAGTTCCTTGGCAATGGTGTGGTTCTCGCAGCAGCGATCCTTTCTGTGATGGGGAAGGAGACTCTGAGTCCAGGCATTGTGGGTCTGGCAGTATCCCATTCCCTGCAGGTAAGCAAACCTCACACTGCGGTGCATACAAATACAAAGTGAATGAAGGATGTCTTTGTGCAATGTGGAAAATGTTGCTTCCATTCCCTCTGGGACATACACTATCTGGCTGCAAAGAGATGAAAATCCTCAAAAGCAGTACCTTCTATTGATTATGGCTTTATACACCTTTGGGTACCTTCACATGTGGCTGATCAGTGGGAGTGAGAAAATGACTGACATACATGATCACAGGACCAGAACACTTTCCTTTGTGTTGTAGGTTACAGGAATTCTGAGCTGGATTGTGCGGTCATGGACAGATGTGGAGAATAACATTGTGTCAGTGGAGAGGGTGAAAGAGTACGCTGACACACCAAAAGAGGTGAGCATCAGCATCTCCAAACATGTCCTCACTTTTTCTTTACCTCATTGACAGTGAGTTTTATCTGAAGCATAGATCATACGCTGATCCTCTGATCCACTGATTGTGCAGGCAGCCTGGACAGTAGAGAGCAGTGCCCTACCTGTAGCCTGGCCTCAAACAGGCACCATTGAGTTCCATGACTATGGCCTGCAGTACCGCAAGGGCTTGGAATGGGCTCTTAAGGGCATCACTTTGCACATCCAAGAGAGAGAGAAGGTCAGTCTCCCTTAACAGATGAAATAAGAACATTCTTGGAAAAATAATACATTTGCAAAATACCTCTTGTTCTCATATCCATGCATTCTGCATTATGCCTCTCAGGTTGGAATTGTCGGTAGAACTGGAGCTGGGAAGTCCTCCTTGGCCCTTGGAATTTTTCGGATCCTGGAGGCTGCCAAAGGAGAAATCTACATTGATGGAATCAATATCGCTGAGATAGGACTTCATGACCTGAGGTCCCGCATCACCATCATCCCACAGGTACTGCAGACCTCTTAGTCAAGAAACAGAAAAAACCGTAATACCTGTTGTAATATGCTTACGTAATACTACAGAATACCTGTCTATTGATAGTGTAGCTGTAACAATCCAGTCTCAACCCTGGATATAATAAACAGGTTGATGGTTGAAAAGCAAGTCTGTATTTCAGAGAAGATTTTTTTTTCAAAGAGTCTTTTGCCTGTATGGAAGCTTAGTCATAGTCTTATCAGACAGTTTCCACGGTCAGTGGCAAGACAATCAGTCTCAAAGAGATTTGCCACCTTTACAGTCAGATAGTAGACAGCAACAAGAGAGAAAAAGGAGTAGGGATGAAACCAAAGAAATAAAGTCAAGCTAAGCAAATGCAAACAAAAACTAGGTCAGGACAAGTTAAGTCAAGTTAAATGGGGCATGGCACAAATAAAAAAGAAAACAAGGATTAAGAAAAACCAGTCTGCTGTAGGAAGCTGGAATCTCCCTTCATCCCAAAATAGACTCAACTTTGTTTCAATAAACCAAAAACCAAAGACAGACTGCCATGTCCTAACCAAACTATTCATAAAACAGAGAGGCAGTGTGCCTCTCACTGCATGAACAGAGACAGAGAGGGCCTCTACCCCCACATTGCACTTTGTCTAACCTTCCTCTCTGACTAGATGAATGGCTGCTGCTGCTGAAACTTTGTGTGTGATGGGTTTCTGTCTGCCTCCCTCAGGACCCAGTGCTGTTCTCTGGCTCTCTGCGCATGAATCTGGATCCCTTTGATGCATACTCCGACGAGGAGGTGTGGAGTGCTCTGGAACTCGCCCATCTCAAGAACTTTGTGTCAGGCCTGCCAGACAAACTGAACCACGAGTGCTCAGAGGGGGGAGAGAACCTAAGGTAAGGCTCTTCCTCCTTAAAACTCAGTATAGTAGTTCTGGGTCCACTTCTTCAACTCTCTAAATCCCTGTCTCAAGCAGTCTGACAGTCTTGCGCTCTGTCTCGTTCTGCAGTCTGGGGCAGCGACAGCTCGTGTGCCTGGCTCGCGCTCTCCTCCGCAAAACCAAGATCCTGCTTCTGGACGAAGCCACGGCGGCTGTGGACCTGGAGACGGACAACCTGATCCAGTCCACCATCCGCAGCCAGTTCGAAGACTGCACAGTGCTCACCATCGCTCACCGCCTCAACACCATCATGGACTATACCAGGTAAGACACAAAAATGAAGAGACAGAGAAGCCTCAGAGGCAAAGAGATACAACAGAGATACAGCCGATAGAAGAGTAAAAGAATTAAATTTTTTTTTAAAAACAAGTGTGATCCTTATATTTACTGTAAAGCTGGGCTAAACTTTGTAGTAAGAAATCAGGAGTCAAAGGATCCATAGCAAAAGCTGATTTCTCATTTTCATCTCACCCCACAGAGTTATTGTAATGGACAAAGGGCATATCGCAGAGATGGACTCCCCATCCAATCTCATCGCGCAGAGAGGCCATTTCTACAGAATGTGCCGGGAGGCTGGGCTGGTGTGAGCCCTCCAGGCAAAGGGATCCAGGGTGGGGAACAGCAGGGGTTCTACAGCATCCTCAGAAGAAAGCTGGTCATCTCAAGCTCCAGGGCAGCTAGGACTTCTTTTTTTGGAAAAATAGATGCTTTTGCAAATCTGTCAAAATCCAGTACTAAAGCTCAAGGTGTCATGACTCCATCTCTGCCAGCCTCTCTCACAGGAGGCTGTGCAGTGATGACAGATACAGGTGCTCATAGGAGAGGGTGTGGAGGTTGTTCTCAGGGACAGTGGGAGGGATGGAGGGGTAAGACTGTAACACTGGTGCTCACAGTGGATTTCAGGGAAGGGTTCATGGTATAGCACATGCTGTATATAATTGTACATAAAGCCTGGAAGTCTAGAATCCGAAGTAGAAGAGACAAACTGAACTCATCAATTCCAAAGATTTCAACGGTTGTGGAGGAAAAAGGATATTTGGAGTATTGTGCATGAACCCATTAGCAAAGTATGTTGTGAGGGTTAAACATCATTCCTGTTGGTGTCAACACTCTCACTAAGGTAATGTTTCTCCAGTTTAAACTTAGAAAACCTGAGATGTGAGATTTCTTCCCATCATCCCAGTCTGTTCCCTGACAAACCATGTTAATGTTTTATGAGTGTTGTGAGAAGAAGAAAACACAACAATGAGCCAAGGTGTTGGGTTCCAAGTATTTTGTGGCGTCAGTTTATTTTCAGCAAAGTAAACACTAAAAAAATGGTCAACACAGACTGGATTGTTGAAGGTCGTATAACTTGAATGCTTCACCACAGACGTTGCAATGGCACTGGTGACCCACTTACTGTACACACTTACCCTACATGCTAGAGGTGCACACAGCAGTGAAGTGCCAGTGCCACTCAGCAGGGTGCATCACACATCTTCCCCACCAGTTCCCCCCTCAAGCTAGCATTTTGCCAGCTCTGAAATGTTAACTTCTTTCTTCAGGTCACTTGCATATTTTCTATTACTTGGATGTAATATCTCAGTCTGGAGCTCCACAGCCATTTTGAACAAAGCAGGCAAACTGGCAGGCTTTCTCCATTAAAAAGGAACTCATGTTATGGAAGGAAGTCATGTACGTACTTTTCAACAGAGAAGTAACCATTTGCCAAAATTTGTGCATACTTGCTTGTCTTACTGGTAAAGACAATATGCAAAAAATTGAAATTATTTTTATGTAATGAAATTAAATATATGTGCCTTTTAAATACAAATGTAAAGAATGTATTATATTTATACTTTTGTATTTAATCTTAAGTTTGGTTGTCTGTGTGTTTCAAGTTTGAGTTGTTCTTCTATGTGAAAAATAAACTTTTGGAAGCATTTGGTCATTAATTCTTTTTGAAACGATGAATCAACTGAATAGGGTACAGAGAGAAGTTAGGTTTAAAAAATGCAAAAAACCATGTACAGTATATTGATATATTTAAAATAAAACCTTAGTCTTTCTTTTTTAGTTGCATACCACATGCCTCAAAATTAACTTGCAAGTTATGCACAACATAATTAGTCAGGCCTAATTTTCTCAATGCTGTTTAACATCACAACATACTGTACTTCAGACATCCCTAAATAATCATATTTTTTTATTAAGGTGCATTATATTCTAAGATTTACAAGATGAAATTACAACAAAATGCACATTTATTAATGTGTTTTAGGAGTGTACCAGGATGTGCTAAGGTTTTTACCTCACCTTTGGAGTGGATGTAAAATGTAACCAAAGCAGCTCTCCATTGCTGTGTAAAGCTTTACCTTATGGTCATTTACTACCTTCTGTCTCAAAATGGACATTTTAATAGTCATTTTTAGCTATTGTATTTTTGTGTGGAAACACTGTTTTGACATGATATTTCACTGCCATTCAGAGAGGACAAGATTATGATACACAACTTCACATAACCCACAAGACTGCAGGTTCAGAAAACCAATCTTTCAGCACCCACATCCATGAAATGATATGCTTGAGTTGGTCTGTGTGTTCAGGCTCACATTAAACTTCATTTTAATTGCTTTTATTATATACTGTCAATTCTCTGGCAGCGTGGTTAGTCATTCATATCGAAACACTCTGTCTGCAGTCTGCCGTTAGCCCTGCACAGGCATTTACAGACACACTGGTAACTGCATGTTTACAAAAACCTGGAATGTATACATGTTAGCTGTATATAGAACATATATTATGTGTATGACATCAGAATCATGCTGGATTGTTTCATTGCACCCACCCATATTGTTTAATTCTCATTTGTCCTCAAGAAAAAGAGAATAGCAATTATTATTATTCTATTACATGTCCTCTATGCTCCAAATGTTTACTTCTCTCACCGTGAAAAAAAAAAGTGTTCACCAAATTAATTTTTAGATATGGAAATTCACTACATTTAGGGTTAAGATACTTAGCATAGACACAGTTAATGGCATCTTTGGCTTGGAGTCCATGGAGATATTGCACCTGGCCCTGAGACAAGGTTGTTGGATTACATGGTTGGGGTACCTAAATGAATTAGAGGAGGAACAGGGGAGGAAGAGGGATGCTGAGAAAATGATGACAAGAGAAAGTGAAGGTGTTGAGGCACTTGTGCCATAATAGACAGGACAGGGCTTGGCAGAAGATTGTCTGTCAACTGTCATAAGTATATATGCCACAGCAACACATGTAAATGATATTTTTATGTTATTTTTCCTCTTTTTGCATTAGCTTGTGTTGCACCTTGATGTAAAATGAAGCTTATTGAAAAAATAGTAAATGCACAGAAGTCACAAAAACATTTAAAAATCTGAATATTTATTTTTATAAAAATCACAGACAGATCATTACTGTGATGTTACATGATAAATAAAATCAGATTTTACTACAGTAATATTAAATTATTACCATCATATTTTTTCTGTGCACAAGACAGTAGATATGAAAGTCAAGAATTCACCTGGTGAACTCAAGTAACACTGTGTTCAAATGAGACAGACACTCAGAGCCAAACATAAACAGAACTACTGAAAAACACACATGTAAAAGAAGACAGAACAAACTGTCCCACACACCAAATGTTTCAGTGCCAGAGCGAAATAGCATCAACTGTAATTGTGGTAAGGCCATACCCATCTCCAGGCTGCAGTGGCAGTCACATAAATCTTGCAAACACCTGGAAAAACTGACAGTATTCATAATATGTACAGCCTGCAACTACAACTGGCAACTAACTGAAAATTTTACGCTGCTATTCTCTTACACTGCAGCTGAAAACACTTCACTTTAAAAGAACTCTATTTGTTTGTTTACGTACCATTTTGAGCGAGTTATGTGTTTTTTTCAGCAGTGGCATGTTGAATGAAAGCCATACGCTCTTGAGTCTTTTACAATTTGATCACTGAAATTTAGTAACATAATGAAAACTGGAGACATAGAAGATGGCACTCCCTTCCTTGAGGTAACCGAAACACAACTGTGTAAATGTGCACTCTGTAAGGGGCTGGCACATGTTCAAACATGGTCGCCTGTGCCCTGTATGTATCATCATCCTTGCAAATTTATTAGATGCACTTTGTTCTTCTTTGTTCAAACTCTAAAATGAAATTGAACAATAAAACTAAATTATTAGAAGCTCATTCTGACTAATGATTTTAGGCTTTTTTAGATTAAATACCCCAAATAAACTTCATATGAGGAGATTGGATTAGGTCTTGAGTGTCTTGATGAACTTAATGAATGGTAAGGTGTCCTGGTTCTGGAGTCCCAGAGATGTGTCTGGTTTTCTTCCCTCCAAACTCTTAATCACATTATTGGAGCAATGTTTAGGCTAAATTGAAGGAGGTAACCATGTGTGCATTAGTTATTTACTCATGAATCATAAGATACCAGAATCCTCTCTGGCACTAGTGGACCAGAGATGCTTACACCTGTCTTAGCATTTCCAGAGTTACTTATCCAGAGCAAAGACATTTACAGAAATTAAAGTGAATATTTCTATGTCAGCAGGTATTTAGGGTAGTTGTATATATTTACATCTGAAGAGACTTTTTAACCTTACAACAATAAACCATCCATTCATAGCAAAAATATTACAAGGAGGATGTGGAAAGAGAAATACATTTTTTTCATGATCCATTCATGTCTGTCTCTCACAGGGTCACCAATAAGAAAGGTAATACTAGACTGGGAGATCAGTTACATAAATGAGGACTAACATGCTCAAAGACCAAGGGGTGTGACAATGACAGCATGGCCTGCATGATGAACCAAGATGTATCTCTGTGAAGGGCTGCATGCTGCTGATGACAGGGCCTTCAGTACATAGGCTCAGTCAGGCACCTGAAGGCCCTTGTAATTATAGAGAAGGTAAAAGATGCTAAAGAATGAGATGTTATGGGCATATTCTTAGGAATATCCAATAATCAGGATAAAACAAACCATATAATCCCACGGTTTTTCTGTAAAGAGGTTGTCACCACCAGATGTCAGTATGTGACTAGCAAATACCATCTGGGGTAATCTCAAACAAGAAGATATAAGGAATGTGAAGTATTTATCAGTGTGGTCACCCACTACATATACTACATGCTACTACATAGGATCAGCAAACTTCTAAAAGTAGGAATGGAGAAAGACAACATGTTTTTGTTTCAGTAAGGATTACTGAGTCCTGAATTTTCCTGCACAAATAACTTCAGGGCAGGGAGTTACAAGTAATGTCTTGGCTTCCAGACAGACTGAAGACATGCATGAAATGTTCAGTGTGACCTTACCAAAGCTTATTTACATTACATTATATTACACTGCATTCATTTAGCAGATGCTCTTATCTAGAGTAACCTCCAGCACAAGAGAACACAAGTGTAACCATGCAAGTTACATGAGCAACAGAGCAGGCCAGACCATTGAATGAGAGCAAAACACCATTCATTACATTACATTATTGGCATTTAACAGACACTCTCATCCAGAGTGACTTACATCAGTTGCAGTTTTTTTTTTACAATGTTATCCATTTATACAGCTGGATATCTACTGAGGCAATTGTGGGTTAAGTACCTTGTCCAAGGGTACGGCAGCAGTGTCCCAGTGGGGGATCCAACCGGCAACCTTTCGGTTTACAAGTTCTGCTCCTTAACCACTATGGTACACTGCCGTCCGTTCAAACACTTCCACAGATGAATTTATAATAATATGAAACTAGTCAGCCTCAAAAACTAAGAGTCATCTACACACAATCTCAAATCTCAATGGCTCTAGATCACAATATCCATAACATATCATGATACTACAAGTAAAAAAGTGGTGAGTAATAAAAGTAATACAAGTAACCTGTGCTAGCGGGTGGGGATAAAACCGGAACCAAGATGCAGTCTCAAGAGGTGGGTCTTCAGTCTGCGTTGGAAGATGTCCAGTGATTCTGCCATCCTGACCCCTGTGGGAGGATCATTCCACTAACAGGGGAGCAGTACAGACTGGCATTGTGGCTAAGAGGAACGACCCTGTTGAGAGGGGGCAATTTGTTGCCCCAAGGTGGCAGATCATAGTGATCTGACCAGTACATATGGTTTGAAGACTGACTGGAGGAATGAGGTGGCTGAGGAATAAGGGGGCTGAGTCATAATGATGGTAAGGCACCCCTTTGATGCAAACAGAGATAGACATATGGAGCCAAACTGTGTGAAAAGCAATGTCTCATTTCTAGGCTAGGACATTGGACAAGCAAAGAAAATATCCCCAGAGGATAGTCTTAAACTGAAACCCACAGCATGCCACTCACTTGCAACTTTGTTGCTTTGCTGAGGTGAGCCATTTGCATGCATCTGTGTGTGTATGTGTGCAGGCATTGTGACTGAGGGAGGAAGCAGAAGAAGCCTGTGCAATGGTGATGGGAGAGGGAGGATTCACAAACCCCATAATAGATGTAACTGCCATGGGCATGGACCTAGAAAAAAACCAGTGAAACAAACGGATTGTTTAAAATCAGCGAGTCACAAATAACATATGGTCACTGCATCCATTTGATGATTTCATGAACGCTCACTCTCCTATTACTAAGGACTCCCTGATAGAGGGAGATGTAGGGAACACACACCAGCACCATGTTCTGTAAGCACTGGTTCAAATCTTGGCTGAAAATGTACCACGTACTGTAGTTTTTATGTTTGTTTTTGTTTTTTGTAATATAGCAGACATCCTCATTCCTGATACTTATTCACAATATAACAATATCAACAGTTTTCAGGATTGCACAAGATCAGTTTGGTATATGCCTCTCTTTTGAGTCATTGCCAGCCACTGTTCACAATGGTTTAGGTATATCCATTATATGTGGAAACACGGTATTCCTTGCATCACTTCAGTTACCACAAAACTGCAGCCACTGCTTGAGGCTTTCTACCTTCTAAAAGGGCTTTAATTTTAACCAGCAGATCACCAATGGATGTTCTCGGTTCCAACATATAATAAATGAAGTTCTAGAGGTTAACCCACATTGTGTCATTTGTGATCAACATCTGCAATGTACAGTCCTGGGTCAGGGCTCAAATATGTGTAAGAAATGCAGAGCAGGATTTGTTCAACTGTGTTAAATTTAGCAGAGAGGCATAACTTCAGACTAAAATAAAGTTTGGTGTGTGCATGGTTTGCATTAATGCAACCAAGATTCTATTCATCTAAAAAGCAAAGGAGGTGTCATTGTTTTATTTTCACAGAGCTCAATTCGTTTAGTGTTCTCATCACATATTGTCATACCAAATCAGATCTAATCCTAACAATGTTTTGGTTTCAGTGAGATTAATAGTCACATACATGAAAAATCAACACTCTATTAAAGTGTTTTCTAACAAAGACGAGGCTAACGACTGAAACAGCATACTGTCTCTATCAGTACAATTGTGCTATTATTTTGGAAACCTTTATTTAACGCTTATGATTGCCAATCAGTGCCTCTGTTTTCAGTAAGGAAAGTAAGAATGACGCACTGTGATCTGTGGGGAGACCTTCTTCCGTAGGTTTTGCTGTGAGGAGCCCAAGTCCTCAGGGAAGGAGAAACAGATTGTCACGATTCTGCTTTCCGCCGACTCGCTGACTTGATGATTCGTGTACTTGATTAATATACAGCCAGAGGGCGTAGTCTCCCGAGTTCTCTCCGAGCACGATTCCAGAAGCCGGGTGTTGAGGTAACCTCTCAACTCGGAAGTGACAGTTACGTTGCGATGGCGACCGTAACAGAGCTGAAAACAGGTGTGTGTTTTGCTAGCTATAGTAAGTTAAAGCTATGAACCCAAATGCGAATATACATTTGCACCTAGCAATCTTAAATATAGTTAGCATGTGTGTCTATTGCAAGCGATTCCCAAATGAGTAGCTTGGTTAGATAACTTGTAGCCAAGTTGGATAACTGTATCTAGTCTAGTCTATCTATCTAGTCTCTAGCATATCATAGAAATGCTGCCTAACTGGAACACTAGAACTCAGACAATGCTAGCAAGACTAGCTAACCTCTAGATAACTTAACTTACATTAGATGTGAAGTCGTGCGATTGATGTTTGCGTTAGCTAGCTATCCGACATGAAATAAATAGCCAATCTACTCAGCTGCTGTATTGTATCTGAGAAATGCTAGCTAACTAGACTGGGTAAGTTAGCTAACTTAAGTCCACATTAGATGTGTAGTCGGGCATTAAATGTCTGGCTAGCGAGCTAGCTACCTGACATGAAGTAAATAGCATATGAGATAGCTGGGTAACGAGTTAACTTTGTAAGCCTCGTTAGCAGCTGGTATCGGGTACACAACTGTGTTGGTACCTATTGACTGCATTGGTAAACCAGGGTTAGCTAACCTTGTGTCTCTTTTGGGAGTCGTGAAGCATAGATAGAGCGTATATCGCAATAACATCGAGTTAGCTATAGTTACTTACCTAATCCCTCTCTCTGTGCCAGCTTTCACAGCCTATCCAGATTCTATCCGTGTGTACTGTGCTGTTTCATTGGATAACAACATTGTTTCTTCGATCTAACCAGCGCTAAAAGAAACCCTGGAGGCCCGGGGGGTCCTGGGTCAGCTGAAAGCTCGCATCCGGGCTGAGGTGTTCAAGGCACTTGACGACCAAAGTGAGACTCGGCCTACTCTGTCGCATGAGAATCTTCTCATAAACGAGCTGATCCGGGAGTATTTGGAATTCAACAAATATCGATACACCGCCTCCGTTCTGACTGCAGGTTGGCATTCAGATAAAAGCTGTATTGAACTGCCATTAATCCTAATCACCCACGAATTATCATATATGTTTTGGTGACTGTGCCTTGTTAAATTGTGAGTATAAACCCAGGCTGTAAGATTGAGTAGCCACGTAATCATACGATGCTGGAAAAGTTTTCAGTATTCTAAGTGGATCAATATCAGTCGTGTCCAGTACAATATCTCAGACTTCATGGCATGTAGGACTTATGTATAGATCGTAGTAGGGCTGATTATGAGAATTCTGTTTATAATGTAGAGTCTGGCCAGCCTGAAGGACCTCTGGACAGGCAGTTTATAGCGAATGAGCTGAATGTGGTGGAAGATCCCAGTGCCAGATCCGTGTAAGTGAAAGCTGCTTGCAGCTTCTCCCTGTAGTCTCTCCCTGCCACCTTTTGTTTCTTCATTAAGATATTGACAACATTTAACCGATGATGATAATTAGGCTACCTAATGAAAATTCACCTCTGAAAATTCTACACTGTGTAGATATTTCTTGAAAGAGAATTGATAATGGTGTTAGTTTTAATTAGTTGCTCCCATTTACATTGCATTAGAGACACTATACCAACATTTAATAAAAAATGCACATTTTCTGTGTGCGTGAGAGAGAGTGTGTGTGTGTAGTTTGAAACGTTGAGAAACGCAGACATGTCTTAAAATGTTCTCTTGTGGCCTAGCCCTCTGCTGTATGGGTTGCTGTCTCACTTCCTGAGCAGTGGGGGAGAGAAAGGAGATAAGCTGTTCCTCAGGAGCTCAGCTGCACCAGCTACAAGAGAGCACAGCGTGCGTCCGGCGGGTGAGGGCAGCAGGGCAGGTGAGACACCTGGGGCTGCACATAAAGCTCCTTACTGGCAGACTGGATCAGTCCCTCCGAGCAGCCGCAACACTCATGGCAGCAGTAGTATTACGATATGCGATCGCACCGCTGCAGGGACTCTCGTGATCGAGAGGAGAAAAGCAGTGCTCTGACACTTGGCTGTCCATCCTTCCCTAGATTAAACTGCCACTTCATTATCCACCTCTGTGTCTGAAAAGATCAATAAGGTTTTTTTCTCTGCCTTCAGGTGGCCCAGAACAAGATCCAGTTGGGAAGAATAGTGCAGAGCCGGTTGTCCTACAGGGAGGCTACAGATGACTGATGTTTACCACAGGGATGTGCATGTTGCCAGAAGGGGATCTGACTGTTTCTGAATAGCGTTTTCAGTTCCACTGTCTGAGGGACCATGTGCCTTTTGTGTCTTTTACATCCTGTTTCACTCCAGTAATGGCAGCAAGGTCACACAATCAGTGCTTTTTACTTTAAGACTGCTCACTGTTGGTACACAGAGTGGTTTGCATGCTTTTCATATAGACTTAAATTCCTGAAAAGAAGCCACAATTTCAGAAATGTGTCATTGACACAATCTTTGTTGCCATGTTGTGTGTGGTGCACATACAATTTGTATAGCACACATTGTAAAGCTTTTAATGTGGTGATATTTTTGCCTCAGAAAATGGAACACGTCAGGTTCATAAAACCAGTGTTTGGCAGCTGGACTGTACATGCAACTCCATATAAAGAAGGTAGCTGCTTGTTGCTTGTGAAGATACATCAGGTTTAGTTGAAATTTTTAGTTGATTTTTTTAAAATGGGATCTGGAATGATTTTTTTTCAGGTTAGAATTAGAATTTGTAATGTCACTTGTTTCAGTAACTAAGATAATAACTAAGATAATAAACTTGAGATTTAAAAGAACTTTTTGCCTGCTATATTGTTTCTCATCACATGGGGGCAGCAGCTACGTAGAGTTGAGATTTTCATCCAACTCTTGAAGTACAGGCTCAAACACCACACACACAATCAAAACTAATTGCAAATCCTCTGATCTTATTTTCTCACAGGAGAAAACTGATGTTCACAATATATGATGCAGATTGTGTATTTCCTTTGTTCTTAGTTTCATCTTTAGTAAAGTAATGGAGTCTAAATACTGAAATGCATTTGTAAAGTGCTGGTTGAACTCAGTTTAGTTTTTAGAACATGAAATGTACTTTCTGTAAACCTATGTGTATCCTGGACCTAGTCTTTTCAGCTGTGTGGGATATGAAAGCTTATTGGTTTTTTTTTTTTTTTTTTTTTGTGATGACACATTTCATTTAAGCACATTTCCATGTCATTTTCCCCATATATGCTCGACTTTGTCACAAATTGAGTGGATTCACTTGGGGTAATGCAAAAGAATACCATGCATTCATATGCAACAGAACAAATTTATTTCTGGGAAAATATACCCTATACATTTAATGAAATGTAATTAAACACTTAACTAGATTTTCAGTCTTATGTCTTTGGTCGGTAATCCTAGCAAAAAGCTATAATCACATACGCCATCCAAGTACATTAATGCTTGCCTAGTAATACTATTTATTAGGTTCAATACAACAAGGGTACAAAAACCCGTGATTTATTTCCCCTTGCAACTGTACATACATTGGCAAAGATAAGTGTTACATCCCACTCTGTTATATGATTAACCATTAAAGGTTTACTTGTGTGAGTGGGTAGAGTGCATGTTTACAATTGTGTCGTCTTTGAGATGGGAAGACATCTCATGGAAGTGACATCTTCAGTATTGACTGTAATATCAGCTGCACAAGTCACACAGTTTGAAATTAATCTTCCATCTAAATTATTTGTATGATCCATCTTTAGTTGCAGTATACAAGAGTAGCTAAACAACAGTCATGTACCAAAGTAACAGTGTTGATACTATGTGTCAATCATACTGGAAAAACAGCTCTGGAGTATCCCATATATGCAAATCCATGGTTCAAATGAGGATTATGTAAATTATAGGGGATGTGATTAAATCTTCCCTCTTGCCTCCTATAAATTCCCTCTGAACTTCAGCCAAAAGTCACTGCTGATCTGGACTCTATGACTGTATAAGGAGAATTGTGCACTATGATCACGGCATCAGAAAAATAGAAAGAGCTTAAATACAGTCCAGATCTCAGTGTCTCAGTGTGATTTGTGACATAGGTGCACACAAATTGCTGTTTTGCTGGGTAGTGGACTGGAAAAATTTCCCACGTATTTAGGAAAACAGTAGGTCAGATGACAGTCAGTTCACCATTCACACCCTTCATATTTTTCTAAAATGATTTTTTTTTTTTTTTTTTTTTTAATTTAATATACAAATGATCTCCATGCCTAACATTGCCATCACTTTATGAATGCTGTCATTAAATTTGATTTGTTTGAAGGAAAGAACAAAATTTTCATATTTCAGCCATGTATGGTATTGCTTTCCTGAGGTCAATCTGTTAAAGTCCAGCAATAAAAAACAAACAAGGAATGAACATGTTTCAGCATATAGAATTTAATTGATGGATAATACTGATGGATGATTTTATTGCATTTATACCTCTGTGGTAAGTGCAAGTTCCCGCTCCCCCTTGGCAAGAGAGAGAAAGCATCGTCCCTTTGGCCCATACCCAGCGCAGGTCACACAAACATCTGCTGTGGCCAGCTTCTCGGCATCTCATTTCCTCGCACACCATAAAAGGGAACTTGACATTCATGTCTACCGTGGTTGTGCAGTACTGAACTTTTCCTTATTACTATGTTGCTGGTCCCATCATTTGCACCTCTAACCAAAAAATGGATTTTTGACTAATTTAAAACTTGTTTTCCTTTTCCATTAGTTAATTTAACAGCCATTAGCTGGCTGCGTTGGTCTGGTGCATGAACTGAGGGGCTACTGAAATTGTAAAGGCAACAAATGAGGGTGAGTTGGAGTCATTTCCTCTACCTCCCTCTGTGGGTGCCTATTGTCCAGCACTTGATGATTCTGCAATGTGACATAGACATTAGGATATCAGATCACTATTGAAACTCAAGGCTGATGATGAAAGTTTGTGCATGAACTGATCACAGATTTCATAATCCGGCCAAGACATAATGGATACTATGTCATGTCACTTTTTGGGGCAAGAATTACTAAGTCAGAACTTCCACCTTGATTTTCATAGGAAGCATCACCATCATTTCAAATTATTATTCTTTCTAAAGAAATTTCCTGAAATAGGTTATATCCATAAGCAATATACATTATTTGGGATTAGCTAGGTGTAAAACATGTATAAATGAGGTTGACAAATTTGCTGGCACATAAATGTTGCTGCTGAATGTGTAGCTGTACCAGAGAGACGTATTGTTTGTTCTGAGCTTAAATTAGGATCCAATTGCATTCCATTGAGGTCAAACAGACCCATAAACATATGGTAATGCAAAAGAGTTGGACTACAGATTGTGTGACCTTCTATGGGTAGAATGATGAAAGGAATATCTGTGCATTCTAATCATTTTCTCAACTAATGCAGAAAAACTAAAAAGGACACACATCTCTATCTCTCTTTTGTAAGGCTATTGTATCTATTCAATAAGTGACTTTCCAAAATTCTGTTTTAAAATATTTTCCCCTGACTCCATTTGTGTATGTAAAATATGAGGGAGTGGTGGAAAGATAAGGAAGAAAAGAAAAGCTTTGCAAATCTTGTTTTCCAGAGCTGTGAGTGTGAATCAGAGAAACATAGAAAGTCAGTCATTTTATCATCAGATATTGATGTTCCTTCCATTTATGTGCTTCTGTGAAGGTCAGATTCACCTGTGGAGGCTCACTCTCCATACCTCAGTGATCAGTCAATAGTCAATTTGAAAATCCACCTCATGGAGAAATGCAATAAGGAACGTGGCAAACACTCCCTCTGTCCTCACATCCCACACTGACTACATCTATCACCTGCGAACATACTGACTGTCGTGTTTCCTCTATCCCTTTTTAGAAAGAGTAAAATTCACAGGGCAATTAAGAGCTGAAGAAAAGAGCAGTGGGTTTTGGCAGGGCTACAGCAGACAGGCTGTTTTCGGGCAGGAATGAGACAGCTTGTGCCTGGGCTTCTGCACTTGATCCCCTGAAGTTTTTCCATCCACTTGCTCCCTTGTGCGCTTTTTGCGTCAGCTTACGTCCTGTAGAATGTCCACTCCCCTAGTGCCAATGTCCAATGGAAACTTAAAGTGCTCAGGATAAACCAAGAGAATGTTCATTAACAGAATAATAGAGGCATAGGTGGACCTTCCTCCACAAAATTCACATGGTACCAGGCCTTCCTTATTTGCTTGTATCTTAAACCAGAATTCTGTGGCACATGTTCTGGCATGGACTGTGTAGGAACAGAAGAGGAACTCAGCAAGTGTGCCAAATAATGGCATATAATTTGTCAAGTTATGTGTCATTCTTCAAAAGTATCTCTTCTGGGAAATGTGTTACTTCCTCAGATGCACAGACACCCTTAGTATAATTTTTTCAATGAAAAATCAATTCCTGATAAATTGGTGCAGAATAAAGAATCAACACAGAGGGTGATGTTAGGAGGTAAATAAATTAAACTCATCTCCATGCTAGCTGCACTGTTTGTTTTAACAATGCCATTGCTGTTGTACCATATTTAGTCAGTAGTCCTGGCTGCTTTCGCTACACTTTCAAACAGAGAATGCTGCAGAGATTCCTTGCAGACGCCACTGTCCATATATGGCACCCGAGGCCCGTGTACACTGCATGTCTTTTACTCCCTCCATTTCCCAGAGACCCTGGCTTTCTGCTTCCTCACTTCACACTAACCACAATCTTGATAATTACCAGACTCTGTTGCGATGTCCAGAACCTGGTGTCCTCCAACTCTGTCACCAATCAGCATCACTTTTGCTCACATACCTATCTATCCCAGGCTCTGGAAAAGCCAGGTGTCCATAACATGATTTATTGGACAAAACAGGAGGTTGCCCTTATATAGGAAGTTGCAATCGAGGGAAGAGGGAGGTGGATGCCTTAGAGATGGAGAGGAATGTGATGTGCGTAGTGATAGGGAATACACATACGGGTGGGACCTGTCTCTCCAGTTGTGTACAGTGAAGAGGAATCACCCTCCACACAGCTGCAGGGATCCCTCTCTTGATAACAGCTGGTCTGCCTTGTTGGGGTTGGGATTGGCACTGGCACGTTGAATCCCTTTGACTCACACAAGAAGTTATCTCAGTAAATAATGAAACCATGGTTGGCATATCCATTCTCCAGTGCTTAAAGCATCACATATGGTAATTCTTCCAACCCTTCTCCCTGTTCAACCCAGTTGTTACAGTGCCAGCGTGGCAAAAACAGATCTTGACCAAAGCAAAAGCATGTGGATCTCCAGCTTCAATAACTTCTGCTGTTAATGCCAAGCATATTATACACTCATCCAACTACCCTCAATAAGGGATAACAGTAGGCTATTACCTTAAGCAATATTAGAATTAAATTTGGAAAGGTCTACTGTGACTACATATTGTGAAATGACAACATTTTTGATTATTTCAAAGAACCATTTTTTGCATGATCACAGGTCAAAGCCTTCTTTACACAAACATATACAAACCGAATACATTGTATTCAGTGGTTTAAACGAATCATCAATGAATCATCAATGTACGAACGTATCAATGTGTAAATATTGTGTGTGTAGTAATATCAGAAATTTTACACCATTCAGTGCTTTCATTGTTCTGTCTTTTCCAAATTTGTTTGCACCCCATTGCATCCTATTAAGAGAATATAAAGATTAAAGAAAGTAAAATATCCATCAGATGTCACCAGGTAGTGCTAGACGACCTCATGTAAATATTATTTGAACAATGGGGACAGCTTGCATGTAACAGTTTTATGGCTTACCATAATTTATCACACTACCTTCATCCATCTTAAACACTCAATTAAAGCATTTGCTGCCAAATACTATAACTGTTTCTTAATTTAATGTACATCCAACTAACTAACGCGATAAATATCTGCACGCAAAGGCTGCTTTGACCACTTTACCATCCGTTATAGTTGTCTGCCTGCATATTTTATGTCACACAGGAAAATTAAGACTTGCTGATTAATAGAAAAAATTGTCTCCGAGTGAAAAAGAGAATTACCCAATGCACTTGCATGAGGGCGCACGCTTTATTTCGCCTACAATTGCATTCTCGCTGCAAATGTTTTAACTGCGTGGAAGTTGCTTGCGCAAACATAACCTTAATACGCAGAGTAACCAAAAACTTTCACATGTAATGCTTGTCTGAAAATTGATATCTGCAATGCCTTAACGGTTACATTTTGATGTCGTGTGTAACGGTATCGCATGTGTTCCTGCTCCGTTACGCGAGGGGGAACGGAGCAATAAGGAGAGGAGGATCTGCTCTTGCCGCTCCTCCCTCACGCGGGGCGGTTCTGTTTAAATACTCTAGAGAAGACTAGAGTGATTTGGACTGTTCGCCTGTGGAGTACCCCGCAAGCACAGAACTCTCCAAATCCCGACACTCCGGTGATAAGCAGCAGTAAATCTTGTGAGTATTTTAAATGCCGTCGCATTGTCTTGTCTCTGCATTTTTGCGTTAGTATCCGGCTTTTGTGCCTGCGTGTAATCGTTTCGGATCCATGCGCACTGGTTAATACTTCTTTACGCACATAAAAACGAAGGAATTATTTTTTGTGGTTGTTGAAATGAGTGAGAATTATGTATATTAACAACGGATCAACTGTGTATTTGTTAACTGAAGCATGCAACAGGTGGCTAAGGGAAGAACGTTTTTCAGCGGATTGACTTACACTGGTCTTGGGATCCACAGAAATACTGGAAACCAAACCCATGGAATAAACTTAGCACATGAAATTTGAAGAAATACCTTTTTACTTTCATATACAATAATGAGAAGTATCTCATTTGGAACACAATGATATACTTTTGTACAGAGGAGTCGCACAAAGAACGCCCAGATCTTAAAACACCAAAGGTTGTGCTTTCATTTCAGCGTTACTGTTTCGAAAGACAGTGTTTGTACTGCATATGAGTGTGCTACAGAATTATGGGGTAGAGGATCTTGTGGTTTTTAGTGGTTGCTTATGCGTGAATGTCAATATACACAGTAAGTGTGCTGTGTAATAAAGAAGTTACAACGCCAACAATGAACTCAAGAGAGGTCAATATCAAAAGACTGTAAAAATAAACCTTTTGCATGTTGACATACAGCACCAATCCTTCCCTTTTTAAAGTCTGAATTTTGAGTTGTTTCTGGTTTCATGCCATGTGAAGTAGAGGAAATACTAAAAATATATAAAAGACTTATAAAAGGCTAGTAAGACTGTGTCTGGTCAAACAGTAGTGACAACATATCAGCAGTTATTAGGGGCGGTTTAATAGTGGACACTAGATTTTACTGTACACTACATTGGTTTAATTTCCACCTATGTATATCCTGTCCTTCAACATTTCACATTAACAATAGTGCGGAGCTACAAAGTCTTCCTTCACTTATTTCATAAAAGCAAAAGAAAGGTCCTCATTGGTTCTCTTGATCATCATCTTTTTGATCATTATCATGGCAAGGGGCTGTTTTTTCTGTAAACTTAAGGGAAAGTGAGCACAAATAGATTAGGTCTAAAAATAGTGCTATTTTAGCACAATACACTTAAACCCACATTTGACCTAAAAGGAAGACTCCATGGGCTGAAGAAGAAAGTCTTTGGTCAGTTTATTTTAGAAATATTCTGTGTCGCTGCTGTCAAGTCACTATGAGGTTCGGTTTGCCTGAACTCACACAGCTGAGCATCCTTACTTAAAATTGTTTACTCTTAGTTCCCTTTAGGGAAATGTGAGCCTCTATTGAATGTCATGACCTGGCAAAAGCTTGAATTTCCAAGGTCTACTTTATTTGTTAGTTCTAACAATGCTATAGGAAATTGAAGGAAGTTGACTTTCAATATACGAGGGAAGAAATGAGCTAAGCCATAACCAGAGTTTCCTGTTCTCCAAATATGGGTGTTTAAAAGAAATCAGTTGAACTGTGTGAACACTCATGTGTGGTGCACTAAACGTTGGGAATGTAGTGCAGCAAAATTCTGTTGTTTGATTGTTGTTGACTGGTTAACCAGCAATGATCATATATCGCTTGGTCAGCTATTGTTTCTAGTATTAGAGAGCCTTAATCTATTAAGAAGTAAAGGATTTAAAGTGTTACAACAGTTTATATAACTTTTCTTAGTTTTGATATTATAAACTCATATCTATATCAAAAAAGAAATGCCTATATGGTGTTGTTTTCATTTCAGTTTAGATTGTCAATGTCATTGGTTAACATTTTCAGAATGTTAACCAATGACATTGAAATTGCATGCAGTACATCATCCAAAACAATAACATTCAAGACATTTGAATAACTGTTCCAGAAATCCAGTTGTTTAATGTTTAATCAAGTTGGTTCCATTCAAACAGAAAGGGGGCTTTTTCACATCAGACTAAAATATCCCATCATCTGTATTGCACGGATAGATTTTGAAGGTTCAGTCTGAAAGTCTATGAAAATCTACTTTCAGTTCTCCCAAGCAACAGGTGATTGTACAGAACTGAACTCAGTTCAGTGTTTGCTTAGAACCCCGAGGCACATATAGAAATATATTTTATCAGTCTTTCATTTTATTTGCACAAATGAAACTATGCTGCTGCAGGCTGAGTTGAAAATGTGGTCAACAAAAAATACCGCATAAAATGATCTGTGTAATTCCACTACTTTGAAGAGAAAGAGTGGCATCAAATTACACAAACATTACAGTAAGCGTTATCCAGTACCAGTCTGTAGGTTCTTCACATTCCTGTCTGTCTCTGGAAATATTACTCACCTAAATGGTATTACTGTAAAATGTATGAGTTTGATGTTTTGGTATCTAAGACACTGAAAGTTTCACATTCTCAAAAGCTTTTTTAAAATTTTTTCAGTGGAGTTTAAGCCAGGGCCTCAGTTATATTCTCAGTTGTTCTAACATCAAGTGCATTACAGTTCAGTTTTTCTGCAGCAGTGATGTAGACTAGGTCTGGCTTTGAGTTTTTTTATTGCATTCTGTTTGAGCTTTTCAGGTTAAGTATTTTTGACTGAGCTATCGATTGCATTATTTACCTTGTATATTTGTGGCGTGTCATCTCCTATACAAAGCAGAAAATTCTTGTGTGTTTGTGCAAACTTTAAGTCTCAAACCATGTTTAAACTGCCTAATTCTAGTGAATGCATAAGACAGGCAAAAAAGCATTTTTCTCTCTCAATTCATGAAAGTAAGCAGGAATTTGATTTGATAACTTTTTTCCATGAAGAGTCTGTGATGTAACTGTGAACTAAGGTTACAGGGCTGTAGAGGGCCCTGACTAGAAACCGGGTGAGAGATCCTGTCAGTAGGTGGAGTTCAGGAGAGGGTTACAACCTTTCACAGGCCCCGGGGTCTATGTTCTGCTCCCTCTCCCTGTAAGTAGAAAGGTCACATGATTTCCTGGGCATCAGTCCCATTTATACACAGTCCAATGATCCTCATTCATCTCATTCCTCCCCTAATTATTTCTATAATGAAAAACATCATTTGACCCTTAATTTTATCCTTAACTTCTTAAATTGGGCTTCAAGATCTGGTTATGCTTAATTCAGTACCATTGTTTTGGAGAACAACTAAAGCACATCATCCCATGGCATCCAGCTTTATTTTGGGCTCATGTGAAGGGAAATGTAACATTTTCTTGTTTGTTTACTGTAAACTCGTACAGTTCAGCCATTTGATATGGAGCATGTTACTGTGCATGATGTTAAGGCCTCATTTTGACAGCCCCCCAGGTCATAGGCAGCCTTTCCCTGGGTTTTATTTACCTTAAAAGTAACAGCAGTGCCTTCCTTTTACCCACAACATGAAAAGCCACAAGTCCTTGAACAGTGCCTGTTGTTCTTCTGATTTTAGCCCAGGCCCTCTATCACTGTCTTTTTGTCTCTGGAGGTTGTTCTTTTTCATGATCTAGGACTGGTTTTGCCAATAGCAAAATGGAGCCTGCGATTGTATCTTATCTGGGGTTTCTCTCTCAGGCGAGCAGTAGAGTGTGACTAGTTCCTCTTCATGCAGTACGGATTTCCTAATAATGCTGTGCCCGTATTCTTCAGAATAAAACAAAGTGCCCGCTCCAGTAGCCTCCTCCATGCAATAAAGTGCATTTTATTTGAGAATGAAAAGTAAAATCTTAAAACATCAGTAGCTACACAATCTTAATATGTGTATATCTAATCATAAACAATGATATCACTCCATAAAATCTGTTAGTATGTCAAGGGTTTCCAGCTTTCCAGTCGTGTATGACTTGGCTTTCTTACTTTGTTTCCGACTCTTTTTAAGCAAACATAACACTGATTATAAACTGGTGTTGGAACTCAGGAGCAGACAGGGAAGACTGGTGCACACAGGTTTATTCAAACCCGAAGCGTAATCCAAGATCGTAGTCAGACAGGCAGGGTTCAAAACCAGAGAAAACACGGCTACCAATCCACAAGGGCAGAACGAGGAACGAAGTCGGAAAAACAAGCAAGGAAAGAGAACCAGCAGGCAAACACAAAAAACAGACAGCAAGTAGCAAAACAGTAGACTGTGACGAACTGGCAACGAGACAAGAAACAAGTAGGGAAAAAATAGGACAAAACTGATGAGGAGATGGGATGCAGGTGCGCAGGCAGGCAGGTGAAGGCGGTCAGGCAATCAGGTGGGCGGCGACAGGGCGGAGAGCAGGGCAGGGCTGGAACACAGGGAAAAACAAGAGCACATGGACAGGGAAAACAAAACAACCGGTTAAAATGCCGCAGTCCTGACAACTGGATAATTTTATTTTTATACAAAAACATTTTGGAGAAGATTTGAGTATTGCATTTCCCTTAGGGTTCACTTGCTAAATGACTATCATGTATATTGAACCATTAAGTTTAATTAGAAATGAAGTCTGGTCCCAAAGTCCTATAGCTTTTTGAAATAATCATTTGCTTCCATTGGCTCGAAATGATTGCAATTAGTATATGGCCTATCTGTGGATTGTATTCCTTGTCCGTATCCCCTGACATTGTTGACAAACAGTGATTTCCTAAGTTTGTGCAGACCAGCTGGGTTTTGTTTCCAGTGCATCTACCAATTGCTGTCCGCTCTTGTTTGCGCTTATCAGCAAACTGTTATACTGTCAACACATCTCAGACATCTGTCTCCAGCCTGCAGTGAGTGGGAGCAAAACTGTCTGTCCATTGACATGTCAGGGAGGGAGGGAGCTCAGTCAGAGTGAGCTCAGCAAACACAGCAGGGACTCAGTACGCTATCTGGAGGATCAGGAAAACACAAATCATTTCCGGTAAACGGGTTTGTACATGATCAGTCCAAGTGCAGTTTCTTTTTTTTTCTTGTCAAGTATTTTTACCCCCGCAATTTTTTTTTTTCCTAATTTTTTGTCCCCATAACAAATTCCGAGATATTAGAGTTTCATTTACAAGGAAATGTGTAGCCCGTGCCAAGTGTTAACTCTATTGTATACAAACAGCTTGAGTGGTTCTATGGACTGTGCCAAAATGCATTTCTGTTTTACTGGTCATTGGGGGCTGTGTGGGCCAAAGTGCTCCCAGGAGGGACTGTGGCTTGTTTGCATGGTTCCCACTGCTCTTCAAAGGACCCAGGACAATTAGAGGCAGGCCTTTTGAGTAAGAGGTCTGAACCAGTGGGTTGATGGGTCTCTGGCTGTGCCTGCTAACCTGACTCACAAAGGAGACTTTAGGGAGTCCAGTCCTTCCCAGGGTTAACAGCACACAGCTGGGAGTGCACAAACTCAGGAAGACACCACTTATATTTTCATTTAATCATCATTTCTGAGAGACTAAGAAGTGGTTGTCACAGCTAGACAAGTGTCACATAGCATAGCAGCTTATTACGAAAATAATGTATTTCCCCAAGCTTTATTATACCTAGAAAATGTACATTAAGCACTGCATAGTTTTCCACAAGGAGACTGGAAAGAATAGTAAAAGAAGACTTAAAGGGTCTAGTCAACAGCCCTGACACAGTCAGAAACTATCAAAGAAACTCTGTTACTCAGTGACCTGGGCAACCTAGTCACTCAGTGAGAGATGCTAACATTTGCTGACATTTGAGCATTTAGCCGTTTACTTATGTTAGCCATACACATGGGCGTCAGTTTGTTCTGAAAAGTGCTGGGGACAACGATGGGTTCGACGTGTTAAAGGCTTTAAAAAAGTGGTGGGGACGAAATGGGCCACGACAAAAAGTGGTGGGGGCATGTCCCCAGCATCCCCAGCGTAAATGACGCCTATGGCCATACAGATATATGTATATTTTTTATGAATGTTGCAGCTTTACAGTGAAAGTGCACCTGTCATTGTACAAGCCCATACTAGATAGAGGCTGAATCATTCTCGTAACATCTTCAGAATGTTCTATATGCACTGTGCAAAGAGAAAAGGGAGGAAAGCAAAAAGCATTTAACCCTGCCCCCAGCAGGTCTCTGCTCCATGTTATCATTTTGGCGTAAACTGTGAGTCCAGCTGGAGACATACTATTCCCTATAAGGGCTTTGTTTGGGAGTTCACTAGCTTCGCTGTTTAGGTCTACAGAAAGAAGGCTGCAGCAAAGAAAGTGCCCTTATATGGTCATCCCATCATGGGACCATCGCCCTGCTCCTGAGAAACGCTGTTATGGTTGCTGCTGCAGTTATTATATAGTTAGGCATATGATTACGGCTGGTATTACTATGGTATGTGTGTTCTGGTGCATGAAAATTTTACAACAGTGATAAAGAGAAAGGTTTTCTTTGTCACACATAGTAACATTTATCGTTTCCCAGCCACGGTTCTATATTAGGGACTGTAATTGTCTCCCTTGGTGGATATGCCCGTATGTGTGTGTAGGGGGGTGGGTCTATGAGAACGTTGTGCTCCAAAAGATCGAATGGATAAAGAATATTAACCCTTTTAGCTTCCCTTTTCTCACAGTGTTTGTACCAAAGTGTTTATTTGTGCTTACCATAAATGTATTACTCATAGAAGCATGTTTGATTTATTTGGTAAAATAATGTTTTTCAAGATTCAGGGGCAGCTCATACATAGCTATTCAATAAAAAGTAAAAAATTACATATTTTACTTTAATGTGTTTTACTTAGAGACTGTAGATTGTTTGATAAACTTTCCTTACTCAACAGTCATTACTTGGGAAAAAGAGCTTTGTAAAGTTGAAAAAAAAATCCAAATCTGTGGAGCTGGTGCTGCACACTGTAAATTGCAATTGTCCTTTTCCCCAGCTTAATACTAATTGTAGATTTTCTTTGGATCTCACAGATCCACTGTACTGACAATAAGTAACTTTTTTTGCAGCTCACCCATTGAATTCAAGATGTCCAAAAAACCTGCTTTGAGTGAGGATGAGAAGTTCCTCTTCCTCGACAAGGATTTCATCAACAGCCCTGTGGCTCAAGCCGACTGGGCCGCCAAGAAGCTGGTGTGGGTCCCCTCCGAGAAACATGGGTTTGAGGCAGCCAGCATCAAGGAGGAGCATGGGGATGAAGTGTTGGTGGAGCTAGCAGACAATGGCAAGAAGGTGACCATCAACAAAGATGACATCCAGAAGATGAACCCACCCAAATTCAGCAAGGTGGAGGACATGGCGGAGCTCACCTGCCTGAATGAAGCGTCCGTGCTGCACAATCTGAGGGAGAGGTACTTCTCTGGGCTCATCTATGTGAGTATGCCACACAGGGCCTGAATTAGCTCCCACAACATACTACAGAGTGAGAGCCATAGTGGAGCTCTTACAGAACAGAATGTAAAATAAGCTGTATCACAAATGGTACACGCTGTGCAAAATATATCTCATTAGTAAAAAATAATAATGATAGTACAGCATAATTTTCTTATCGCTGAGTAAATATTATCAGTTGATTTGATTCAAGTTCTCTGAGTATTTGCAGATGACCTTTTGGCCATGACAAATTGATTCTCGTTACACTCAACCAAGCAGAATTTGAGTACCTTGGGGTGCTCTTTCCATAAGACGAGTTAGCCTGTTTTGAATGCATGGACCAAAATGTATGAGATAAAGCTTTCTTATGGTAAGGAAGATTTCTGCTTTCAGTAGCTATCCTGATCTGGCTACATTCCTTGAGAAGAAAATTTAAAGTGATAACTGTTTTCACTGCCGCAGTACGAGAAAGTAATATTAGTAGTAATATCATTCCAGAACTTGTTATTCCCATCTCCCATTCAAGCTGAAAAAGCATAGTCATTTCTTACCTAAAACTACATCTTCAGAGTCCTCTCATGAATTGGCTAGCTTTTTGTCTTTGTATCTTAATTATTGCCTGGACACTTTCAAATGTATGACTATGTATAAGTGTGTGTGTATTTAACTGCATCTCTTTGTCCCCTCAGACTTACTCAGGACTGTTCTGTGTGGTGGTAAACCCCTATAAAATGCTGCCCATCTATTCTGAGAAGATCATCGACATGTACAAAGGGAAGAAACGCCATGAAGTGCCCCCCCACATCTACTCAATCACCGACAATGCCTATAGGAACATGATGCAAGGTAAGGCAAATGGACATGTCAATGCCAAACACAACTGAGAGTGTGCTGGAGCTGCCTCTCTGTCTAGATTTCAAATATAAAAATGTGTTAAACTGTATTTATTACCAGCTCCTCAGAATAGTCTTAATAATAATCTAAATCCACTTATATACAAAATTATCCGGTGTGTGATCTGTATTGTGAATACGTTAATGACAAGAGATAACACCGATTAAACATTCTCGAACAGAATTTGTTCTCAGCCTAAAAAGGGATTTGCACATTTATTGCAACAAGGCTTGGATGCACAGCAAAAAGATATTTTAAGTGGTTTATGTTTTGCATGAGTGCTTCATGACAGCTTTGAGGGGTTTGTTGTAGGAAACTGTCAAAGCAGCTGTCAGATGTCTTATTTTGGCCAGCTTAGAAATGGTATAACCTGTGAACAGCATTTCTCACCAAAGACCATCATAATGAGTGAAACAGTGCTGGGGTGTTTGATCATCACAGCTGTCATAGCACTCTTGTGTTCACAGCTTGATTGCAAATTGATATTTTCATTTTGAGGCACAGTCTTGTAGGCCTTCTCAGACATGTGTATAGTCGAGATCTTTCCTACAGTCTTTGGTGCCTTCTTTTCATATGTTGCATCAGTGGACAATACAGTATGTGCACATGAATGATAATGGTAGCATGCAATTGTGTGTCCCTCATCTTTGGTTCTCAGTCAGATGTCTCTGCTATAATGTAAAACTAAGTAGAAGGTGACAATGGCCTGAATGTGTCTAGAGTGGCTCTGGACTTATCCTGCTGCAACAACACTGAGGTGCTGATTCGAAAACACAGTGTTCTCACAGAACCTTTCATCTGGCGCTAGCAGTCAGATTCGCTTAACCTTGGGAAGTTAGCTTCTTAGAATTCCCCGAATGAGTGAAATCTGGATAAAGACAAAGAGAGCCACAGACTCTCAGCCATAGATTCCTCGTTGCAGTCTTTCTCTCTTTTAAAACGTTTGCTCTCCCACACATTTGTATCATTTGCCTGCAGTGACAGCCTTACACAGTTCATAAAAATGGTCTTAAAAGATCTTCTTTCAGGATGCCAGGTCATCTTTTATCATTCCTGTAATAAAATATCAGCTGAAACAATGCTATTTCAGGGTTCATTGCATTCAAATAATCTGGGGTTTCATAAGTAACACAAATATGGTTTTTAGAACTTTTATCTGCTTACTTTCAGTATATTCCTGTCCAAGATATTGACTACATTTGCTCAGTCTGTCTGCAATACTGAGTAAAACTCAGCCCCCATCTTTAGCGCTTACCATGTTGAAAGTGTGTGAGCACAAGATTAAATGCTGTTTTAGTCTGTGGTATTGTGGTTTCATCACCATTTACAGAGCCTCTTGACTTCCTCTGCACCCAGCATGACTGTCATTTGTCAGCTGAGCTTAAAGCAGAAGTAAAGTTCTGTTTCTCCATTGCCCCGCACACTGCAGTGTCATTACAGGGCCTTGCCATCAAACTACAGAGGAATTATAGTTTTCAAAGTGACATCATCCCTCCCCTGGCCTCCTTGTTAAATCATATCACCTAAGCTAACAGGAATTTCTGGAACATGATCTCACGTGTAGATCTGAACTGTTGTAAGAGTTTAGTCTCATGATTATTTGAGTTGTTATGATGGTCAGGGCTTTGAAACAAGTTCATAAGGTGTGCCAAAGAAGAACAAAAACAAAGATTACCTCACCAGCTCATATTTTTCATGAAGAAATTGACCCTTATTGAGGGCTTAAGAAGTTGTAAGGAACCATATACATAATTATTTCCTGAGGTAATATACTCCTGACTATATATCATGTGAGTGATAAATTAATGTACATTCTCTCACATATTGTTTTGTTGGTAATACCACCAGCACATTTTTTAATACAGATAGCTTTTCATTTCATGAAGATATGTGCTGCAAAAGGCAGCCAAGCCAGTATTGTTGGAAGGTCAGCAGTTAGAAGTAGATATGTCATCTAAAGTGTGCACACTGCCTTCTGTGTAATTACTGGATATTTGGTCCAGGGATTTCTGAATTAATCTTCATCATTTCTCTGACTATCCCAGTACAAGAGTATCTAACTGGGCTCTGTTGTCATTTAAATCCTGTCTGTTTCTCTTGAATGTTGAATAAAAAATATGCAAAATAATAAAACTTTTTTTTTCAAAGATTTCACACAATGGTGTGAATATTGAGCAATATTCATATCACATTTTGCTTTGTTTGTGGGTGAAGGAGAACAATATGAGTTCTAATTCATCTTTTAGGTGTTGTCTATGAAATTATTAGTTCCTCTGTTGAATTATCAATGAGGAATCACATGATGCAGTACTGAAAAACAATGTATCTGCCGTCATTCCCAGTTAGTCATGCATGATTTTTACTGTGCTGATGCTTCGCAGTATGTGGTTAAACTTCCTCTTATAGTGTGTGTCAATGTCATCTATTATATGGCTTTGCCCTGCACAGTTAAAGGGAACAGAGCCATGCTACCACTGTGTAGCTGCAGTGTGTCTGTATACTCCCATGAGTAATCAGCATAGGGCAATGGCGTATAGGAAATGCCTCTTTTGATCAACACAAACAGTGTGAGGGAGTTTTGATTGCTGGGTGTAGCTGTGTCTGAGCTTTGCTGGTGTTTTGTCCTCACCAACTCGAGGGGATGTTGAGTGTCATGCATGTGACTCTGAAAGCATGATAGTTGTACATATTACAGAATATAGGCAGCATGTACACAGACCAGATGGAGTCATATGGAATCCTGAACAGTGGACTGCCTACGCCATTGCAACACATGTGTCTAAGCTGTGCACCCATATGTCATATTTATAACATACGTAGAGCCCTTATTCACCTTGTAAATAATAAATAACTACATTTTTAGATAAATACATTTCTGTCACTAACACCCCCTTGCTCCCTCATTATCTTCTAATTGACCTATAGCCTATAGTATCTGCAATTCCATCTACTGGATAATGCCTTTCTCACAACCACTGTAAACTCTGTTGAATTATCAGCAATCAGAGTCTGTATTTGTGTTGATCATGTGCAATCTGGCTCTCCCCCTGGGAAGACCCACATTCCTTCATTAGTACTTTAAACATTTTGCCTTTTAAGTAAAATGAGAGCTGAGTGACATTCCCATGCACGCATTTAATGGTAATTGGCATGGGTTGCCTAATGATAGCCATAATTTGAAAGAGCCATGAATCTAAGTTGTTAATGTGTGAAACAAGAAAAGGGTCATAGATTGTACTTTTGGTAACATTAAAGTCATAGTACACTAGATCACTGAGAAATTCCCTTCCGTGTGGCTGCCTTCCAGACTCCTAGCTTTGAACATTGCCTCACTGCCTCCCAGCATAAGTTTAGACTCCGACTCAGAGAGTGTGAAAGTTCTGCTGCTGTGTTTAGATCTGTTTAGAAAAGCGGGTAGACCCGGATGCCTTCGTTCCTGCCTTAATTAGGAAGAAACAGGAACAGGCAGCATTTCATGTGAACCAAGTCCAGCCAAGCTGTGTCCATAATGAGGAATAGCAGACTGTAGTGTTTACAGCATTGCATGCCCATATTGCACTGCATTGACATAGGTGTCCAGCAGATCCAACAGTAACTCCGGGGAGGGATTTAAACCAGGGTGGATACACTGGAAGTAAAGGCAGATTTTATGAAATCCACAGTATCCCAGCCCAATAGCAGTGGGTCAGGGGTCATGTTTAGATAATCTATTGAACTGAAATCCTACTACGTCCAGTGATAACTGATTCAATCATGACTAAATGGCTGTCCCTCAACAGCGAGGCCAAAAATCTCCCTCACAGCCCATGTACAGGGATACCGTTTTACCCATAAATGGAACCCCTCCGCTCCCCAAGGACTTCACATCTAGCTATTTTTGGAATTATGAATTGATGGTAATCTCATTGCTGAACTTGCTAAGAACAGAGTCATATTCATTTTCTGTACTTACTCTGTCCAACAATGACGTTCCCTTTCAGATATATGTTTTGATTTTTGGCTAGGAGCTGTAACTTCTAATGGCCTGTTTTATTCTCAGTTCAGCTACTTAGAACTTCATCATGCAAGCATCAGTCCAACCTTCACATTTGTAAAAGAAGTATTCTGATTTTGTGTATTTATGTTTTCTTCACAGATCGTGAGGACCAGTCAATTCTCTGCACGTGAGTGAAAATAATACATACTACTTCAAACATTTTACCAAACACACCTAGTGTTACCCACTCATTCTCTCAGGCATATAATGGGAGGAGACTACCCCGTGAGATTCTGATCTTTCTCTGTATCATTGTATCAATTGTGCAACATTATAACAATGTCACAGCAGCATTGAAAGAATGTTATGCATTAGCTGTTGGTGGTGGGAATTTGTAGTTTGGGAGATGTCAGGTTTGCGAGGTTTGTGTGGTATTTAGGAGCAGGCAGACAGGAGGTCCAGTGGGTATTATGATTCAGAAAAATGTTTGGCTGCAGTGGGAAAGAAGCAGGGGAGCCCAGGGGTCAGCTCTCCTTAGAAGCAGCCTGCTCACAGGAAGTGTGCCCTCTGTCCTGATTCTAAAAGCAGATTAATCTTTCTGTGGGCTTTATTTTGTTTATTTATTCATGCATTTGGAGAAAGCTACCAAAGTTTGTCCCTGAATGGGTTTTTATCACTGCATCAATTATACTAAAGGAGGAGCAATAACACTCTTCCTGGGTGGTTAGCACTGTGTTGACAGCGGTATGAAGAAAAAGTTCAAAATGTACGACTGGGTTTGGATGCATCTCGGCCATCTGACATGTTGGAAATAGCCGGTCACAGTGTACTGGTAATCCCAACCCTTTCCTGTAAAGTTTGATATGTTGTCTGGCTGCTCTGAGATGCAGGAAAGAACACTTCTGCAGAGGTACTGCCACAGCCATGCTAACAGTACTATAGCATTAAACAGTAATGCATACTGAAGAGCCCTCCAGCTAATGGTATGTTTATTTAAAATGTGGGCATTAATATAGATTCCTCCTCTTAAGCTCCTAGCTCATGTTGTACTTTCCATTGCTCTTACAATAGAAGTTACATTAATGTATCTGGACAGGCAACCCCCACGAGAAAATGTTCAGTTCTTCTGGTCCTCTGCCAGGATCCTGTGAGAAAGTCAACTGAGGATAAAATTAACCAGTCTGGACCCAGAGCTGTCACAGCACCCAGACACAACAGGCAGGGGCTGAAAGCATGTCCACTGAACCAGCGCTCAGTGTCCCAATTGGTCACATCTCTGTGGCGCTTAACATGGTGTTTCTTGACACCACACTTCTGCTGCCCGGACCACCTTTCCTGTTGAGCCTCTTGTGAAAGCACAGTGAAGGAAATGGGAGGGTCCATTTGACTCAGCCTCAGGCCCTCTCTATTCTAAACTGACTGATGCCAGGATACACCATTCTGCGATCACATCTGTCTCCTTCCTGCATGCTACCAACAATTTTCCTGTGGGTTATTTGGAATACTCGGTTCAATTTTCCTGTTTGTTTGTTGCAACAGGAAGGATTCTTTCTAAAACTGTACACAGTTATACTGTACGTTGGTTCCCATCCTTCTATGGGAAACACATCGCATGGAATGTATCCCCTGGCACTCTCCTCATGCTATATGTCTGTGTATGTCTGTGCACTGATGTATTGGAAAAACATCTGAGAGACTGCTTTCATCTTGTCAAAATTGCAGTAACATACAGTGGACCCTGTTGTCTGTGATACAGACTGTGTGAAATATGTTGCTAAACCCAGCGTCATCTGTAATGGAAACACAGATGAAGTATAGAGTTTTTTCTTTCCAGGGCAGAGGCATTTCTCTTGTTCATCAGTAACATCAGTTTCCGTTCAGACCTACTGTTCACCTCTGTCCTGTTCTTTGTAGTCTAAAGTAGCCAGCTGCCTAACACTGCTTATAGCCCAAAGGTAACAAATGTATCATATGAAATGCATATCACCCCTGAAAGAAAAGATCCTTTATCAAGGTTTGAAAGTTTTAAAGGTTATGTTGAAAGCCATGATCTTGTTTTTTGCTGTCCTTTTACCAAGCTCGGTCCCATTCATGGACTTGGCTGGTGTTCAGGACTAGAATTAATGGCCTGGCCACTAAGAGATGATAAGTTATCACTATGACAAGCATGTTCGCTATGTTCATGATACCCTGCCTATAAAAGGATATTTATACTTCAGGTCTTGTCAAGGTATACTCTGGGACCAATAAGAAACAGAATGCATTAAAATGCATTAAATTAACTTCTTGTATTGTATAACAATAGCTCCCTGCCGCATCAATTTTCTGGAGCAAGAGATTACAAAAATTTTGAAGAAAGAAATGGTTTTTTTTTTTGATATCAGCAATTCCAAGTATCTTGTTATCATTTAGATTGCATTTAATTGTGAAAGACAAGGATATTGCGTGATTGACCTTTTTTACTACCTACTGTTTAAATTTAAATTTTAGAAGGTTTAGAAAATATCCCTGCAAATTACAGAAATTGCAGAAATGACCCTCTCCCTGCCCCGTTGTGCATATGAGGGGTGTCGTGCAGTGTGGGAAGCAAAGGGTTCAGACCTGGAAGAGGGTGGACTTTAAACAGGGGCTTCCTGGATTCCACTGCCTGCCAAACAAGCCCTATCACAAGGCCTGGTGAATCACAGACACATTTTGCCTTTTAAGGAGTTGTTAGGGTTAGCTGTTGGGCTTGAATCGTTCATCACTCTGTCTCTTTTGTTGGAGATCAAAGGAACTTTAAAATTGCAAAGACAGATGTTCAGGCAATTGCAGTTTCACTATGTCATAATACAGGAAATATTTAAATTTTGGTACTCTGTTAAAATTCCTTGAATTGAGCGATATCATATATAAATGAATTAAATTCAAGTCCTTTAGTAAAGAACCTCGAGGTGAAATAGGAAAAGAAAATTTCATCTCATGGTCAAACATGAAAATTTACTCAGATGCAGCAGATCTAACAGTGCATTTAGATGCTGTGATCCCCTGTATGTCAGCACATAGGTGTAACATGGAATGACAGGGACTGATCAAAGTATTTTTCCTGTTTGTCCTCATCTTCCTCACTGTTGCTCTCTCACGCAGAGGGGAGTCTGGCGCTGGGAAGACAGAGAACACCAAAAAGGTCATCCAGTACCTGGCAGTGGTGGCCTCATCTCACAAAGGAAAGAAGGACACCAGTACTGTGAGTATATCTCTCTCACCCTGACATTCTGGGGATAAGAGCAGACATGGGCATCACATCAGAGAAGCTGCTCAGCTAGCTTATGACAAGGAAGAAATTGTACATTGTGATTCCATGATACTGGCGAACCTGCCAAATTTTTAGACTGTTATATTAAACCATTGTGCCTTTAGCACTTAAAAACACTTAAATAGGAACATGCCAGTAAACATGACAGAATGGGTTTTATTGCCCTGTATTCAGGATCTTTGTGGGGGGACAGCTTGGACCATGGCCAACATGGAACAGCAGAGTAGATTTAGAAATAGATTTTAGGTTTAGTGCTGTTTACCAGAAATGACCAGAAATTATTTGTGTATAACTCAATGTTTTTTTGTCATGTAACCAGTTACAAACTCAGCATCATGTTTTTTTTTTATCTTTTCTTCATTGCAGTTTACCAGTGAAACTGCAATGAAGCTGTCCATACATATCAGTTAAAATGCTACATTGCCATCTCTTGCAAACACATTGCTTTGTATTATGTGGAATCCATGAGAGCTTTGCAGTTGAGCTCTCATATAAACAAAAGTGCAAGTAGTTTCCTTGAAAGGCAGTCTACAGTATTACACAAATTGAGCAAATATTTACAAACAAAAGAAATAAATGCCACTAAATGTAATTTAACTCTTGCCTTTACAGGTTATTTCAGTGTTTCAAGCTGTTCTCAAAGTTCGATTTGTGATTTTATTTTGATTTGTGTGCTTAACTCTTGCAGTTCCTTAAATGAAAGTATCTGGTCAATTCACATTAAAACTGTGCTGATGTGTGTTGAAGCTTGGACAGTCCACCCCTGTTCATTTGCATATTAGCACAGTCACTCTTCCTGATAATGGGAGCACTGCCAAGTGTACAGTTAACTGCTAAGTTTAACTCCTGTATCGTAATTTCCTCCAAATAGCAACAATCAGGATCTCAGCTTTCCTACGTGAGTAAAAGGGAATGCCCAGAGTTTGTTTGCGTGTGTGTGTTTCTCATAGGTTCAGAATTGCATGTTAGAGTTTCTAACCCAGATAAAATACTGCAGCAAAATGTCCTCTGTAGAGTGACATTCATAAAAAGGACCACACAGTATGGTTCATTAACATGAAATGACATTAATTAAATAAACTTGCAGCATCAAGCAAATAAAACTGCAACTTTATCTAAAGTCTCAATATGTTACACATTCTAAAAATGTAACCAGTGCTCCTCTACAGTAAGTGAACTACCTTGGGTAGACGAGCCGCAATTACAGCACCACAATCCTAATGTTTTTTTTCATCATCATTATGCAGTATTTTCAAAATAAATGGTGTTAGATGGTGTACAGTTTGCCCCCATCTGAGACTGGTTAATTCATTTCATACATTCAACCCTTTCACTGTCAGGAGGTACAACCTGGCATTGAAAAGGTCCATCACAGAACAATGAGCACAGTGTGAGCATGCCCATCTCCTTTCCTGTCCAACCTTACGACACTGTGTCCTGTCACAGACCTCCCCTTCCTCATCCACCCATCATCCAATCTAAGGAGTGGCTTTATCAGTAGTGGTACACTTTTTGATGCACAGTGTGGAGTTTTGAAACACGACTCTCATCATGACCTCTTCACCTCAGAAAGGATTCCACTCTAAGTCCTAGTTAAGTCAAAACTCCTGCACGAAAGACAGCTCTCCTGAAGGACTGGCAGGGGAAGATACAGTGTAACTTTCCACTGTGAAGGATGAACGTCCAGTTCAGACCCGAGTCTTTCTGTGCACCTCCAGACATTCAGAACTTTGCCTCAGGAGGGCTGTAAAGACGTGATGACGTGTTTGAGAAAATCACCAGAGAGCTCTCCTTCTCGGAGAAGTATATATTTGTGTGTGTTTGTGGGCGTGTGTGTGTGTGTCAGCATTCTTAAACTGACCCACACTGCAGTTCTCCTGCATTTGTCTGCTGAGTCCAATCCTTTCTATCTTCTTGCATTTCTTTGCTGTTTTTCTGTTTCTTTATCTTTCCCTCTCAGCTTCTGACACAATCAGGGACGTGTTTTCCTTCACAGTACTGAGCTGTAACTGGTAGATATCTCCTTCCCTTTGAGTTCAACATTCATTGAAAATCTATTGATGTATGTATAATATATACGTGTGTGCTGTGTTTAGTTTCCTCAGCAGCTATTGAGTGTCAGAAGTAAGATAAGGCTGCATTGTTACAATCTTGTATCTTGTTATCAAATCAATATCAAATCAAAAACACTTTGTTTACACATGCAGGACTAAGAGTATTGATGTGTTGTATTACTCATCACACACAATGCACACTTGTCTATATTCTAATGGCGAAACTAGACCAATCAGAGAGGTGAGCATTGTATGCAAAGATGAAAGCAACATGCACGTTTGAATGCTTTGAATGCCGTTAATTGACTGATTTTGGCTAAATGTAGTTCATTGAACTGCAACAGAAAGTCACAAAGAATGATTTTAGACAATATGACTGAGGTTTACGCTGCTGTGCTCCCCTGGTTTTTGCAACAGTTTGGGATGTACACAGTTTTGAAATGGTCTAGTAACTCTTCAGAATGGCATACACATACGTGCTGTTGCAGATTTCTGAGCAAACTTGAGGTCATTGCTAATGGAGCAGGTTTGGCAGGGGGGGGCTCTCCTGCTCCTGGCCCAGCAGCTCAGCTGACTTTCTGCCTTTGATCACAGGGATTAGGGCCTCTCAGAATGACATGGTGTCTCACCCAGTTTCTGGCCCTCCACGCAGCTCCTGCATACTGACACAAGCAATGTTCTCTCTCCACAAAGTACCGCACAGAATGTCACCTATTCTGGTCCACTTATTACTATAGGGCCTGGCAGAACATTATTGTGATGTGGACTCATTTTCACAATCAGACTCAAGTTCCTTCAGCCTGAAACAAATCAGTTGTGAAATGTGCCAGCGTGTTAATGAGGACATCTACGTGTAATATGTGCATTAAATCTAATATGATATTATAACCTCCAGCGTGCTCTGTGCTTAGTCACATTACACTAGACACTAGTCTATGCTAGGCTGGAGAATTGATTTATTTTCTTTCTTTTAATCACCCATTGTGTTTTTATAGATGCTGTACTTGTTGTTTATAGAACCATGTTGTTTTAATGATGTATTTTGTCCTGTTGCATTATTTTAGTTGTGATTTGTTCACTTGAAACAACTTAGTGTTTCAAAATGGGTTTTCATCGTTTTGTTTTTATGCTTTCTACATTTGGTATTCTATTGTAAAATTTCCTTTTGCATGTCCACGTTAATGTTTTAGACATTTTGTTTACATTTTGAAATTTTTATTTTCCTCCGGAAATAGTTGTGCTTTGTGATTTTTGTGTATTGCACGCTGATGTTGCCATTGAGATCAACAATTACTGGGTAGGTACTAACACTTAACACCTGGATACTTTAGGGAGAGCTAGAGAAACAACTCCTGCAGGCCAACCCCATTCTAGAAGCCTTTGGAAATGCTAAGACCATCAAGAATGACAACTCCTCACGATTTGTAAGTGAGCACGCTATAGTCTCATTTTATTTTACTGATACAACAGGATAATAGAAGCATCTATCAGTATCACATTCATAAAAGTTCATTTTGCTGATCATATACAGATATTGTTATTTCAACAGTATTCAGACTATTTATTTTATTTTTGTTCTTATTTTATAATCAGGAAACCTTTTCAGTCTATACCTCTCAGTGTATTTCACCATAAGTACGTGTGTTGTGTGACATTTGTCAATTGCTCTCCTCCCAGGGTAAATTCATCCGCATCAACTTTGACGTGACGGGATACATCGTTGGAGCCAACATTGAGACTTGTATCCTGAAACAGTGGGACTGAGAGAGTGGGGAAGCGTGGGAGTGAATAAAGCCTCAGTGCACACAGGGAGGACGGCTAGCCCAGATGTCTAAAGTATATATGCTTAACCCGGGCGCTAATCTGTATTGATTGACTGTTCCACACATTCTTGTGAGAGGAGTCACTAGGTTCGGCTGTGATCACGCAAACACGTTGGATTGTTGGCGCCTGGACAGTGTCACAGTGTCAAAAAAATGATACAAATATCAACAGCTGTGTTTCAGCTAGAGATGCTGAACTTGTGTTGCAGAATTTATCCTTGATGCCTTTACCACCTCAGACCTATTGGAGAAGTCCCGTTGTATTAGGCAGGCCAAGACTGAGAGGACCTTTCACATCTTCTACTACATGGTGGCAGGAGCCAAAGAAAAGCTACGTGGTAATGATTGTGATCTAAACAGGTTCTATTTTGATGTCCATGAGTGAATTCTTTTCATTTATTGTAGCGAAATGGTGTCCCCCAATGGCCTAAGTATTTCTTAGCTTTAATCAGAGCTTTTTTTAAGAATATCCCTTTTGAAATGTGACCTCTCGCTTCACTGTGACAGCAATGTCAAGGAAGCCACGATTTGGTAAACATGCCTATTGATGCCGTGTCCCTCACCTTTAGATAAAGCTGTCACTCCATTAAGGCCATGCTCAAACACACTCCACAAAGAGACTGTTGTTCTATTTTACAGAGGAGCTGCTGCTGGAGAGCTTCAGCAATTACCGTTTCCTGATGGCGGGACATGTCCCAATCCCCGGACAGCAGGATGATGAAATGTACGATGAGACAATGGAGGCCATGAACATCATGGGCTTCAGTGAGGAGGAGCGGATAGGTGAGACACAACAATGATGCGTTCATACCGTCGCACCGTAGTTTCCATAACCAGTTGAAAATTCCCTGCTGTTGTAGGAGTTAGGCCTTTATTTTTCTGTTAAACTTCTCTCTGCATACCTGTCACCTGTCAGTATCTGTCTATCTCTTACCCCCACCTTAGGCATCCTGAAGGTGGTCTCCTCAGTGCTGCAGCTAGGAAACATCGAGTTCAAGAAGGAGAGGAACCAGGAACAGGCAACCATGCCTGACAACACAGGTGAGAGATTGCAGGAAACAGAGCATAAACAAATCATACCTCCTTTTTACCACCTTTTTGCAGCTTTTTAAAATGTCCGTGACCATCATGGAAACTACTGCCACTATTCCAGGAGAAATCTTTCAGATGTAGTCTGTGACTAATTCCTCTTTGCAATCAATATTTTTAACTTCCAGCGGCCCAGAAAGTGTGCCATCTGCAGGGAATCAATGTGACGGATTTCACTCGGGCCATACTCACCCCACGTATCAAAGTGGGCCGAGAGATGGTGCAGAAAGCACAGACAAAGGAGCAGGTACAGGCGGATTCATCAAAACTTTCCTTTATAAATGAATATTTCATGTATCAATTTTTTCCAGTTCTTCAGCATCCCTTATTTTGGTGTAATTTAACACTAAAATCCTTGCAAGATTAAGTATCATTGTTTAGTATCTGCATGGAGGTGACCTTTTCACTAGCGAAGATTTTGACAAAGCCATTGAATATATCAGCAATGTCCTGGTTATTGTAAAGCAGAGCCTCCTCCCTGTTTTTAATACATGTGACCTCATCTCGCATTTTGCTTTCTCTACTCCAATATTGGAAAAAGCATTTAGGATTGTTTTTCCACATCCTGAGCAATTTGCTTTCCAGAAATCCTTTTGGCAACCTTTATGCCAGTGTTTTACCCTGAAGCACATTTTACAATAAGCTAACTTGTTACTCTCTGCGCTGTCTTTTCATAGACTTTATGAAGTTGTGTCTGTCTTCTTCTTTAACTAGCACAGTGTCAGCTATCCATAGTGCATGCTGTATATTATTCAATATATTTTACATAATGTGAAAATGTGTGTATGCTGCGTGTTGGTAGAAGATTCATTTATATGAGGTAAAAATACATTTGAACAGATTTTTAAGGTCATATTTTTGTTTGATTTCAACCAAAAGTCCTATTGGCACTAGTAAGTGACTACCTTTTGCCCCTTTTCCTCTGACAGGCTGATTTTGCTGTAGAGGCTCTGGCTAAGGCCATGTATGAGCGCCTGTTCCGCTGGCTCCTGGGCCGTGTCAACAAGGCACTGGACAAAACCAAACGCCAAGGAGCCTCCTTTTTAGGCATCTTGGACATTGCTGGCTTTGAGATCTTTGAGGTGAACAGCACTCTAAGCCTAGATTAACACAGAACCTAAACTTCTCCTAGAGCACATCATGTCAATGAACCAACGATGTTTGGGTATATTGTTTGAGAAGAGCAATGTGCTGATGGCTGTGATGTCCTGCAGGATAACTCCTTTGAGCAGCTGTGCATTAACTACACCAATGAGAAGCTGCAGCAGCTCTTCAACCACACCATGTTCATCCTGGAGCAAGAGGAGTATCAGAGGGAGGGCATTGAGTGGAACTTCATCGACTTTGGTCTGGACCTACAGCCCTGTATTGAGCTCATCGAGAGGCCGGTCAGTCCATCAACCCTCACTTCACCTGTACATACTGCACGGACATGTGTGTGTCTAAGGGAACTTGCATTCTTTTACCATATTTACATATATAGGTCTAATGTTTGACCCTTGCATTGTATTTGTAGTGAGTCAGAGGTAAGTGTACACCCCTTTATTGATTTTGTCTTGCACATTCAACTCACATTTTTCCTTGCAGAATAACCCACCAGGCATCCTGGCCCTCCTGGACGAGGAGTGCTGGTTCCCCAAAGCCACAGATGTCTCGTTCATGGAGAAGCTCGTGAATACACAGAGTAACCACCCCAAGTTTGCAAAGCCCAAGCAACTTAAAGACAAGACAGAGTTCTCTGTGCTTCATTATGCTGGCAAGGTAAGGAAGACACTGACTAGTGAAAATGCGGTTCTTCTCTCGTTATTATTCTTGAAGGGTGCTGAAAATAATTTACATTCAATTTACTTTCTTCTGTAGGTGGATTACAATGCTACTGCTTGGCTGACCAAGAACATGGACCCACTTAATGACAATGTGACAGCACTGCTCAATAACTCCTCTAGCTCCTTTGTTCAAGATCTCTGGAAAGATGGTAAGTCTCTCTGCCAAGATCAAACTTACTGTACATATAATTTACCTTATTATAATCACTTTCATTTAAAGCCAGGCTCTAAGTCTAGATTTTCTAGCACTGAAAGCAGCTAGTTGAAGGGCACTGTGGGAGAGCGAAAGAGAGAAATTTCTATGGGAAGGTGTCCTCAGAATATTGTGCACTATGATGCGACACTGGAAAACATTCAGATCATATGCCGGTTACATCAATAAAGGTGGTCATTGTTGCTAACATTTATTGTAAAATTCCCAACAACTGACCTTCAAAATCAAATGTACTGTTGCATTCCACCTCTCAATCTTATGCTTCCATTAGAGGAGAGATCGATGGTGGAGAAATGATTGGCTGTTGGAACTCCGCTGGGTAGCTGAGGAAGAGATGGTAGAAGCTGTAATTGAACTGGTTTTCTCCATCTCACAGTGGACCGTGTGGTGGGGCTGGAGACCATCGCCAAGATGTCAGACAGCTCCATGCCCAGTGCCTCTAAGACCAAGAAGGGCATGTTCCGTACGGTGGGCCAGCTCTACAAGGAGTCGCTGGCCAAACTGATGACCACCCTGCACAACACACAGCCCAACTTTGTGCGATGCATCATCCCCAACCATGAGAAGAGGGTATGTGCTCTCACACTATATGTTGCTCTACTATTTATAAATATGCGGCTGTTTGTCAGGACACACTGTAATGTTGTACCAAAAGAATACTAGAGATTAAATGAAATGAACAGAAGTGAAAACTGATCTGGCTCTGTTCCTGTTTGGCATGCCTTCAGGCAGGGAAGCTGGATGCTCACCTGGTTTTGGAGCAGTTGCGGTGCAATGGTGTGCTGGAGGGAATTCGTATTTGCCGACAAGGATTCCCCAATCGTATTGTGTTCCAGGAGTTCCGTCAGCGGTGAGCAATTTGCCAACACATCCTACTTTTTTTTAGGAAAGGACGCTTATAGGTCTGTAAATTTTAATGTTTTTCTGGAAAGACATTTATGTTCTCTACATTTGTCCACCACTTCTCAACCCTAGCTATGAGATCCTGGCTGCAAATGCTATTCCTAAAGGTTTCATGGATGGCAAACAAGCTTGCTGCCTGATGGTGAGGAGAAGTCTCTTTACCAAAAGTTTTACTTTTGTAGATTTTTCAGAAACTTAAAGCATTTTTCCTGCTCTGTATTTAGTTGCAAATAAGACACAATTGTCTTCACTCTCTTCTACAGATCAAGCATCTGGATCTGGACCCAAACCTCTACCGCATTGGTCAGAGCAAGATCTTCTTCCGTACCGGTGTGTTGGCCCACCTGGAGGAGGAGCGCGATCTCAAGATCACTGTTATTATCATCGCCTTCCAGGCCCAGGCTAGAGGCTTCTTGGCTAGGAAGTGAGTCTTCTTCGCAGGACCATCCAGCTGACATGTGATGTTCCCTTTACATACTATCAAAACATAACCATAAGAGTGGGATTGGGGAGCAGCTCCTTAATATAGTTCCAGAGTGCCCCGCTGCAGCCAACCAGCATCATGCCTTCACCTCTGCACCTTTACAGGGCATTTGCCAAGAGGCAGCAGCAGTTGACGGCCATGAAGGTGATCCAGAGAAACTGTGCTGCTTACCTCAAGCTGCGCAACTGGCAGTGGTGGAGACTCTTTACTAAGGTGAGATGATAGAGTTCATTTTATGTAGATATCATTTTTTCATCTTCAAAGTAAGTATTAATCAGGAAATACCTCTCAGGTCAAGCCCCTGCTACAAGTGACCCGACAGGAGGAGGAAATGAGTCTGAAGGAAGAAGAACTCCAAAAGGCAAAAGAACAAGCACAGAAAAGTGAAACAGAGCTGAAGGAGATCGCCCTGAAACACACACAGGTCTGTAGCACTATACCACCTGTGTCAGAAGTACAGATGGGGACCTTGTTGTGTTTTAATCAGAAAACATCAGAATACTCTCTCCACCTGTGCGTAGCTCCTGGAAGAGAGGAACCAGCTGCAGGAGCAGCTGCAGGCAGAGACAGAACTGTACGCAGAGGCCGAGGAGATGAGGGTGCGTCTGGCTGCAAAGAAACAGGAGCTGGAGGAGATCCTCCACGAGATGGAGGCACGGCTGGAGGAGGAGGAGGAACGTAGTCAGGCCATGCAAGTGGAGAGGAAGAAGATGCAGCAGCAGATCCAGGTATGTTATTTAACTCATATTCACTGCTTGACAAGTTCACTTTTACTGCAGCAATCTTCCACGCTGGTTGTGGAAATCCACCATCCTAAATTATCTCATTCTTCAGGTGAGCAGCTAAACCAGTCAGTTGTTAGAGAGAAGTTCAATTGACTAGCAATTCCGTAGTATGTACAGATAAGTAAAAGATGTAACATTATGAAGTGATGTGTAACAGTGTCATGCAGGGTCAGTCATGTAACTAAATGATGCACATGTCTGGAGTTTCAAATAGGCTGAAAGAGGAGCTTACATTTTCTTTAGCCGTTGTGACTGCGGTACACCATGTGTGGTGCAGCTCATACATTTTACAGTGTTCAAAGATGTAACGTGCCCTGTAACGAGTGCCCTGGTGTCCTTAGGACCTGGAGGAGCATCTTGAGGAGGAGGAGGATGCCCGTCAGAAGCTGCAGCTGGAGAAGGTGACTGCTGAAGGCAAGATCAAGAAACTGGAGGATGACATCCTGGTAATGGAGGACCAGAACAACAAGCTGCTAAAGGTGAATACAAGTCTCTGGCCATACTCTGAATGGTGATTGTAGAGGTGTTGAAGGTAATATCAGACTAATAATATTTTTTGGCTAATTTAGGAGAGGAAGTTAATGGAGGAGAGGATAGCAGACTTCAGCTCCAACCTGGCAGAGGAAGAGGAGAAGTCTAAGAACTTGACCAAACTGAAGAACAAGCATGAATCCATGATATCGGAGCTTGAGGGTCCATATACGCTATTTTTGTGTTTCCAAATCAAAATTTAAATTCACCTTAAAAATCTTTCATTCCTCAGTGAAGACAATTGTCATCATTAATTGGGCATCTGTGTTAGTTGTAGTTGCATCTACATTTAATGTTATTTCAAACACAAGTGATAGATTATTAGTGAACAGTTGATGTCTCTGCAGTGCGTCTGAAGAAGGAGGAGAAGACCCGACAGGAGCTGGACAAGGCCAAACGCAAGTTGGAGGCAGAGTCCAATGACCTCCAGGAGCAGATTGCTGACCTCCAAGCCCAGATTGCTGAGCTGAAGGCACAACTGGCAAAGAAGGAGGAGGAGCTTCAGGCCGCACTGGCTAGGTGTGTCCTTAGGACTGTGCTAGCCCTGGAATTTATTGATCTTAATCAACATTTTAGTACTGATAGGATTTTCACAATGTTGTGGGAGGATATTGACAAAACATGGAAGATGCAGCTGCATTGATCAGATTGTCCGGATAATCTGTGCTGCTGTAGGCACATAGGTCTCGATGTCCTGCAGTAAGTCTTGTTTACTACCTAGTTAAGTTTTTTCAACAACAAAGCAGAAAAAGTTCCTTTTTGCTGAGATATAAAGATAATGGCTAGCTAGCTGGCTTACCATCTTAGAGCTATATCGAAACTTGTCGCCAGCATATGAGATATAACCATAACAGAAAAGAAAAAAGACATGAAAAAGGCATAAAAATAGAAGAAAAATATATAAACTGTAGCTATCTGTATTCATGCAACCATTGAAGTGGCATTCACAGCTGCAGTCAGCTGATGGAGCATTAACTGTGTTCGACTGTTCATGGCAGGCTGGAGGATGAGACAGCACAGAAGAACAACGCCCTGAAGAAGATCCGGGAGCTGGAGGGCCACATCTCTGACCTGCAGGAGGACCTGGAATCTGAGCGCGCCGCTCGCAGCAAGGCCGAGAAAACCAAACGCGACCTGAGCGAGGAGCTGGAGGCACTGAAGTCCGAGCTGGAGGACACTCTGGACAGCACTGCCACCCAGCAGGAGCTCCGGTGAGAACCCCTGTACACATGAGGCAGCATCAGCCCACATTATCTGCAATATCAGTTTGTGATTCCTTAGATAACATCAGCAATAATCCAGAAAAGAGAGAAAAACACACTCACATCTACAACTATATGCTAGACAAAAAATATCAATAGAAAAAATAGTTTGTACTCTGCTATAAGGCTCCCAAAAACTGTAACGTTGATTTGCACATAAACTGGACAACAATTTTAATCCTCAGGATTCTAATCAGATAGCACTTTATCCTGAGGAAGCTCCTTAACAAAGAAAACATGGTCCTGTTAATGAGCTGTGGCTGGACTAATTCCTGTTTAGGGTAGCATCAGTGTCCTGTACATAATCAGCCCAGTAAATGTGGAAATAAAACTTTCAAGAGGTGAATGAGCACTAATAATGACTGTTCTTTTTTAGATAGACTCCATTATAAGAGAATACAAAACGGTTGTGAAGATGCTGTCAGCATGTATGCACTGTAACCTGGGTGAACTTATGCAGGGCAAAACGAGAGCAGGAAGTGACCTTGCTTAAACGGGCCATGGAGGAAGAGGGGCGCGCCCATGAGGCACAGGTGCAGGAGATGCGTCAGAAGCACACGCAGGCTGTGGAGGAACTCACTGAGCAGCTGGAGCAGTCCAAACGGGTAAGAGCCTTCACTGACAAAGGATACTAATGAGAGCATGTATTTAATGTTAGTTCTCTGCAGGTCTTCAACTCTATGATGTTGAAACGGGTTAAACCATGTGTTTCCTTCCCTGTCTGTACTGCAGGTGAAATCTAACTTGGAGAAGGCAAAGCAGGCTCTGGAGAAGGAGACTTCAGAGCTGACTATAGAGGTGCGCTCTCTGACCCAAGCCAAACAGGAGGTGGAGCACAAGAGAAAGAAGGTGGAGGGTCAGTTGGTCGACCTGCAGTCTCGCTTTAATGACAGTGAAAAGCAGAAAGCAGAACTGGGAGACCGTGTTTCCAAAATCACCGTAAGTGCCCGTCAACTCCACTCAAAGTGGAGCTGGAAATGTTATCATTCAAATCAGTGAAGAATCAATGAATATAGAGATCCACAAGACCTTTATAAGCCTAAAATAGTGGGAAAAAAACCACACAGTATTAAACACACTTTTATCCCACTCTTCTCATTACAGGTGGAACTGGACAGTGTGACTAACCTTCTCAATGAAGCAGAGGGCAAAAATATCAAGCTTAGCAAAGATGTGGCCAGTCTGAGCGCTCAGGTTCAGGATGCACAGGTAATGGAACTGAGCGAGTATCTCATCATTCAGCATTTGTTATCTTTATTCTGTTTAATGGCTGTTGCTTGATAACCAATAAAAGCATTTTAAATAATTCATTAAACGCTAGCCATTACATTGCATTTACTTCACATTATATCACATTTACGTTCTCAATGATGACTGATGGGAGAGCTGTGTACTATGTACTCATGAAATCATCTTTGAATTCCTTATATCTTCTTAGGAGCTGCTGGCGGAGGAAACACGGCAGAAGCTGGCTCTTTCAACCCGTCTGCGACAGATGGAGGATGACCTCAACGGACTTCAAGAGCAGCTGGAGGAGGAGATGGAGGCTAAGAGGAATGTGGAGAGGCATGTCTCCACCCTTACTGTGCAGGTTAGCCATCTTGGCCACATCTGGTTGACTGAGTCTGTTGGAGAGACTGAATGAACAGATAGGTTTCAGATGAAAAAAATTAAGCTGGTGCGCAAAATTCAGATTTCAACTGCATTTCCTCCTGTCTTGCACTGAGTCTTGTCTTTGTCCATTCCACCAGCTGTCAGAATCCAAGAAAAAGCTGGATGAGTTTTCCAGTAACATGGAACTGCTGGAGGAGAGCAAGAAGCGCCTGCAAAGGGACCTGGAAGCAGCTAACACACAGTTTGAGGAGAAGGCCTCAGCCTATGATAAGCTGGAGAAGACAAAGAACCGCCTACAGCAAGAACTGGAGGATTTGCTGATGGACCTGGACAACCAGCGGCAGTTGGTCTCCAACTTGGAGAAGAAGCAGAAGAAATTTGACCAGGTCAGTCCTCACCAGGCCTGAAAAAAAAAATGAAGCGACAGAAATTAACCCCATATATGGTTCTCTTACCTCTGTATTTCTTCTTACCTGTAAATGTCAGATGCTTGCAGAGGAGAAGAGCATTTCTTCCAAGTATGCAGATGAGCGTGACCGTGCAGAGGCTGAGGCTCGAGAGAAAGAGACAAAGGCGCTGTCCTTGGCCCGAGCCCTGGAGGAAGCCCAGGATTCCCGTGAGGAGCTAGAGAGGGCTAACAAGGCCTTGCGTGCAGAGATGGAGGACCTTGTCAGCTCCAAGGATGACGTTGGCAAGAACGTGAGTCATTGTCTTACACAGATACTTCAACTTTTCACCGTAAATCTCAGAAAAAGCAGTTATTTACAGTTACTTACCATCATCCTTCTCTGTACTAATGATAACCAGTGCCAGTGATCTTTGTCTCAGATAACTGGTAACTATCAACAGCTTGTTTAAGCTTAAACCTTTCCCTCCATTGGTAGGTGCACGAGCTTGAGAAGTCAAAGCGTGGACTTGAAGCACAGGTGGAGGAAATGAAAACCCAGCTGGAGGAGCTGGAGGATGAGCTGCAGGCGGCTGAGGATGCCAAACTGCGTCTGGAGGTCAACATGCAGGCTCTCAAGGCCCAGTTCGAGAGAGACCTGCAGGGCAGAGATGAGCAGGGCGAGGAGAAGAAGAGGCAGCTGATCAAACAGGTATAGATTCCCGACACCTTCATATTCACAGTAATTCCAAAGGACTGAGTAAAGCGGATATCTTAGCATCCTTGACAAAATGTCCTAACTTTTTCAACCTGTCCCGTTTCATCTTCCCCCTTTCCATTTGGCTTTTTAAAATTCGTCCCTGTCCATTACAGCGTATGTGTGGTGTGGTTTCTAGGTCAAAGCTGATAGCCTCCAAGGCTTATGGAGAACTGTGTGTGCCCCTGTCAGGTACGTGAGCTGGAGACAGAGCTGGAGGATGAGCGCAAGCAGAGAGCCACGGTGTCTGCTGCCAAGAAGAAGCTAGAGGGAGATATCAAGGACCTGGAGGGTCAGATTGAAACATCTAACAAAGGTCGAGATGAGGCCATCAAACAGCTGCGCAAGCTCCAGGTAAGATGAGCGGAATGCTCAGAATGTCTGTTACATAAGGTGTCATATGTTGGTTTTCCCCACACCATTTTGACTGACTTGCCTTTCCCAGGCTCAGATGAAGGACTTCCAGAGAGAGCTGGAGGATGCTCGTGCTGCCAGGGAAGAAGTGCTAACCACCGCCAAGGAGAGCGAGAAGAAGGCTAAGAGTCTGGAGGCTGAACTTATGCAGCTCCAGGAGGTACAAAGATAGAGCGTATAATCAAGCTTCTACATGGCACAGAGTCAGTGCCTAGGCTTATTTGTGTGATTGTTTATAGGATCTGGCAGCAGCAGAAAGGGCACGCAAGCAGGCTGAAGCTGAGAGGGACGAACTGTCTGATGAGCTGGCCAGCAACTCCTCTGGAAAGTGAGTGTCACAGGAGGAAATCAATCAGGGGATCAAACAGGTACTCATCCAACACATGTCATACAGCAGCGTGTAACTGTGTCACATGTGCAGGTCTGCGCTGGCTGATGAAAAACGACGTCTGGAGGCTAAAATCGCTCAGCTGGAGGAAGAGCTGGAAGAGGAGCAGAGTAACATGGAGATCCTCAATGACAGGCTGAGGAAGAGCGTGCAGCAGGTAACACCATAAACAGAGGTCTTCCACTTGTTTTAATTCAGAGGTTCTCTCAATTGCAAACTTTAGGAGACTCACCGCAACCTTGCCTTTCTTCCTCCTCACTCACTAAGGTGGATCAGCTGAACAATGAGCTTCAAGCAGAGCGCACCACATCTCAAAAGAATGAGAGTGCACGGCAGCAAATGGAGAGGCAGAACAAGGACCTGAAGGCCAAGCTGCAGGAGATGGAGAACCAGGTCAAGTCCAAGTTCAAGTCTTCCATCTCTGCCTTGGAGGCCAAAGTGCAGCAGCTGGAGGAGCAGCTGGAGCAAGAGAACAGGTAATGTACAACCAACCCAGGAACATGTCTCCACAGCCTACCTCAGAGCAGCAACTCTTCTGCACAGTCCATATGTATGCATAACCATTATGCTCATTCCATGTTATCACTGTTAAACACATTACCTTTGTGCAGAGCGTGTGTGTGGTTGCGTACTGGAAATATGCTCCTACAAGTGTTTTGTAAATTTGTATTGATTAATCCCTGTAGGGAGAAGCAGGCCAATGCCAAGAGCATGCGCCAGAAGGAGAAGAAACTGAAGGACTTGATGATCCAAGTGGAAGATGAGCGGAAACAAGCAGAACAGTACAAGGAGCAGGTACACCATTGTCTGCCTCTGCATGGCACACATTACAACAAGGATTTTTTTTGAATATCAGAAATGTAATGCAACTAAAGCTAAATTTCTTCATGTAGTCTTTTGGATAAACTTATTAAGCACCCCCCCTCCCCCCAGTATGGCGTATGTGTGGTAGTTATACACTCAGAGCGAACTGTGGCAGACCAAACCTGCTTCTATCCTCCTGCCTCCTGCTGTGTAAGCGACATGGCCGTTCTGCTCCACAGGCAGAAAAGTCCAACACGCGGGTGAAGCAACTGAAGAGGCAGCTGGAAGAGTCAGAGGAGGAGTCCCAGCGTATAACGGCTGCTCGCAGGAAACTGCAGAGGGAGCTGGACGAGGCCACAGAGGCCAATGATGCCATGAGCCGAGAAGTGAACTCCCTCAAGAGCAAACTCAGGTAGGAGAGCAAGGGCCTGTGACAGGGCAGCGTGGTCCAGCAGACCTCTCTCAGCTGTTACTGTTTTCACTCAGTGGAGGATATTTGACTACAGTATTGAATATCAGCTCACTGTCCTTGACTGTGTATAATTGGGACCCAATTCATATACTTATTTTTTTACCGTGTGCTTCTAATTGACTAAACCCCAGTGAGGACCTCCCATTCTGCCCTCAGTACTGCTCATGGACTCTAGAAATTCTGTGGAATGAGTAAGCACTAACAACAAGACACAACCACATGTATCACTCAAGGATCTTTACAAAAAGAACATTCCTCTGCCTGGTTTAGTGTCATAGAAAGACTACACAGCATTGTATTGGTCAACAGCAGTCATTTTCTTTCCCTTCTACATTTGACGGATTAAACCAAGGGGTACACGTAAGTATGACGCTTGGCTGTTAGAGGGTAGGTGTGCTTGTTATTTGTGTAATCCTCGTCTGTCTACCCAACACTGGCCTGTCCAGGCTTGCCTCGAACACCAGAAACCAAGCCCTGTCTGTCTTTATTACAGAGGCAATCAGGAGTCTGCGCAGTGACGTAGCAGGTACATCTGCTTTCAGAAGCTGCCTCATTACAATGGCTTTTCCCCTTCACTTATCACTATCTATTTTTCTCATGCTTCTGCCTGAAAGAGTGGAGTTGAAATATGGTTAATGCCTTGTAGTACCAAGCAAAGGTTATGAGAGCAGAAAAGTCACAGAAAACAAAGTGAAGCAGGTAGCGCTTCACCTTGCAAATGTTACATGTGGCCTCCTCTATGTGACCATGTTTCCCTCTATTCTGAAAGCTTGGTTTAGTGCCCTAAACCAAACTCATTTTCCTGTACCGGGAGCCAAATGAGTCAAAGTTAACCCGCCTGCAAGTAACAGCATCATCACCTCCTTAACCATGCCTCCCAATACCTACCAAGTGATATACTCTTAACTTAGTGTTCTGCATTTAGGTTTTTATATGCAGTTCATTTTATTGCTATACAGCAATTCCCACTTTTTGAAACACAGCTGCACTTGGAACTTTCACAAAAAACATGATTTTTTGTGAAAAATAATTTTATAGTGTGGTTTTATACCCCTAACACTGGGGCTAAGGTACTTACAGTATGACGTTTAACTGGTATCATTTCTAAAACAAACTGGAACACTTGGCATGAGTCAGTCAGGGAGCAATATTGATGTTCCTCCAGCAGGAAGAGGTCAGGTAAGTGGTAAGAGAACATAAATATCTAACTTTGGCTGACTCATATAAAGGTTTTGTTTTAAAAGTAAGACCTAAATTTTGTCCTTTGTTCTGAAATACTAACCCAAAATGTGGAACACATTTTCCATCTCATCACTCTTCTTTCCAGCATTTATTTTTATTTTATTCAGTGATTACAGTGAACATTTGGAAGTACTTGGAGTGCCAGTAATGCTTTTAAAGCTTATTAAGTAAGCGTAGGGGTTCTGTTAGAGCTGCTTGGTATGAGCAGGGCCTGGTGCACCTCTGAAGGATGGAACCCAGCTACATGTTACTAAAGTAAGATGTAATCCTCCAGCACTTGCACTGAGAGAACGGGGCCTCTCATTTGATTGCCGTTTCCCCCCTCTGGTCCTCACCTGGATGTCTCTGTGGATTTTCAGACGTGGAAACGAGCCATCCTTCAGCAGCACACCAAGGCGTGTTGGTGGAGGGGGCCGGAGAGGAGTGATCGAGAACACCGACGCTTCCGAAGAGGAGGCAGACTCACAGGGTGACTTCAATGGAACCAAGGCTGATTAGAGGAGCACATGCATTTGTTCTTTGGTCTTACATTCTGATGAATTATTCCATATATTACCAGACAGATCTGCTTATCAGTCAAAAAATTAAATAAAATCTTCTCAATTTTTCAACCACAGCCAAGCACTGCAAACTAAACGGGGTCAGTCTCGATACCGGCCACTAGCTGACTGCCACATTGTGAAGCCATTTTATGTCATACCTATGAAACAGAATTGCAAAAAAAATAATGCATTCAGCTGCTGAAATCATTGCTTCTGATTAGTTCAGTGTTGGGTGTTGGAAATTTTGGTTTGATTTGCTGTTCTGTGAAGCACTTTTTTGAGCTGCACCCTCAAATTACAAGCCCTTTATTAATTATACATTTTCATGCTTGTAGTGAACTTTATGGTCTCAGACCCAATGCTGCAGTTTCCTGCTTTTGCTTGGAAGCAGCCTTTATGAGGCTGTCCTGTCTAATCATAAAACGACTTCACAAGTGGCCATCTTTTCTTTTTTGCCCACATAAATATTACATTTTTCTTTAAGCATCTTCTCTAAAGTTAAAATCAGGGAACTGATCAAAGATTTCAACATTTAGGCCATTAAAAATAGCAACACCAATAAAGATGTCCCATTTACAATTTAATGATTTGATTGCAGGATTATCCAAAAGTAGAATCCTGTTCCTACCCAAATTAACAATTAAAAAGGCATGCCATCATCTAAATTAATCACAATTATCAGCTAAATGTTTTATGCTGTTTTTCACCAGACATTTTCATTGTTGGGCATGCTGCAATATATGCATCTTGGCCTGGTACTGCACTGTACCCATACATTTTTATAGGATGTAGCACCATATTGTCAGTTTCGTAATCCAAGCTATGAAGTTGATAGGCAGAAAAAGCTCATCTCAATTGACACAAAGCCAGAAAAGGCCCCTGAATTTCTCCTCTCAACAGGAATATTGTAAAATGTCACCATCAATGCATTTTGTCAGTTTAAGTGACCTTAATGAGACATTTAGTTAATATACAAAAAAATCTATTTTTTCCAGTTATACCACAAATTCATGCACTGGTCACTAGTAAGTTAATGTATCAATCTGAATAGGCTAACCTTTTTGTAACTCAATTGACGTTTACATGTCATTGATATACATTTGTGAAACCACTTGCACGTGAAATAAAAAGTGTGTCCACACAACCTAACCAGTGTTTACGTTCTTCCCCATCTCTGTCCATGCTCCCCACGCTCAAAGTCACCAGCAACATCACAGTAAAAGACACTGCAATTTGCACAGTCAAGAATGTTTTTAATGTACACATTTCAATACAAAATGTTTGCAATTCAAACTGCCCTTTCAAGATACCACACCTCAGGTCAATATTGGAAAACCCAGACCATAGATGTGTTGTGGTGTGGATGCCACACACACAATGCTCTCACCCTTTTTTCACTAGGCATTTGCTGAGCAGTTATTCTGATCAGCTGCACAAAACACGAGCTTCCGTACCTGCCTGGCCCTTGTAACAGATCCACAGAATAATCCACAGAATACCCCAGCCTTACTTAGAGCTGTCACCACCTACACTGATACTTACATTGCAAACAGTGCAAAGAACAAATCTGCCCCTGAGCTGCATCAGGCCTATATAACAACCCCTTTAACATAACACCTAGTCTTTATTAGTACCCTTAAAGGAATGTGGAACCTAATGTAATGTGACTCAAAGTATACATTCTCCATTTTTAACATAAAATGCACAAATCCTTCACTGAAGTATTCAAATGTCCTCATTTCAGAAATATCAAATTGTTACTCTTTTCTGGGAGAGAAAAATGTTTGAAACAGATATTCCCAAAGTTCAGAATACACTATAGCATTAGGTCAGCAACAACATTGACATTTTGCTTCCACTGTTAAAGAGCAGCAGGTTTTATCCTCAGATAATATCTTCAGTGCTTCACATTCAGCAAACCCAAACTAACTCCTGTACATTCACAATTTGTAAGTACTTCCTAACTGAAGAAAGAAAGCATTTGTGTACTATCCTAATAAAAAAGATGAAACAAAATTAAATCAGTAGTTTCTAATGCAAGCAACACTAGTCTCCTGTAAACACAGACAAAAGAAACATACCTGCAAGCATGGTTTTCTTTATAGTTAATTTTGTAAATTCAAGATTAGACATGGCCTGGGCATTTTGTAACATAGTAAGACAAAAAAAGCTGCTTTCTTCAGATCTGGTGACTTGGCCCGGGAATACAATTATTTTAAATCACAGAGGACAAAATCCACATACAGAGCACAGAATGACAGGCTGACAATTTGCCAATCCAACACCCTACAGATTACATTAAACCTTTCATCCCATTAGGAAAACTATCAACTCCATTTTCAGTGGATTAGAAAAACCCTGACAAATGACTTCCTATTTCATAACACTTCTGATCTAATACATACAGTCCTATAAGAGCTGTTAAGGGGCCAGAATGTAAAATGTTAATATATGTGCTACAGTAATTTAACATCCTGGTTAAATGCTGGTTTCACGCTACCCCCCCCTTCAAGTATTCTAAAACACTTTCCAGTTAATTATTTGGAAACATACAACCTCACTGTAAATCAGTGTCGTATCTATGATATTTCCTTATGTGCCCCTTCACTACGCTATAAATAAAATGTCATCCTCAGATCCCCATACAAACCTGTTGATGACCTTTTCAGTATTGACACTGGTAAGTATGTTACTGAAGTCAAGTCACTTTTACTCCACAAGGTGTCAGGGTTGAGTCATTCTGAAAAGGGTTGGATAAGATTTTTAAAAATTGGTCAGAGATGTCCAACTCAGATTTACTGAGAAAGAAGCAGGGTAACCACACCTTGAACCTGTACAGATCATACACAATACAAGAGCTTTATTCATTTGGGTATTCAGGTTGTTCTGTGCAAATCATGCTACTGCGAGAACTGCTTTGAAGGCCAGAACAAACTTCATTCATTCCCTTGTATCAGATTCAAGGTCTGAGTACCCCTACAAATGTTAACTTATGTTCTCAAATTGGTATTAACATCTATGGTGTCAGTGTTTCACACAAGGCTGTTTTAAGGGGCTGGTGGCGTGCAATTCCATCTCCACACCAACAATCTGAGCAGGCAAGAATTTGGCTTCACAAAAAATGGAGCCAAAATGAATGCAGTAAAAGGTTGGTGCTAGATGAATACAATCCTATTTTCTGTCTCTATCAACATGGCATGAATAAGTGTTTTGTGTACAGGCTGTGCTCCTCACTTAAGTAAAGCCAAAGCAGGAAGTGTTCCCATTTGTTGTGCATTTTCTTGTGATTCTCTCTCTCTTAAACACACAACACACACAAACTTCAGTTTCACTGGTGAGAGCCCTCAGAGAGCAGCAATGACCTCTCAATCACTACATTGATAGCATAGGCAAGTTAGAGAGAGAGGGTGTTAAGTTGAAAGCATGTGGGCCTAAAAACCTCTGAGAACCTAACCCTTCATTAGATGGGATGGGACAGTTCAATGCTCATTAAAAGGCAGCAGCGGCTAAATGCTAATTACTGAGAGGCTCCACTTCTCGGCTATTGTTACTCCCAACAAAGAAGGACAGCTGGAAGCAGATCCTGGGGTGAGGGAGGATAACAGATTATTGCAGGGCAAGGATATCTCAGCTCTTCCATCCTGTTCCAGTGGAAGTTCTTTCAGCGGAAAGGGTCTGTGGAGTGAGACGGTCTGAATCAAGCCTGTGGTGGTGTGGCCAGGAGAACTGAGGCTTCTCAGGCCATGGTTAAACTGCTGGAGTTTAGGGGGTAAGGGGAATTAATGCAGCATAGCCTTCCATAAGCAAAGCTGGGCCAGCCAAGTCTGTCGTGGGGAATGTGGGTGTGGGGTGTGATCTCACAGCAGAATCTTCACCACCCCCTGTGGAGACTGGGTTGCCTGGGAGGCAACATTAGAGGATGCAGGACCAAAGTCCAGCCGCTTCACCAAGCTGCAATATAAAACCAATCTTCAGCAATGGTAAATTACTCAAAAGTGGTGACATCCAGTTACAATTAAGTGAATGGGAATGGAATAGTTATAGACAAAGACTTTAAACCACAATGATCTTGAGGCTATTCAAAGGCAGATATGTTACTGCATGAAAGTTTGGAGGAAACAAAGTCAGAGTCCCACCGATATAAATTTGGAACAGTTTTGTTCTGATGGGAAATTACTGTCGAATATGCCTTGAGGTTCTGTGACTTGGCTTTTATCCAAAGACGGTTGCTAGTAAATGACACTTTCAGGGAAGTCACAAAAAAACTACTTTGACTCGCAGAGGACACAAACTCCATCTGGGACAATCAGAGCTTTGTTTTGTTCAGACAATACAACTGTTCATGCAAGGCTTCCTTTCCTTCCCTGACTGACACTAGGAGAGTGGCTCTGAGTAAGGTGGACTTACTTCATTCTGAATTCCTCAACTCACTGCTGCATTAGCGCCTCCTAGGGACTTGTCAGGTGCCCTTACACTTTTAAGTTGTTGTAAGTGAGATGCATCCAATTAGACTCTTCCGTCATTAGACTCTCCTGTAGTGCACTGTGGGACTTGTTTAAATAGCTTTGTGTAAATAGCCTTTTTAACCCTTGTATGTAGCACGCGTGTTACATTACATGGTCCATTATGTTTTCATTAGCGTTATTAAGCTTCTCATAGTTTTCACTGCCGCATTTGTTATACCTTTTAACATTAAATTGCTGTTTCCTCAAAGCTAACATCAGCTAGAATTTTTCCAATCTAGTGTTCTAATCGCACTGGTTTGACTGTACACGCTAAACGGCTAATCACACCAGTGTGACCATACGGGCGAAAGAGTTATTACAGTATTATTATTGTCATTTAGCAAATACTCTTATCAAGAGTGACTTACAGTCAAAACAAACATTTCATTTCTTGCATATTCATGGTTAAAACAACAAATAGTTACTAGTTAAATAGTTACTACTACGCTATTCATCACCTTTCGTCAGCAGTAAGTCATCCATGTAGCCTTGGTGGCTACCTCACAAAACAGATCCTGAGCATTAAGCTGTGGGATGATGTTTGTACTGATAGATCTACAACCGGGCCAGAGACCTTGCAGACCAGTAAAGCTGGTAATTGTGTATGCTAGTGTAGGACTGCATTAAGGGTATTGTTTCATCTTTATGTGACGGTAGGTTTTAAAATTTAAAATAAAAAAAAAAGGTTTCTTCACTGTCAAGCCCTGAGGTGTACGAATGTCACTGTTAGCTGATGCAACTGCGCCAGCTTTGCTCAAGTAAATTCATGTGTCGGCACCAACAACAAGTAAATACCAGGAGGCTCAACATATTCTCTTAACATGGCAGGTGAACAGAACTCCATGCCCAGTTGGATCCCTCACCCCTTCTCAAACAAAGGCAGGCTCCTGGTGCTGGACAGGTTTTCAGGACCCTCTTGCGGTGCTGTAGGTGTCACAGGACCAGCAGTGAGGGCCGCTCTGCCTGGCGACTGATCATACACAAAATCTCGACAGGAGGCCAGCTTCGATTCCAGGTTCTGAAACGACAGATCAACACACTGTGGAATGAGACAGTCACATTCCCTTGCCAGAGGACAAAAGCATTTCCTAGAAATAAATTTCCTAGAAATACTTCTATGCATATGTACTCAGTACCAGTAAAGTTTCAATTGGAGCTCTGTTCATGCAGATGGCACAGTTATACAACAGCCACATGGTAGACACATAAAAGAACAACTGCACACAAATAATTTGGTTATTCTACATGTTGCTGGAACAAGTCTAAAGAAGCTGCGTCATCTTCAGGCATGGCTGATCTTACCCCCACTTTCCTCAGAAGCTCTCCGACAATGTTGAGAGCAGAGATGCGGGCAGATGTAGTGAGGGGCGTTCCAGTCAGGCCATCACCTGGACAGACACATTGCAGTTAGCACACTAAAATCTTCCACAGGATAGACTGCCTTGGCTTTATTACCTACTATTGAGTTTTAAAACAGGCAAATGTTTTAACCGCTGGTGTATATGCAAATCTTATCTGTGGATGAAAAGCTTTGTTGTTGACCCATAGCAATGTCACTGTTAGTCATCAAGGTTGCTGCTGCTGGGCCAATGAGACAGTGTGGTGTCTCACCTCTACGGTAGGAGGCCGGGGGGGTCGCGAACGCGCTGTTTGACTCGCGCTGTCCCGAGGGGGTGGCTGGGTGGGAGGGGAGGCCAGACTGGGGGCGGGACAGCGGTTCGGTTTTGTCTGTGTCCTTGGACGGACCGAGGGACGGCCGGCGCTCCTGCTTCTGCTGCACCGCCAGCTCCTGACGCAGGTCTGCCACGTGGACCGCAGTAACAGGCACAACACATCAGATCCCTCACACAAAAGCACCATTCAATTCAGCGGCTGAGAAAACCACACTCTGTCTGGTATCTAAACCTCATCTAGCTGAGCTAGTCGACAGAACTGTCTTTTACTTAGTATCACCACACAAAATATCTCTCAATGGTGGCCATCCTCCCCCTTCCCGCACCTCTGGCCTCATCCTTCAGCCTCTGCACAGACTCCAGCAGGTTCTCCTTTTCATCCAGCTCGCTCTCCAGGAAGGCATTCCTCTCGATCACATGGTTCATGCGCTGCTCAAAGTCCTCCAGGGACATAATGGTGGCCCTGATCGAGGGAGCAGCAGCGAGAGTCAGAGAAACAAGCAAACAACCCAGCCATTATAAATTTGGAACACTGAACCGGCCTGTCTGGTGTCTGTTATAATTTGGAGAGGCAGTGAAGAATGGGCTGACCTCTTGGCTCTCTCCAAGTCATCATTCGCCTGTTCCAGTTCTCGGATATACTTCTGCAAATGGTCTCTGACAGCAGTGGTCTCTGCTAGATCTGCCTCAAGGGTGGAGATGTGTCTGAAAGCTTCTGACTGCTGGGTCTCCAGTCTCTCCTAGAGGGGTTCGATATACGATATACACCGCAATTAAAACACTGACAATGAAATGGAAGGGTAACATCCCACACTCAGTCACTGTGAATGCTCTCATTTCCTTGTCATTCTCATGCCCACCTAGGTGGAATCTGGTATACACTTTTTTTTTGAAGTACAAACCAGTTTTTGAGTCCCACAACTTGAGATCGTACAGAGACAACCCCCCCTCAGCCGTCACCGAACGGCACTTCCCGCACAACCGGGAATTCACTGGTTTCATTATTCCCCGTTCCCCTCCGGACAGCAGAACAGAAATAGCTGTCAGCTGCTTCCTCGCCTCTGAACAGCGTCTCTGTTGGTGGCCGCCACCATGAATCAGCGATTGTATTCGGGCCTGCGTGGCGCACTCCATAGCTGACCCCACACAGCTATCGACTGCTGGTCTGGCCCCCTTTATGTTACTGCTGCAGTGCACGTCCCCAGAACATGCTTTTCACAGTCTCACCAGCAGTCCACCACAGACAGCAACCCTTACTACACCAAAACAGTAATGGCAATGACCTGGAAAAAAAATACTTCTATATTAGAAAGTCCCAGTAGTAAAGTAACTATGTGCTCAGATCTAATTCAGTCAGCCAAATGACAAACTTCAGTACTTATGACCCTGGTCATGACCCTGCCTTTGAATAGCCACCCATGAAACATATGTGACCTGTCATCAGGAGTGCTGCAGGTGGTGGTGGGGGGCTATACCTTGTAGCTCTCCAGTTCCATGCGTAAACGGTTGTTGTGTGACAGCAGCTCCCGGTTGCGTGCCTCGCACTGCTTCAACTCCGTCTCCAGCTCCGCCTCGTAGTCACGACTCATCTGCTGGAACTCCTGCAGCTCCTCCTGGGCTGCCTCTGCACTGCAAGGACACAAAGCAGAACTCCTGTTGGCTTAGCAAGCCACCATACACGCAACCCGAAAACATGCACAATTATTCTGCGCTAATTGCTTTATTTTCGGGCTACGGCAAATCATTAACCAGACATGGTTCCTTACCTCTGCTGCAGTTTAGCAGCCTGTTCCTTCCAGTAATTCAGCTCCTCCTCTGTAGAGGCAAACTTTATTGGCTTGGGTTCTCCCATGTCTTGTTAGAAATTTTGGATGCAAGGGACGTCCAGCGCCTACGAAAGAAAGAGCGTCATTTCCACTTAATGAACACAATTAGGTAGTGATAAACAAAATATTCTGCGTTAAACAATGGATTTAAGTGTCGACACAGACATATTTGCGGTAACGAATTAACTAAGAGTTGATAGAGCCAGATTCACTATTTTTCAAGCAGATTTTATCGATTATTTATAAACCCATTAGAGAAACTATGGCTTGTTTAGATGGCCGGTTACACAGGGCAAAATCTGCTTGTTTAGGATACGTATTGTTACCCTTTAAACAACATGCTTTAACATTACCTCTACAAGCAATGGACCAGCTATCTTCATTCAAACAGGATGCAAGATAGCCAAGTCGTAGCATCTGTTTTCCCGAGACCTGACACTACACTGAACACGTCCGATGTTCTACTTTAACTAACCAGACCGTCCCACAAATTCTTACGTTAACCACTTAGCTAGTTAGATACCAGTTATTTAGCTAACGCGATAAGTTTGGGTGTTCGCTGTCCCTTGCCTGGCAACCAACGGCCGGCTCGGATCATGATCACCTCGCGTTGTAATAGACTTTTTATCGCCGTGTATAGGTTCAGATTATTGACCTTCATGATATGAGACAGCTATCTTTACAGAATTTACGTTAGCCAATGCATTTGGCTAACGCGGGCTATTTTAGCTGGATCTAGGAAACACCAAGTGTATCTTGCTTCCCCAACATTCACCACTACACTTCTAATACAAGAATCCCAGATTATGTCGGTGTCGCCTGACGAAACACGGAATGGCCTTGCTTGAACGACAATAATTCTCACTGGCTATCGTTAGCTGGCAACCCAATCATTTAACAGGCTTGCAAAAGATTAGCTGGCTAGCTAAATCCATGTAACTTCAAACAAATATGCGAACTAATGTAGCTATACCATGAAACTAACAAGTAACATTCAGCAGCTCTTAAAAATACATTCGCACCTTGCTTCATCACGATGTCAAACAGCCACCTAGCTGGCAATCATGAATAGAGAAAAACAAACTTGGGGCACCTATACTAGCTGATTGTCTTGCTCTTGTTCTAGTTTAGGTAACTAGCTAGCTAAGATGTGGTGGGCTTGATGCAAAATCCATAAAACAGTAGCTAGCTAGCAAGACTGACAGCTTAACTAACCAGCTGTAAACAACCAGGACTTGCCAGTTGGTGAGCTACATGAACATGGCTAGTTGGCTAACATGTCATACGTCTCCATACACAAAACCTAAATTAGTTCCTTGCTTGCTAGCGAGCACCGATTCATGGTCTTTATCACTAGGTTAGCCCATCAAAGTATTTAACACTAGGTATCCAAATCATAACTTAGTGTTAGTTGTTAGTCTGTGCAACTAGCTTTCATGCTCACCAAATATGCAGTCCGCGATAATTCTGCGTTCGGATCTTCCGTTCTGGTTTATATTACCTTCATGATATGTAATAAGCAGTATATCAAACAATTAGCCAGTCCAAAATAAGACAGAGTCTGCCAATTTTCGCTACTTAGCTAACGTCGCTAGCTGGATGACTAGCTGCTCAGAGTACCTACACACTGTTCAAATCCAAACCGTTCTAAATTCAATCCTACTCTGTAGTCGTGCACGATTGGTCGGCAAGCAGTTACAATCCGTCCCACCATACAAGTTTAAACCTATCGGGTTCATCGCCTGGCTGACGTATTAGCAGGGGTATGGTTTCTGACCACCAGGGCACCAGGGTTGTACGCGCACTGACGTGAAGGTACAATAACGTATTGATTTAATCCTTTAACATATCCGTGTTATTCTTAGTCTTGCATTAGCTATGAGCAATTGTAACGTGAAGGACATGTTTCAAGTTGAATTGTGAGATAAATAGCTAGTTTTAAACACAAAAATTGAAACATTTTACATACATTTTGAAATCTATCCCTTTCAAATCTTTTATATTAAAGGGTCTAACCATCAGTTCTCTAGATGATGTAATAATAAATGGCAATAAATGCGACGGTGAGGAGGTCTACGACTCTGTGTGGGGAGGTCTTTAGGGACCTTAGACTCTTTTATGTATTGTTTTATTTGTCAAAACATTATATGTTGTACAGCAGTTTGTGAAATGTTTCGGATGGTTATCAACATTATCTTATTCACTGATGAAAACATGAAGTACTATATGAAATGTACTGGAAGAAATACATCAAAATAGATTCAGGTTTTGCGACAGTTGCGGTAGTGTTGGTGGCTTATCTAGGTTAGAAAACGGCTCTGGTTTCCAAGGAGACAGTGAGGAGAAAGAGAGCCTCAGGAGGGAAGTGGCTAGCTAGATGTGAAGAAATAGAAGGCGAGAGGGGCAGGTAAATAATGAGAGGATGAATGTTGTATTTCGGAAAGGGAATAACCGTTAGAGAGGGGGGAGTTTGGATATTTACTCTGACGGAACGGGAGGCCCAAACAACAACGAGAAAGTTATAGCAGAGAAGATTGTTAACAAGTTAACTATGGTGTAAGAAGCGCAAGGTATCTAGCTACGCTTGTTACTTAACCTTAGCTAGTTAGCGAATGATGCCTTTCGGAATTTGGATGGAACCGTGCAATCACAAATGCGTCCAGCTAGCTTTCTTGCAGTTAAAGTTGTGGGCCGACACCCTTGAAAGCTTGCTGAGGGAGCTTGCGTAGCTGGCTAGTATGTGTAATGTTTGATTTTGCTCGGTAGCCGCTGCTATGATAGGTGACTGGCTAGCTAACAAGCTAACCATTTACTTGAGCTCATTTAAGCAATCAGGTGCTAGCTAGCTAGTTGACTATCGCAAGCGCGTTGAATTTACGGTGTTAGCGTGCTAACGGTGGTGACTGATTGTTGTTGCTGACCGTAGCCAGGTACCTTACGTGCTAGGTAGATAGCTAAGTAGTTTTATCTAAATAGTGTAAGGCTAATGATTTTCTTGTGGTGGAATCATGAGTCAATGAGGAGTAACAGTATTAGCCAGCCTAGAATATTTTAACCATTGACAGATCGTAGTATGTCAACGTAGCCAATTAGTTAGCTATGTAGCTTATAGGTAGCTAGCCATTATTCAGAAACACATTATTGCTAACGTTTGCCACAGTGCAGCAGTATCAGGTAGCATGTTGGCTAAGCCCTAAGAGTTTTTTTCTCTCAAGGGAAGCATGAGAGAGAAGACAGACGGGAGAATGGTGAAGGCCCCCGAAAGATTGTATGATGGAAGGTTTGGGAAAGGAAAGTTCCTTTTGCAGTTCTAGACCCTTCCAATGGTTCGACCACGCAGAGAATGAAGCCCCCTCCAGGTGGAAACTCTCCGATTGCTTTTCTTCCTTTGAACAAACCACCCCTCTTGCAGAGAAACAGGTAACGTTAGAGTAACCACTTTCACATCATTTATGTGGAAATCAGCAAGGATGAACGAAACGCCAGGGGTTGTTGGTTTCCTGATTAATATTACATGACATTACATTACATGCATTTAGTAGGGGCTCTTATGCAGAGCGACGTCCAGCACAACAGAACATAAGTGTATCCATTCAAGTTAAATGAGCAACAGTGTAAGACTAGGCTAACAACACTCCCAGACCAGTATAGTCCCAATATAGTGTTTTTCTTTTAATATATATGAGGGGGCATGGTGTTACATGCTAGTGAACTTGTGACGTCAATGGAGGTGGGGGACAGTTAAATCGGGATCCGTAAATTTGATGTCCATATTTATGGCATTAGAATTTGAAAATTGAAGTAAATGGAAGTTGCAAGGATAAATCTTTAGATGCTAGAGGGGCATATACAGAGTGGAATCAAATTAATGGCTGGTTGGCACAATTTGTTTATGACATTGAGTAGAAATATAAATTTTGTGATTTATTTTATACCTAATGCACATGTTCCAGTGCAGTTTCCTTTATACCTGTTTATTGTTGTTGTGTTTACTCTGTTACTACAAAGTAGTTATTGTAACCCACAATTTATGTTGAAGAATCACAGAAAATTAACCATGTAGTTAGGAGTTTCAAACACATCTACAAATGATATATTTTACCTAATGGTATTTTATGTTCTATGTTTGGGTCAACTGAGTTAACTTATTTAAAACTATAAAACTGCATCTTTGTCAGTTCAGATAAGTGTTACCATTTTTATAAAGATTGGCAATAATGTGGCAATGCTACAACAAGTTTAAAAAGGTACTGGGAGTGTTGTTCATACCATGGCAATAATTTCATATCAGCTTACCAAAAAAATGTCTACAGAGTAGAAATAAAAATAAAATACCTCTTTTAGTTTCAGAACTTTTGACAAAGGCTCATAGTCAATCCACCATAGTGGTCTTTTTGTGGTGGTGTTGATACAGTGAGGCTCTTAATCAAAAGAATGTCCTTGGTTGCATGGAGTGCAGTACAGACCTTACAGATGGCAAGGCTGCTGGCATCTGTTTAGTAGCTGTTGCCAAAGAACAATGCTCCTTTCCCCTCTATAGTTAAAACAGAATTTTAAAACATTCCTTTTCTCTTGTCCCTCCAGAAAGACTACATGGAAAGCAGAAAGCCTGTGCTGGACCTGAAGGATGTTCCCCCTCCACCCCCACACCATGCAGCTTCCAAACCCTTTCCCCTCGCTCCCCTCCCCAACCCCCCTCCGTGCCTCCAGACGCAGGCGCAGGAATCCCTGCAGCAGCAGCAGCAGCCGGGCGCCCCCAATGTAAGCGTGTGTACTCGCTGTGACGGGAGCCTCCAGCTCCAGCACGGCGCTGACCTCCAGCGCAGCAGGGCCCTGGGTTGTGGTGGTGTCGGTGGTAGTGGTGTCCCCCTGCACATCCCCAAAGCTCTCGAGATCCCGAACGGCAGGCTCACGTGCCAGGTGGGCCCTGCCCTGCACCCTCCGTTCGCCGAGGTTCGCGGCGTGGGGAGCTGCGACCTCCGGCTGCCCTCGGTGGCCACCTCGCAGCCCCTTGCGTCTCACCAGCACCTGCCTTGCTGCTCTGGGCCACTGCGACCGCTGCAGTCCTTCCCTCCGGTTCCTCTGACCTGTAGTCAGGCCAAACTCCTCCCCTCTGCTCCCTCTGTCCCCGCCCCCCTGCATGGGGGGTGCTTAGTCTCCTCTGGGTACTATCCCTGCAGTGTGGATTACACCCCTGGAGCCAGAGGGGACCGGCACTTCCCAACACGTGGTGACCTCTCCTCCTCCTCGTCACATATTTGCACCAATCCTTTGCACCTAAATGTTGAACACACAGTTTGTCTGAAGGGCATGCACTACTGCAGAGAATGTTTGCGAAAGGTTTGTACATTTTCATTTCCATTTCAGTCTGACTTGTTTAATAGCTTTCTAAAACTGTTATCCATTTATATATGTGTGTGCTTGTTGGGGCATTTCAGGTATTATACCTTACTTTTATGAGATTTGGAGGCCCTTATATGTGGAGTTATGTTATTCCAGCGTAGTGAAATCTCTAAACACAAAGTAACCAGCATCTATAGTGTTGAGTACCTATATGGGAGGCTTAAGAGTATATTAGAGTGATGAAGATTTAAAGTGAAGGATGAGCGGTATAATTTGATCCTTCGTACTCTGTCTCTCAGCCTGGCAGAGAGCTGGTCTCAGACACGGAAAAACTGTGGCCCAGCATGCCACAGCTGCCTGCCCAGTCTGTCCCTATGTGCAATGGCTGTGGGGCCCCTGGAACATCTGCCGATGGGGTGCTGCTGCTGGGAGCCAACCTAAGCAAACCCAGCCAGAAACACGGTGACTCTTCCTGCTTTATTCAGGGGTGTTGTGTGGTGTTCAACTAAATTTCTACCCAAGTATCAGGTCATAGTTTGGAAGAAGGTGGAAAGAACAGGAGGTTGACTGTCTTCTTTGCCTGCCCCTGTGGCCCAGGATCCCCCGAGAGCAGTGGGCAGGAGAACCTGCCCCCTGTTGGCGTGTTCTGGGACATTGAGAACTGCTCTGTGCCTAGCGGTCGGTCCGCCGTCGCCGTCGTGCAGAGAATCCGCAGCCGTTTCTTTCAGGGTCACCGGGAAGCAGAGTTCATCTGCGTCTGTGATATCAGCAAGGAGAACAAAGAGGTCATCCAGGAGCTCAACAACTGCCAGGTACTGAACGAGGGAAGAGGCTGTTTCAGGGTGCATTTGTGGACATTGAGCTGAGCACGGCAGGTTGTCACATGGCCGTCTTGGCTGTTGAACTGTTGTGCTTGTTTGAGCATGTCTTTGATCTTTAAGTTAGTGCTGAGCAAGACCAGTGAACTCTTTAGAAGACAGGGTACGCCTTTTGTGAAATGCTACATTTGAGATGTCGGCATCCCGTACATACAGGTGACGGTGGCCCACATCAATGCTACCGCCAAGAACGCTGCGGATGACAAGCTGAGGCAGAGCCTGCGACGCTTCGCCGAGACGCACACGGCCCCCGCCACCGTCGTCCTGGTTTCCTGTGAGTCCCTCAGTGTAGCGAGCCCCTCTGTGCTCCGGTGAATCTGCCAAAGCGATGAAACAGCGTTGGCCCGATCGCAGGTCGTGGCGGTGTTCAAACGTGGCGCTGTTGTGTTTGCAGCTGATGTGAACTTTGCGAGCGAGCTGAGTGACCTCCGTCACAGGCACGGCTTCCAGGTGATCCTGGTGCACAAGAACCAGGCGTCCGAGGCCCTGCTGCAGCACGCTCATCAGCACGTTGCCTTCGAGGAATTCGTCTCTGACCTACCTCCCAGAATGCCTGTGAAACAGCAGGTAGGGCCCTAAACTCCCCGTCGTTGAACTGAAAGGGCTGGTTTTAAAGCATTGCGAGGAAAGTGCTGCACCCTCTGCTGTGGCGGCTGAAAATAACTTGGAACTGTCATTCTTTTTAAAGATTTCTGCTTTGAAATATGGGTTGCCGTTCATGAGAACATGCTTTGTCAAATGCATATTCATTTTGAGTTGTCCAAGGTATTTTCAGTTTATATCAACATTTACCATGAGGGAAGCTTCTTTTTTTGGTGGAATTTGTTCCACTCCTGCTTGAGCTTCTGCTTGACTAAGACATTTACTTCCTGTCTTCATGGCACAAGCTTATCACAGTTACAAGACTGGTGCAGTCATCACACAGTGATGCTCCTCAGTCAGCCAGCTAGCTATAAGTGGCACAGGGATCTTTCTGCAGCGCCCCTAGCAGGAAATCAGGAAAGGACAACTACTGCCCATATGTCATCTCAACAACCAATATTTACAGTACAGTGTACATAAGCAGGCAGTGTCTGTGCTTTGAAGTAGACTCAGCCATCAATCCATGCGTCCTCAAAAAAAAAAAAAATAAATAAAAAAAAAGAAAAAGGCAGCACATTTCTGTTTGCTTTTACCAGCCTTGTTTGAACCTGCTATATGTCTACAACCTCCCCACCAACCGGGATGGGAAGAGCGTGAGCAACAGGCTGCGGCGCCTGTCGGATAACTGCGGGGGGAAGGTGCTGAGCATATCCACTGGCTGCGCCGTGCTGCGCTTCGGCAGCCAGGACGCCGCCGAGCGGGCCCGCAAGCGCATGGAGAACGAGGACGTCTTTGGCAACCGAATCAGCGTGTCGTTCTTCCCGCGGGCCAAGGAGGGGCCGGCGGGGGACGCGGCCAAGCTGCCGGCCCCCTCCTCCTTCCTCCCCGTGGAGAAGCCCCGCTCTCCCCGGCGCACGGGGCGCACGGTCCGGCTCTGCCAGGGCGGCCGTGACGCCGCCGCCGCCGAGCACGCCTTCAGCCCCAGGAAGGGCGGCTGTGCCGTCAACGGCCCTGCGGTGAAGAGCCTACAGGTCAGCAGCCTGCCAGCTCCGGCCCCACCCACCCCCCCCAACCATAGCCATGACTCATCCCAACCCATCCCGCTTTTACGCTAGACCCTCCCACAGTCCCCGAGTAGTGAGAGGACTGGCTCCTGCTTTGTGCTTGTCTGCTGCTGCATTTGTTTCGTTTTTTGTTGTTGTTGTGTTTACTGTTCTTTTTGTATTAGTGGGGAACTGGAGAATTGTAAAACGAAGCACCTAAATGTATGCAGCATTTTTTTAACAGATCGTGATGTAGAGAAATTCCCATATTATTGCCCCTCAGGTGTGCTAAATGAAAGTGTCTGAGAACGTTATATTTTGCTGCAATTACATTGGGTGCTTCTGAATTATTGTTCTCAGAATATATGTGCTCCCCTAAACTTAACTGTGTTCCTTTTTCCTCTGATCTGTGCAGTTTCATCCAGCGCAGCTGTAAGTCTCAGTAAGTGGCCAAGAAAAAACGTGAAATTTATTGTCCAGCAATGTGCTCTTTGCCTAGGAGTTGTGCAGCCTGGAACCGAAGACCAGCTTCCATCCGGAAAAGAAGAACCGCGGGGACGCCTCGTCCCCGCACAGCAACAGCGAAAGCGCACACCAGCCCTCCTCCAAACCCGGGGCTGCTGCTGAGTCAGTGTACCGCGACAGGAGGTACGCTGGAGAGCGTGGCTCACCTGTAAACCATGTCCTTCTATGTTGCATGGGGTTATCTTTAAAAAAACCAGACTGTAGGATTCCTTTTTTAAAAAAAAGTGCAGCTGAAAAGGCCTAAATAATGATAGGCTGTCATGATTTCAAACGTTATACGCCGTTTGCATGCCTTATTTCACAATGACCTGATGTGTGTCATTGACCTGAGGTGGTAATGAGATGTGAGAGTAGATGTGCCTGGCTGCAGCGTCTGCCTTTGTCTCCTGCAGGAGGGACTGCTCCACGCCCCGCAGCGCGTCCGACTCCCCTGTGGATAGGACAGACAGGAGCGCGGGGGAGTTCCAGGTCAGCACGCCCTCTGCCTTCAGCAAGATCAGCCTGCAGAGAACCTTCAGCCCCCTCGTCCTCTCCCAGGGCTCATGGTCCTCCCGGTGAGTGCACAACTCGCCCGCCGTTTCAGTCCAACTGCGTGCGCGTGTCTGTGGACTGCTCGTGCTCCCTTCACGGCCTACCGATGTGAGAGGCCTCCAAAGAGTGGAAAAGTGTTCTTTCCATTGAATTGGGGTGGCAGTGTATCATATTTGTAAGGAGCAGGGCTCATAACATAAAGGTTGCTGGTTCAATTCCCTGCTAGGACACTGCTGCTGTACCCTTGGGCAAGGTACTTAACCCAGAACTGCCTCAGTAATTATCCGGCTGTAAAAATTGTAACCTATGTAAGTCGCTCTGGATAAGAGCGTCTGCTAAATGCTAGTAATGTAATGTAATGAATTGGAAGAGTTGACTAAAACCCAAATTTACTGACCCTTGAAATTAGTAGGTTAATTTATCCAGGCTGCATTAACTGCACTGCTTCAAAATGAGTGAAACGTGGCATTATTAAAAAAAAAAAATAAAAATACAACTTCGTTTGGATTTATACTGTGCAGTGCTATACTGTATAATTCTACAACCTGCCCCTGCCAGTGTGCACCTCAATAGGTCACAGCTTTCCAGTCTGTCTCCTTTCTCTGCACCCCATCTGTTCTCTTCCTTGGCTTCATGGCTCACGACCTGCCCTGTTGTTCCCTGGTCCAGGAGCGGATCCCCCTGCCTGTCCAACCGCTCCTCCCCCCTAATGCCCCTGACCCGCAGCCCCTGCCCGGACGCCCCCTCGGAGCCCTTCTCCAACGGGGCGGACATCCAAGTGGCCAACCTGGACTACAGGATGTCCCGAAAGGAGCTGCAGCAGACCCTGCAAGACACCTTCTCCAAGCACGGACGGGTAAGGGCCTGCAGCTGTACCCTGTCAGTCAGCACCTTCAAATGCAGCCGTGATGCTGAGCACATACCCGTCATATCAGTGTCAGGATCTGTATGTGTAACATGTTCAAGCTAAAGATTAAATGTTCTACGGTGTGTATTTTTTCCCCTCCGTATTGATACTATTACTGATGAAGACGTGGTTAAACTCTGTCTAATTATTGACATCGAGGAGGCATGACCTTTCATGCATGTTCCACCTACTTCAAAGGGTGCACCATTCCAGCATAGCACTGATGTGTTTGGGTATGGTTAGTGTCTTGTCTGAGGGCTGTGGGTGTGTTTGCAGGTGAAGAGCGTGGAGCTTAGCCCCCACACAGACTACCAGCTGAGGGCCACTGTGCAGATGTGCTCCCTACAGCAGGCCATTAGCGCGGTCAGCAGGTTGCACCGTTACAAGATCGGGGGGAAGCGTATCCACGTTTCCCTGGTCACGGGTGCTAACAACAAGACTCTAACACACCTAAGGTATGGGCATTCTCTTCTCTTTTATGATTTCTGGCAGCCATATTAAATGCTGAGTTTTTAAGGTATGTTTTGCCTCGCTGTTCTAAAATGTCTTCCGTTTTTTGCTTGTATTACAGCTCAGAAATTATAAGTATTCTTCAGGACGCACCAGCCTGTTGCCTGCCCCTGTTTAAGTTCACTGAAATATATGAGAAAAAGTAAGCTTGTGGCCCTGGTTTCATTTACTGTCCACAGCATGGTTTGTTTCTGTAAAATCAGTTTTAGACCTATAGTGATAATATGCCTGTAAGAATGTCCATGCCTTATGCTTTACTGTTTATCATATTTGTGTTATTTACATTTTAATGTTTTTTTTTTTTTTTACCATGTTTGTCCTGCTTGACTTCTCTGCCCTGCAGGTTTGGTCACAAGCTGGCCGTGAGTGACCTGTACAAGCTGACCGAGGTGGTGGCAGTGCGGGACCAGGGCAGCAGCCGCTTGGTGTGCCTCCTGCCCAGCAGTCAGGCACGCCAGAGCCCCCTGGGGTCCTCCCAATCGCACGACGGCTCCTCGGCCAGCTGCAGCCCCGTGGTGTTCGAGGAGCTGGAGTACCACGAGCCTGTGTGCAAGCACCACTACACCCAGAACAGCTTCAGGTGCGCGTGGCTCAGACTCCATGCCTGTAATATGCATCCCTCCTTACTCAGTTCTGTGTCTGTGGAGATGAGCGCTATATTTATTTCATTCTGTTTGTGTTGTCAGCGAGTCAGACTTTGACCCAGATTCCTACAAGATCCCGTTTGTGGTGCTGTCCCTCAAGGCGTTTGCTGCCCAGGTGCACAGTCTGCTGCAGACTCACGAAGGCACAGTGCCCCTGCTCAGGTGAGCCCCCTGCTGGCCTTCTAGCCTCTCAAACATGTGCTTCTCGGCCAGTTCCTCAAATTAAAAATGCACTTTCAACTTCATAATACCTGCCAGTAAAATACATTTTTTTAACCACTCCTTCAGTTTCCCAGAGTGCTATGCAGCCGAGTTCAGTCCACTGAAGCTGGGAGAGGAGGGGGAGGTGGAGGGGGCTGTCCCTCTGGAGCACCTAATTACCTGCATCCCTGGCATCAACATTGTCACGGCACAGAACGGCTTCAAAGTCATCAAGTGGATCCACAACAAGCCCCCGCCACCGAATGCAGGTGACATCCTGAGAACGTGCTCTGCTCTGAGCGATATGTGTGGCAGCTGCAGGGTGCTCCTGAATGCTGAGAGCTGTGCGCTGCTTGCTTCCCGCAGACCCCTGGGTGCAGCGCTGTAAGAGCCCTGTGGGGAACCCGCAGCTCATCCAGTTCAGCAGGGAGATCATCGACCTGATGAAGAGCCAGCCCTGCTGCATCATGCCCATCAACAAGTTCATCCCCTCCTACCACCACCACTTTGCCAAGCAGTGCCGCGTCTCGGACTACGGCTACTCCAAGCTGCTGGAGCTGCTGGAGGCCGTGCCTCACGTCCTGCAGGTCTGGTCCATTCTTCATGTGGTACAGATGCAAAAAATAAAAGTGTTTTCTATATGCGTAGCTGGAATTTAAACTGAAGTGCTGGTGTGTGTTTGTCCTAATGTTAAAACAAATTTGTGGTATGGAGCAGGGCTCCAGGGCTCATGGTAAGGAGCAGGGCTCGTAACCAAAAGGTTGCAAGTTCAATTCCCCACTGGGACACTGTTGCTGTACTCCTGGGCAAGGCACTCAACCCAGAACTGCCTCAGTAAATATCCAGCTGTATAAATGGGTAACTTTTACAAATTGTAACTTGTGTAAGTGGTTCTGGATAAGAGCGTCTGCTAAATGACAATAATGTAATGTAAATTAACTCTGTAAAGTAAAATGAAAGGCAAACAACAGTATATTGCACAATACAGTATAATTGCTATAAACACAGCATGATATGTGAAAATGATCATGTGATTGGTTCCAGATCCTGGGAATGGGCTCCAAGCGATTGCTGACCCTCACCCACCGAGCCCAGGTGAAGCGCTTCACACAAGACCTGCTCAAACTGCTTAAGTTCCAAGTCAGCAAGCAGGTGGTCATCCAGGACTTTATGCAGGCCTACCACTGGTTAGTATCTCAGTGCGGTTGAGGAAACCAGATAATTGCTCACCTTTTCAGTGGAATGTTGAATGAATGAGAGAGACAGTAAATTCACTAATGTACAGGAAAGTGTTTTATCATTTCCTGTTTGGGTTTCACTCCTTTGCTGTCTTTACTTTCTTAGTATGGTAGTTGCAGTGCATGTCTCTTTCAGAGGGAAGGGAGGCTGTACTTGCCCATGTCATTGATTATGTAGGCTACTGATATTCATTGGGTGCGTGTGTGTTGTCAGGTGCTTCTCCAGGGACTGGAGAGTTATTGAGTACGGGATGTGCGACCTGATGGACCTGCTGGCCGAGATTCCGGACACTACTATCACCATTACACAGCAAAACACCGACACGCTCATCTCCATTCCCAAAAGAGGTCAGCACAAATGGGTCTTCTTAAAGAGAATCCAAAATCTGCCTCCGAGGCTGTGTCTCCTTTTGTTGTTAACCCCCATCCTCACCGTCACATCCCGATTACTTCGCACACAGAGAGAACTCCGGAGGAGATGGAGAGGACCAAGCAGTTTGCCAAGGAGGTGGTGGACCTCCTGCGCCACCAGCCCCACTGCCGCATGTCCTTCAGCAAGTTCATCCCGTCCTATCACCACCACTTCGGCCGGCAGTGCAAGCTAACCTACTACGGCTTCACCAAGCTGATGGAGCTCTTTGAAGCCATTCCTGAAGTGCTGCAGGTGGGTGAAGCCGCTCCCTCCTCCTAAGCCCGTTCTTTCCATGCTAGGAGGAGGCAGCCCTGGTCGTCAAGTGCCAGGGATGGTTCTACATTTATTCTGTCTGAGCTCTTAATTGGATCAGTTGTGACATTAAATTAAAAGAGGTGGCCGTGTTCCTGCTGCACTCGGATTTTTGAATTGCTGAGTACCCCGAGCACATGGCCGCCTACATTTATTTAGCTGGACACGTGATGCAATTAATAATAAAGGACTGCGATGGAACAAAGACCAGACACATTTCCAGGGCTCCAGAAGCAGGTTTGCCTACTTGTGCAGTATTTCAAAGAGCCTGTGTATTAGTGTGTTTTTTTGTCTGTGTAGTGTGCTCTAAAAAAAAAAAAAAAAAAAAAGTCTGAAAGTGGTGTTCACTGTCAGAATGCAATGTGACCCTGTGCCAGGTGTTGGAGTGCGGGGAGGAGAAGATCCTGACCCTGACGGAGATGGAGAAGCTGAAAGCTCTGGCCGCACAGTTTGTGAAGCTGCTGCGCTCCCAGAAGGACAACAGCCTGCCCGTGAGCGAGCTGCTGACTGAGTACAGCAAGACCTTCGGCTACGGCCTGAGGCTGCAGGACTTTGACGTCAGCTCCGTGCCAGCTCTGCTGCAGAAGCTTTGCCACGTTGTCAAGGTATGACCCGAGAGCGTGACCGCCGCTCCTTTTAATGAGCCGCTGCTGACCAAATGCCTCAGGAAAGGCTCCCCTTAACAAGTGCAACCAGCAGCATAAAACACAGTGCAAGTACAGACAGTAGCAAAGTATCATGGCTGCCAGAATATCTTTAGGGGACAGGAGAAGAATGTGAATGGTTTAGTTTTCAGGCATAGTGTCAATATACGTGTGGTGGCGATAAGTGTTCAGAGGGATGAAGGTGGAGACTGACACTACTAACTTGACCGTGGTAGTTATTGACACCCCATTGGACAGGAGCAAACAGACATCAAGCACTGGAGGAGTAGAGTGTGCATGTTGGCCTTGAGGGAGAAATGAGAGGCAGAAAGTAAGTGGTTATAGTATCTCGAAGATATGCTGTGCCTGTAACAGGGCTTTGAAGTCACTACAGTCTGCAGTTGGTAGTCAGTGGAGGGAGATGGGGAGAGGGTGGCAGACTGCTTAAGCAGCAGAGGGCTGGTTTAAGTCAAAGAGGTTGGATAGTTTTGGCAGGGAGTCCAGGCTGAAGGGACTTGCAGTAGTCAAACTGGAACAGCACCATGGTTTATAAGTGCTAGGAATTCAGCAGATTCATCTGTTTATTATGAAGAAGCAGCAAGTTTCCGTCTTTACTGTATTGTTCTTGGAGGTGGTTGGTATGAATAAACCAGTTGGTTGCCAGCTACCATCTTCTGCAAGATTAAAGATATGCTGCAGTTCTCAATTTGGTTAAACCTCATAGCACGTCTGCAGTCTCTGACTTCTTAACCCTTTAACGCACCGTCCTCGTAGGTGGTGGATGGACCCCATGGCCGTGAGGTTCAGCTGATCAACCGCAAGTCCTTGCGCTCGCTGACGACCCAGCTGCTGGCCCTGCTTATGTCCCTGCCGGACAGGAAGGACTCGCTGACCGTGGAGGAGCTCAGCCAGCAGTACGAGGCCGTCCACTCCGCCCCGCTCAACCCCTGCGAATACGGCTTCGTCTCCCTGAGCGAGCTGCTCAAGAGTCTGCCGTACCTTGTAGAGGTGTGTACTGAGGACCTGGGGCTTGCTGCTAACTGTGCAGACATCCAATATAAACTTACTTTCTTTTTTAAACCCCAGAAGGTTATCAGTAATATGTGTGGCATAGAAATGAATGCACGTTATTGTCCACATAAACATTGGATATATTACTCCTACTATTAATAATAATGAGCAGTCTCATAGTGCAGTAGTTAAAGATGACACAAGGATCAAAGTCATTGTTGTGATGGCCAGCCCTCAAATGGCTTAGTTAAGGCACTTGATGGAAGTGCAGGCTGAGCCCAACAGCCTAGACCCAGATTTGAGTCTGAACGGTGTTATTTGCCAAGGATAACCAGCAGTCTGCAGGAGTGCAACACTATTAGTGAATTTCATAGGCCAGGGCCCCCTCATCCTGCTGCTCTGGCTCCCTCTAGAGTCTCGTGAGGCACCTGTGAGTTGCTTATGTATGTAATGACAGTCTACCTAACACTAGATAATAGTTTTCATGGCAAAATGTCATGAGAGCAGAGAATAACATATCATGTCCTCTTAAAGTGTGTTTACTGGTAGGGGAAAGACAGTTGGTGATTTGATCAGTGGGTGAGATCAGGAAAGGAGGCTCTGGGGGAGATGACTTCCTCCACACTGATATTATGAAAACAAATTGGTCATTATAATGACCGTACATCACCTGGGGGTGAAGAGGAGTAAACCTAAGGATTGGCTGAGGTACACAGGCCCACTTGGAGTCAAGTCTCTCCACCACACTTGTACCTTTTTGTGCACAGCTATTTTTTTTTCACACACAACATTTAAGAAGGGGATTATGGTGACACTGACAACAATAGCCATGATGACAACACAGTAATATTGCTATTACTGTTTTGGTCAGCTGCCTGTAGTTATAGTTCTTATTTTAAAGTCATGTGTACTGCCACTGCTACCACTTAATCTTTCTTATATGAATGCAGCCCCTTTTACATAATTTTCATTGTTAGCCTAGGAGTAGCTGTCGTAAACGCTGCTGTAGCACCGCATCCAGAGCGTACAGGCGGGTATCCTGCATCACTTTTTTATCAAATAGTAGCCCTGTCTTAAATAAATAAATACTTTTTGTGTAAAGATGTAGGAATTGCCTTGGGGCTTTGGAAAACGGCACAGTCGAAAAAAATCAGTCACTGCTTGTCTTCTGCCTTGTTGGTTGTGGAATTTGAAGTGTATTAAAAATGAAACATGAACTGTCTTCACCCTGTTGCAGTGAACAGCTTCAGAAGAACTGCAGGTTTCAGAAACAGGCAGGGCTGTCAAATCCTGGTTCTCACATTTCTGTGCCTTTTATTGTTTTCTGGCGGTCTAAACTTAATGTAGTCTGTTTCTCTTGATAACAGAATTAGTCTTGGGATATATTTAGAACACTTATTCCATTCAGTAAATTGCAGCCGTTTCTGAAGCCTCTTAGATTAGTGGGCTCTTCATCAAACCTTTTGGCCGCTACAAGAATAAGTACCATTGCAAGGCGAGCTGCTGCCGGGCACTGGCGGCTTTATAGGGCACATTTGCTGCCTGCAGCACTGTGATGCCTCTGTGAAATGTGCTTGTGAGGCACTTGAGACCATCATTGCCTGCAGATCGCTCTTGGGGGACATTAGGGGGAGCTCTGCGATTCTTTTCCTCAAAATGACTTCATACTTTTTGGGAAATGTCAGAGATTCGTTGTTGAATTCATTAGCTCGCAGTTCATTTCCTCTGCCTTTTAAGTACACTTTAGCCACATTCCAATAGGAAGACCTGTCACGCAGGCGATTGGGTTTGCCTCTGAATAATAAGCTTGCTCCTGCCTGTGTTCCCAGCTGTTTGAGGGCGAGGAAGGCGGCAGGGAGGAGCGGGTGCGGCTGACCCGGCTCTACCAGTTCGCCCGCAGCGTCCGAGCGCTGCTGCTCACTTACCACTACAACCAGATCTTCCTGACCGAGTTCTCCGGGGCCTTCAGCAAGTACACGGGCCGGGGCCTGCAGCCGCGCTCCTACGGCTACAGCACCGTGGACGAGCTGCTGGGGGCCATCCCGCAGGTGAGGCTTCACTGCGCACCTGTCCCCTTCCACCCTCAGCCTGCTCTGTGCCCTTTACTCAACCCTCATTTGGCATTTTAAAACAATATGAGAAGTAAAAATCCATTCTCGGAAAAGGCTGGAGAAATACAAGAAGGTCACCCTGTCATTTGATTCTGTGGCCAACAGGTAGTCTGGATTAAAGGTCACGGACACAAGAAGATCATTGTTCTGAAGAATGACATGAAAGGTAGTGACAATGGAGGATTGAGTGGTAATTTTGTTTCACGTTATATTTAAGAGCACGTTGCATTTAAGGGTAATTGTTTGGCATAGTAATTGGCAGTGTGTCAGTGAGTCTTTGACGGTTACGTTTCCAGCAAGGACAAGCCCGGTCACAACAGAAAGCCCCCGGCCAGAGAGGGAAGGCAGTGGGAGTCCTTGTGGTGCCACGCAACCAAGAGCACAGAGCCCAGGTAGCTACTTCCCAACTGTCTGCATGAGCTGAAGACTCTAAAGCATTCATGTTAATTATACTGTATACCTTTTACTTATTAGCAGTAAAAAAAAAACACCCAATCCAGTAGATCTTCAAATAAAATCTAGTTTCACTTTTGCAGTCCTTTGCACTTTAGAATTGTAAAGCGGTAGGTAGCTGATTTGTTGGGGTTGTGCAGTATTCTGTGTTTATTGGACTGGCTATTTCCCAGCTGGCAGTGGAACAGAGACAGAGCTCCTGTGCCTGAGCTCAGGCTCACCTGTGGACCTCCTCTGCGGGCCGGTCCCGTCCTGCCTGCCCTCCCCCCAGCTGCACCCCGACCCTGTCCTGCTGCAGCAGACCGACCTGATCCGCTTCGAGGAGCAGCCCGCAACTCCCTTAGGTGAGCAGGCCACCCCCTTCACACCCAGTCAGGGTCATTTTTTTCCATTCCTCTACTGTGGCGATTATGAACAGTCCTGATTCTCCGAGCCTCTTGTTTAAATGCAGAGAGTGAGAAGCCAGACAAGCCGTGCGCAGTCTCTGCCGCTCCTGACGTCTGCGAAGGCATCCGGGGCCTCAAGGACCCCGTCGCTTCCCCAGCCAGGGCTGCCCAGCCGCCGCCCGCGGAGGTCCCGAGCGCGAGAAGCAAGCCGCCGCAGCCCCCCGCCCTCAAAGCCGCCGTGGCCACCGACAGCCCCAGCAAGAGGGCGTCTCGAAACAGAGTGAAGCTGGCAGCCAACTTCTCTTTCGCCCCCGTCACTCGCCTCTGAGGTTCCTCCCGTCCTCCGGCCCCCACAGGCACACAGACGCAGGGAATGTTTTGGCAGCATTCGGCCTTTCAGTTGCCATTTTTTTTCTATCCAATTTAATCTTCAAACTTATTCTGTGCTTTGCCAACTGTGTTGCTATATATATCTTTTGCATTTTCTTTAAGTAGTCATACACTGTATTGTCTTTTTTTTTTTTTTTTTTTTTTTTACATCAAGCTGTCAACTTCATCTTGGTACTCTGGCATTGTGAATTTCATGCAAGGATGCAAATTTTCAGTTTTCAAAGCAACATGCTTTCTGTTGGGTCATCGAATAAGCAATATGAATTGTCACGTTTGGTTACATAATGAACTTTCTATTGTTTTAAACCATGTTGTTCAATGAAATGCTGAAGGAAACTGGAAAAACCAGTGGCAAAAGTTAAAGAAGTAGTACAGTCGAGTCAGTTGAAGCTGCACGTAGAAGGGGATCATGAACTTACAAATAGTAATGCTATAGAGAATGGGCTTTTTTTAGCTTCTTACACATACAGAGATAAAACCACTGATGTGTTCTGGTTGTGTTGATCAGGGCCCTGGTGAGTAATGCTAGATGGCATCAAACCAATTAAAATATTCTCATCTCTAATTTATAACTATTATCCTGCTGTTGGTAGAGCTCAGCAATGCAATAGAATATACAATAGCAGACTGAGTCATAGCAGCAGTAACTCAGAACAAGATTATATTCATAAGGTATTTAAAACAGCACATATAAGTATTAAGATTATTTTAAAAACAGGCGTGCCCCCTTCTGTTGTAACCTTTTTGTTTTTCCTTCGGCTTACAGTGGAGCACCAATCAGTATTCATTTTTTACTCTAGAATTCTTTAGAGTCCAACATCTTTTGTCCTCTGACTTGTTATTCATTTAATTGTTGGGGAAAAAAACATTCATTATATGGTGTTTTGTTAAGCCTTCATCTTATGTCATCTGGTTTATCAGTGCAGCCTTTTATGTAAATCAGGATGTATGAAACCAGCCGGTGTTACCTTTGAGTACGTTAAATTTTGACTCTGGATGGCAGTCTTCGACAGACACGGCTTGCTGATGAATCCTGTGTCAGGGCATTGTAATTGCTGGCTGTTGCAATCAGCTGCGCTCTGAGATGTGGGATAACGCCGAGGCGTCACGAATGTTGTGCCCAAGCTCTGAGGCGGAGCCCTGCCTTAATGAGGCCGGCCGTGTGTCTCAGGAAAAGGCAGGCCTTTTAGCCTATGGGGTCTGAACCCAGCAGCCTGCGTTCGCTGCGGCAACCCCAACGGACGCCTTCTGGCTCTCCGTTAGTAGCTATGAGCTAAGCACAAACATAGTACTATCTTTCTGTTTTTTGAGAGGTGTAGACGGGGACTGCGGTTGACACTTATGTGGGCGTTGTGAAATATGCATGTAATGCATAAATCAGTTTATGCATGATCAAAACAAAGGGTAGGAGTGATGTCGGTAAACCGCATTTTTTTAATTAGCTTTGAGGGCCATTTCCACTGTACTTGACGCCGACAAGGGATTGTACGCATCTCCTTTATGGTTCCTGTGGAAATGTCAAGGTTGTTTGCTTTAACCTTGTTGGTTTGTCTCTTTTTTAACAGAGCAAAAAAGCAAGAAATTACCTTTTTGTGTTGGTGTTAGTAATGCTTGATTTGTAGAGGAGCTAAGCGCTCGCTCATTTTATTTCTGACAATAAAATGGTAGGTGTTTTTAGCACTGTGGTTTGAGCAGAGTGGAGCTGGAAAGCAATTGCCTGAATTGGAACACCACCCGGGGGCCCGGGAGCCCCAGGGAGCAGAGGGACAGAGGCCCTCAGAGGTTCTCTGAACAGAGCCTGGCTTTTACAATGGCTTGTATCAGCCACGGCACACGCGAGAGTGACTGGCACAATTCTCTGTCTCATGCCCGTGTGGTTCGCAGATTTTACTTGTGAGGTTATCTTGTCTTTTTTTGTGAAACCGAAGGTGTATCCTGCATGTTGAAGTGTTGATTGCAATGTGCAAAGCAGTTGCCTAGTGCTCCTGATGATATGCAGGACTGGAGAAATGGGCTGTAAGTGATGAGGAAAAGTGTGGTGGAGTCTAAAGGAAGATTGACATCCTTCTCTTTACTATTTGAATGCTGGGAATGCAGATGAAATCAGAAATGGGCAAAAGCCCATGAGGCCCCCTCTCTTCATGGAAAGGGTTGTGTCCTGTTCCATTTCTTTTCCTTTTTTCCCCTTCCTTTCAGATTTATGTCCGATTCTGTCCTGGTAGATGTATCATACTTCAGTTTGTGACTCAAGATTTCTTGCAGTGTTCCAAGGCTAGATGTTAGATGATGACTGAATGTTATGAGTTGGGGGAGGAAATCTCCCTGAAATTTGTTTGGATTCCAAGTGATTCCTGTCATCTGGGGCATTGGATAGCAAATTAAACCAGATGAGAGTATGGAGATCTTCAGATATTTAGTTAATTATTTAAAGAATTTTAAGACCAGCTTTTAATTAATGTCAAGAAACCCTGTACCTTAATTTTTTCTGAGTGTGACAGTCATTATAGAGCAGAGACAAAAAATAAATAAATAAATAAAAACACAAGTTGCCAAAAATGATGCATCTAAACATTTAGCTGAATAATTAGTACATTTTCAACAAGATAAAAGCTGTGTACTTGGTTACATGAATTATCAAGCCCTCAAAGTGCAGTTTCAGCTTACTCAAATGAAAATAAATGATTTTACAATGTGTGCTTCCATCGGAGGAAAGCTCGAGGTACTGTGTGTGTATGCACATTTGCATAATTTAGGTTGATTCATTTAGTAAAATCCTGTGTTGTGGTTTCTTGAATGAATAGTGAAACATCTGTGTTTGAGACCCAGAAGGCCTGCTGTTTTTTCCCCCCCAGAATTACCGTGTTTAGATGTTGGTTTGTATGTACCTGCTTCTCCGCTGTGGGGTCAGGGATCCCTGAGTGCCCCACAGTCGAGCACGCATGTTGGCGCTTTGGTTTGCACTTTTGTTCGGTACTGCTGTTGTCAGCAGAGCCCTGTTGTATTCATCTGGAAGCCCTTCCAAACTACTGTCACTGTTTTTCCTGTAGATGAACTTGTAGCTGCCCTGCACACAAAGTTGAAGTTGGTGTACATTTCTTTTCTTCCCTCCTCCTTCCCCATAGATGAGAAGTTGCTGTAGGAGTTTCATTTTGTGAAGGGACCAAATGATTTATGTTAATAAATCTCACAATGAGCATAACCTTGGCTGTCTTATTTGACTTGACTGTCTCCTTGGTCTTTTATGATGATGTAAAGACCACCGCAGATTATTTGGCTTGAAGATTCTCTGCCAGTGGTCAAAATGTCTGCCTGTATAGTTTGCGTTAATTTAAGACAAATGTTTTTAGACTGTTTTCTATGGCAATGTTAGTTAGCTGCTACTAGCTGTCTTGTATCATGTGTCTTGCTACTTGTACATCTCTTAGAAGCGAATTAATTATTGTTAATTCCAGCTAGCAGTCCTTTTTGTTATCTGCTGTTAATTGTTGCTTATGTTCTCCATCTTTTCAATCATGTGCCACAGCTCCAATTAACCCAGGTAATTGGCAGTTGACTATGGTAAAGAAAAGGTGCATTCCAGAAAGTTGCTTTTATTCAAATGTATATACAGGTTTAATAACTTCAGCATAGTGCTGCAAACAGTCAATATTACTACTTCAATACCTTTTTTTATAAAGTCACAAATCACAATTTCAAGAGTGTCACATTTTTGATGGATAACTCAAAAGTCAAGTACAGGGTCACCTTTTTCATCTGATGAGCAATGATGGAACAGAGATCCAGGTTTGTGGTGAATACCACATGGCTTCTTAGCGCTTGGTCTTTGATCCTAACATATATTTTGCAGCATCCATTATGTTTTCGCAGACATTTACAGTCATATTCATCATTTGATCAGTTCTGTTTCAAATTTGCTTTCAGTGTGAATATTGTCTCTAACATGTAGCCTAAAGCCTTAGAATTTTAACATGCAAATGCATCTTCATCCCCTATTTGTAAAGCAATATTAATGGACATGTTGAAGATCATGGAACTACCTCTAAAGTAAATCAATTTCCCGTAGCACATGGGATTTAATTTACTTCTCATGTCTCATACAAAGAAACAGTGGTGATTCATACACAATCTACAAAATAATCAATTTACATTATTGTGCAGACATGTGATACTTGGAGTTTTACGCAAATGTTCTGGAGGGGAGTACAAACAGTCCCTATGCAAACTGAGTGCACTGATCTCACTCTACATGTATAAACATACCAAACACCTGCACACCCCTGCCAACAGTGCCTGGCACAACCCACCCCCACTTTAATATTCTTCTGTCTACAGTGAAGGCCAAGAGCCTGGTACAATCCTCCTCTCTGTTTCAAAGCCAACAGTGATGTTACCTTCCCTTAAGTGAAATCTACCACTAAAAATGCCAGTTTTCAGCTGGACATTTCTATAATGAACTGTGTTGCACAACAAGTTTTGTGTTGGAAGGCTTTTTGAAAAGCCCCCATTATTTACAGCTGGAGTGACAACGATGTCTTACTTTTCTCATCTTAAATGAGTCCCCTTTTGTATTCTTGTGAAAAACAAACCGTGTACACCTCTAGCATGCAGTTTGTGAGACTGCCCAGTCCGACCAGTAAGAGTGCGATAAGGGAGGAGGTGTTTTTAAAGGGCTGGTTATAAACACATAAATACCCCTTTTATCAAACACAGCAACACAGCAGTGTACACCGTACAATGGACTTTGTAATGGTAACGCTAGGCACCTCATTTCCAAGTATACAGAGAACCCTGGTTTAAATTCATGTGGTTAAGAGGCATTGAATGCGTAAGCAAAAAATAACTCGCTCAATCTCAATTCTGAAGTAAATGACCTCTGCAGCCGAAACTGTTTTGCAGACAGTGTGCTGTGGTTGTTTTTTTTTTCTCCTGAGCTCATGGGAAGAAGTATATGTTTGGCACTTTAATCCATCTATCTTGTGGCAGACTGCAGGTGAAGTGCAATCTTGCCAATATGATGAGTATGAATCCTGATGTGCTCAGGACAAATGATGCACTCCTTGTTTTCTGTGAAGTTTCAGAACAGCGATGCACAAAGGTACCCAGAGAGAGTGTGCCTCTAAAAATAAAACACACCGGTTTCTTACTGGCTTAGAAGTTTGATGCTGCCTGTCTGCCCAGCTGTGCAGTGCTTCTCTATCTTTGCAGTATGTCTGTCCGCCTACCCTCCTTCAGGCAGAGCTGGTTTTTAGACCAGGGTTCTCTGGTTTAGGCAATGAGGTGAGAGCTTGGCAGGACAGTTGGGTCAGGTAACTACAGCTCACACTATGGTCTCTGAGGAGGGAGGAGTGGGCGATGGTTACATGATGGTACACTGGGTGGCGCCACAGCAGTCCTTGATGATGGCTGCTCCTGATTTGGCGATGGAGGGCTTGTTAGGAGGCGGCTCAGGGACGGCCTTCTTGGGCTTAGGCGGACCTTGAACACAGAAGAGGATTTTGACCAAGACGGGCCATAACCATGTACAACAGAGATGTGGAGAAACCTCCCTCCATATCTTATCTTCCCTTGGCAGCTATACTTCACCACAGGGGACAAATGTAAATATCGGAAAACCTCACACTTCCTCTTCACAGAATCAAGGGGCTTTAAAATTTAAGCCTAGAAAGTGGGAATGAAAGAGGCTCACTCTGCGTGACTTTGGTCAGCTTCTCCAGGGGAATAAGTTTCTGTCTGAGGAAGTCTGCCATTTCTTTATCCTCCTCCTGCTCCCTGTTGGGGGAAAAGAGAGAGCAGTGAGACATGGCAGACTCCAGCCTCAGCACGACATCACCGCTTGTTATCTTAGTGCGGCGCATAAGTGCACACCAACTTCAGCTTCCTCCCACAAGAATGCAGTCAAATCAACGTATTGTGCGTGGGCTTCACAGACTTAATTGGGAGACCACAGGTAGGAATATCCTTTCATCCTGGTGTGGAGGTGGAGGGGAAGATGGCACATTACTGAACATGGATAACATCTCTTCCTTTTGGTGTTATGTGGTTATGCTGTAAATGCATCCCTGCGGTCATCAGAGTCTGTCATTGATATGAAAGATGGAGAGTGGTGGGAGGTCTCTTTGTGTGGGTTCCCTTTGTTTATTAGTGTATGTCATAGTTAAGCCTTAGTAATATATCTTCTCCCTCAGACACCCAGTTACCTTAATCTCTCCACCTCTGCGTCGTCCACCAGGAAATCCCTTTTCTGGACCAGTTTATGGATCTTCAGGATTAATTCTTCCTCCTTCTGTCTGTGTTTCTTGGTCTTGTCCTTTTCTGTTGGGGCAAGAGTGAGTCAATAACACTCACACACAAACACACACACACCCTGATCCATGCTGCAGTTCCCCACAGATTTTCAGGACACACCCAACACTGCCAGTACTGTGCACCTCTATCACTGTTTGGTAATTCTCTTTGATGTAGTGCTGTTACACAAAGAAATACGATATTTTCTGGGAGCTACTTTTTCCTACACACACAACCCCTGCCACAATACATCAATACAAAGGCCTTGAAGGTTCTTCTTGCTCAAATACCACTGCAAATAACATGACAAACAGTTATCAAGATGGTTTGTACTTTGCATAGTGAGGAAGGATACAACTGGGGTATAACATAGTCAGATGACTAACTGCTCACAGCTTAAATGAATTTGTCCTCAACAGTACTAAAAATGAGAAATGTTTGCAGCCCTGTATTACAAGTGCTGTTTTAAGAACTGCTAATAAAAAGCTATACCACTGCACATCCCCATATTGATGAAGAAAGATATAAACTGAGGAAACAACGATGCTCAATTTATTATTATACATAAGTTTATTTATTATTTATACAATTATAAGATCATAACAGTGTGTAGGTTTCAAAAATGTCAGAAGTATAATGTTTACCATAGGAAGGTTTACCTTGACTGCCTCAAGTATGCATCATTATGTTGTTTGCACTGATGCTAGCCAGCTGATACATTTTGGCCCCACTATGCCTGTGTATATTGAATGGTGTCCAGTATTTTCGGTACTGGCATAACAAAAGACGCTGTGGAAATTAGGTCAAAATTGGGGTAATATTTTCTGGCAATTATGTATGAACTAACCCCTCAATACACTCTGGGTGTAATTTCCACATTCTTTTCATGTCATTTTCTGTATGCTAGACCATGTATGTTTCTCATATTAAATTCATGAGGTAAGTGCGGCGCAATGTGCCCGTAATATGCGGAGATGTGATGTGTTATTTTTGGCCGGGGGGTTTTTCATATCCTGTGCATATAAATGCGTAACAATGGTGCCAAAGAGGATTTATGAAGGGGGTATTTAGTTTGTTTTACCTCCTTGACCTTCACACAGTGTGAGGGGAAGGGGACGCGTAGAGTGGAGGGGAGGGGAGCCGTTTTAAGTGGCTCTGAAATTGCACACTGGAAAGCAGAAGAGCGAAATCAGCTCTTTTCCCAGAGAGAAATTGCTGGAGGCCGATGTGCAATTCCCACAAGCAGGATCGTCACATGTAGCGCTCCGGCGGAGGCGCATAAATCTGCGCGTCACAGCGGATCACAGAGCTGCCCGGTCAGGGATACGGGCTGGCGCGGTTAGCGGGAGGAGGCTGCCGCAGCGTGGGCGGGACGTTCAGCTCTCGCACTCCGCGTGTCAGATCATCCTCTGTGCATCTGAGCGCTCCTGCCACAGGCCGGGCTCAGTCACTGTCACTGTCACTGTCACTCACACATGAAACATCCGGCTGTAAAGAGTGCAGTGGATGAGGCATCACTACTGCATTCTGTGCACCTCCAGATCTGCAAAGTGCAGTGGAGCATGGCACAGGTGCTTTCTGTTAATGACATACAGTACATTCATAGTCATAAACAAAATATCACACAGAATTACACACACATACACTAAACTATACTACAGTATATATGTACTATATAGTGCACAGTTATGACTCTGTCATAGTCATGTTAAAAATTGCAGCCAGCATCAGGATGTATACGTATTGCTACTGGGATAGAATAGCATTTTCCCAGTTGATCTTACCAGGTACAGCCACAATCTTCCTCAGCTCCTGCTTCAAGCTCATAATGTCTTTACACAGTTGAATATCGTCCATCCTGGAAAGAGAAAAACATTTGCTCAGACCAGGAGACAGAGCAACAACAGACTGAGACATTACATCCTGTACTGAGTATATATAACAAAAACCAGATATTATTATAAATGGATACAGTTTGAATTTACTGATCTGTGCTGTTATCAGAATTAAAATTAGAAACTCAAATGTTGCTGAGTTTAGGCTGATTGAATTTCTTTGCATGTTCATTGTAGTTTTATCATGCAGTGTGTATTCAGATCTAGTTTTGGCTAGATTTTGTTTGATATCGTGTTACAGTACATCGCCTTTCTGAATGATAACTATAAAAAAACGCAAATAATAATAATCATGCTCATCATGATCGCCACTATCAAATTATACAAAAAGCAATAGGCATCCTTCCTCTGTGTTCAACGACTTACTGCAGGAAAGAATGAGAAGACCAAGGGGATGCGGTAAAAGAGGGTTGGGTGAGGCAGCACCCCGCACCCAGCCCCGGTGCTGTCCCCTCCCCTGCAAATCCCATCTCTCTCTGCAGCGCGGGGAGAGAGAGGGCCTGTCTGTGGCGTCAGCCAGCGGGGACTTTAATCTCCACGCGATAAATCAGAGATGCCGATGACTCATCGCCGCTCCCGCTCCGGCTCTCGCTCTGGCTCTCGCACAGCGCCGCTCCGGTCCCCCCGGCTGCCGTCGACAGCAGACCCCGGCGCGGCGGTCTGTCCCCCCCTGCGTCTGCTCTGAGCGCGACTCTGAGTCACACCGCGGCTCTGAGCCAGCGCCTCAGTGCCGCCCTGCTGGTTGTGCCGTCAGGCGCGGTTACACAAGGGTCTGTTGGGCCAGAGCAGCTCGAGGGTCAAAAGCCCTCTCTAGATTTGGGCATGTACCGTTTTCCAAACTGCAGAAACTGGTCAGATCTTTGACTCCTTGACTCTGCCAGCCTCTCCTGATTTACCTCCGAATTACATCTCAACACAAACACCCAGCTACCAGTGAAACACACGCTTCTCTAGATTGCCATTGCAGAGCCCTAAAAAACGTGGTTCTTTGCTATTGCAGGAAAGAACCTGTAACAGGAGGTGGTAGACAGGTTAGACAGGTAGACAGGTCCAGATCAGCAAGAGTGGATGGAGTCTGGTGGAGCTCTCCCACCATGTACAACCGAAGCTATTCAACCAAGGATGAGTTCCAGCCCAGTTATGTTACGCTGATGAATTCAAAAATTCCCACATCGACTCAATGCTATTTCTGCCAGAACTTGCTGCTTGTTTTTTGTGCTTGAGAGCCAGTATAGACAGGAGGCGAGCCTTCACACAGAGCAAGGCCACAGTAGAGCTGCAGTCTGTTGTGGTGCTCAACAGCTTTTCAGTTAGATAAGCTTGCTGACCCCAAGTATGCAAGCTGGAATGAGACTCTTTGATTCATTTCACATGCAGTGCAGACGGTGGTCAAATTTCGATCAGACACTCATCCAGAAACCTCGCCCCCCCCGGCGTGTAAACAGTGGAAGGAAGAATGGCTGCTGTGGAATTTTCGATCTTCCTATCAACAGTAAGGGGATGAGAGAGGAAGACGAGAATAGTGCTGATGTCAGCTGGCCCCTCCCTCTGCAAACCCCGCTCTCTCAGCTCAGACCTGTCAGGCTTGCCATCGTACCAGTAGTCTTCCATGCAAATGCAGAGAGGATGAGGGAAAGTGCAGACAATCACTTCCACAAAGATGGCTGCAACTATTCTCGCCTCATCATGCACATCTGAATAATCTGTGCTGTGCAGTCAAAACTGTCCACCCTTATGTACAATGCATTCCATCTGCGAAACTCTGGATGAAAATGGTTGAAAAATGGTTGAAAACGGCATTCATGAGTGATGTAATGAATGAATTGCTTAAATGCATACAGTGTTCCTTACATGAAGCGGAGTTCGGACTCCCGGCGCACCAGAACCTCTCGTAGGCGCTGGATTCGTGCCATCTCCACCTCAATCTCATCCGGAGACATGGTGCCCTCTGCCATGGACACGTCGGACTGAGCTAAGGGATAGAGAGAATCAGATGATGGGGTTCAGTGTTAAGCAAGCCATTCAGCGATATCAGAGAGAGACACTACAACTGCAGCTCCAGTCCGGAGGGTAAGACTGACTTTCAGTTGTCAACTGTCCACATGCTCATTTGTTAAACAACTCGGCACTGCAGATGGTGAATGCTACAAGAGGATTGTGTGTGTTTGTGTGTGTGTTTGTGTTTGCATATTTTTCAATTAATTCATTTCTTTAAAAATGTGTTGGATATGATCAAATCCCTACCGAACAGAGAGTAGAGATGCAGCCAGCAGCATTACATGGCCTTGAGATCTGAGTCATTCCTATTTCACAGAACATCACAGAAAACCAACATCTGGTCTGTCACCACACAGCTGAACAGGTCCAAATCCAGTGCAATGGTTCTGTCACCTGATCATCCCAACATCTGGAAACATTCTTGAGTTTCTCTTCAGACATTTGTTTTGCATTCCTTACCAGACTTACACACAGCTGGTGCAATCTAGGATGTCTCCTAATCATTTCAGTGATGTTTTAACCTTCCTTCTGCACTTCCACACATAAGCAGAGGGACCGTACGGAGATGGAACTCGCAGCAATAACCGACCCCATTAGCCTTGATGCAGGTAAGCGCACAGAGTCATATGAATCCACTCAGTGTCTTCCACCGCTGTGTGACAGGATTCTTGCAGTCATAATTCAGCCTTACTTCTCCTGTTATTCCCCTAATGGGTCTCATTAGAGCTGGTCCCCTTCAGAGCGTGTGTCTTGTTAACATGACAGCACAACCCCGCAGAATCCCAGGGGCATAGATATGAGCATACGAGAAATGTTTCTTCTCTTCCTACGGGGCCGAAAGACCAGAGAGAAAGGAACTGGGATCCTCCTCGCAGTAAGCCTTTATAATGACATGCGACAAAACACAACACGTTTGCCGCCATGTGCAGTTGTTTTTCCTTGGCTGTTATTTCTGTCTTATTTTGTGCTGTGGCTTCATTTAACAAAACGGCAAAGACTGAGCTATTAATCACCAAGCTCTTTCAGTTAATAGAAACAAGATGCCACCCTTGCTTATTCCACAACGCTTATTCTTTCCAATTATGAAAGAGAGCTCTTCCACAAGTAAGCCTGGGGAAATTATATGAATTACTTTGTACCTTGTCACACTTGTCTGAACCTGCTGAAGTACAAGCCAAATTAGTGGGGCTTCAAATTGATTTTTTTGCTGTTCCACTGAACATAAACAAAAAAAGGCAGGAGCCTCAATCTTTCCTGCTGTCAAAATGCCGCTTGGCTGGCTCTTTTACAGTTCTCTGGATGTGCCTGCTCACACCAGCTTCTACAATGAAATAAAAAGACACGAGGGCTGTAGAGGTTCTGCTCGGAGGTTTGGAAACACTAAAGATAGTCAAAAACATGAGAGCAAAGCTGACATTGACATTGTAAATTTATGATTGCTCACAGGGTGAAGGTTTAGAGGCAGCACTGACAAGCACTTAAAGCAAAGGAGACTGGAACATTATGTAGACACAGCAAGGCAAAGGCGTGATGTAATTCCCAGTTATAACACTAAACACACCGCTACCCTGATTTCAGCATCGATCCACTGAGCAAGCTGTAGCACATTACTTTAACATGGGTGAACACACTGTAGCACAATTCAATGAGGCTGAGCCACCTGAAAGCTCTTGTTGCTTTTCCAGTCATCACTTCAGCATCGCTCCTTCTAAGAGCACGGTGACCCTGCCTATCCCTACAGCACTGTAACTGTATCTACCTTCTCTTTGTGCTCATGAATATTTTACAGGGTATGCCAGAGGGACCAAGACCATGCTGAACTCCTGAGCATGAGGAAATGCAGTGCTCTGACTTCTGTCCTCTCCCCTGCCGAGTGACAGATATGTGATGACGAGGTGGAGTCAAAAACCTCTGTAAGGCTGCTTGGTTTTGCTCTGTCCTGAAATTCCCTCTGAGTAGACCACAAATAAATTATTCTCACTGTCCTCTCCTGTGACTGTCTGAATAGACTTGATGCTGAATCTGCAGCTTTGGAGCTGCATGAATTTCAGCTATTTAACAGTAAGGTTAAAGGTGTCTGATCTCAAAGGTAAATATCTCCTGTGCGTTAAGTTCTTAAGCCACCTGTGGGCCACCTTTGGTAAATGTGTATGAAATCTGTGTTTAAGCTCAATTTAACCTTCCAAGTCACCATGCAGTCATACAAACTGAGGGACCATACAAAGATGGAATCAAAAGTAGCTTTTCCTCTCTGGATTGCAAATTAAAGCAACTCTTGAAGAGTGCCATCAAATATATCTTTGAATAATCACAACAACAATCACTGTAAAAGCTCCAAATGATGACTACATGCATCTATATCAAAGACCTCAGGCCAATAAATAGATTTTGCTAATGTTCACAAATGTTAGTTTGTAGTCAGGGAGCATAATAAACTAAGAAGGACAGAAAGATATGAGCAACAAATGCATATTATGCATATTATGGCTTCATCAAACAGGGCAGTAACCACAACACCCTATTTATGCTGTCTTGGGATAGCTGCAAGATCAGTATATCAGTATATTCAGTATATCCCACACAAATCAAGTACTCAGAAAATCCCCTATATGCATATATGTGTTGTGTGGGTGTTTCCAGATGGCCTTTTTTCTGTTGTTGACTGAATTCTACAGTGAAACAAGAATTTGAAACCTTCAGCTGACAGTTGTTTTGTGCATGCTGAGCTGTAGACAATTAACTACTATATCAACCAGAAGGAGGATTGCTGTCAGCATTTTGTAATCATTGTATGAAGTATTTCACTGACCCTGCTGTAGTCCTCCCCTCTCTGTGTATCTAGACTCCTGTGCCGTGAATACAACACAGGGAAGAGACTCTGCAAGAACACTGAGAGTCTGTCACTGGGAAACATGCAGGAACCGAGAAATCTCTGACAGCACTGAGGCTGTAGAGCAGAAACTGTAACTGATCTTCAGCGTACAGTGAATTTTTCTAATCTATCACAGCATAGCAGGGCAGCAGTGAGGATGTCAGCATTGCTTATCAAGGGTGCTGAAATCCAACAATTACACTGACGGAGTTAATCTTCACTCTGGTTATCTTGAAGCAGAAAGAAATAGGACGCAAAAAAATTTTAAATCTCTTGCATTGCACGAAACAGTTCATACTAAGAACTAAAATTCAGTTCAGATGGCCTTATCTTCCTACTATGCTACTATATTTAGTAAAAAAGAAAATCCACTGTTATTGGGAAAGGGTTGTTCCCTGTGATAACCCTATTTGGGTTGGGTGTTCTGGAGTCTTATTCCTCATTCCTGGAAGTGTGTGCTAACGCTTTTCTGATGGATGAGTTTAGAAGAATTCTACCTCTATCTGCGCGTCTGGAATCCACACATGGGCCGCACTACATCCTTTTGTTATTTATTTCAGTTCCTTTGTCATTTGAAACAAAAAAGCTCTCCTAAAACTGTCAGGGATATGCTTCTAAAATAGCCTGTATTGAAGCAAGATGATGAAACGGGCTCCCGCTTTTCTCGCTTTGAGGGCTTATCAGGACGTGGCAGCAGTTTAACCCTTGTATCTCCATTTGTCTTTTGTTCACAGATCTGGCAGACCTCGCTGCATACCCCCTCCTACCTCATATGGCCAGTTTCAGGACTCTAAAGCTGAACTGAATTTCTCAACCAAATATTTTGACCTTCACTGACAGACCAGAACGTACCATGAATATTGAGTTCCTCATGCAGAATGAACTGCTGTACTGTGGTCAATGACAGTTTAAGGGGAAAGGAAGCGGAATTTATTTGCATGCAAATCGAATATCCTGTTGCTTTTCTTTTGTCGATTTGCACTTATTTTTAGCATCTAAAGAAAACAGAATAATCTCATTTTGACCCACTGTCATCCTCAAAGGTCTGGGTGAATAATGCAATGCCAGAACTGGGATGTCAGAGTAGGGTCTTGACAGGGTGTCTGAAATGAACTGCAGAGCTTTCCGTTGATGGAAGGGATTGCTTAACTATTGTACGCAATCCCCACAATTTACCACTGGGGAGAGACCCATGAGGTGTACAAAATTGCTTCACACATCCTAGACAGCAGGGAGAAGAGGCTGTATTGATTTTCCTTCAATGAGCCACTTTGTTAGTCCTTGATGGAGTTCCATGTTCCAAGTGTGACTCTTACTGGAAGTACCAAATGTATGACAAAATGACCAGTTTACAGGAACTCACAGAGAGCATCAAATTTAGAACCTTACCCTGTAACACTGAAAGAAGGAGTTGATATCATCATTAACCAAATATTCATGGAGGAAACCCAGAGATAAGATGACAAAGTCGGGACATGTGGAGCCAGACACACTGCACAATCTAACTGATAAACAAATAATTTATTCAGCACTAAGATGCATTAATTTAAACTCCAAAGCAGTCTTCATACATAGTGCAGAAATTAGGAGAGAGTCTGATACAGGAGCAGTAGCTTTTACTCAACTCAAAAGGAATACATTTGTCTCTAATTTGGAAAATAACCCAAGAAAACCACATTCGGAAGAGAAAAATATATGCATATTATGATTAAATATCACTACAGCAAACTGGTGGTCTTTTGGTGAGCTCAATCATTGGTAATTTTCAGTTATCTTCATGGTATAGTATTGGCGTGTACAAAGACAAAAACAAATGGAGAGAGAGGGCTCCTTGTCTGTTTGGATGTATAGAATAGAGGGGCATGGCAAGAAGATGAGGATTACCCAGAAATCGCAAAACAAAAATTGACAGGAAAATGTTAGGTCAAACACATTGAGAACTTGATGAACACAAAGGAACCTGCTAGAACATGAGATTTCTACACTGGAAAAGATTTATGTCTGGCTAGCCTGAGCTTCAGGAAACAAAAATAAACACAAAAGGATTTATGTAAGAAATTTGTCACCTTGGTTTTTGCATTCCCTACTCTTTAAATTTCACACAGCTTAAACTGTTGCTCCTTCCTCCAGGCAAGAGACCTTCTAAAAGTGTCGAGAGGGGCATACTTCATCTTTGCTGAGAGTCCTAGCCTTACACATTAATCACGCTATGCCAGCGTGTTAGTCCTGTTCAATTACATCAGGAATCAAAGCCTACACAGCTTCTTGCCGCACTGGGACAGAATAGGGACAGAAAAGCTTGCTAAAAATAGTAGCTGACATTTTTATTCATACTGTTGAACTGAATTCATCTGACCATATTTCCCAGCCTCATGTGCTCTTTCGCTCCCTGTCCACACTCAACACAATGAACGTCAGACATCATTCAGTCACAGCCAATGATTACTTTGGTTCCGCATGGAACTGTAGTCACTCTTTGACTTTAAACTGCCTTTTTATTTATCCAAAAGTCTCAACCAGGAAAGCTGTTTCCATACAGTTTTAGTACTGAAAACATACATTCACAACTGAAGTTTCTCTGGGTTGCGTGAGGATATGTACAGATGTATGCATCTGTATTTAATATTCCAACCCCCTTCAATGTCACCCTTCATGAAATCATTTGCCCTCTTCAATAGCTTTCCACATTCACTCAACCCATACTACAATCTTTTGAACTGCCGATACATCAAAAATGTGTAGAGTGCAGGTTCAAACTAACAATATTTATCTTAGATCAACTGACAATATGGTTCATCTGTCTGGTAACAGTACTGCCAGTTGCAGCTCACAGCTCATGTGGAAACTATGTATCATCAATGGGAAAATGTGGAATGCAATCTAAAGCCAAGGAATGCTTTCCAACAATTACTTTACATTATGGTAGCTAAAAAGTTTTTTTTGCCTATTTCTATATGGGCTCTAACAGCCAGTTAATTTTTGCTGGATACAGTAGTTACCTAGCTTGACTAGCAGAGATAATGATATTGGAAAAAGTAAACCCTTACAGAAAGAACTTATCTTTAAACGATGCCAAGGATGTTTTTAGTTGTCCATCTAAAGACCATTACCACATTCTCAAAGAATTTCTTTTAAATTTTTAAAATTTTCACATCGACCCTGTATACAGTCAACATCATAAACACTGATTATTTCAATTAAACAATCAAATAATGTTGGTGATTGCTGTACTTCAAAGTTATGTTTGTGAAGAAAAAAGTAACCCTTCACTTTAACTGTGAGTCAAAGTAGGACTCACAAGTAGGGAAGTACACTGCAGTTAGGTTGAAAAATTCCAGTAAATGTCCATTACACAAAATTTGTTTGGTAATTAGTTTTAAGACATAACACTATTAATTTATCTTTGTAAGAGAGATGACAGAACATATTTGTATTGGTTTGTGTATTCTCCACTGTATGGACAGGGCAGTGGGATATTGAGCTAATGATGTTCCTGCCATCAGCCTCTTACAGTACAATACGTAACGTCTCAGCAGGTGAAGATCTGGTAAACATTTATACACCTGCGTGTTTTCGCCTACAGCAGGAGGCAGCAGTTGAACAAAGCGGGAAAATGCGGCTCCGGGACTGCCCGAAGCACAACACCCTGGAGTATACTGAGCAAGCAAAGACTGTTACGATATCTTCATCCTCCAATTACTTAACCGTGATGTTCGATCTCTGCAAATACTTATGGAACCATTTGGCATCGTTTATCAATTGCTCTCCGGAGGTGAAAAACACGCCTGAATCAACCTGCGACAGAACTAGATCTGTTCATTGAGGTACACGCCGAATGCAATCGGCACATACAAAATACGCTGAGTGATTGGTACAAATTAAGTATATTCGACGAAACACTACATGCAAGTATATGTACGCTCAGCTTGAATGATTAAAATAACGTTGGAGTGTCGTAGTTTGGTGGAATCAACGCTGGCACTGTCAGAGGAGTAAATAGCCTATGTATTGACAATGGGTGTTGTTTGCAATGCTAGCTTTCAGAGAAAAACAGTACTGTCGCCAAAGTATTTTTATCGAAGACCAATGACAGCACACAACTCTTTCATAATCACATTTTAAGCCATTTACCAAATTGCAGTGAAGGAACTTAAACAAACGATTATGAACGACGCTCACCTTTGTCCGTTTGCCACTCTGTCTCAAGCACAGCGCCGTAGCTCTTCAACGTTCGATCACAGTCCGAAATGGATTTCTTTAATTCCATAGCTCGTGTCTCTTGGTTTTTACCACCGATATATCGACAATAACAGTCGGTTTTTTTGCTCTCACAAGTGTGTTTGTCTTTCGGGGGTTATACGTTTGTATATCGTTCAAGCCGGATTACCTTCGCCCGGTTCTCAGGTTCCACCAACCCAAGGTACTCAGCATCTTCCTTCTCCGCGAAGGGCTGGGATTTACTGAAGCACTACAGACATGTGATGCGTTGAAGGATGCAGGGAGCATGCGCTCAGCGGGACGGAGCGGAGGCAAAAGGAGGAGAGGATGTATAGCAGATTAAAACGAAAATACCAACCTAAAATTGCAGTGTGAAATGATATAACGAACAGAAAGGTTTATTTTTTATTTTATTTTATTTTTTTATTTATTTTTACCAAAGATGGGTTATTCAATCCATGTTGTGGTTTTCTAGTTTCTCGGTATTGCCGTCGATTCTTTATGAAAGACCACTAGTAATATATATATATATATACCACTAATAATAGAAATACTTCTGGTGGTTTTGCGAATGGGAAATTAACTGTTAACTGTTAACTGTAAAAATAAAATATTCATATGGAGGTGCATACATCGGACATGCGCACCTGAGAAGTATTTCCTGAGGTTTTTTCATAGTGCATATATACGGATTTTAAGTGTTTAACCACACAAATGGGTGCATTCACAGAAACAGAGCAGCGATAACCTAGGGCCTGCGTGGTATACAGATGGTGCATGGTGTGAGCTATGACCAGAGAGGGCGGGGTTTGGCCAAGACCTCGGGCGCAACGGGATTTTGCTCAAGCAGGTTCCGGGTTCACTGATCTTCCCATTCATTATAACAGATGATTTAAGTGGTCCCTTTTATAATATAAGTATTTTTAATTTTTCGAAATCGCTAACGCTGTTGGTAGGGTATAAGGTAAAATTGCAAACATTATGCGCCCGTGTTGTATTTACGTTCCAGATAGTGCTTGAGAGTGTCCTTGGCAATTTCTCCCACGAGTTCAGTTTATGTGCCATTGTAGAGTTGCATAAAGAGTGTATGGTCTTTTCATCTTTATATTTAGTAACCATGCAGCTCATATTGCAAGCGGCCAAACACTACAGGCGTGTAACCAAGTACCTCCAACGCTATCACGCGATGGCGTGCGCTTTTCGAAAATAGTAATTGAAATGACACTGTAATCCACTTCCTCACGAAAATTAATCTTATTCGTAGCATGCAATAGTATTATCCTACATTGAAACAGTTAAATACTTTACAAAGACGTGAATTTACACTATTCATTTGATGCCTTTATTTATGTGCTTACAACTGGGAGACAATCAACAGAACATTAACCTATACTAACAATATATTCAATCAAGGCAATTCCCCAAGGCAGGGAACGTTTCATGCAATAATTTGGTAGAACGCAACCATGTAAATTACATTTTTATATACTGCAATGACAATGAACTTGAATCCACTAAAAGCAGACATCTTTACAATCGAATTAAAGCAGACCATTTGCCACTCCATGAATAGACATAATTTCAGCACTGGTAATTCCCCCAGAAAGTATATTAAGTTGTATTATCTTCTGGTACATCAAAAACTTGTTGGATCAACCTTTTCTGCCAATACTGAAATGGTTATAATTCAAACAACTGTAAGAAATTAGTTGTTTTGAATACGGTTTCTATAGCACCAATAGGACACTTACCCTCTCCTGTAATCTTCTGCTTCAACATTTAGAAATTGATAATTGTTCTTCAATGACATGATAGGAATAATAAAGTCCAATACATGAATAAATGCAAAGCACTCTGTATTAACACTGTAAAAAACAACTGGAGATGTATTTATACAGTAATATTAAAAATGTTGAAATATAACTCAACGGCTACCCACAAAAACACTATTACACAGGAGAGTAACAACATCACCATAAGGATGTCTGCTTTTACAGTACCAGTTTACCGCGGGTAATTTTGGATTTCCACTAACTCTTTGGGAAAACAAAAAAACTAGACTGGAAAATAACTTACATTATTCCATAAGCTAAGAAATTTGGACTTGTGCTGGTAGTCTGCCACATGGCACCAGATGAAACACACATTTAAAAATTCACACATACACTTGAATTTTGGAACAAAACAACAGAGGATAGGCCTCAAACAGACATGACATATCATTCATCAGTCATCAAATATCCCCTGGAGAAATCCAGATGTTGGCATATTTAGTCATAATGACACCATTACATAACAGGTTCAAGCCAAGATGGTCAAGACAGGCAAAATTTTAAGGATGGCCTGTTTCACTCTTTATGATAAGAATCTGTTCAAGTAATCAAATCCTAGAACAAAATATCAGAAGTGCTAGCTGCATCTATTCGGTTAAAAAGCACAAAGAGTTAATGTGGAATGATATCAGAAGGAATGATATTAGAAAAAATTTGGCTTGTGAAGTTTCACATTTAATATCTGTGCAGTCTCGAAACAAGTTAATACTAGACATAAAATTACAGAGGGACCTAAAGAAAAGAAACTGATATCATACATAAAAGGGACACAAGCCAATAAAGATCTACACTACACTATCTTGTCTGAACAGACAATAATGACACAGCCATGTTACTGGTAAATCCCAAAGCTTTAAAACTCCATATAACTCATGGTTAATTTGTAGATATGTTCATCTCTTCAGTTTTTAAAATCATGTTTAGACCTCCCAAAATGTTATTACACTGTATACCACATTATTTAGTAAACATTACATGAACAGATTTCCAGCAGGTAACAGTAAATATTCCATTGGAATAATAAGGTACTGTACTAGAGAAAATGGTCAATGCATGCTTCTTTCTGTGCATAAAATATAATTACATTACATATTTGCTGGCCAGCTGGTGCATACACAGTTCACAATTCACCCATTTGTACAGCTACATATTTACTGAAGCAATTAAGTACATTGGCCAAGACCACAGCAGCAATACACCACGAGGGAATTCAACCTACAAACTTTTAATAACAAGTAAATAACCAGTACCTTCATAAACTGCCATGCTACACCAGGCAGCCAGGGTTAGCTGGACTATAAACAAAATAATAAACACTTCATAACCATAAAAGTAATGTTCAACATAATCAGAAATGCGTTGATAGTTTACTCTCCATTTGTTTTTCACTGTGACGGAGTGCCGTCACTACAGTTGAGTATGCGCTCTGACTGCCATACCAACAAGCCAGGCTCTTTGGTGTCACGGTCAAAGTCGCATGTTTGGTACCCCGTAGACCTGGGTTCGAGGCCGGGTGGGGTGACTGCTCTCGCCCTTCGCTACATTCACACTGGTAGTTTTTAAAAGGAAACCACCACAGTACAATATTAGAAATTCACTATTCCAACCACTAACATCACTATTGGTTCACAGCTTTTACAATTAAGCCAAAGCCAAAGCAAATATTGTAATTGCTAATAAACACCACAGGCAGTGTGCGGCAACCAAATCGCTCTTCCCCAATCCCCAGACTGAGGCAGGTATTATAGATCAAAAATGATAAAGGACAGAGGATGTGCTTGTTTGGTTTCACAGCCTGAACTGACATAAACGCGGCACTGAGATAAATACACATCTCTTTCCTGAAACAGAGAGGTGGTTGTGTTCCAAATCAAGGACTGGTACCTCTCTAAGGTGAAGTTATGATGCAAATTCCCAATGCAAATATATATCTGAAAAGCTTGTTATCCAGTAATACATGAATCTAGTAATAATGCTTTCTTGATTTTACACAATAATCAAATGAGTGAATCATCAATGCTTTCCAGGCTACTCTAGAGACTGACAAAAAATTATTTGCAATCACTACACAAAAAATACATCCATTCTCCTCTTCTGTCTTCTTACACCATGCACCACATTTCAGCTGACCTTTAAAATTCACCAGAGGTCAAATGTCATGGTACATAATGAAAGATTACATTTGACTTTACATATGTATTTAGTTGTAGGGATATGTGTAAAGTATCATTAAAAAATAGAAGTTAGTGGTTTGGTTTATCTTATAATATTAGGTCAAAACTGAAAGAAAAAAAAATCTCTAAAATGCCTGATTACACATGAGGTAGACCATGGCATGGTTAATGCATTATGATCTTTTTGCTGTAACTGTTGTATCTCTTAAAAAATTGGAAAAAGATACCCAGCTTTATTGCAAATCATTTTTTGGAAGTACTAGTCCATGGAACAATCCTACACAACTAATCAAATAATATTACATTCATGGTGTCCAAGGCTAAGCGGCTAACGGATTGATGACAAATGACCATTACATGGTCATAGGTTATCAGCCAGTAACTTAATTAAAGACTTCCACTGTTTCACCACTATCGCAGCACAGCTGATGTAAAATGGCCAAGAGAGTACCTTCACCGCTTCAGCAGTATGTAACAATGGTATAACACCTACATATTCATACACTTAACACAACCTTACAGGAATGTTTAAATTACTGCACAATATGCATTTTGGTCTTTTCCAACTTGTCTTGATGATAAAGTTTCTTGTTCAAGTATGACGTTTCTGGCTTGGTAGCAACTTATTGTGTTTCAAGAAATAAAATAGGATAATTTACTATACAGTATTCAGCAGGAATGGATATATATGATCTACTTATTAGGCTGTCAAGCAAAGAAGCTCTATTAAAGTCAGTGCACTGTTTAATTTTATCTCAGGGAGAGAAAGACTAATTAAATTTCATCACATTCTTGTGATCAAAAAGAACTCTAGTACATCCAGGATCAGTGTCTTTCCACAGTGACACACACAAGGTTACTTCATTTTGAATAGTTTCTTTCGCTCCAAGTCACCTATTGCACTGGGTATCTCTACCTGTCTGAATTCATTTCTTTTGGCTAGAGTCAGGTGGTGGAAGCCTTTTGTGGAGATCCAGGATCCAGGTAAGGGCAGCAGAAGCTGTTCCATCCCCACTTTGCCGCGAGAAGCACAGGAAGGTGGCCCATAGGAAAGCACAGCAGCCTGTGAATGTTGTTCGCAGGTACAGTGGAACTAGTGCAAAGTTCAGGAACTGGAGACAAAAAGAGAGGATTTAAGAGACATTTGTAACAATGGTTACATGTTGGAAATTATGCCATAATATTGCTTTAGTGTCACCTTATGTATACACACCAGTAAAATGTAAACATGAGTAAAAATGAGTAAAAATTCAACAGAGTCATTAGGGCTGTGTATATGTATTACCAAGTGAATCACAGTGTCACTATTTAATGTTATATAAACATTTTACCTGAACAAATGGCCAGTACATGAGTCCAGTCTAAAATAGAACAGGAAAAGTGAAGGCAAATCATTTTTCAAGATGCTCAGTATTATGGTGACATCTCTTACAAGTTTGTTTCAGGTGCAATCAGAATATGATAGAATACGTTAAAACCAAGATAAAATTACCATTGACAATAAAATATTAACAGAGGGGACAAAAATTCCAGCACACAGAAAGTAACCACTTCCCACTTGATGTAACTGTACCACAGTGCAAAAGCACATCTACTCCATTAGCCTACCTTATAAGTGTTGAGGAACTTCTCCCTCCAGTCCTGGAAAATGTCATCTTTTCCCTCTAACAAACTCACTCCTGAACAAGAAGAAGGCATTTTAGGTAAAAATAAATATCTTAAAATATTCAGTATACGTGTATGAGTTGGCCCTCTATAAGTATTTCCTTGGTTATAATACAACTATACTATATGCTGTAAAAACAGAATCTGTAATTAAAATTTGTATTTAAACAATTGCCGTAAATACTTCCGTACATTCGGGCGTTTAACATGTTGAGGCCTACGTTAGAAATGAAAGCGAGAGTGATTTCGCTCTTTTCAAGCTGTTTCCATAGCTGTTCATTATGATAAGGAGACAATGCAAATAGGCTACGACCACGTACAGTGGCCTCTATAGACGGGGTCTCAAATTCTGGGTTGGTACTTCTACTTTAAAAGTAGGCTAAGTGTATTTCTATGCTGCAAACGAACATCTAGGGATTTGTATCCTAAAATGCCATAATTCCGACCTGTATAGAAGGCAGTGGTGGCTATCGGCGATGCAATCGTTTGGTCCAGGAGCACTTTGCGAAGTACCATGCCACCAGAATTTCCGGGAAACATCCGCTCCAAGCCTCGCATCCAAAAGTAGTTGAAGTTGCCATGGAAACTGAAAGCCACCATTGCAACCCTTCGCGTTTGTCGCCAGTCCATTTCCTCCCTATGGGAGAACCACTGATGGACGAAGTCCCCGCCAGCGAATAAGCAGCCATAGAGAGTCACATTAGTTACCCAAGGAAACCTTTTAGCCTGCCTTAAAAAAGCTTTTCTCATGTTTTCTCAAAATAAGGAAAAATCAGACAGCTACCATAGCCGTTCGGTAGTCCTATAGATAGCTATCACTAAATAACTAACATCAGCTAGCTAGCTAACATAGCTAGTTACATTCACTGTCCGGAGAATATTCAAAATATTTGAACCTCCTTATCACAAGATAACTGAAATCGATTGCTGGTTCTTTGTTCTTCGTCTCAACAAATACAAAAACAGCACATCTGAAAATGTACGTTCTTCACACTAAACAAAAAATGCGTAGCAAAATCATATTCAGATAACACTTAGCCTAGTTGCACCGGCATATCGCTACCTAAAATAAAACAAAACGTGCGTCGACTGTTCAGTGTTCTTACGGGTGCATACAGCACTGAACTAATCATACATTGGGACGAGTGCGTACGTAGTCGATGACGCTGCAATTGGAGGTTGGCCTATTTTTTTCTAGCCAGTATGATTTTTTTTTCAACAGTACAGCTAGTTGTTACAAGGTAAAGTCTAGTCTTACTGTTTTTTTTAATTAACTTATTTTTCCTCATGGACTTCCTTCATTTAGTGAAATAGCGATGAATTCTTAGGCGACATTAAAAACGTTTCCGTAGTATTCGCCGTTGTATGGAATCTAGTCTTGTCAAGTGCAAACCGGCGCATTATATCCAGTTGTATTGGCCAAACTTAAATGCAATGCCTTACATCTTAGCCTACTTGAACGCCACTCGTAGAACCGGCCTGGAAACCCCTCGCTGTCCACAGTATACATTTTTGGTGACCTCTTTTTCTAATGAAGCATGGCTCAGTGAGTTGTTTAAACTTGTAACTCTGAAGAATTGTGCATAGTTTACATGTCCAGCATATTCAGTGGATCCAGAGATGCGGTACAGAATACATAATAGCGTACAGACTTGTAATTAGTTCTGTGACATTCTCGTTGACATCTGTTCATGACTCATAACCCAAGAGACCAATGAATACGCAGATATTTCAATTTAAACGTTAACTCAAATTGTCTCTTTTGTAGCCATTTAGGCTTTAACAGGTAATTTAGTGGACAAGAATACGTGGTTCGAAAATCAAGATTCAGCAAAGATACAGATCTTTTCACTGTCTTAGATTGCATACCTAAGTAGCCTACCTATTATGGAAAATAAAAATAGCCAATTTATAATTTGCCAGATTGAAAAGAGTTCATATCCATGTCAAGTAGATTGTTCCACTGTTCAAGAACAGTAACATCTGTTTTTTTTCGCAAGTTATACAGCTAGCCGCATAGTATGCTTGGTGAAATTTTCCTGGGTTTGAAATTTGGAATTTGAAATTCAGTCAGTCTGGTTAGCTAGTTATTGCAAACGATATGGAGCACGGATGGTTATAGTGTAGGTTGCGTTATAAATATAATATCTTTCTTTATACAGTGATCCACAACTGGGAAACTGTTTCACATGGGTATATTTGTAGTGCATATTTTTGGATAAGGTGCACACGACTTTATGCACTCCGTACAGATGGCTAACTACTCCCATTCTCAGCAACTACTAAAATACCAAGATTACTCATACAGCCATTTAAATGGCATAACACTTGATCCCGAGAACTGATCATTCGAAAAGCGCGCGCACGTTCGCGATGTAGAGCTACGGTCGTGTCGTGAGATACGTAGACGCTGCCAGCGTGGAATACGGACCAGCTTTCCAGGAAGTAAATTGACATATCCAGTGGTCCGGCAAGCATAGACTCAGTGAAATTAATGAATTTGCGGAAAGGATCTCATAAATAATCATTTTTACTACAAAACAGAGGGCGCCCAGACGGGATCAGTTTTACCTCTCGACACTATGGAGCAACCGTACCGGGTAGGCTACTGTCATGGCATAGATTTGCACTGTTGGTTAGCAAGCTAGCGAAATTACTGTGACGCGAAATGACGCTCGGTAGCTAGCTAGCTGTGTAGAGATTGGAATCTAGCTGGCTAACCAGCTAATAAACTAAGAGTCGTTGTCTCAACATTGTGGATATGCTTTTATACAGGTAATCGTTGCGTATAATGATTTTTTTCCGGATGTGGTCTGTAGGTTTGCTTGCTGAATGACGCTTGCGAGCTTTGTAGATAATGCGACTCCAAGCTCGATTTACGGCTAGCCAGCTGGTTAGATTGGTACACTCACTGTCTGTGTAGTAGCGGTCAGTTTTATGACGTTAGGCAGAGGTTACATGGGGATTTTTGAGGCGGTGAATACGCCCCAGCGTCACACTGGTTTTTGGCGAGGGGTCATGAATGAAATTAATAATCAATTAAATTAGATAGAAATAAAACAAATTCCTGAAACCTAAAAATAAGCAGTAGATATGAGATAAAGTTTATAAGCGGACAGTGGATCATTGATGATGACACTGAAGCTTTCCTGAATTTGCTTAGCAAGCAAACAATTCACTATAGCCTTGTTCTTCTTTATAAAAAAGATGCATTATGAAACAAAATGATTGATGCTCAGGGAAACTTGAAAATAATTATTGATGAGGTTATACATTTTACTCAAATTCATACACATAATCCAATTCTAGTTTAAGTGAAAAGTATATGTTTTATGACAGAATGAGCAATAAAACTGATGTAGTAATACTTGTGTTAGTATGTACAAATTACTGTCTCTTTTAACAAAAATACTTAAAATAAATAAATGCAAAATAAATAAATAACATTTTCATTAATCTTATTTTTATGAAATCGGAATGTGTCCCCCATTTCCCTAACCATTGCAGCATTATGATTTTTCACTCATTTGCTTACTAGATGGATTATCCAAGATGATTTAAATAGCTTATATCAGAATTATGATCCGTTTATTTAAATTTATATTTTCTGAACAATTCATCTTAAGTGCAGTTTAACTGGAACTATTAGCTTTAGACACATCATCATACCATATCATTGGTCAGTCTTAAAAGGCAAACAGTATACCAAATATATCCCCTGGCCTGAAATATATTAATTACGTAGGAGCTCTGGATCAGCACTTCAAAGTAATTCATTGCAGATAATTGAACAGTTCTCATGATGAGCAGAGGCATGGTAACAATCCATAAGAGACAAGCATAGACAAGTATAGTATTTAAAATGCATTAAAACATTCCATTCCATTCCATTCCATGACATAAAATGATAAGAGCAAAAGCACATACTCTGCTCAAACACTTTTATTTGTGTATGCTGTGCTAAAGTTTGTTTCTTGGGCTTTTTCAGCTCTACTTCACAATGATAATACGGATACAGTTATCCGTGTGTTTGTAAAGGGAGTGTCATGTGTGCTGTCCTTAAGTGTTCAGTGTATGTGTGGAGGACAAGCGCCTAGTCTTGTGTATTTTAATTTTATAGTTGAATGTCAAACAGTGTGTCTCATTGGATTGGATTCAAAAGTTTTGTTTACATTTTTTTACAATAAATGAAATGATTATTATACACGTTCGGCTATGAGCACATAATTTCATATATTGATGTAATGATCACACAACCTGTATAACAAAAAGAATTCATCATTTCCATTATGTTGAGGTGTTATTGAACCTAAGATCATTGTCATTAAATGAACTAGAGTACTTCATGAATGTAGAGGGAGAATTGGCTGATCAAGGCTGGTCTAAATTGGTTGAAATATATAAGGTTACCTAGTACCTATGTTTTTTGCTGTCATAGATCTAAGTACTTTTGCAGTTATGATCAGTATTGCTCAAGGCATCTCTTCATATTTCCCAGATTTCAAACATTTTTATGATAATTTTAAGATACACACTTTCCTTTGCTTGGATTTTTTTATCTGAGAATATCTCTTGTAGATTTACATTAAATTTGTCCTGTGGAAAGTGAACAAATGCAGGGGCTGTATATTTTATTAACTGTAGTAATCATTAAAATTGATACCAATGGCTGATAATGCATCTTTGCTGTGTTTCACTTTACTAAGATGATTGTTGACCCTATGCTTGCTGAAATGGGTAAGAATCTGAACGAGGCTATGAAGATTCTGGAAGATGGTCAAAGGTGAGTCATTCTCTGTGTTTCTACCTGTCAAGGCCAAGTCAAAAACACATGTACACACACACACACACACACACACACACACACACACACACACACACACACACACACACACACACACACACACACACACACACACACACACACACACACACACACACTCTTTTGCATTTCCTCATCGTTTCCCTTTTCTTATGTTTGAAAATGCTTAATAGGTAAACCTCTGTTTTTGTTGCGTCGGTAACTGGCATACCTGCAGGTGTACCAGCAATATTGTTTTATGACTGCCACCTTGGCCAGTGATTGTGCAGTGTTAGTCTTTCCCATGTGTGTTATCTGAGCTGCTGCTGAATGAGACCTTCACACTCCCGGATTCCCGTATTGTTTTCTCTCTGCCTTTAAGGGAGGTGGAGGAGAAGCGGAAGTACAGCAGGAAGGACATTCCTGGGCCTCTGCAAGGAGGGTAAGTCAGGACAACAACCGTTGGCTATCACAGACATGATTCATCTGCTCTTATTCGCAATGACACAGTGCAGACTGAATGTCTTCACCATACACAAGAGCAGTAGTGTAGTTAGGAAGCAAGATAGCCTGAATAGTATCTGGGGCATTCCTAGGGCATCCTTCTCTCATTCACTTTGCTCCCTGTTCAAACCTTCTGAGGGTCATGTGTCTTCTTCCCTTTCAGTGGTCAAGATGTTGCCAGCATACTACAGTTGGTTCAAAACCTCATGCATGGAGATGAGGAGGAAGACAATCTGTGTCATCGGTAAAGACACAGCCATCAGATATTAGTTTTTTTTTTAACTGTAGGGTACAAACTGTATTAAAAGAACCCTCGAAAGCTGATTGCTGTGCTGTGTCTCTCCAGCAGGATGCAGAATGTGGGGGAGCAGGGGCACATGGCGCTGTTAGGGCACAGCCTGGCAGCCTACATCTCTGTGCTAGATAGAGAGCGACTGAGGAAGCTAACCACTCGCATCCTGTCAGACACCACGCTCTGGCTCTGCCGGCTCTTCAGGTTTGTATTAACAGAAATGCTCTGCTTCCTGCATGACAAAGCCTGTTACAGCTCTTTCAGTCTCCTACCACCAGATTGCCTTGAGCTGACCTGGTTTTTACCTCAAAAGAATGCATGAACTGTTGCACTCAGTTGTGTTCTCCTCAATAGATTTTTCTTCTTTTTCCTGCAAGAGGGATTTAAAACAAACAGAATTTTTTGACTTAGCACATACGATAGCATTCTTATTCAACCAATGTAGAGTTAACATTCACCAAGTCAATTCAAAAGGTCTCCGAATTTGTTTTAGGATTCATATTTATGATAGATCACAGTTATCACAGATTAAACAGGGAGGTTGAGGTCAGATGTGTAACATATGTAAGGCATACTGAAATATGTAATTGTGTATTTGCATTGAAGCCTCCCTCTTTTTGTCGCCAGGTATGAGAACGGCTCAGCTTATTACCATGAGGATGACCGGGAAGGGCTCATAAAAGTCTGTCGCCTTGTAATTCATTCCCGCTATGAGGATTACATCACTGAGGGCTTCACTCTGCTCAGCTGCAAACAGCCTGTCATCTACCAGAGTGCTGCCAGCAGGCCAGGGCTGGGCCAGCACCTCTGCAGCCAGGTACAAGATCAAGTCTTTCCCCTGGCATCACACAGCCAATAACCACACTGAGCAGCTGAATCAGGGGATGTCTCTCTCTGAATTCTAAAGACTCAGACTTGTGCTTCTCATCTGTCTCTGCATTTAATGTCAAATTGTTTGACTCCTGTTGCACTGTTGAGGTAGGATTACTTAATTGCCATTGTTATGGAATGGATCTTGTCTGTCGAGTCAGTATCATGTAGAGTGGATAAACCAGTGTGTCCTGTTCTACTTGCGAGTAAAAGTAACATGTAACTGCTCCTTATAACAAAGCCTCAAAACCACAGGGGAGGCGAGGTGTTAAGAAGATGTGCAAATTGAGACAGGTCATTCTCAGTTCCTTACTGGGATGTTGTGATGGAAAGTGAAATATTTCTATAGTGTACACAGCCCTGTTACAGTATATTCCAATTAATTTAGCTCAACACCATCGTAACACTTGCAGATGCTGTGATTCTTAACTGAAGTTCCAGTCTGTATGTTTGCTGAGGGGTCATCTGTGCATTGTCATGTAGTTCTGCTGTACTCTTACACTCTCAACAGCTGGGTCTGCCTCTGTCCAGCCTCTGCACCGTGCCCTGCAACACCATGTTTGGATCACAGCATCAAATGGTAGGTCTTACAGGGGGTTATTTTGCAGAAGAAATGCATCCCCTGACAGGACCCTTTCTATTTCTTCTTATCAAAGGGAATATGTAAACCACACAGAATCTTGAATTGGTATGTTAGGCATATTATCTTTGAATAATGGTTCATTGTAGTTTTTGAATTGCTGAAAAATACTTTTGACACTTGAATGCCAAATGAATTTTTCTTGAAGACTTTTATCTAAAGGATGCATCTGAAGGTGCATTTGTAGGTAAATAGTCATATTTAGGAGCATAACCCAGTAAATATTGCATTCATTTTGTAATGAGTTAGAATATGTTCATTGTTATGGTTGTGTTTTTTCCTTACAGGATGTGGCCTTGTTGGACAGACTGATTAAGGATGACATTGATTCAGGAAAACTTCCGTTGTTGCTGATAGCAAACGCTGGTCAGTATAGAACCACCTCCATGAATGCTGTAATAGAAAGTTAATGCAATTTCAAGGAAACTGTGTATGAGTGCACTGTAAAGATGTAGATGCAGTCTGTACAGGAAATGTACTCCAGAATCTGAGTGTACAGTCTGAGTCAGTGCTTGCAGCTGTTTTGGGATGTACACTGATTTTTTGCGTTTGTGTATTCATCACCACAGGAACACCAGGTGCAGGACACACAGACAAGCTGAGCCGTCTGAAGGAGCTGTGTGACCAGCACAGCATGTGGCTCCACGTGGAGGGGTGGGTGCTCATACACACACATGCACTCATACATACACATGCACTCACACACTTAGGCACGCACATAGTAGCCACTCCGCTGTGTCTTATTTAATGTTCATTCTTGCATTTTTATTGATGTATTCATTAGAAGATTCCACTGTAAGAATCTTGTAATTCTTCTAATCTTACTAATCGGTGACATGTCTGTGTATGTTCCAGAGTCAACCTGGCAACACTTGCTCTGGGCTATGTAACATCAACCTCATCAGTGATGGTAAGCCTGAATTCTGCCACCCTGTAATTCCAAGCACTTCTGTAAAATCAGATTCAGATACCTCAGCGTTTGTTGTGTTCCTGTTGGTACTCATGTTATTTCTGTCACTTGACAGGCAGCCACCAAATGTGACAGCATGACGCTGACGCTGGGTCCATGGCTGGGCCTTCCCGCTGTGCCTGCAGTCACCCTCTACCGACACGAGGATCCAGCCCTGGTCATTGTTTTATTTTTAACATTTTAGGACTCCCATATTTCACATACTTGAGATTTCTGTAAATGTCAAAGCCATAATAGAGTGTACAACAACGTCCTACATTACACCTTGAGTATATAATGGGCCATTTGTAACTGTTCCACCCTGCCTCTTGGGCATGTTTGTTGTTGTTACAGTCTCTTGCAGCAGGTCTAACATCCAGCCAACCAGTGGAGAAACTGCGTGCCCTGCCTCTCTGGCTGTCCTTGCAGTACCTGGGGCATGATGGGATAGTGGAGAGGATTAAGCATGCGTCCCAGTTGGTACGAGCATTCCCTCTTCATTGGAATCGACTTTTCTCTGTGATATTTTAGTGCAGGATGTGTATCCTTTGTACCTGTTTTCCTGAATAACTGGTCAATCTGTCTTCTGTCCCTTCAGAGCCAGAGGCTCCTCGACCAGCTGAAGAAGCTGACCTCCATAAAGACATCAGTATGTAATTTTGTTGCTGTGACATTTCATATTACCTATTGGAAATTAAACGCCTTTCACATTTTTCCCTATAGCACATGTATACCTGTTAAAAACTGATGATAAAATGATAAAAAAAATTATTGTTCTTTGATTTTACCATATATTATCTAAGGTGGCGCTGGGGATTTACTGGTTACACAAAATTAAATGCTTTGCTTTGGCTGTGTGAAGGTCAGATGTAAAAAAACAAGTTATATATGATTTCTGCCTGTGAGATAACACACAGATAACACACAGACAGGCATCAATGTGGATGTCACATGCCAGTCCTCTAACAGAATCAGGGTTTCTGCTCTCCCGCCCAAGCAGCTGTAGGCAGCACTACTGAACCGCATGCATGGAGTTAAATATGAAAAAAATCAAGCTCCTGTTTTGTGTTGCTATCATCAGGATGACCTTGACATGCAGATGTCTCTTCTCGAGGCTTTGACCATGGTAAAGCACAAGCTCCTCTAACAGTGAAGCTTCGTTAACCAGTCTGTCAGCTGTCAGTGTGTAACCAGTAGTGAGAGTGGGTGCCTTGGTTTCAGGGCGTGGTGTCGCGCTCCCGGGTTCCTCTTATCTCCGGGGGCTCTCTGCGGGATGTCCTGGGCTCTCTCATACTGTCTATTGTAGGTGGGATCTACCCCTCTGCCTGCCTGTCCTTCCCTACTCACCCCCACCTTCCCTTCTCATGGTCACTCACGCATTCTGAGGCGCTGTATTTGAGACACTCAAATAGGGGGCCTTCATTGGATAACTTGCGTTTCCTGCTTGTTCAAAGGCATGTCTGACCACACTGCGTAAAGCCACCTCCCCACAACAAGAGCCTGGTCCACATGCTTTCTTCCATGGCGGGGACGTCAGTGGTGGTCTCCACTGTGTATGAAATCTCACCGGAATGCTGATTTAGAAATCCCTTACAGCTTAAATCATCCAAATGCGTAAAATTAATGCCACTAGTCTTAATGTCTGAATCATATACAGAGTGCAGGGCATTCTGGGATGCCTTGCTCTTACAGAGTGCTTCCATGAGTACTCCATCAGTGAAGTTAATGTCACAAGACAGCAGCAGATTCCATACATTTCATCCTAAAAAGGAGAGCAGAGAAAAATGTCCACTCCTGTCCGACCCCAGTAAGAGCCTGAAGGCAGCTGTTTAAAAAAGAGACTAACTACAGTGTTTCTATGGCAAGCCTGACAAAAGCTGGCTTCTGCCTTATCAAGCCAAGGAGCCAGTGACCTTGAATCTGACTGTTGATTAGAAAAATGAAGGAGGGAAATGATTGTGATGTGAAAGCAAAATTGTCACTGTGATTTCAGTTTCTTTTATCTTGGATTGGACTCCTAAAGTGTTGGTCCGGCAGGGCAGGGTGGGAGTAGCTTGCTGGTGTTTTCATGTTTTTTCAGTTGTTTTCATGCAGGCCCTCCTCTCAGTGCTTATTGTCTGTAACTGCTGTGTGGTGTTTCTGTTACCGGATGCCAGTACAGCACTTGGTAGTACAGCACAGCTGCTATCCTCATACATCAGTTACACCTCATAGAGGTCTGCATGCAGTGAGGCATGTATCTCTGAAAAGCAAGAGATTGTTCACTGTACTCTACATTGTTCACTTGTGCATGGAATTACTGTGGATTGGTTGTTGCTTCAGAACTTTTGAGTATTAAGTGAATTACATGGTGATTTGGAACTTTCGCGGACAGCTCTCGAAGAAGATAATGTGCTGATATTGTGTACAGTATCAGTAAATAATGCATGAATCCAGAACATAAAGAATGCATTTCATACATTCACAAATATGATGAAAAAATGTTGCATATCTTAACTTATCATATTACATCATCTCTATGACATCATTTAAACGCAATGATTTTTAAAAAATAAGCGTTAGTAGCAGCTGCTGCTAAGAGTGAATGTTTCACATTGTTCAGATTCAGAGCCTCCTCAGTGCGAATGCTCTCATCAGACACTGTACTCCAGCACTACAGCAGTGCCTCTAATGCAGGGGTGGGCAACTCCAGTCCTGGAGGGCCATGGTCCTGCTGTTTTTCTTGTTGACCAACTAAATACAATCTCTGATTGGCTGAAGAGCAAGCACACCTGTTTTCAAGGTGAAAATCAACAGGTAACTAAGAGATGAAAACAAAAACCAGCAGGACACTGGCCCTCCAGGACCGGAATTGCCCACCCCTGCTCTAATGCATGTCTGTGATTCCTCACCTCCCTCCTGTTTGTCTGTCCACCAGGTGGAGGATGAGTTGAACTCTCCTGTGGTGGTGTTCAGGTTCTCCCAGGAGACCAGTGAAGGTGAGCCCCATTTCCCTCTATATAATGAACCTTAGTATTGAATGTGTGACAGGTGATGCTCATAAGTGTGATGTACTGTTAAGGAGAACAAAGGTGTGAGTGTGAACGGGCAAAGCTGATTCCTATTCTCTCATCCTCACTGTACTCAGGGTCAAGTGGGGGCTCTGTGCAGGGATACAACGGAGGTGAGAGAGAGGTGCAAGATGCCCTAAACCGATGGGTAAGTCATCTACCCAGCATGACTTGAGAATGTCAAGAATAACAGATTATTGCTGTGAATTTAATTAATGGCTTGAAGAAGCTGATTTACGTTTAAAATGTTATATTCATTTTATGGTTTCTGCAGATTATTTGAGATCACATCTCACATCGTATTCATATTATGTATTTTACAGAATATTTGATATTTACATTTACATTTATTCATGTGTGTTCAATAAATGAACAATAATGAATAAATGAATAAATTTATTCATTTATTCAAGTCGCTTTGGATAAAAGCGTCTGCCAAATGAGTAAATGTAAATGTAATGTAAATTTGATATCACAGACATCAAACATAACACCTCAGATTAGAGTATATGTTATGTGGTACTGCCTTGTTAGGCTGGAAAAAGTTGTAAAGCTGAAAGTGTCTTCGACTATGTCTGGGGGGTCCTCTTTCCACAGCTGGGTGAGAGATTGGCACAGTTGGTGCCAGCCAGTGGGGTGGATGTGGTGGAGCTGGAGGATGAGGGCACCTGTGTCAGGTTCAGCCCCCTCATGACTGCAGCAGGTAAAGGCCGTACACATTCATTCTGTGCTGCGTGCATTTTTGCTTTTTTTGTAATAGTTTTTAAATGACAAAAATAGAGATCTTTTGCACATTAAGGATGGTGTGTTTGTTACATAAATAAGAATATGAGTGAAACAGTATTAGTAATGCCTACCATAGGCTTACTTGTGCCGCACTGCTTATCAAGCTTTGTCAGCATAAGAGCTGTATCTTACCATGAGAGCCATACTGCGTGGGTGACTGGCGTGCTGTACCATAATGTCACTTCCCCGCTGACTGACTGCTGTGTCCACAGTGCTGGGTACACAGGAGGGGGATGTGGATGCCCTGGTGAAGCAGCTGGGAGAGATGGTGCCGCTTCTGAGCTGCACCCTGCGTCTCAGGCAGGACTTCAGGGAGGAGGTGTACCGGCACACAGCCCTCACCTACATAGAGGACCTAAGCTGGCCTGGGCTGGGGGTCTTCAGGTGAGATGGGAGAGAGGACAGCAGAGACGGGAGGCTAATGAGAGAGAAAGAGAGAAAGAGGTGGACGTAAATGGTCATAATAAGATGTGGAGTCTGTGTGGCAGGTACGAGCCCAGCAGTGAGGAGCCTGATGACAGTAAAAAGCAGCTGGAAGTGGAGAAGATCAACAGTGATCTGTTGAAGAAGCTGCAGGACCTGGACGCAGACCTTAGGTTCTCCACTGGTATGTCTCCATCCTCCTGTCTGTCCCACAAGTTGTTCAAGACCCCTGTGATCTGTTGGCTGTCTTGAAAATTAAAGCAAGCATAGGCTGTTTGAAACTGTAGCAAACTATAGCTTTTCTCAACATGATCAATTAGTTGGAATGCCATGTGTTCACTGACTACCAAACAAGAAGTACCATGGTTTTCGTGATAAAAATGTCTGAGTGTTGATGTCAAGACTTAAAAAAAAAAACAATCCATTGAACTTTTTTCACACAACTAGGACCTGAGTTTGGCTCAGAGAAAAACTGTGTATATGTTGGCATGGCAACTGAGGACCTGGATGTGGCAGAGCTGGTAGACACCATTGCGGTCCTGGGGAGGGAAATTGAGGAGAGTGGCAAGGTGAGCGATCCTGATTGTGCACCTCTCAGCCATGTATGTTCAGGAGTAATGGAAGATACAAAAGTCATTTAATCTAAACTAGAATGTGTGTACAAACACAGTTTGAACAAGTTTGTGTTTCAGATGTTTGTGTGACTTCCTGGTTTCCTGCCTCTCCCCAGCTGTTAGAGAACATGACAGAGGTGGTGCGAAAGGGGATCTTGGAGGCTGAATTGCAGCTCCAGAAAGCTAATGAGGAGAAGCTGATGGAAGAGGTGCGTATGTGCTTGTTTTTTCTGTACACTTGTATGTGTGTGTGTGCTTAATGTTGTGTATGCACAGACACTAAAGTGGACAGAATAGTTACCTGCTGTCTCTTGCAGGGTGTGCTGCGTCAGATCCCGCTGGTTGGCTCCGTCCTTAACTGGTTCTCCCCTGTCCAGAGTTCTGTCAAAGGCAGAACCTTCAACCTGGCTGCAGGTAGTACGGATCCCTCATTCTTTGAGACAGGGAGAAAGAGGCAGAAAACTCAAACCTTTGATGAAAATAAAATTTAATAAAAAAAAAAACTTATGTCTAGCTAGGTCTTACAACTTATGTGCTAATGTTAATTGTAGGGTAAACCAATGATAAAGTTTGAAAGATCTGCCAAATTAATTGTTGCTGCAGACATGTACTGAAGTAATAGATTTTCAAGCTATTAAATGTTAAAAATTTCAAGTATACTGTCAAAACTTTAAATGTCAATGACCTAAGACTTGTTGTACTTGTGCTCTAACTCTGTGTGTATTGTCCAAAGGCTCTTTGGACTCCACAGAACCAACCTACTCCATGAAGGCCCAAACAGTGCGAGGAACCCCTCCTGCCACCCCCACATTCACTGTAACCAAGCGGTTGCCAGGTTAGTAGCTCTGTTCTCCTCTCTACCACACCGACCAAATACCCATCCCTGGTGCACAGACTGGCCCTAGAGACTTTCTCTTGTATAGACAGGAGCATTTTATTAAAATTCTGGGAAAAACCTACAGACTAGAGCAGAGCACATTCATTTAAAATGAGAGCTTTCTTATCAGAGAGCTGAACAGACTGCTTATTCAGCTTGTTTGACCCTGAGTTCTACTCCACCACCACTTGGCTGCTGGTCCAGGCCCAGAGGCTCTTTTTTGCTTTGACTACTGTAGCTCCTTCTTGGCCTGTCTTCCTGCCAGAGCTGTCAGGTTGCTGTAAATCACTGAGAAAGCTGCTGCCCGTGCCCCCCACCTCTAAACTCATATTTCTCTCTGCACTCCTCCCTGCTCTCTCAGCTGTTCCACTCTTTGCCACCTGTCCCACCACTTCACTATCCCATGTCTAGGGCCAGCTCATGTGAATCTCCTGGTCATAACTGTACATTAAGTCTATGCACCACGGTCAGAACGGCAGTGACATATCACCCTCTACCGTTTTATGAAAACCCACCTCTGATCCCCTAAATTCTGTCTGTCCTGATGCAGTGTGATTGGACTGACACTCTGAAGCTACCACTTTATCTGCACTTTTCTGTCTAACTGCTGAGTGATTGATGTGAAGATTTGCGTGATAATTTGTTAAGTTTCCTTTAAGTAGTGTATTGTATGTGATGGTAATTGTGAAATATGTAACTATTCCCTGTACTTGCCCTGTACATGTCCCTGAATAACTGTGCCTGCCAAATGAATGAATGGTAATAAAGGTGTATTTTGCTGTCACAATCGCAGGGCAGAAGCTGTTCCATCGCTCAGCAGCAGGCTCAGACAAGCTAAGCGAGACCAGCTCTGTGGGCTATCCGGAAGAGGTGGAAAGGGAAGTGGTCGATTGCCCAGCTGCAGAGAAGGTCGCCCCTGATCCCACCCAGGAGTCTGTGCCAGAGTCTCCACTGGAACCAGCCGGTCCTAATGCAGCACAGGCAGAGAAGATGGCCCAGGAAAAGGACGGGAGAAAGCGAGGCAAACCAGCCAGCTCTGGAGAGTCAGGCGACAGAGCAGGAGGCCTCTCTCAGATAGGACAGCTCATGGATGCCAGCCAATGGGTAGGGGGTGAGGGCAGGGGCAGGGACAGGGTGCAGCTCATGCAGGCCGAGAGCCAGCAGAAACACTCCTTTCTGTCACTACATAACTAGGAGAGGGTGAAGTAAAGCAGTTTATATGCAATTAATTGATTAGCGTTGTGATTTTCATTCAATCTAGGTAAATGTAATCTTGCAAGCCATCATAGTTTAGACTTGATCACTTTGAATTTAAGGTTAACCTGTATGTGAGGCTAACATTGAAATGCACATTTACAAAAGAGTGAGATTGCCATAATATTACCTAAAAACCAGAAGAAAAAAAGCAGCAGCCGTCAGCAGCCTCTGAGACCCTCTGATGAGCACTACACTTCCATAGTTACAAGTCAAAGACATTAACTTAATGAAGACATGTGTGGCTTATCTCACATCCCCTAGATCAGCAGATGCCTTTTCAGGGACAAATGGGGAGTCTGCTAGGAGCTCTGGGATGCAGGGAGAGTTCATATGAGTCAAGGTAACAGAAAGAAAAGAGAATTCCACACCATCTCACTGCTGCTTTTACATTCTGGACTAGCACAGTTTATTGGATTTACCACACAACTTTGATCAGGATAGTTTGCACCAGAACATCTGGTCATTATTTGCAGTGTTGGGTCCATATTCAAACTAATCAATGTGTTCTGATGGGTCTACATGCATAGTAAGCAGGAATACCTTATCTGAGGTATCAGTATCCAAAGATGCATACTTGCAACAGCTGAGTGAACACAAGTAACCAAACAGCAGTAACCAAACAAACTTACCAGTGCAAGCTTAAAATGATGTACTAAACCTCCTGCTGTCAGTCAAATCCATACAAGTTAGTTTTATAGGTATTGAGCTAAATCTATATGCCATTTAAATCACAAGACTTTATTATTAAATCTATAACTTAATATATTTTTCCACAGCTATGTTAGGTTAGTCATTTTTACAAGTTTATTCTTGCCTCTGGCATAAATGACTCCTTGTGATTTTGTGTCTGGTCACCTCTCTGTAGACGACACAGCCTGACCATCAGTAGCCTTTTGATCTTAATCAATAACAACTTTCTGAAAGCCCCATTTGATCTGGATGCATTCACACAACATTGTTATTGGACATCAGAAGCTGCTGTGTGAACAAGCTTGATGTCATATCTGTAAATCTTGCACATGTTGAGGCCTGCTCCATAAAAATGTTTCTATTTTATTTACGTCACTTTGTTAAAAAGATGCCTCAGATACTTAAAACTTGTCAAAATGTACATTTATCAATAATATTTCTAACAAAGTTTGAGTTTGCTTTCAAACACTGTGTATGCAATGAGAAGGCAGTTCTTTATGAGTTTGTTGGCTGCACGCAGATTGCTATATGGATTGAAGGAGCTGCAGTTTATGGACACTTGAGCCTTATTGCACTAGGTATGTTCTTTTTAACTTTGTACAGAATCAATGACCTTATTTAATCAAAATGGCAGCGTCCTTTTTCCTTATGAAGACCATTAGTTACATTATTTATTAGCAATTAATTTATTTTGTTGATTTGGAATAAAAAACGTCCATTTGGTATGTAAACCAAGAGATCTTAGTCAAAAGTAGGCATTCCAAATGATTTCCCTTAAGAGTTACACCACCCTTTTTACTTCAACACATTGTCTTTTCAAAACTTACGCTCATTGAGTATTTCTGTATTGTCAAGTATGAAGTGAGAATGTATTTACATATCTCGTCATTGCCTTTTTGTCTGTCCAAGTATGTGTCACTTCATGGCCATGCCACAACAGTAGTGTAAATTCTGTGACTCAGCTGGATTCCTGACTAAAGGTCCCACTCACGTGTTCATATTAATACGTGATTAGTTCATCCAGTTTTTCTAATCTCTAGAAAAGAGACACTTTGGAAGGGCCACAAGTTTCAAGGGGAAGGTTTTTAGCTACCTTGGTATGTTTCCACCACTCTTCCGTCCTGTTAATCCTGTACTGCTGCATTTAAGTTTTGCATTCGAGAACTGCATTGTCACTCTAACAGTACACAACCTACTGTCATTACAAGAATAGTGTTAAACTTCTATCCAGACACACAATCTAAGAAGTGTATGAATAGAGAACAATATTCAGCAACAAAGTTTGTTAGTTTTATTCACACAGTCTTGCACGTTCAAGTACACTTTATGTGACATGGCCTGACCCTCTCAGCCATTAATGCAGAGCTAAAATTATTACTGCTGACCTTTCATACCATAGCAATTTAAGGGACGCAATTCAAACATGGTTTTGGGTCATGTTTATTTATAATGGTTACACTGATACAGCAATGTCTTTACTCTGTACATTGAAACCCACAAAAGATTTGCAACACATGGAATGTCGTCTGGGTTTCATTCCTTTTTTAATTTTCTTTTGGGAAGTTCAGTTTCGTTTGTTTTGTTTTCTTCAACACTTTTAAATGCTTTCAGATATTCATGGTCTTCCTTTTTAATTTTTTGTATATTTGGTTAAATGAAGAATCCTTATTTATCTTGGAAGGAGAGATAACATGCTGATTTTAATATATATTCTAAGAAAGTTTTGTTTTAATATTTTACATGGCTGACTAAAGATAATACTGCTTTGAAAGTAAAAAGTCATTTTGATTGTTTAAATAATTTTGTCTTTGTGGTTGTTGTGGTTTTGTTTCAAAGCAATTTGCTTTTTTTTCCTCAAAGCTCAAAGAACCAGTGTCCTTGAAAATGTCATTTTGAAAAAGGTGTCAGTTTTATTAAACTGCTACACAAATTGTATTTATATTGCCCTCACGTATTTGAATGCTTTTGCTTTCCTTTGCAACATGTGTAGTTTCCTTACTGAAGTCCCTCGTAGAATATCTTACACAATCTTCTGTGAGGTACAGGAATATATGTACAATGTAGAATTTAATCTATACTTCACATATCCAGTATATGTAGTTGTGCTCCCCTTCTTCAGGTAATAGGAGTTACTCAGTTTTAAACCATCCACTGTACAGAGTGTTAAATGATCCCTTTCCATAATTTCTTCTTTTTCACCTCTGGAAAGTCCCAAAACTGGAAGCACATATGGTAGAATAAATAAGGACATTAGGGTCTGAGGAATGTAAAGCACAATCAAGTAAACCAATAAGATGATCAACCCATACAGACTCATGTCAAAACAAGAATAAAAAAAAACACACCTCCACTATCCACGGAGCCTTATTCTGTTAATCAAGCTGTGTCAAAGGAGCAATAGGTTACAGCTCAAACATTTGATTGGAGTTTGGCCAGTGTTCACACAGCTTTCAGTTAGCCACAGGAACATGAAATGGCTTAAAAGTAAAAATGAATTGACAAAAAATTGTTGATGATTGAGGGATTGCCCTCAGAGGCTCACAGTGTCTCCAGGGATCAAGGGTGTAAAGCAGTGTCCTTAGTGTTCCTAGGGAAGGAGGCCCTAAGGCTGAACCACCCTCTCCCAGTCTCCCTGCTCCGTCCTGCGGAACAGCTGGGGCAGCCCTCCTGGAAAGAGGCTGTCAGGGCTGGGATGCTCCAGCAGAAAGCGGATGGTGGACTTGATGTGCTGGATGAAGTGTGGTGGCTCAGCCAGAGGGGAAGTGGACAAATACTGGAAATGAGGAAAAACTGAGTTACACACAGTGCACTCACACTAACATTTTGGTCACAGTCACACTGGGCCTTTCTCATGCACATCAATGATTTTCACATATCGCTTCAGAGTAACTCTCTTAGTGGAGACTGATTCTTCTTTGAACCCTTACCTTCAAAATAGTGGCATCATCCTGTGTCAGCCAGAAGGCTATATCACTATTTGGAGACCACCTGCATGGACCAATTTTCACTTGACCCTTGCTAGAATCATAAATTTCAGCCATCTGTAAAACACACACATCATTTTAGCTTTGTGGTATTTACCATTCATATCCAAAGCAAACCTATGACTGCTTCCATTCTCAAATCCAATCCACATGTATTGCCATCATTCCCTCACAATTTTCTTTTTTAACAACAGATACATTAATAGGCAAATTACTGCAGATCACTAAAGAACAATTAAATGTTCTGTTAGGACAATGTTACATTACTTGATCTGTGCCAGCTGCATTACTGTATAAATGTACACATTTGTTTATATATATATATATACACAATTTACTGTATGTAGCTGAATGTTTTAAAATGCAGCTAAATCAAAATTTTGCAAACAGATGGTAGCTCCTCATTTTTCTCTGGTATTCAGCCCTTGAATGTGCAGCTAATGTAGTTGCTTCTTCTTTAAAAGGGGAGTCCTGATATTAATCTTAACATAATTAATTCTTAACATAAGTTGGATTGTGAGAGCCAAAATAGACAGTGTATACCTGTCCCCCTGTGAAGGTTCGAGCCGAGCGCAGTTCCTCAGCAGGACCTCGGCATGGGAAGGTGGCGGGGAACACCTCTCCAGTTTTAACATTGACTCCTGCATATACACAACACTCAAGCTAACACATGCTCATGTCACTCAAAGTTCATTCAATGGGAAAAGCACTTTACCTATTCCATAGACGATTGGTCTGTGAATCCCATCTGTAACAACATCATTCAACTCTGCAAGAGGAGGAGGAGAAAACATTAAGAATAAAAGCATTTGGATAATCACACAATGTAAACAGAATAAGATAAAAAAAACAAGGGCTTTCACCTGTAATGCAACATGTTACCAAGTGTATGTCTTCTCTCTGTTTCTGGAAGGCCGCTGCCAAAGATAATGCGGAAACAAGTGAGAGACAACAATTTGCTGTAACAGCCACTCACTTCCATTCTTTTCATATCCATTTTTTAAAAAGACACCAACCAAAAAGAGCTGAGTGACTCACCCAGAAGGTTAAGGCTGAGGCTGTGAGACGTCTTTGTCTCATCATTAAACCCCCCAACGAGGTGAAGCTCCAGCCTAAATGTCAGGAGGACCAGCACAAATCAGTACTATAAGTCTGTCAGTGCATGACTGCGTACAGCTAGAGAGAGAACAACCTACCTGCCATCCTTGGCTTGGCTACTCAGAGTGGTGACAGCTTTCACAAAGAGAGGAACTTCAGTCCATGTGCTAGAGCCATCACAATGTGCCAAGCAAGTTGCTCCACTTCCTTTCAAGGAACAGGCATCCACAGTAAACACAAGTGGCTCAGAAAGACACTTTAAGACAACAGTCTCCAGTCAGGATGTGCAGTATATTAATGCTAACCTGAACAACTGAAATTCATCAAACATTCAGCGCTGAAAGAGAATTTGAGGCACATTGTTACCTGTGTGTCGTACTAATACCAGGTGACAGGTTGTTGCATCATCAGATCCAATCACAGTGACAGAGTCTGGGCAAATAAAAAAAATGCAACAGCCAAATAAACAAACACAACGTTCCACAACATGCCACTCCTATCAGAGGGAAAATAAAACCACTAGAGTAAAGCGCTTGGTAAATGTTTCTTGCACTCGTGGATCCAGTATATTCACTTTGACATCCATAGCTACCATAGATCCATGGCTTTGTAAAACTGTTGGCAGAAATAAAAAGGTTTCCCATGACAAAACAGGATACAAAATGGTATGACAAAAATAAAGCTGACAGAAAAAAATGATATACTACTTCGTATCACTACAAAGAACATAAAATAAGAAACATTCCGGAAAATCATTCTTGCAATCTGTTACATGGCATGGGACATTATCGTAAGTTAAGACAGTTTCATTTGATCACTGACTCCCTGACATCAGAGCTTGACAGAATACTCACTATCAGCAGGGGTTGTGACAGCAAACTCTCGCTGTTGTACATAAAGGAGGCACTTTGGGTCGACATTCACAAGTGCCTTGGCGCAGAATGATCTGGCGTTTTCCTGAGGAAAAATGTGTTTGTCATTTACGGAAAATAACACCAATGGCTAGCTAGCTAGGTGGCAAGCTATGGTTGAATTTCTCAATGGGGAGCAAAACGAAGCCTACCTGCAAATGCGGGTACTTGGCGAAAAAATCGGCCGTTGTACTAGTCCGTTCGATTCTTTTATTTTGAATAAGAAGTGGCATTTTTCATTTAATGCAAAATGAGTTTTTTATATGTAGCTAGCTACTCTTCCTACCCTAACATGCTAGCCAGCTAGCTACTATTTACGTCTGCAAATGTTCATTTCCCGAAACCATTTCCTCCTGCTCCTTCGTCAGAGCGTCGTCAGAGCTGTAGTTTGTCCAGACCACATGTGACAGCTCTTCAAATGAAAAATTGCCAACCATAAAACTACATTGACGACAATGCAATGCGTGTCATTCCGTTCCACATTGTGACTTCAAGGAGGGGTGGATACGTTGGGGACCATGAAGAACTATGTTTTTACTGGTTGGGCATACAAACGTTCTTTCAGACCAATTGTAAAGCGTAGATTTTACTTTACGGTTTTTTTTAGAACTGATATATGTCTAGAACACTGTGATAACTTTAAAATACGGTTCAGCGGTCATCAAGACCCAAGATTTCACTTAACGAGCAAGCCAGCTGCATACAATGAAGCTAGAACACGAACGCGATGTCGTATTACACATGTTTAGGCCACATGAGGGCGATAAATGCACATTAAATAGCGTTAAGTGATCTCTTACGATAACTCTTTGCGATATCTTGCAGCTCGAAGCTCATAGTAAGTGTCAGTCTCCTGCCTAAAGTTGCTGTCCATCTGAGGGTAAAACGGGGTTGGACACAATGTCTATTTTGAATACGCATGGCATATGGTTGGATTTTTATTATTGTAAATTCCTTTGTTTATTTTTTTTTTTTATATTTTTGTATTTATATATTTTACATATAAATATATACTTATTTTATATTGTTATATATTCACATTTGTTACTATATTGTTTATTATTGTATTTATAATTATTATTATACCTTGGCTTTGAGGTTGAGTAATTTCACACATGGTATTGATACATTTCCTTATTGATACGCTAGATAAGTGGTTTAAAGGGTTCATCAATTATAAGAGAACGTGTGGAAGTATTGTGGTATATTTTAGTCTGTTCTCCTCAACACGGTACTTAACAGTGCACCTCTTGGAGATATTATCTGCTATACAAAAATGTTTGCTCTGAAGCATAAATTTAGAAGTGGCACTGTGCGGATACAGTAATCTTTAAATTATATATATGTATTATTCTAAAGAGTTTATGCTCTATGAGCCTATGTAAATGGAATATAGATTAGAGGATGTGAGCAATCCCAGGCGGTTTTACCAGATACCAGGAAATACTAGGCAAGGTTTAGTTTGGTGGTCTCCAAACACTTCTACCCTGACTGTTCCAACATAAAACAACAATTCCCATGTGCGCTTTTTAAGAATTCATCATCTTACTGTAGCCCAAGTATGGAAATGTAGTTTTATTTCAAATAGAGTTCCCCAAGTCCAGTCAGCAGTGAATACAATTAAACACCGTTTCCCATAATGCACGTTTGGCGGCGCTCCCTTTGGTTGGGGAGAGTCATCCGTACACACGAGGAGGATTCGCGTTGAGTGCTGAGTCGAATCCCCCCTTTTTCTGGTGTCGCTGTGAGAAACCGGCTCTGTATTCTTTTAAGGAAAGAAAGCGATTTACATGTTAAAAAGATAACTTCAGAGGTGGTGAAAACAACGTCTAAGGAGGTGGTTTTACAGCTAACTACGTAGCTAGTATTTAGCACATAGCTAGCTTATAAATAAAGACCCACGATGGACCCGAGAGACACTGCCCCTGATTCCTGGGAACAGGAGGACGATGTCGAGGCCCCGGCCGACGAGCAACTTCAGTCCGCCTTTAGTGGCCTTAACGTGAATGCAAAGCCATTTGTCCCCAATATTAATGCCCCTGAATTTGTACCGGCTGTCTTTCTGAAAGGGCCTCCAGAAAATCCAGACACCGACGGTAAGTTCGTGGTCGTGGGATATAAAGGTAACCATCTAAGCCATGGCTTTCACTGCAAGTATGTTCGAGTTATTGTAGCTCGCTAGCGTTAGCAAACCTTTAAAAGGAGGCTATAACAAGGTAGCAATCTTGAGACCTGGTAACAGAGCTGACGAGTTTAGATCGTTTAAGTCATGGGGTCTTTGATCCTTCGTGTTAGCTAATTAGTCATGTAATTAGAATTGTAGAACTTTAAACTGTCACCGATATGGCTAGCTAATTGTGACAGTTAACTGTTTTGTCAGTACTTTAGGTAGCATACATAGCTACAGCTGGCTAACGCTAGCTGCTAGCGAAGTGAACTTGTGAGGAACGAAGTGGGTTGAAGCTAGCTGACGCTAGCTAAAATGAGGAACTCGTCCGAGCGAGTGGTTGATTAGCTAGCCGGCTAGCTAACACATAGCTAGGGGTGACATTCTCACAGCAGTGCCACAATGTGATAACGTCACATAATTGGCTTCAACGGTGAAGCGGTAGCTAGCTTTGCCGGGTGCGTTGCTATTCTGCCTAACTTAGTCAGCTAGGTAGCTATCTGAGTAGTCTCACAAGCGTTGTATTTTAGAGTTGACAAACTAACCGCGTGATTGAATACGCATTAGTAGCATTTCATATAACCAATTAAATTTTATATGCAGTTATTCTCTCTATAAATGCTGCCATGTGACGAAATGGTCGGCGGTTGCCTTATCTGCTGTATCGAAAAATCGGTAGACAAGGCACGTGACTTGACTGCATGGTCCATGTTAATGTGTGCGGTGTATTAGCAGTAGTCTTTTCTAGCAACATGGGCTTTCATACATTAATAATTTGACCTGCTCGCAGTGTATTCCTATCCATACTTTGAGTAAAAAGTTGCTAAACTCACTCTGCGTACTGTACTGTAGTTGTTGAGCTGAATAGTGGTTTAATTTCAGCAGCAGAAATTAAATGCATGTTTATTTTCATGTGGGTCTCCTGTGTTCTGTACGGTTGATAAAGAATAATTACATACCGTGGTATAAAAGCAGAGAAGGTGGCCCAACAGATTACCAGCAAATGAACTGGTTCGGGCAAGGTGGTTAACTGACTGTTTTAGAAAATATTTAAATGTAATGGCAAATTGCGCCATATTTTGTTTCTCTGGACAAAATTGAAACTGTCTCAGTGGAAAATGTGTCATGTTAAGAAAGATTGTAAACGATTTAATCCTTCAAAAGGCTCTGAAAAGTTAAGTACTTTAGTAAAACCTGGAAACATGCAGCTGTCCAGCATTAATGAAGTCATTGGCTGTTTTTTTCTTGTTCTTTTATATCTGTATACTTAATTCATATTCATTTATATCGCATTTTTTCTTGTAGGTACTGATACAGTTGCCAGTATGGACGTATCAGAAACAGTTGGTAAGTGTCTGGATTTCATTATTTTTTGTTTAAAGTGACACCGTTAACAGTCGGTAATTTTGGATTAAAGTATTCAGTGTGGAATTAGATATAAGGAAGAGGAGTGTGGTCTGCTGTGAGTGAAAATTAAGGCTAAATTTCATACAAAGGTACCAGCACACAATTAGGTCAATGTTTAGCACTTGTTAATAGATTTGTGTTTCAGATCGTCATGCTGGTAGAGATGAATGAGTTTGGGTGCATATTCTGCCGATGATTTTCCAGCTGCTACTCTCTGGAAACTGGCAGCAAAACTAAAACACCAGATAAGATGAATCCATGTTATTATTTAGTCTTTTCTTCCCTGATCAGTTTTTTCTTCATTCCCCTGAGGTGTTCATTCAGTAACATATGGTTTGAAAATATCAATTTATTATTCACCACACAGTGCCATATTCTTTACAGACTGAAGCCATTCCTAAGGTAGATGACCCTGGAGTCTTAATTAGATGCATGGGAATGGAATGGTAGGTTTCAGTGTAGGAATTCAAAGCAAGAGAGAAAATAATCTCATCATAAAAGACTACTGTGGCAAGATCTGCAGTTTTTTACAAATGGAGTAAAAGGGTGCATGAACTTTACATTTACATTTTGTCATTTATTAGACCTCATCAAGAAAAACCTGCTAAGAAAGAGAATAATGTACACCTAGTAACTGTCATGTAGGGGTTCAGTGTCTGTCAGTGTGTTTTATTCATACGTGGGTGCTGTAAGTGAAAAATCAAGTGATGGATATAGAGAGCTTAGTGTGACTCTGTTATGAGAAGTAAATGCCAGATGGCACTGGATGATCAACAGAATCCAATTTAGTTTTGTGGTAATGTAGTGTGGCAGTGTGCCCTATCATGCTCCAGGTCAAGGTAAGTTGCAGTTTACTGTTTACCCTATCTAATGTGTGTACTGGGGATGTGGGAGGATTTTTTTGGTTTATCAGATACCAGTTCTGGGTTTCAGTTTTTGTCTGAAGTTAGTAAACAGTTGTTTTTCATTTTGTCTAAATTGTTAAATGTGCAGTGGACATTTCTGGCACAGATTTTGTGTGCTAAGGTAAAGGTAGGTAGGAGAGTGTGCTGTGACCCTAAAATCTCACCTGCCTGTCTGTCATCGAGAGCAGCACAGGCCAGGCATCACATTGGTTAAAACTCCAAGCATGATGTCTTGGCCACTCACTTTCGCTATCACACTGCTTGTTGATCTCCACAGTTAAAGTGGTAAATGTTTTCTAAGTGGAAGAAGTCTTTAACGTCAGTCCTGCTCTGAAAGGCTGGATTTTATGCTAAATGAAGGCGTTTTTGTGTGGTAGCGACAACGTCAACAGGGATAGATAAATGGACTCTAGGAATTGGTAGCTACATCTAACCAGCAGTGAATTATTTCAGGAGTAGGAGCTGTATTAAGAATCATTAAGATTTTGAACTCAAGTACCTGATTTTCTCTTTGCAATGGAAACAACTGATTGGAGATGAGACATTTTTTTCTGACATCTTGGCAAGGCAAAGTAGTTATTTAAGGATTTAATGATACCCTCAGCTTTTGTGAATAGCTTTGTACATGCTTTCCTTTAACCAAAATGAAAACTGTGTACTAAGCCTGAGTGTTACCTAATTTGTTGCTTACTAGATAACAGTTAAAGTGATATTGAGATGACTTACAAGCTCACAAGGAATGGTTGTATTCCGTTATAGTTGGCTCATGGCTGTAATGAAGAGTACTTGGCTAAAATTATTTTTCGATTTCAGTTTTATGGAAGCAGTCATTTGAAGATGAAATTAGGGTGTACTGTAGTAGCTTGGAGTATTTTAATTAAAAGTTACTGTAATCAGGTCAGTATCTTCAGTTTGCCAATCTACTTTTGAACAGTCCATCACCGTTGCTAAAGGTGAAGCGCACATCAAGTAAATTACTGAAGCTGCTGTTGTCAAATACCTGAATTTGGCTAAGGCTGTATATCTGCGTTACATGTAAGGGCATAATATAGACATCGGCAAGACTGCTTTTTGTGGCAGGTGCTCACATACAGCATGTAACCTCTGGACTGTGAATGAGTGTTATTATCTTAAACCAATCTGCCAGACCGGCTCTGTATGTACATGCACAGCTGTTTTTTGGATGACAGACTGCAGGCTGAGGTAGTAGAGAATTGTGCCAATGAGATTTTCTGATTACGGTTTTCATAAGCAGTCTGCCGTCGAGTTGTGTGCTCACAGACAAGTGTTTCATACCAGCGGAACAGATGTCCCTGTGAAAACAACCGTTCGGCTGAACTCGGATAGGCCACGCAGAGAAGCTTTTGGGGGTTTGAACAGGCATGGCAACGCTAAACAGAGCTGTTGTTACAAGTGAAAATCAACACCATGGTTTTGTTTGAAGTCTTTATGTTGAAAAGCATTTGCCAGATCGAGTGCTTGCAGAATCCTTCCTTCATGTGTTCAGCTCCAGCAGTGCTGAATAAGGATATTCAGATTTATCCGTTACTCAGCCTTATAGCTGCCAATTTGGGCCGGTTACATCAGACGTGTGCTCAAGTTACACGCCCTGTTTATCTTTAGGTTAGACACCTGCAAAACAGCAGCAGCACAGATAGGGAAGACGCTGAGGAAAACAAGTCGCCATTACAGAATTAATTCTCTGATTTTATTGTAGCGTCAACCATTAGAGTCAAGTTAACCTAGAGTGTGAATTTGTGTAATTATTATGTTATGTTTTTAATTGTAATTATTATGTTTTTATTAGGTTGTTTGAACTTTCACGGAAGTGTTAAGTGTTGTTTAGGGAATTAATTTCAAAATCCCTGTTGCTAGATAAAATGAAAGCACAATATACCAGTGTCCTTTGATAACAAAAGTGGTGAATTTTAGTGGAAAACAGAATATCATGCTACTGTGACACATGTTGAATATTAAATCTGGAATGTCTTCAGTACTAAACAAAATATAGCATGTATATTAACATTCTTCTGCGATGTAGTTTCATCCTTTTAAACCTGTTTGGATGCATCCTGTCATCCCTCATTACTGGTTTTCTCGTTTACTGAAGCTGTTTGTCAATAACAGCTATTTAGCTGAAGTAGAACAGGTCTTTGTGTGTGATCAGTGAACTGCTTAATTCATCTGACAAGGCGGTGAAGGTACCGCTCATGTTCTGACAGAGGAGCAGGGGTTACCATAATACCGAACAATGCCTGCTGATTTTATTCCCCCATCCAGTTCAGCTTGAATGACATCACTGTTGCCATGAATTAAGAGTTCAGATGTCACACAGCGAAAACTCAAGTGACCACCGAACCTCTTCCCAACCCAGTTAGCAATTGTGGAGCGCCAGCACTCTAGCTGTGTGTGAGCCTGGGTGACACACGATCTCTATGTGATGCTCTGTCTCACACCCAGCTCAGTGTTGGTTACAGATGTTGTTTCTGCAGCACCGGTGGAGAACGGAGAGGCAGACATGAACACAGAGGAGACGTGGGAACAGAAAGAGGAGCCCGGTGACGCGGAGCCTGGAGGCGGGCCCTCTGGAGATGGGGGCACTCCCGAGGAACTCCAGCAGGAGATGATGGAAGAGGAGGAGGAGTTGCCAACTCCAAAAGTAGCCCCACCCCCGCCAGATGCCCCCAAGAAGGAGCATGTCAACGTAGTATTCATTGGTCACGTAGGTGAGTCAGGGTCCATTCTCCCATTCTGCTAGTGGAATGTTATGTCTTTGACTTCTGATATTTCTGTGTACTTATACCATAAAATGCTGACTCTCAAGCATTTACCACTGGAAATGCAATTTCCATTTTTGAACAGATTTCAGCACATCTATACAAAATAAAACAGTTTCTGTGGCCACATAAGGCATGTTGTTTTTTATGTTTGTTGATGATAAATGAAGTGTTATAATTAATACCTAAATGAAGCTATTTTTTCCTGGCCTGGTTGGTAGGTTATCATTGTACACGCCATGGAACTGAACTGACCAAAATGCATTGAATTTCTCAAAACCGGTCAGTGGTTCTGAAAAGCAAAACATGCTGAATATTAAAAATGTATTCTTTGCTCATAGACAAAAACTAAACTACAACCCACATCTTGTGATCATGTAATCATTTCTACAGCCAGTGGTTTACAGTGGATTCTAGCTCTTGTGTGATTTCTTTGTTGTTCATGTGCCTTTTGCAGCCCGTTCACACATGACCAACACACTGAGTCATACTTGACAAAATTGTGGCTTCATTTATTTTTGAAGTTCAATGGCAAAAATGCAAAAAAAAGAGAATATACCACGCAACTGGGGCAGCACGTCTAAGATGATAAGGCGTTTGGTTTCTCATAGAATCCGTCTAAGAGTGGGTCAGTGCATGGTTTTTTGCAGCTGGACAAAAGGCCATCCAGGAAGTGTCACACATACCCCTGCCTCTGGCTAGTCTCATTGCCCCTCTGCACTTTCAGCTCTGTCACCCGTCACTGATAGTGCTAATGAGGGTACTTTAATAACTAATAATTAAATATCACTATCACATTCCTGGTTAGGATAATCTGACTAATAATCTGAATGATAAAATGTTTTAAGGGTCTATAAAATTGAACAGTTACTGTAGTTAGCCCACTAGCTTGCCTGCATTGTAAATAAATTAATCACAGTTGGGAACAACATTTAATGTTTGGAATAAAACTGGACTTGTGATCAAGAAGGAGGGTGTTGGTTGAGAAGTGTGATGTGTTTAAATATTAGCCTAGTAGTTGGAATGTTAAATAACACTCCGTGAAGGGCATACTGTACAATTGCTGCATTGCCTGCAGTGTTGCATGATATTTTCAACAATAGTGACGGCACCATTAATCTACGTGAAAGTTTATTACAAATGGCAAACTAAAGTGTAACAGTTGCTAGCAACAGTTATTAAATGAACATGCATTGTTAATTTCTTTATAAGTGCCTTTAAAAAGTTTACTTCTTATTGAATTATTAGACCATAATACCACTAAAAACCCCTTTTTACTAGACTTAAGTTTTATTGAATAAATACCTGGAAAAATGATTTGGCTAACAAACACTGGGTTGTTTGTGATATGCACTTGTTTATTTTAACTAAATAACTTGGTTATTTTAACCCAAGATTGTTATTATAATCTACTAATTTGAAACATAAGTTTCTGTATTTTGGATATACAATGGTAAGTTACAGTTAGGAAAATCTGGTAAATGAGTTCAGTGTGATGCAGAAATGCTTGCTGTACTAATGTCTGTTTAAGAGTACTAAATATAGATTAAAGTGGTTCACCGGTTAAGTATGTTCTTGATTTGGCATGTGTAAGTAAAGGTACTAGTGTCACGACGAATCATTGGTATTGGCATCAGTAAGATAAACCTTAGTAATATGGCTGAAATTTGCACTCAGGAATATGGGAATACAGGAAAGTTGTGGTCCCACCCTTGCTAGTTCCCCCCTCAGAAAAAATGGCAGCTACATGATGGCTCAAACACCTCAACCCTGATGTACAACTGTGCAAGCACAACTGAAGTCTGTAGAACACACTGCAAAAGCACACATATGTGTGGAGAAAGCTGATTGGTTTTAGCCTCAGAAGCAAAATAAAATGGAGACCTGTGCTCTTGAGTGTGATCAGTGCTGCCGATGTAAACATGGAAAGGATTGTGTGGAGGCTTTTCTTGATGTGCTGTATGCAAATCCTGTTCTCCATGCCAGGCTGGTGTTTTTGGGTTTTCTGAAGTAAAGCTGATGGCTGAAATTGGGTAAATGGTGTTCTGTGTATTTGTGAAGGAGACTGCTTGAAGTCTCCACTTCAAAAGCCAAGTGAGTTTCAGTCACAGGATCTGTTAGGCTAATATTTTCTAGACAAAAAATTACAGCTTTCTCACTGACACAAGCCTAATAATCTTAATTAACTTATGCTTCTTTTCTCTTACTGTTCAAGATGCTGGCAAGTCAACAATCGGTGGACAGATCATGTGAGTTGTAAATGGCCTTTTGTCTTTTCTTGTAAGCCTACAAATGTGGCTTTTGCAGATGCAGAGGGTTATATCACACTATTTTCTCAGGACCGTGATGAGATTTTAGTAATAGTTGTTATGGTACTAATAGCAGAACAACCTGTCCAATACACATGTCATTGTTATGTCATGTAACTGTTGCATCTGACCTGTTTGCATTCCAGTTGTGCAGTCATTCCTTTTAGTGTTTCCTTATTCAGCGTAGCTCAGCAGTCTGCTTATGAAACATGCCAAGACCACTGAATCTGAGAGAATCTTTTTCACTTTCTTTCTTTTTTTCTTCCTTCACTACACAAGGCTTTTACAATGCACCAAACCTCAAAATGTTGTAGTACAATATCCATCCTGAATGGCATTGACATAATTGTACAGAGATGGAAATGATATTTTGGTGCTGGCTGTTATATGACTAGTCCAGAGTCCTTGTCCTGTGCCATGCTGAAAACTATTAATCAAAAAATACACCTATTCTTCCTTCACCTTCATTTCCAGAACCACTGTTCCAATGACCCATTTCAGAACCACAACCTAACTTGTTTGCTACTGTTTTGCATAATCTGTAGATGCAGCCAAATTTGTTGTGTTCAGTCTCTGCGTTTGATATAACATTACTGATATATCATTATCAAATATACATCACCTTTTTCCTCATTCTCTTGTACTGTAGGTATCTGACTGGGATGGTGGACAAGCGCACCCTGGAGAAATATGAAAGAGAGGCAAAGGAGAAGAACAGAGAAACCTGGTCAGCCTCAGCACGCCCAGTTTTACAATTTTCTGAATATGTTTGAATTCCGATAACATTGCAGAAAGATGGAAATGCTGATATCTTATTTGTTGGTTTAGAACATCAGGCAGTTAGGAATATCCGGATCTCTGCTACTATGTGTGGTCTGTACAAAGCAAAATATCACAGTGCTGCAACTGGAGTGCTAGATATGCTAGTAGTATTTGTTCCATCCAAATTAATTGTAGTATTGGGTCTGTTATTTTAATTCATCAAAGCAGATGGTCACATGCTCACTATTGTTGGTACGTTATAGTGTAGAAAATCTGCAGGAACTGACGCAAAAGGTTGCCTGCTCCTGATATACCCTAAATTAAGATAAATGTGCTCCTGGGTTCTTTGGGTGTACAGTTGAGCGTAGATGGCATTAAAGAGCTCTTCACACATTTAAGTATAGTGAACCAAGTTTAATAACCTCAATTTTAACAACCCTAGACCTAACAAATCAGGCTTTTAATATAACTTTGCAGTAAGTTTAACAATATATAATAGCGGTGGTGCTATTAACAGCACAGTTATGTTTAATTGTTTTTTTTTTTTTTTAATTCCGTGACTCTCTACATAGGTACCTTTCCTGGGCCCTTGACACCAACCAGGAGGAGAGGGACAAGGGAAAGACAGTGGAGGTTGGGCGTGCGTACTTTGAAACAGAAAAAAAGCACTTTACTATCCTGGATGCGCCAGGGCATAAAAGCTTTGTCCCAAACATGATTGGCGGGGCATCGCAAGCTGACTTGGCAGTTCTGGTGAGTTTTTCAAGGTTCTTTCATCGTTTTGCTGTACACTAACTGTTGGTGACTGGTCAGATGTCATAGGTCATATATTCAAGAAATTAGCGAGCCCTTCTGTGAGATAGCTGGGGCTCAGAGAAATCATTCAGGAATGTGTAACGATTATGGGTATCTGTAGGTGTGTATATCATGGAAAGAACTTCTATATTTTGCAGCAGGGAAGAAAAACACTTTCCATGCACCATGGCTTTTTATTAGAATGTATATGCTAACTGGGAAGAGCACACGAATAAATGAAGTCGGAGTAATATAGTCTAAAAAAATCTCAGTTATCAGGGTTCCCTATCTCAAATAAATGATATGGACAACAATCATCTTATACATTTAATAAAGCTTTTTTTAATAAACATTCCAGCTTGTTATTGAGTGAAAGTCGATTTTAGGTTTGACGGCTCCACCTACATACTTTAAGCATGACTATCTAATGGGTGCTGAAATGATATAATAATATCATATATAATATAATGTAATTATATTTGGAAAAAAGTAGAAGTAGGAGTAGTTGATTGGGTATAAAACTGTGCAAATCTCTAGCTTTAAGTTCTGTAGGTCCTGTAGCCCCCCCTTATCAGGTCCTCAGGTGTGTTAAGACCCATGTGTTTGTCAGAATTTGTCAAATCAGTGAAATTGTAGGTAAGCAATAGAGAACAGCTTCAAATGCATAATTCACTGCCACTTTAGGAAATGGACATGAGCATGTTCCAGTCTGGCAGGAGCTGCTTTCAAGCTATTTCCTCAGTCTTCTGTCAGAGCTGGATGACTGTGAGATCACAGTGCTCTCTTTCCTCTGCAGGTCATCTCTGCAAGGAAAGGGGAGTTTGAGACAGGCTTTGAAAAGGGTGGCCAGACACGGGAGCACGCCATGCTGGCGAAGACAGCGGGAGTGAAGCATCTGATAGTCCTCATCAATAAAATGGACGATCCCACAGTGAACTGGAGCTTGGAGAGGTGGGAAATCACATTACATTACATTATTGGCATTTAGCAGATGCTGTTATCTAGAGTGACTTACAGCGATTAATTTTTTTTTTTTTTTTTTTTTACAATGTTATCCATTTTTCAGCTGGATATTTACTGAGGCAGCTGTGGGTTAAGTACCTTGCCCAAAGGTACAGCAGCAGTGCCCAAGTGGGGAATCAAACTGGCAACCTTTTGATTACAAGTCTTGCTCCTTAATCACTATGCTACACTGCCACCCATGCAGGTTATGTGTAGGGATACACTGCAGCAAACACCTGGCACAGTGTCAGACTCACCTAATCCTGTGACTGGGCCTTAAGTCCTATCCTGGGACAAGTGTGTACCATAAGCATGAAATGACCTGCAGTATTTCTTCCTATTTAAAGGTATTTTGGTGTGTTTATTGCTCTTTAATAATATATGTATAGGAATATTGACCTTTTCTGTCTTGTCTGAAACTGCGAGTATGGAAATTGAACCCTATAAAGTTCAGAAAGTTATGATTACGCATCTGAACAAAAGCTGTTCTGTGAACTTATCCAGATCCCTTTATTCTGCAGGTACGAGGAATGCAAGGAGAAACTAGTGCCATTTTTGAAGAAGGTTGGCTTTAACCCGAAAAAGGACATTCATTTCATGCCTTGTTCTGGACTCACGGGAGCCAACCTAAAGGAACCTGCAGAGCAATGCCCTTGGTACACGTAAGTAAAACCTGCTCTCCAGATCAGATGGGGCTGGGACAATGCAAAGATGTGAGGGGAATACATGTGTTTACACCTTAATCTCCTTATCCAGTGAGGTGCACTGATGCCATTTCTCGGGCCAATACCAATATTCAGTGTTATCTCAGCAGTTTTGAACTGATTCTGGATGCTGTTACCAGCAATGATTGTTTCAAGTTTATCATAACTGTCTGGATGAATTAAATGAAAAAATACTTAATGGTTCTCCTTACAACCCCTATGCCCTATATCAAAACCTTAAAAAATTACTATTTAAAATAGGTTTATTTCCAGCCACATTTACCAGCATAGCTATTAGTAAGCAGAGTCAGAGTTCCTGCTTTCTGTAGAGTTAAATTAGTACTGACCTGCAGTGTTTCCTGCTGTTATCTTAACTTAACAGAACTTATCTTTCTGCTCTCTCAAATGACACATCTGAGCTTTACAAATTACATTGTCATACATTTACAAATCCATTTGTGGAATCACAGGAAACACTACCATTGCTGAGTTTATCAATTATTCAGCTGAAGTAGTATAGTAGCTTATTGAGTGGGGTGAGACTCCTGAGTCATTTACCTTGCCATCTCCTGATTTATGAAAGAAACAGGGTTTTAAAAGTACCAAAGACTCAGACTAACAGTGGATATTTGTTAAATATTTACACTGTGAATTGTTTCAGTGATGTCAACCAAACAGGGAAAAAATGAATTCAAATAGCAAATTTTGGCCTAGGTTTGTTTGACAAGCCCCTAGCAAAATAATTGTCAGCTTCGTAATCAGATAACTTCTTCATTTTCAGAATTTTGAGCTGTGTCAAATCACAACTGATTGTGAAATAACATAAAATATTGTGCGCCTTGGTGTTTTCACTGACAGTATGATATTTGTGACTTTGGCAAGTGGTAAAACTGCAACCAAAGCAGTCATCATTCTGTGATACCAAATACAAGTATTTTTGTACTGTTACGTGTCTGTTCTGATGCCTGTAGATGGTGTTGGTGCATCTTTACCCATTTAAAGCTTGAATGAATGTACTTATTTTAAAGTATCTCGTTAAAATGTTATGTTATTGTGGTATCAACCAGATCACTCACCTGTCATATTTTGAATTGTCAAATGCTGCATATAACATGCATAATCATATATGTGAATATATCACATATATAGTATATACACTTTTCTGAGGTGTCACCATCCATTTCTGTTGGACTGTTCACATTGCTTCACACACTGTTTAGCTGCACAGTCTCTTGTGGGAATCAAATATAACAGGCCCTACTCTTAGGGAATTTTCCAGTCAGTTTCCTGTGATACTATGGAAAATGGCACATCATCTGACATGTCAATTCTACATGTAAATGTGCTTCATTTCCTCTGTGGACACAGAATGGTGATGAACTGATATAGGGGGATATGTTGAGTACTTATATGTGCTGAGTTGTGGAATTCTGTTACTATTCCATGTCAGGGGGCTGCCATTCATTCCACATCTGGATAGTCTGCCAAACTTTAACAGATCAAGCGATGGACCGGTCAGATTACCCATAGTCGACAAATACAAGGTAAGAGCACATATTTACAGCTATTCATGGTGGTGGTAGCACAGTGGTTCTGTCATTCATAGAAGTGTTTTAAGATTTTCTGTTATGTATCACTATCCAGCAGTTCAACAGGAAACTTATCTTGTGTAATGTGTCAAACAGAGGCTCCCCAAACTTTGGTATGAAAGTAAAGACCTCCACAAATAAATTTTGCTGTTCTTCACCACAAGAGCAGAGATTGCATCATTGCTTTTCCTATATCACACATCAAAGTAAGAAATTATTCTCGAAGCCTCTGATGATAGGGACTCTAGATTTTATTGATGATTCTGAAACAGGGTTGCATAAAGGGAATAAAAGCATGAAGAAATTATTTTAATATCTTGTCTGTATATTTGACTTCAGTGCTCTGTTTGACTTGGTTAGGTAAATTGCTCAATCCAGACAACAGATGAACTAGCTATATTAGAATTAAGCATGTTCAAAAGTGTAGTTGATAACAAGCCACTTTAAAAACATAACAAGGAGATGGCAGAACCCTGTATTTCATGTACATGTTAGCTACCTATGTTTTCCTCACACAGAACAACATGTGCAAGTATTTGGTAAAGTATGTCCATTTAGCCATTCAGTACAACTATTGTGTATCATATAACAAACCATTTTGGCAAGCAAAACTGTCTCAGAGAAACAAAGAAAAAAGTTTCATTTAAGCCTTAGTTCGACAATGGAAAAAAAAACTATGTTCAGATGAAAATGGAAAACAGTGGGACAGTAACATGTTGATGCACAGCTTTCATATATAACTGTCCTCTTTCCATGTATGAATTTATATGAACTAATCTTTGTGATGACAACCTACCTCAGCAGTTCACGGCACAGCACTTCTACAGCACTGTTTCAGCTATGATCAGGCTAGTATACCACCCCAAACTTGTCAAACATATTGCACATTAAAAGCCCTGTACAGAAATAAATGTATAAATGTTGAATAACAATGAAATTATGGGGCTATGTGTCACTTTTGGCCATTTTCCCAGCATGCAGTTTGAAAACACCAGGGCAAACTGCCAGGCACAGAGTTGGGCAGGGAGAACTACATGCAGTTAAAAAGCTGCAGAACTGTGATCCTGTATTTTAACATTCTCTTCAGACAATTTAGGTGTTGAACTGTCAGCTCATTGCATTATTCATTTAATTCTTTAATTTTTTTAAACATTCTAATTCAAGAGAAGGTTGCCTGTGTGCATGTCTGTTCAGGGGCTCTTAGACCCAGTTAGAATGTAGTCGATTTCCAACAAGTCACAAGATAATTAAGCTGTCTGGCTCAAAGTTACTCTTGTGTGTGGGCGTATCTTGGCATGAACAGAGTGTAGACTGGACAAATTGGGGAAAAAAATGTCCTTCACTCCTTTTCTGTCATTCATGTGCTCAGCATGATTGTGTAAGACCAGAGTTACGAAACAAAAGCTAAAAATGGGCCATGTATTCATTTGATGTAATGAGATTATGGTCTAGTTAATTGAGGCTTAGTTACATTGTTAAGAAAGCTAGGTCAGTCTGTTGGTAGCAGAAAGGATCACCTGATCTGTTTAGATCAGAGAAGCTACAGGATATATGAAATTTTAAACCAAAGCCTTTATATCTTTGCAAGGAGAGTTCTGCATATCAAGTTGTATGCATTTTATTTACTTATTTTTGGTATAAATAAACTAATTAATTAATTAATTAATTAATTAATAGTTTTCTACGTTTCCATTAACAAACCTACACATGGTGTTGTACCTGTACTCCAGTTCTCTGCCATCTTGCATTATTGTGTAGATAGTAATGTGCTGTTGCACTAGTGCAAACTATAATTTGAAAGTTCTGTTACAGGTGTACCGATTGACCTGTTACTGTCACGCCTTCAGCACATTAAAAACTTATCACAAGTCCATTTTCCACTTGCGTCACACAGTGTCACTTGCTGCGGAGTGAAATCAGACCCTACATACCGTTTTAGTGTAATCAGACCCTATGTATGCTGACCAGACCCCTCTGCTCTGCAGCCATCCCTCTCCTAGCAGTCACACATCCCTCTCATGCCCCTTTTGTGTTCTGCTCCACACGTGGTGGACATGACAGTAGAGTCGCTGGCCATCTTCCACCCCATGCAGAAGACCCACCTCCTCAGGCTACATTTTGGCTCCCCCACCTAATTTTAGCACTTGCTTTTCTTGTATATTACTGTAGGATATTATGGCACATGGACAGTAGTTCTTGAAACACTATGAACTATGTAATGGGTTGACTCCAGTGGTCTGTCATTTTCAGCGAATATGCTTATAAATGGAGACAAGTGGAGTCGACTAAATGACAAACTGTCCTTCAGGACACTGTAGGTAGACGTAAGGAAAAGGTAGATTCGGTTCAGGAGACAGATGAATTCACTGTGGATTTTTTGCTTACATTTTGGCTAGTTTTAGACCAGTTACTCACTGTTAAGAATGTAGCTACAGATGCTAACTTGCTAGCTTTGTTACTGTAAGGTTAGCTGACATTGTGGATTATTTTCATGGGCTATTAAAGGCAGGTTCAGTTTTCAGTTTTTTCTAAATATTAGCTGATATTATGGCTAGTTATATTAAAAGTAAACATGTTTACAGTAATAAAGATACAGTAATATAGATGAATTACACATGATTACAGTAAAAGTAATGGGCGTTGTTCAAGATTTTGGGATATCGGTATCCCTTCTGAGTTGAAAATATTTACCTTTTCCTGTTGATCTCCACTTTGGTCTTCATTGATTTTGTTCAATTACAATTATTATTCATGTACATTTTATTGTATATAATTAAACTTGTAGTAGTTTCAGCAACATCTGAGAGACCAAATTGCTTATACTTGCTGGAAAATGTTAGCCACAAATATGTAAGGATGGAGTTTCCCCTCTTTGCTTACTGCATTCAGCTGTCTGCTCAGAGGCCAAAACATTGTGGGTTGTCTCCAGTAACTAGAAAAAACTACCTGAATTTGCCTCTTGCTTTGCTTCTCACTCTGTTTTTTGTATGCATCACAGATTCAAAAGGCAGACTCAAATCAGTGATTGTGTTTCAGTGCTCAGTATGAGTATTCCACAGTTATCTTATTAAACACAAAATAATTTTTTGTGTTTGAAGTTACATGATTTGAAAAGTCACCAAATTAACCTTTGTTATGTTAAACTTCATTTCTAGTGGTATTGTATTGGCATATTTAGTAGTTTTTAGTATATTTTCATGTTTCAAATACTGCTTTCCCCCTTAAGAAATTGTTTCATCTAACTTCTGTATCTTGTGTACATTCCTACACAGGATATGGGCACTGTGATCCTTGGCAAGCTGGAGTCGGGGACTATCAGCAAAGCACAGCAACTTGTCATGATGCCAAACAGGGTAAGGTGCTGCACAGTGGACCATTAAATACTCCGGCACACCTCAGAATTTTGAATAACAACATCTAACAAAATATAAACATCTAAAGCTGCAACCTCAGCCTGATGGTGTTCTTGTTATCATGTACATGGTTGTTTGGGGGGGGGGGCTTAACCTTCACATTTAACATAAAGCAGAAAAACCTAAGAGGCAGCAGATGTTGTGGGTTGACCTGAGGGATGTGCTGTTTTCACCAGCACACTGTGGAGGTGCTGAGTTTGCTCTCGGACGACGTGGAGACTGATGATGCAGGGCCCGGAGAGAACCTGAAACTGCGGCTGAAGGGCATCGAGGAGGAGGAGATCCTGCCCGGCTTCATCCTCTGCAATGCCGAGAACCTCTGCCACTCCGGACGCACGTTTGATGCCCAGGTAAAACCTCTGGGCATCTGCTGCATCAAAAATGTAAAATGTTTTGATTAGATTTTTTACTGATTTTTTTGAAACCTTGTTTTCAGATTGTCATCATCGAACACAAATCCATCATCTGCCCAGGATACAACGCAGTTCTACACATCCATACTTGCATTGAAGAAGTGCAAATTACAGTAAGTTCTGACACTTTATTGATGATGTATATAAGCAATATGTCAATTTTGACTCAATGCTTTCTGTTTATAGTTGAGATACCAATTTCTGTGCTGTGAAGAATGAAAAAATTGTAAAATGTTTGTGTATGTAGTTAAACTGAGTAATACAGAAACAATGCAATTTTCTCACTGTCAACAGACAAACTCTAGCACTGGTGGATGACTGGAGGTTTGGTTCATTTGCGGAGATTACTACAGAGCAATTACTTTGTAGCTCAGATGCCTAAAAGGCCTAGCTAGCTCTGTTGAGAAATCGATTTTGGGTCAATATTGGTACAGTTTGCCCATGAGGATATTTTTGTTGTGGAGATCATCTAGCACTTCTTCCTGAAGCTTTCTCCAAATACACACTTTTCTGTTTTGCTGCAGGCTTTAGCACATTCCAAGTCTCAGAGCAATAATACCTACCCCCACATGACACCAATAGACTCTTAGTGAGACATGAACAAATGTACATTAACTGCTTTAGTAATATGACACCCTGTGACATGAACTGTCATTGGTGCACCCATCTTTATGAATCCCAGTGTGAATTTAGCACAGATGTGTCAGTGTGGACATTTCAGGATAAAACGGGCGAATAAAAAACTGAACTCAGTGGCATATTGTCACTGGAACTAATTCCTGTTAATCAGTTGTGTGAGAAAGGATGCAGGCAACCTTTTTCACAAAAAATGTCAGTCAAAAAGGTTTTTGTAGAAATTTCTGCTGTTAGTGCGATAATACTGTTTATCTTTGGTTATTGTCTGATTAGCCAGCTCAAATATGTACTTTTAGCTTGCTAGGGTATTAATGAGCATCTTGTTGTTTGGCAGTGTTCAAATACTGGTTGTGGGGGCGAGACAGTGGGAAGACTGAAGTTTTTACATAGTCGCTGGCTAATCTTAGGGCATATCAAAAATAAATACTCAGCACGATTAGTATTCTAAGAGCTGGCATTAATTAATTCATTAATAGTAACTATTTTTCTGCTGTCTGTATTAATAGATTGCCGTCCATCTTCTAAAACACTTCATCCTTCTTAATCTCTCCTGATGATCTTATTTTAGCAATGAGCAAGAGTGGTTCTGTAGAAGGAAATGCAATGAAAACACAATCAGGAACTCTTTTAGTTGAGGTTCACGGTGCCTTCTTCCCCTGGTTCAGGTTCAAATATCTGAAAAGTGACTCCTCTGAGCTGTTGAAGGTCATTCCATTTGAATCCAACACTCCTGGATATTTCAGTTGATGAACAAGGTTTTTTTCTGCTGAGGGCACTGCTTAGGCTTAATTTCTACCATGTCTACACAAACTCCCTTTCACCATTCGAAATGTGCTTTGCTAGCAGTGTTGTTCTACATCTTGCCAGTGAATAAACACTTGAATGGTGAACATTCTGCTTTGGATTAAAAAAGGATTAAAAAAAGTTTAAGGTGTTTTTTTTTCATTTAACACACCAGCTGAAACAAAATATGACTCCACTTCCACCATAGGCCTTAATCTGCCTGGTAGACAAAAAGACTGGTGAGAAGAGCAAGACACGACCTCGCTTCGTCAAACAAGACCAAGTATGCATTGCCCGCCTGCGGACAGCGGGAACCATCTGCCTTGAGACCTTCAAAGACTTTCCCCAGATGGGACGGTTTACCCTACGAGATGAAGGTATGACTGCACAAACAGCGGTAGTCCGTAAAACATAAACTGATATAAATATTTGCTCAAGTGAATTCAGCTTCTCACACACAACATGTAAGGCTTTTGAGCATCACTAGCACATGCAATGTGAGTTAAGATGGCATGTATTACAGCGGAGCTTTGCAGAACCAGTGAAGATTGGCCTTACACCACAGGAGGTTTGAAATCAAGAAATAGTTCTGTGGTTCTGCCTTAAGACATGGCAACAAGTTAAGAGCCATACTGTGTCTCCCTGTACACTGATGCTGCCCTTTTAGATTAAAAGAAACTTCCTATAAATCTAAGACAGTCAGTATTCGTCACTCGTCATCCCGCCCGTTCAATACACTTGTTATTCTGCAGTTGTTTGCAGTGGTAGCTGTTTCTGGCTGGATTAAAAACAACCCGTGGGCCCTTGCCACACCTTAAAGTGTAAATGAGCTGCAATTTTATGAATGTATTTGTTGTTCTCCTTTACTATAGAAGCCACACAAGATGTATTTTGTTTTACAAAGCAATAAAACAAGCTGAAGTGGGAATGAGAGGAAGGATACATTTCACAGTAGAGAACATTGTGTAGTTGTGTACGAGTCTGCTTCTGTAAACTGATGGTACTACATTTCTGCACTCATTTATGCAGGAAAAAAAAAATTTCATCGATACACCTCTCCGCTAGGAGGAGACTGTTGTATACTTTAAATCATGTAAGGATGGATTTAAATTCTCATTTATGTCCTTGGTGTAAATTTAGATTTTTTCCTTCTTGCAGGCAAGACCATTGCTATTGGCAAGGTGCTGAAGCTGGTACCAGAGAAGGACTAAAAGAGGGGTGCAAGGACGTCTTGATGTAGTCAACTGGCTATGGAGATGGATGCTGCTGAAGTCCACCTCCCAGCCCTCCTCTTCCCCCTCTTCTCGTGGGAAGACGATTTGAAAAATCAGCTTCAGAAAAACAAACTTCTCAAAGTGAAAGAAAAATCGGTTTTTAAGAAAAACAGTATATAGAACAAAACCAAGTACACGTGTGTCAGCTTTCTCATATTGAGAGCTCAGCTATGCCATTTGTTTTGCCCCTTTCCATATGCCTCCGCTGGTCCCACTCCACTGGGCTACACTTCAAATGAAAAGGAATGAGTTTCTTCCAAAATGTTTTGCTTCCTTCAGAGAGAAAGTGACGCAGTTATAGTAAACATATGTGGACCGGGGCTTGCTTGGAAAAATTTCACTTTCAAAAAGTTAATTAAATGAAACCAAAATAATGCTAATACTCCGGTTGTACATGTCTCCCTTTGCTAAAATCCACATTGGTTTCTCTACAGGAAACGTTTCAGCCACAAGCGCGTTTTCACGTGTTATTAAAAGCAACCACAGTGACAATAAAATATTAAATTGAAAAAGTGTGAGGACTTTTTTTTGCTTTATGGTCAGGTATTATAGAATGTTTGTGTCAAGCTGTGCTGTCCTATGTAATTATTGGCACCTAACATTTCACTGGCAAATTTTGGTAATTTTTCTCAGCCTGGAGAGGTGGGTATTTTAATTCACTATATTTACTATGCCTACCTTAATGCATTAACACATGGCTGTATAAAACTGTTGTCCTTTTCTCTCTCCTTGTCATTGTAGTGAGTGTGTTCAGAAGAATATTGTTATAATTGTTAGGGGTGTCATTGTACATGTGCTGTACAAAGTAAATGGAAGTGCAGTACAGTTCTTAGATATTACTGAAATTTTATGAATTGGATAGCTAGAAAGTTACATCATAGCTAGTGGACAAGTTAACTTGATACCTCGCGAACTTGAAGTATACACAGTTTTGAAGTGTGATCTAACTCAAAAAAAAAAAAAAAAAAATTAAGTACACAAAAATGGTCCTCGCAGGTACAAATCATATTCTCCACATGCCATAACGCTGGCAAAGGTGCTTGGCTGCGAAAAGTATTGGAATAATTATGATGCAAATTTCAACTTTGCCTAACACAGACTAATCTGATAACATGGGCAAATTTGTTTTAAGTCTACATGTTACCAATATGTTGAACGGCAGAGCTATTTTGCTAACGTTTAGATACTGATATATGGAGGATGTGAATTGTACATGTGCATAATGTGATGTGTTTGCATAATTAAAGCATTTTTGTTATATTTAGAGACATTAGAACTGTGAGTGACAAATCTACTTTTGCAAATATGAATTCACTTCTAATTTGTGCATGTAAGTAGCTTGGATTTTTTGCTGAAAGCATCTTTGTGTCTGTGTGTGTCTCTGTCTCTACCTCCAGGTAAAATGAGCAGATGAAGCTGTGAAACAAGTCGAATTGATTTTAAAGTGTTCAGATGTATTAAACTCTCACTTACCAAGTCAAGAACAAAAACCTTCTAACAGGATTTGGTGACCTTTTGAACTCTCACTGGCTGTGTTTATTGCCCATGACGGTTTGCTGGTTGAGGGAGGTAGCAATTCTTGAAACTGGTGAACAGATGCTGCCATAGGCCCAATGTGATGAATTTTAGGCTATCCAAACAGGGCAGACTAGCCAAACATAACTTGTTGCTCTGGATTTTTTAATCAATTCAATTCTATTCAGGTAGACTGATTTCTCATTGCCTTCATTAAAGCCAGAATGCTTTGATAGGACATTGTGGCCTTGCAATCACGTCTACAGTGGATGTACCTGCCATGAACAGATGTTGCTATTGGCTGGATATGATGAAACTTGCTGTGGAGGCATGATTGTTATGTGGTCATAAAATTAAGACGGGGAAGAAAGTGCAAGATGAATTCTGCATGTTCTAGATGAGATTATAATATATGGTGTCGCTACATTAGTAAGTGTATGAAGGGAAGGAAAATTTGTTTATTTTCTCCTGCCGGACACCCCCCAAAAGGCCTGTTGGTGTAGCATAATTATTCTGGTGTATGCTTCCCCTACCCTGCCGGAATCCACCCTACTAATTGTTTTTTTTTTTTTTTTTTACACATTCGCAGGGAAACTAGCAACCTAGCGCCTTCTGTGGCTACTCAGTTAAGATAGTCGTCTTGCGTTTAAACATGGTATAACGTGCGTGTCTGGGTGTAAGAATGGTAATACAGCTATAATTAAGTGATTATTTAAAAATATACAGAATGTGAAGTACAGATACCTATATCGCGATATTTTTCAGAGGTTAACACACACGGGGGAAAACGCTTCACTACGCTACCTCCAAACAATTTAGCGTCGTATTATGGCTTTTTAAATAAAGTTTGGTGAGTCAACTCGGAAAAGCTTGCTCTGCGCCTGCTCAACTCCCGGCACTACGCACGTGGACGACATGGCGGAGGAGCAGTCAATGTTGGACCGAGCACAGGTATTTACAGTAACACTAATACTCTGAAATGGATTCATCTGGAGATTTGTTAAGCATTTTGTACGCATGTGGCTGGTTTAGAAATCGTTCAGTAAACTTTTAACTCATTCAGTTATTTATCAAGCTCCGGCAGCTAACGTTAATGGTACGACATGCCGAGGTTGTGGTAACATAGCTAGCTAGGTATAGATAGCTACATACCTCTGGCTTTAGAATGATACGTTTATCTACTTAAACAGGTTGTCAAGCTAACAGCAGCAGCAATGATGAAAATACAGACCGATAATCTAGCCGATCGTCAGTCCTTTACCCAACTATCAAGGTGTCCGATAACTAGCTTGCTATCTGAGTACCATGCTGGACGCTTGGCCGTTGGTCGTTGGTAGTCACAAACTAAAAAGTGACAGAGTTCTAGTATGGGATCTGATTTAAGTATAACAAAGAGCGAAAGCTTGGGAACGACCACAATGTATATTCGTAGGTTTTTGGAGTTGATATATTTCTACTCCAAAGAGCTAATTTCTTACCTAAGTACGACAAGTCAACAAGGTAACTCCCTCGCTGTAATGGGAAGAGCAAGTTGTTGGCTAACGTTAAACACGTTGCTTGACACGTAAGTGTGCAGCGACTGACACTACCCTTCATTACTTTACATTATTGGCATTTAGCAGACGCTCTTATCCAGAGCGACTTACATCGGTTACAGTTTTTCATAGGAAAAGTATTCTTAAAGAGTGAGTTAGAGCGTACTTGTCTAGCTGTCTTGCTTGCACGTGTGATCTTACCTCTGTTTTACGATAAGGAATAGCGGTATATGAATGGGTTCAAATATCCGTTACCTTAACGTTATGATGAATTAGTAATTTGCCGTCGTGTGCAGGTGAAGAAGGCGGTGCAGGCATTGCAGGCTTACATCAAGAGCACCTCCACATCAGAGTCTCTGCTGCTGAACGAGAGCCAGTACATTTCGCTGCTCATAACGTTTTGGAAGATCCCCAAGCAAGAGCAGACCATTCGCATGTGAGTATTATTACAGTTTGCTTTCCCACAACTGGACAGTTGTCTATAGGACACAGAATAATGAGGTTGTACCTGCTTTAGCAACACTCACTACACATCATACTCCATGCACTCCAGCAAGCCCTGCCCTTCTATCTCAGTGCTGGGCCAGGGCAATGACGGTGCCATAGCAATGCAAAGTGTATCCAGATGGGCCTCCCTCCTCCATTGGAGCTTGTCTCTACAACTTTGATACATTTAGCGCAATGAGACTCACTGTGGCCCAACAGCCACATCTGGCTCTTTCTCAAGCTTTCTGCAAATTGTAAAACAGCAGCCAAACTCAGGAGAGCGTGAGCGTCATTGCGTGAGAGTATGATCGTTCTGTGTGCGTGTGTGTGTGAGAGAGAGAGAGGGAGAAAGAGAGAGCGTGTGAGCATGTGTGAGTGAGTGTATTGGTAGGGACATCGGCCTGGGAAGGGTCATACTTGTGTTGCTGTTTTGTTCACAATGTTAAATGTGCCTCCTGACTTGTTTATGTTTGAATACCTGGAGCTGGTACTAAGTGTTACTGACAGTGATACTGATTTCTGTTCTGTAGCCCTTTGCCACATGGCATACGCTCAGACACAGGAGAGGTTTGTCTCTTCACCAAGGATGAGCCCAGTATGACACCAGACCAGACTGAGAGGTTCTACAAGAAACTACTGACAGAGAAGGGAGTCAAGGGTGTTACAGAGGTACTTCCGATTTCTGTCACTAGAGGGCATTGTGTTTCTACTGATTTGACTTTTTCTTCCATGAACAAATAGAAATAATGCCCAGTTTGGTTAATAGGCTAATTCTGTCACACGTTAAGCCTTTGCAATGTGATTAGTGTGTCCAGTAGTATTAGATGGGTCTCTTCTACCTTTCTTTCAGATAATGCCCCTCAAAGTGCTGAAGACTGAATACAAGCCCTATGAAGCCAAGCGGAGGCTGCTGGGGAACTTTGACCTCTTCTTAGCAGATGCTCGCATTTACCGCCTTCTGCCCTCTCACATTGGGAAACACTTCTATGAGAGCAAAAAGTAAGCTCAGCATCAGGCAGTGTAGCGACAGGCATACGTAAAATGTAATAGAAATTCTAAGCCATTAGCTTCAAGATATTAGCAGGGTCAGCTTAACAAATGAGTAAAGCTTTTGCTTTTCTGTAGATTTTTTGTGTAAATTTCAGGTTTCACGCTCAAAGTCTGGTGTGTTTATTGTACTATAAGCTACGTTGTGGCAAATAGAACAGTTCCTGTCTCAACAAACTTTTTAATGGAATGTCCATGTGCTTTCCATCTACAGGGTTCCTCTCTCTGTGAACCTGCAGAGCAAACAGTTGGCACGTGACCTGGAACGCGTGATCCAGGGCTCCACTCTCCGCATCAACAAGAAGGGTAGCTGCTGGTGAGGATTCGCCTGCTCATCCATCCTGCACTTCCTGCTTAATCACATGCCATACTCAAAGCATTGCCTTTAGCCAGGGAGACACAACATTTGTGTGGCTAACGATGATAAGAACAACAGGTGTAATGATAAAGTGCCTGACTGTTTGGACAACAGTTGCAGGAGGTCATATGGGAAAAGTCTTGCTTTCTAAGACACGCACATGCCATGACATTTTTTAAAGTAATATCTGTTTGCCCAGATCAATAATTGTAATTGTAATATCATTACCCAGTTAAACACCCAACAGTGTTTCAAGGATATATGGGGCTTGTACTCAAAGTCATAGTAGGCATTTATGCTTTTTGACACTCTGCCCTTAATTTTGAGTTATGGGGTTATTTACATGTCACTAGATATGAGTCAGTGAAATGTCATATTTTGTTAAAAATGAGGAGGCTTCTCCACTTTCGAGGGTCATGAACCTTGAATGTATGTATGTCATGAACACTTGACTTGTATGTTAAAGATGGCACTCCAGCAAACCCTGCCCTTCTATCTCAGTGCTGGGCCAGGGCAATGACGGTGCCATAGCAATGCAAAGTGTATCCAGATGGGCCTCCCTCTTCTGTTGGGGCTTGTCTCTACAGCTTTGACACAGAGGCATATGCCTACCCAACAATACACAAAACTGTGTTGTACAAGGAATACATTACACTCAACCCTTTAGCCCTCTGGCTAGGTTATGTATCATCTGAGGAAGGGGAAGAGCTTCCGGTCCTGGGTCTTACTGTGTGTGTGTGCTTTATGTGTATTGCAGCATGGCTCGTGTGGCTCATTCTGGGATGACTGTTGATGAGGTGGTGGAGAACATCATGGGTGCAGTCAGCACCATTACATCTAAACTGCCCATGGTGAGTTAGCAGACCTGTATCTTTTTAGATATCTTTGTCTTGATTGCAGATTGCACCACAGTTGTGGTGTGGCATTCCTCTGATAAATGGGGCTTTGGATGAACTGTGCAATTACATATTGCAGGGTGCATTTTACCTTAAGTGCGAGAATAGAAAAAAATGTTTCGCTTTTTTGAGACAGTAGGCTGAGACGAGGCATCTCTCCTTTTCAGAAAGGAAACGACATCAAAATCATCCATCTGAAAAGCCAGACCTCTGTGGCTCTGCCCATCTATACTTCGGACCTGAATCACTTGGCCCTGCTGGAGGAAGCAAAGCCGAAGACCACCTCTCCTAAGGTAGGAGCGCAGCGCTGCCTCTACACACTGGCATTAGCCCACTGTAAAAATGCTCTGCAGTAGATTTATAATGATTTTGTGTATGAATTGCAGAAAACGACAGACAAGCAGAAGGCTAAAACGGGAGGGAAGCCTGTTCAGAAGGATGCTGGACAAGAGGATACACTTCAAGAAGAAGAAGAAGAAATCCCACAGCTGGTTCCCATTGTGTCTCCAAACAAAAAGGCCAAACGAGAGGTGAGGGCTGCTAGTAAGATTTAAAGGTTGTTACACACAGGTTCAGCACCCTTTACACACTGCAAGTGCTTAAAGACAGAACATGTAGGAGCAGTAGTCCATTCAGGATTTGTATATGAGCCCTGAATTTTCTGCACTGCCAGGATCTTAACAGCCACAGTTAAACAAAAAATGTTTTTCCCTTTACAAATAATAAACCTGAATAAAAATGTACAAGTGCACATGAAGTGCAATGTTTGTAGTCTCTATGCAGCAATTTGGTTGGGTTTCGGAAGCTGTTGCTAGAGCTGTCACTACGGTTTTCCAGGTCTGCATGCTGTCTTAACTGCTGTCTAACAAAAGCAGCTTTTTTTTTTTTTACAACAGACAAAGACAAATAAAAATGTATATGACATGGGTACATTTGCATAGCCTATATATGGGTATGTGAAGCAGAAGGCTTGTCAGTTTCCTTTGGCCACAGTATCCCTACAGAAAATTTCTTTGGTTATGCTTTTAGACTCTGTGCAAGGAGGGACTTGAAGAAGCACCCAGGCCTACAGGAGTAAAAGGAAAGAAAGGCCAGGGGCCCACAGGACCTCCATCAGAAACCCCCAGTAAAACAGGAACATCAAGCAAGAAGGCATCAAATGGTGGTTTAGAAAAGGAGGGACTGAAGCTGAAGACTCCCAGCAAGGGCAGAGGGACCCCTGGTAAATTCAAATTGGCCAAATCTGCAAAGGCACCAAAAACCCCTGCAGAGAAGCGGAAAAGAAAAGTGCCCCAGTCATGTTAGTTTCCATGCTGGCAACTAACTACTTCACCTTCATCGGACTCGAAGGCTACACACACACATCTGTTGAATTAAATGGACTTCTCCTTCGCATTGGTACTGGTTTTCTTCCATTATGAAAATCATGACAGAATATTCTGTAAGAGACTTGTATATAAGTCCTAGATCAACAACCTGATATGTGTGCTTTCAAAATTGAAGATGGCATCTGGAACATAGATTTGATTGTAATTTGAGTCTTCATACATGTGCCTACATGGTATTAGGGCACTTGTACAACAGCCCCACAGTTTTATAGGAGTACATAATGGTCTTGTGTATCCATTTTTTTATTACCAATTCATGACACATTCTTTGCCCATGGTTATGTTTGTTTTTAGGTTACATACAGTGGGTTGTAAAATCTTTACATGAGGGGTACAGTTGCCTTCACAGGCATCTGATTGTACAATTGCTGTATGGCAGACAGCCATCTTTTTCCTTTAGTGAGGTGCATACTCATAACTGCCCACAATCCATTTCTTAGCCCTGTTTCATTAATGAAAATGTTACTTGTTTGCACCCATGTGTCCTCTTGAGGATGAACTGTTAAGAACTCATGTCAGGGCATTCGGCTTAATACAGGTCTAGCCTTTATAAGTAAACTGTACAGGTTTGTCTGTACCTGCACGTTAAATATCTGATGGTATTAGTCAAATGGGAGAAACTGCCTCAAGCTATCAGAGCTATGTTTTCAAGTAACAGAAGCACATGTTTAAGCCTGCCACAAATCTAAAGGTTACATTTGTGTAATGTCAACATTTCTGTAGTTTTAAGTGAGCAAGTAAAAGCTTGTAAGAAATCGGAGCCCCTTTTTCATTGACACACTGCATACACCATCTTGATACTGTATTGAATGGTAAACTGTCATTGAGTTGATTAAAATTTTATTCCTATTAATTAACCATGTTAATTCACACTTTGTATTTGAGCATTCCAACAGGTGTCCCCTTTGCAACATTTTGTCAGGATTTGTTTTGTACTGGCTGGCATAAAATTAGTAATTCTGTAGTACTGGTAGTTTTCAATAATGTTCTCATTTGTTTTAGCTTGACAGCTCAGCAGTTTGTGTTCATATTCTAGCTAGCTAAATTACTTGATAAGGTGGAAAACAACTTCACTGCTCTATTTCCAACCTGTAGGTAGGTAGTCTGTGGTCATGATTTTCAGATGACCTACTGGTTTATTAGTTATGGACTGCAGACTGTACCTTTAGCTAGATAATTTCATCTAGTTATCCTGCCACTAGCTGCCTTTGACTCAACAGAATATCAGTCTAGGTGGCAAGCATGATTTGATGCCATATACTTTTTGGCAACTCAATCTGGAGTGGAGAGCTTGGGCTTTATTCCTGGAAAAAAAAACATCAAAGCAACTGAAAACAAATCATTTATATGGCCTTCAAAGGAAGAGAAAACTAAAAAACAGGTTACTGAGTAATGGTTAAGTACATGCCCCATTTTAAAATGATCAAAATGAGAGGTTAGAAAAATAAAGCTAGAATGTGTGTTGAATTTTTTAAATAATGATTGTTGTTATTGAAGAGAGGCTCCTCCTGTGCCTGTGATCAATCCCACAAGAATTTGAAGTTGACACCCTTCATTTTCTCTTCGTAAACAGCATCAAACTTTTCTATCTGAGCCTCTGTGAACAAATTCTTCCAGTCACCAGTAATTCCTAGGGGGGAGAAAAGAATTTACGGTCACAATATTTCTTACATTCTGGCCATTTTAGGTATGAAGTATGTAAGTAGATAATGCACTGACTGTATTGAATGAGATTACAACACCACCTATTGTGATGTTGATGCTTTTTTTTGACCATACCGCACCTTTCCTAAGAAACTCTGATTTTTTCTGGTCCATGAACTCCTCTGGCACCAGTGAGTAGTTGGACATCTTGTTTTGTTTCATGTTCTTGAAAGTGCAGTGATCTGCAATCTTCTTGGTCACCTCCTCACTCAAGGATTTCCCCATGAAACAGGCAATCCTTGAAACGGAATCATTAAGATCCTATACAGAACAGGAACCAACGTAAGACGAACATTCACATATGCATACACATACATCTGTGTGCAGTACTCTGGATATACATAATTGTGTAATTTTTTATCACTCTCAGGTCTCTTGAAATGGCTGATGAGCAGTATTGTATTAGAAATAAGTGTAAAAAATGATATACATACAAGTATCATTTCCTCATAGGAAATGTACATCACGCGGTCTTTGTCTTCTGCATTTAGCCATCCCTTAACATGATCAAACCATGATCCAAACATCACTAGGAAAAGAGGCAAAAATGTTACTGTTAAGTATTGTTACTCTTAATGACAATAGTAATGGAAATTAACATGGCTGAACACTAGTCATGTAACGGTAGTCGTTTTCAGAAAATACAATTTGATTCATGTTTTACTAGAGGATTTTCTTATATTACTGAAAAGGAAAGACTTTATGTTCAGATCAGATGAATTTCTGCTTTCAAATGCAGTGACACAGAACTGCAGTAAATACAAAACTCAGTCCTGTACCTTTTCCATTCAGAAACTTTTCTAGGAACTCATCTGTTGTCCCTGGGTTCACAAGGTATGATGCCATCCCATAGTAGTGGAAGGATGAAGTGAAAACATCCTTTGGGCTCCTCATCACATAAATGACCTGTGTAGGAATCAATTAATCAATATTCAAGTGTTCCTCATGCTTGATTGGCAGAATCAGTTTTGCAATGAGTGCATTTGCTGGTAGCGCTGAAGACACTGTCGACAAGATATCTTTAAAAATACAGATTTATACATACATACAAATAGGCTGTCTCCAATTTTACAACAAAATGTATTTTTGGAAACTCCTCTAAAAACTGGGTCACTGCAGACTGAATCCTATTTTCCCATAGATATATTTTTATTTAAGTCTGCTTGCATATGAAATGCAGTAAAGTTGTAATGTATGTTGTAACATGCAACACTAGAAGGTAAAGTCACATGAAGACATTCTTTTTTCTCGCTTATGTTGATGATATCTAGGCTCTTATCGTAAATCGGTATTTTGTACCATAAGATGATGGCAGTATTTTCACAAACACTGTAAATACAGGTCATCATGAAACAGGGAGTGCCTCTGAATATTCATACTCTAATATCTCAGTTGCAAAGCACACCTCCCTGGTTCAGTATACAGTATTTAGAATATATATTACAGTGTCTGTCAACATGCCCTGGAACAAAGCATGACTTCAGTTCTACTTCTTGCTGAGGTTTCTAACTTGAATAAAAGCATAATAAACATCCTACAGTACATTTCACGTTCACTGAAGAGGCTCAAGCTATTTCACTATGCCCAATGGGGATTGGAGTCATAGAGCAACATTGTGCAAGGGCTCACTCTGTTTCAAGTGGAATCTTACAAAGTAATAGCATCCCCTTAAAAGACATATAAATGGAAAAATGTTCTTAAAACAACCTCCCCGTCATGCTTTTAAGACTAAAATTGAGATAATACAAACACTGATTTGTTGCAGGGAGTCAGTACCTACTCACTCCTCAATACCTGCAGCAGGTAAATGTTATATGCTAAAGCTTTTTGGGTACAAATTGAGTAACCAACAGGAAACCAGTGTTTGTATTTGTCCATTTAGCTGTTTGAATGTCTCACATTTCTGTACCTTTGGCTTGGCCCTGAAGTAAGACTCAGGCATCATTGAGTAGTGGAAGTGGCTGGCAAACATGCGAGGGGAGGGTCTCTGGTCCAGGTTCAGCACTATGGAACGGTGTTCTTCCAGCCAGGGCATACGGTCCCAGTTGGGAATGCTTACTACAGGGGTCAAGTCCCCCTCACTCTGGATGAGGGGAACAATCTCCTGCATCCATGTTGTACCTGTAGAGACATGGGCAGACATATTTGTTACGTTAACACAGCACATCTATCACCAGAGCTGCAGCATTACATCATCACAAATTCTCCAATATGTCTAAATATGCTGTTCACCTTTGGTCTTTTCTGTCAGGATAGCCTATATGTATACATATTCTGCCAACAGCAACTGTTCAGAGTAGCATATTGCAAGTTTGGTCACTTGCTAATCATCATGGGTAATACTGCAGGCACACTTACTGAGGATGTGATAGGGACCACAGTGACCCATTGGTCCAATGCATTTGTCTGAATTCTTTGAGATTGATAATGACCACAACTGCATAAAATGTATATTACACTTGTTCTCAACATACAAAATACATTTTATTGTGCACATACTGTGTATATGTCCCTCTGTCTACATTTGGTTGGCCTCTCTTTCACACATTCATGTTCACATTATCATTCAAACATAAAGCGCACTACAAAAATGCAAGTAAGTGATACCAAAAACGATGTTGTTTCCCAGTCTGTAGACCTGTATAGCATAAACGAATTTGTCATCTTTGATGTCCTTATACTTTAAAAAGTACTGTTCTGTTTCTTAGCAGGTAGACATTCTCCCCAGAGCTGTATACTATACAGTAGGTTGAAATTACTGCATTAGTCCGCCCAGGCACGGCAGCATGAATTTTCATGAGGAGCACTATTAGACATTATGCAAAGAAGAAAAAGGGAAAACGTTTGTAACAGCAAGTGTTTTCTACATGTAATCATCATCATTACATGTAGATGCAATCTAAAGAGTTCTAAAGATTGTTGTGTTCATTTGAAAGCAATGAATATGTTAATACAGACGTCACAATTTCAGAACGTACTTCCACATAAGTCTATTCAGGATCCAAGGAATCGCTTATTCTGTGAGCATGAAGCCAGTTGGACTTGCACACCACACACTGGGGAAACCACACTGTGTTGGGCACTTCCACTTAAAACAACTAGGAAAACAATGTTTTTATGAATATGGGGGAAATATCAGCTGTAGACTGGCCTCATATCAACACTGGCACACTTACTTTACCGACATGAGACATACAGTCATACATAGAATAATTATCTTTTGCTCCTGTGAGTAACTTATTTAACGTGATTTAAGTTCCTATAGTCTGAAATGTCAAAAAGGAAAAAACAAAAACAAAATACAAGGTAGTGTAATTGTGAATGAACAACGATGCAGAAACGTTACCAGATTTCGGGTAGGTCACAACAATAATGTCGTCGTGGCGAAAGGTAAATTCTTCCAGGAACTTCAAGCTTTCTGGTGGATGCAGCAGTTTTGGAACGTAAACGCCTTTATATTCGGAATATAACTCAGCTTCTGTCATGTTTCGAGAGAGTGAAGTAAAACAACTTGTTCTTGAATTATTGTGTAAAAAAAATCGACGTACAGAACAGTAACCTTATGAAATTAAAAGATGCAGTTCAGCTGGCTTTCTCTTTTTGACTCGATGAGCAAAAGTGACGAGCACACTATCGTGCGCATTCACATTGCTAACAGCAGTCCAGCGTATTTGGCACAAAGCAGATAACTAGTTTAAACTGAACTTTGTCCCAACAATTTAATCTAGTCAATCAGGGACAAACAAACCCCCCTCACAGAGTCCGATTCTTCTTTATCTTATTCTCAGACAACTATCTTGTATAGATATATGCTTGGATGACAAAGTCATAACCTGCAGATCATTCTTTATGAGGCAGACCAGCTCCACCTGCTAAACAAGACAATTTTCCCATGCGTCTCCTCCAGACCTGTCATCCTCAACACAGGCTCTCCTTTGCAGAAAACCTCATTTCGGTGACCTAGAGTTGCAGATTCTTCCTAAAAACAGCTCCTCAACTGCACATTAACAGAACTGTCTTCTAGGGTAATGTAAGCTTATGTAGCTTTTGGGGCTATCTGTATGTCACTCTTATGTTGGCTCTTACAGTTCTTTACATTTCTATTCCAGAAGTTGCTATGTTGTCTACAAGCCAAAAAATATTACTTTTATGTTACGAGTGTTTCTTCATTCATTTTACATGTAGTAAGTTTTCTTTTTTCTTTCATATTTCTATTTGTGTTTTTCTTTTGTCTTCTATCGGCTATGTCACTTAACTCATTTTGATCTCTTCTCAGTGAAGGTCAAGGCCATGTAGCAGTGAGATTTCATGACGTAGAGCCGAGAGGGAGAGGAGAAGAGAACAATTTTATATGTGTGCCGTAAGTTACAAAGTAAGGCCTGATGTTGTGTTGTCCGGACAGTGCCCAGGAGATGGACCCTGAGAATAAGATAAAGAAGAATCGGACTCTGTGAGGGGGGGTTTGTTTGTTCAGTACTATTGTGGCGGAAGAAACGTGACAACTTGTATATCCACATGCAGTAAATCCGTGTGTTGTTCATAAGCATTGCCAGTAGATGTTAGTCTAATTAGTTATTTTTATTTTTAAGGTGTGTGAACCCTGGAAATAATGTAAAATTAAGGTGGGATATATATCCCACCTTATATATGGTGGGGGGGGGAATAAACAGGAGAATGTGATGTGACTGTGAAGAAGTAACAATAGTGTACGGAGACGATGGGGTGACTTTAAGGGAGGAGTTTGAGTTTCATAAGCAAGTATTGCCAGTGGGTTATATTAGGTTAGGGTTATTCTAAGTTAAAGTGGATAGTCGATTATATATTTTTTTAGCAGCCAAGGCAGATATGGACCTGGAACAATAGGCTTCTGTATGAGTCAGGGTGCATGTGTGTGACAGAAAAGCCGAAATAATGTTGCTTCTCTTGGTGCAGGTGCAGATCTTCACCTGACCTTCACTTCTCCTGGTGTCTTGTGTTAGGGATACGCCTGATACCTCCTCCCCTTGCCTCTGACCACTGTGAGAAGGTTTTCATCGTATAAAGACGCTACGTGTGAACACAGCCTGAACATTCTAAAAATAACAGTTCAGAACCTTAGTCGGATGAACATTTTAAAAAAAAGTAATCCAAAGTATTGAGATTAAGTTACTTACCTTGAGTAATCTAACGGAATGTTATGTTATGTCATACATAGAAATAAATGCTTTCCTTTGAGGCGATTCGTAATCTTAATATTGCTCTCCCTTTGCATTTATTTTCAAAATTAGAGTCTGGTTTATGGTTTGCATGGATTTCAATGACATTCACATGGTAAATGCGTAAGTCCACGTTCCCGTTCCACGTTTTCCCGACAGCAAACGAGGTTGCAACTCGTCTACTTCTATTTTAAATAAATCACGCCTCTTTCATGAGCCCGCCTTCATTCTGAAGTTCAGTGCTGTGGGCGTGATCGGGGCGCGTAGGGGACAATACGTGTAACTGGAGGCGCGCAAAAACAGGACTTACGCGCGAATGGGAGAATACCCCCCATGGTGAATTGGAGAGGCTAGGCAGAAACCCAGCTAGAATGTTGTGCATTTGACCCAGCCATCGAGTGCTGGCTCAAAAAAGAAAGCAGCCAAAAAGGAGGCAGCTTTTGTAGAGTGGAGGGCCTCAGTCAGTGATAGGAGTGTCTTTGTGGAATGCCAATGTAGACTTGTTGTGGTACAGCAAGATATCCTGTGAGAGGAAATCAGTCTAGTCATGTAAAAAGTAGTGATGATGTTTTGCCATGATATACTTTACCATTTACTTCACCATTGTAAACATGATATTGTACTCTCTGGATTCAAAAGAATTTGCAAGCATGATACCCCACATGTCACTTTTAAAACCTTCTGAATGTAATGAGCACCAGCCAGCTGTATAAAAGGTTAAAACATTTACTGCCATGGTTCATCCACACAGGAGTTAAAAAAAACAACAATACAGAAAATAGTAACCTGATCAGCATACTAAAGAGAGCATTTTAATGCTGTCAGTAGATGTAAATCACTGATTTACTCTAATTCATTGGAGGACTTCTTCCATATGAAATTACACTGCTGACTAACCAACATTATGCAAGATACTGACCAAAATCTTCACAGAAAAGTAATTCATTTTTAGTGTGTTCTTGAAAGATGTCATTTTACAATGGCACAAATGCCTGCTAGTTTCCTTCAAAAGAGTTCTGAAAAATGCAAATAGTGGAATCTTTCACACATGCCACTCATTTTGGCATTATGCTTGTGATTGCATTTCAGAAAATTAGTCATTTATATTATCCTATTTGAAATCAATATATCTCTGTACTTTGGACCCAGATAAGCCATTCATTCATCCTTGCTCAGTTGTAAATAAGTTACCTGTTCAATCGAGCTTTGAACAAGGAAATAAGAATGTCAAATTTTAAAATATTTACCTGGAATTAAAATGATTTGCCTTTGTGCAAAATGAGTTTCTGGGCAGATGGTTGGTTGTGACTGAAACCATGAGGTATAATGGGTCCAGTGCAGTAAATCTGTGTTTAAATATCTTTAAGAGACCTTGGGGATTAAGCTATGTGTAACAAATAGTTTTATGACATACAGATTACTGACAATGTTTCTGCTTCCTTAAAATTACAATATTAAATCAAGTAGGTTTATGGCAGAAGAGAGCTTGATGTCTGGTCCATTTCTAGTTGTTTTCAGTTCTGTTTGCATGTTTTGTGTGAATTTTTACCTCAGCGACCATGGGGTAGGCAGGTGGAGACTGGCACAAACATGTCTGTTCAGAGAACTCTCCTGATCATGATGATGTATTCAACTGATACATTTCATGTGTTGCCTCCTTTTCATACTCAAGAGAGAAAAGAAACCGTCAGATGTCTATATGGATCTGGAAAGTTTTGGTGAACTCTGAATTATGTGCAGGATATTGATGTAGACTTTTGTTTGTTGAATTTTCTCTAGAAGATAAGTTAAAGGTGTGAACCAGTTTGATGCATGCTTTTTCTAGAATAAAATTAATTAATTCATTAAAATGTTAAGGTAGAAAATGTACCTAGTATGTACATTTTCTCTGTTTAATCATGTTTCTTTTTTCCTATATAATCAGAGATGTGAATAATATGGAGGACACTGTACACTGACATTTCTACCTAAGCAGAATCACTCCTGCTTTCTGCTACCACTGTATCATGCACATTTAAGTTTTTTGTCACATGATAAAAAAACAGTTCTTTTTACAAGACAAACAGGCCTCTTTGGTAACATTTGTGTAGAACGGTGTCTCTTCCAGTGTGTAAGGTGTGTCAGGATGTGGGAAAATTTGTTCATCATAATTTGGCCTCTTATTGATATCAATACTTTGAGTAACAGAGCTATTTTTGCAAATGTGAATGTATTGACATATGGAGAATATATGATTTGCACCTGTTAGTAACTTGGCATGTTCATGAGGAAAAGTCATTTTTCAGCTGATTTGATTATTGCATACATACACTGTCTGTATGCTTTCCTCTTAAGTTAGATGTATACTCCTAAATGCCCATAAACTATTTTTGAACCCAGTTTTCTCCATTCAGATGATACAAACTTTTGTTTTTACTTGCACATCCTTTTAGAGCAGGACATAATTTTGAGAACTCATGTCAGAGTGCTCAGCTTAATCCAGGTATAATTGTTCTGCAAGCACTCCACACTGCTTTTACCTGTCTGCATTGTCATCCAATGGCATAGTGTGTTTACATTTAGTCCAGCAATATGATGCAAAGAGCTTTCATGTTTTACAACAAAGATCCTTTATGTATCGCAAGTGATGCCGCAAGGTGGGTGTATCAAGTGACAGACCTCTGGAAACAGAAATCACCCAAACACTTGTTCATCCTCTCTTTGCATAATAGAAAATACATTGTCCACACCCTTACATGCACACCTGTTCATAGATTCCTGTCTTTACCTGCTTATTTGACATTTTCTGTTCTAGCCTGGTCTAATGCAAGAGAATATGTATTTGTTAGTTTAGGACATTATTATGAAAATAAAGCAAAGATGGAGAGGGGAGATAAATTCACAAAATTTTCTTCGATCTTCAATATAGAAACAGCAAACCAGAGCTCCTGTTCCTATTGAAGAGAAACAGCCCCATAGCATGATGCTACTACCACCATGCTTGACAGTATGGACTGTGATCTTAGGCTGATGGCTGTGTTGGATTTGCACCAAACATGTTTGAAATTAAAGCCCAAAAGTTCTACCTTAGTCTCATCAGACCACAAGACCTTTTTCCACATGGCAAAAGGAGATCCAGAGTGTCTTTTTGCGTAATTCAGATGAGACTGGATGTTCTTCTTTGTGAGAAGTGGCTACCTCCTGGCCACCCTTCCCCACAATTCAGAATTGTGGAGAACACATGAAATTGTTGCTATGTGCATATGGTGGCCAGTCCTTGCCATGAAGTCCTGCAGCTCTTTTAATGTTACTGTTGGCCTCTTGGTGGCCTTCCTGATGAGTTTCCTGAGTCATCCATCTTGGAGGGATGGCCTGATCTAGGCAAGGTCCTGGTGGTGCTAATATTTAGTTCATTTCTTGATAACAGTTTTTCCTGTGTTCCATGATACATTTAAGGCATTTGATACCTTTTTAAAACCCTCTCCTGGTCTGTACCTTTAATCGGTTCAACCCCAGTTCAACCTCGTAGTTGTTTTGTTGCACTGGCATGCACTAACAAACAAGGAAACCTGCTGAGAAACCTGTAGGAGCAGCTGTTTTATCTTGAACTAATCAGAATCACTTTAGTTGGTGATAGGTGAAGTTATTTAGTTCTGGACATGGTTTGGTTGGTGAATGGTTAGACCTGAGCACAATTACAACTCCCATCATGTAGGGTATGTTAACCTATGCAACCAAGGTTTTAATATTTCTATTTTCAATTAATATTCAGAAATTCCTTTCTTTTTATTTTGATGTTATGGGTTGCCATGTCTAAATGAAAGTGAGAAAAAAATCTGATTTTTTGGGTTTTCATTTCAGGCCTCAAGGCAATAAAAACAAGAAACTTTGAAAGGGTGTGTAGACTGTCTTGATCCACTGTATGTGTGTATGTCATGCTGGTCTGCCTAGATATTTTTAGAATCAGTATTTTAATAATATTTAAATGATGCTGGTACTGGCTATACAGATGATAATGTTAGAAAATAATGTGGGTGCCATGGATTATTATTATTGAAATATTTTGTAATTACATTTTTTGGAAATCTTATTTTCATTGAATAAATACAAGAAAACAGTAATCATGAGAAAACATCACAAATTAAATGATCAACTAAAAACACTGGTGCTTTTCAGACATTACTGCAATTCAGAATATTTAAATCAATGGATATACCTCATAAGCCTGTTTTACACAAATTAATCTCCAAGCTCTCTGCTTCTGAAAAAAAAAACACCTTAAACACCTTTCACATTTACTGCTCTGGAACCTTTGTATTTCATTGTTTTAGTTACTGCTGAAATGCCTCCATTGTTCAAATCTCATTTCAATCTGCAATTTACTCATGAACTAATGGATTATCAGGGTACAAAGTACCACAGATAGTTTATATCAATGTCAAATAAAAGATTAGGCAGCTATCAGGGGTTTAGTTCTTAAACACAATCACAGAAGCAGTACTATCAAGAATCATATCTGTGCGATATGTTCATATTATACATTCTTTCCTTTCTCAAGACGACATTCAACCTTTTCAAGAACCATAAGACAACTTTATGCCATTGTGAAGAAGACCAAACTGAAAAACGCAAAATATGGAAATATTTTCTGCAAACACTTCTATGCAGACATTTAGCAAATTACTTCTGGAGAAGTTAGCTAGCACTGTACAACACTGTAAACCACAAATCTGATGTGGAAGAAGCATGTCACCCATTCACATCAAAGCATTTCAAGGAAATAAACAGAAGTATAATGTGTAACAGAAGTTATATGTACCACTTTCATAACCTTTATTCCTCCCCTTTTTCCCCCCAGCTTACGAACAATGGTGGTACCCTTCATACTACCTAGTTGTCTTTTGTTAAAAGCAGGGTATTCCATTAAAATTTCAAATATATTTTTAAAATTATTGGTTTGTTTTTTCTATTATTTGGATAAACCATTACAGTACTTTTTTATTTAATCTGCCTCCTTTTGATATAAAGTTTTAGATGTTGATGGTAAATATACTTTTTTCCTTGTGTCAACACATTTGAAGGCCTCCTCTTATTCCCATATGCTGCTTGAAACTAAAAAATAATTGGTGTTTATTTTAATAACTGAAGTACTGTATGTCATGGCAGATTGTGTCATTGCTACTTTTTAGTCCAGTACTCTCATTTCCTGTCACAGAAGATCCTCCTGTACTCCAACAGGTCTGTTTTCCATGCTGGATCCAGTACTCGATTTTGCAGGAACTACCTGTCATTACTCTGCAATGCTTGCTTAAGACCTTTCTGTAATTCTCAGCACAGTTGGCCACCATGTTCTCCTTTACAACTCATTTTACCAAGGGATCTTGGTCACTGGCCTTCATGCCCTACCTCTCAAACCAGTCCTTCCAGGTTGCCTGGAGAAGTTCTGTCTCAGTGTACCAAAGTCGTTTGAGTGGTATCCCCCAGGGTTCAGTCACATTCCTCATTTCTGTTCCATTTGCTCATGGCCTTTTCCATAATTGTTATGCGTTTGACACAGCATTTTATTTTCCGTCATCTGACTTGCAGGTCTCAATGTATATTATATTATATTATATTGCAGAGATCTTTGTCTCCCTGATGAGTCATTACCTGAAGCTCAACCTTTCTGAGATATACCTGCTCAACCCACAAAACATGCACTCCAAGACCTCTCCATAAACCTGGATGGCTCCAGGGCTTTCCTACTAAAGATGTTTAGATGTTAGCTCTAAACCCAGCTAGTAATACTACATTCTGGTGCTGTTTTTCCATTTGCAAAACAAATATGTGCAATTGAGGACCTTGCTCCCCAGTGAAAAGAAGTGCTAAATTGATTGGACTGAGTGGCTCCATTGATCAAGAGAAGATAAGACTGACTACTTAAGGTACCTGTTTTATGTTGTGGTCACATTGCAAGACCTCAAGAACAACTTGGTCAAATTTGTTCCCTGGAAACATGACTGAGGCTGAGTTATACACTGAATATAAAGGCATTTATCTTCCAAAACACCTGCATCCACCAGAAAGCTTGAAGTTCCTGGAGGAATTTACTTTTCGTCATGACGACATCATTGTTGTGACCTATCCGAAATCTGGTAATGTTTCTTTCTCTACAGCTTTAATGCAGATTTTGAAATACATTTAATTGTTTATGTTTTTACCAATGTTTCAGTTTCATTTATGCAAGCAATGCTTTATACCAGTTAAAAGCTTTTATCAGGCATAGAGCTAGGCCAGCGAATAATTGAATGCTTAAATGAAGAGAAAGACAGTGTGTGATGCAAACATTAGCTTATTTATGGTCTTTGTCTTCCTAATCAGTAGGAATGACAAGAAAGCTACCTCTGCTGTTTCAATAGTGCATTGTAGAGAAAAGCTTTCCATCTCTATACAAGTTTCAAATATTTGTGTACTAATGTAAGGAATGATAAAGCAAACCTTGCTGGTTCAATGGTGCATTACAGAAAAAAAGCTTTTTCATATCTGTACAATTATTTGTGCACTAATATGTTGCTTAATCTAAATTTACAGAAAGAGAAATTATTAAAAACTCCAACACCAACAGAGACAGTAACCATACTGTGTAATTGTGACAAATATGTTTGCCCATGTCTCTACAGGTACAACTTGGATACAGGAGATTGTTCCTCTGATCCAGAGTGAGGGGGACTTGACCCCTGTGGTAACCATTCCCAACTGGGACCGTATGCCCTGGCTGGAAGAGTATCGTGCCATGGTTCTGAACCTTGACCAGAGACCCTCCCCTCGCTTGTTTAGCACACACTTTCATTATTCCATGATGCCTGAGTCCTTCTTCAGGGTCAAGCCAAAGGTATAGAAGTGTAATATATTCAAACAGCTAAGAGCTAGCATGTATGCTGTAATTATACTGAAAATTGTGCAGCGTGGGTACCTCAAATTAACATGACTTACATAACGAATGGGCTGCTGCAGAATCAGAGAGGACAGGGCTGCCACAGCACAAGAGTGTTTAAATCAGGGAATCGTACTCTATGTCACCAGTTAGGATTATTTCAGTATCAAATGGTACTGCATAATGGTGATTGTGTTACAGCCCTACAATGTCAAGCTCTTACTATAACTCCCAACACAGAACATTCTGAAGTTATTTAAATCAAGCTATCTTCTCCGCTTATCTTGCTACCATTGTTTGCAATGGCAGCTAGGTGTTTGTTGACAGATTACATATGAAGTAAAACTAATCACTAGTTGTATTTACAACTACAATTTCAATGTATTGGTACATGTTTATATAACACTGATATTGCTAGTCTCCTGATCTAATGTCAATAAGATATAAATATGTCTCATTATTAACTAATTTCTTACACAGGTCATTTATTTGATGAGAAACCCAAAAGATGTTTTCACTTCATCCTTCCACTTTTGTGGGATGGCATCATTCCTGGTGAAGCCAGGGACAGTAGATGAGTTCTTAAAAAAATTCCTCAGTGGAAAAGGTACTATATTCAATACTTTATTTAAATTACTATAGTGGAAAGCTGTCATTATTTTTGTTGAACTCACTTGAATTATAGTGTGAATTTTTTAAATTATACATATGTCAGATATGACTAATTTTACAGTAACATTGCATATTAATTATGATCATTAGTAGTAACAGCACATCACAGCACATTTTTGCCTCTTTTCCTAGTGATGTTTGGATCATGGTTTGATCATGTTAAGGGATGGCTAAATGCAGAAGACAAAGACCGCGTGATGTACATTTCCTATGAGGAAATGATACTTGTATGTATATCATTTTTTACACTTATTTCTAATACAATACTGCTCATCAGCCATTTCAAGAGACCTGAGAGTGATATAAAATTACACAATTATGTATATCCAGAGTACTGCACACAGATGTATGTGTATGCATATGTGAATGTTCGTCTTACGTTGGTTCCTGTTCTGTATAGGATCTTAATGATTCCGTTTCAAGGATTGCCCGTTTCATGGGGAAATCCTTGAGTGAGGAGGTGACCAAGAAGATTGCAGATCACTGCACTTTCAAGAACATGAAACAAAACAAGATGTCCAACTACTCACTGGTGCCACAGGAGGTCTTTGACCAGAAAAAATCAGAGTTTCTTAGGAAAGGTACTGTATGGTCAAAAATAACAGATTAATGTAACAATGTCCTAGCATTAGATTAATTTAGCTGGTAATCTAACCTTAGTGGATGTTTCATCAGAGCACTTCATCATAGCATTACCTGTTCACCCCTGTAAATGTTGTTTGAATTGTTCTACAAATGTACTGCTTTTAAATTTACTGTAATAAATAGTGTGACAATAACAAGAGATTTCCCACCTCCCCCAGGAATCGCTGGTGACTGGAAGAATCTTTTCACAGAGGCTCAGATGGAAACATTTGATGCTGTTTACAAAGAGAAAATGAAGGATGTCAAGTTCAAATTTATATGGGATTGATACTGATCACAGGCATCAACAGAAGAGCCTGTCTTCATTTCAATAGGAACTATAAGTCTTTTAAAATTTCAACAAATGTTATTATAACTTTATTTACTGTATTGTTACTGCTGTTGTTACTGCTTAAATCCAGCAGAGAAACCTTGTTGGCTCCAAAATGAATGAATATTGCACATTTGCTGCCCTCATTTCTACTGTATGGTAATATTTCAGGTCCATTTCTCATAAAAATTGATTATCCATTTATGTTTACTATATTTGTTACAGCCAATTTTTTACTCTGTAACAGTGTTTCTGCCAACAATATAAGGAGCCAGGTAGATTGTTTAATGTGATAAAGCTTTGAGTGGAATGAATAAAATAGTATTTGAATTGAATACAATTATCTGAACTCCTTTTCATTTATACTAAAAGTGTTTAAAGTAATTATAACTTCAAAGATATATCACATATATGGAAAGAACCTTTATGGTTTCAATAGTAATTTTGTGACAAAATGATCTTTTCATAGCAATGTAGATTTAAATTAGTATGAATAAGTCTAGAACTGTCAGTAATGCTAATACTCTTAAATAAGAAAGGCCAGTTGAATCTTAATGACATTATAAATTACTTTCACCAACCTGCTTTCGTCAATAGTAAAAAGCAAGTTTAATCATTTGCAGTTTCCCTCTTTTGTATTGGTCACTATGTGTGCTCTACAGCCCCTTTTCAAATCTCACATTGGAGTGGCCAATTACAGAATCACAGAATGGAGCCAATGTATTCCAGTACCTCAGAGTCTGGGTCATAGCAAGGTTAATGGCACATTTCAGTCTCTGTATTTCCTATTTAAACAACTGAATATGAGAAAATGTATTTTCCGATTCAACAATGCATATCAAATAGTATTGAATCCACTATCGACACTATTGATTTGAGTATTGTATTTATTTTTTCATTCATAAGTGTCATGTTTAACTTCAATAAGTCATAACAACAAGCCGATGATGAAACTGCCTAAGTGATTTTCTGTTGAGAATATTATGTAGCCACAATGCATGTGATATGACAGCTTACTTCTTTTGCCAGGAAGCCATGAAGGGTCGATACAAGTTAAATCTGAGAAGTTAAATCTGAAAAAGCTCCAAAAAGCTCCATAACACCAAAGTTCCATCACAATGACATTACAATTACTTGGGGGTTGGGGGGCTGTAACCAATACTAAATCATATGGCAGTTGCATGACAGTGCCATTTTGAAGCATTTTCTGCAGGAACAATGTGAGTTGTGCTTAAATCCCTCATAATGACCGCTCCGCTTTGTGGCTCACAAAGCGTAGAGAGCATGTAGAATTTCACAGGAAAAATGGTGAGTGAGAGGCCTTTGTTCATGAGTTAAGAATGCAAGTGAATAAAAGGCCAGAATTGGGTAGAGAATGGGAATTGGAATAATCATGTTGATACCGTACACAAGCATGAGCTCAAGGGAAACAATGAGAAATAAGCTCTCGTCCCATGTTAAGACCTGCCCTCAATTTGTCAGAAATAATAAAAATACTGGTGACATTCACATTGAAATGACACCTGCTTCACATGCCTGATATCAGATTGCAATTTCACTGGATAATGTCTCGGCTGCCAGTTGCCACAGTCAAACTAATCCAAACTGCCCCTCCCCTTGGGTGTGGCTTGGATGCACAGATGCTGTCTGGCAAAGGATGTCAGAAGCAGACACCTGGTAGCAGCAGTACGCTGTTAAACTGAAGGGGGAAGGGAACCATCAAACGTTACATTAAGGTAAGCTAGATATTTTTTATTAATCAGTTTTCTATTAATCATTAAGTCCACAAAATGTACAGTATATCATCATCCATGTTCTTATCATGAGGGGGAGGGGGTTGACCATTGAGATGTATATGTCACTGACAGCCATCCAATTATTTTCGTATTTCATGACAAAAATCTAAAATGTGGCCGCATTTGATTCAATCATTGTGATGAGTCCCCATCTTTGCTGAAGGCAAGCCTGTCCAGAGGTTGGGCCACTCTCCACAGGATGCCCTCCCCAGGGGCTGTAGGCCCCAGTACAGACACCAGGACAGGGGCAGAGGAGATGGTGATGCAAGTCTTATGCCCGGAGGATGACAGTGGCGCAGTGAATCCTCCTCGCTGGACCTATTTCCACAAGCCCATCGTCGTCGTTGTGATCGGAGGGCTGCTGCTGGGGGCAGGCTCAGCGCTCTCCCTGCTTCACTCGGCCCAGCTGGTGAACATGTCATACACTGCAGGGACTGTGTGCCTGTCAATCGGGCTCATGTTCTTGGTGACAGGGCTGGTGTGGCTGCCGGTCATCAGGCAGAGACTGCAGCGTAAAGGACTGACCCAGAAGGAACAGGCCTGACCAACCCTTGCCTGACCAGGAAGTTCCTATTCAGCCCCTTTTCGGCTGAGCAGGCACACCAGAGATATTACATTACATTATTGGCATTTAGCAGACGCTCTTATCCAGAGCGACTTACATAGGTTACAGTTTTTTAACAATGTTATTCATTTATACGTATATGGATATTTACTGAGGTAATTGTGCCAAGCGTACAGCAGCAGTGTCCCAGTGGGGAATCGAACCGGCAACCTTTCAGTTACAAGTACTGCTCCTTAACCACTATGCTACACTACCTATATCTGTCTGGTTGTCTGCAGGACATCTTTAGCTGCTTTTTTATTGTAAGATACAAAGACATCATCATTGTTATCAGTGTAGTAAAATTTTATGAAGGGTAGGATTATTATGACAGTATGCATTGCCAATGTCTGTCACAATCAGCAATATTGAGAAATTTCAGTTTGGTCTGTTGTGAAAATTGTAAAATGTTACATGTCTGCATATTTTACTATATTTCCCCATTATATTGGTGTCAAAATAAATGGCCAACCATTATTTTTAGTACAATGCTTCCTTGGCAGGAACATTGTGCGATGTGGTAATTTATTCTATCTCAGTTTCTATTCATGTATCCAATAGAAACAGAAATCTACAAATTGCAATAAAATGCACTCATGATGACCAGAACTCATTTCTCTTTCCACCAGGTGGAAGATTGTTTTTTTTTTTTTTTCAACAAATGTCAGTGGATTCAATAGACTGGAACAAGCCCGAACAACTGTAAGATTCACCTTAATCAGCTTGCTTATGACAAAACAAAATTAATAAAGGAACACACTGCTCTGCTTCAGTGTGTTCTCAAAAGACCATTTGAAAGTAAAAAATACTTACCAGTCTTTGATATAGAAAATACCTTCAAATGACTTCATCATTGCACTCTTTAGATTGATTTATCTAAAGGCATGGGGCCTCAAAGGCTTAGTTTGTGTTAAAAATAGGGTTGAAATAGTAACAAAACTACAACAATAAAAACTTTCTCTCCAACCAGCCATTACTTGTAATTCAATTTTCCTTTTAACTGAGAGACCTGAGACATTATTTGAAGACCCTCAATCCTTGTGTTTGAAATAGGTGTTCTTAAAGTGGATGCTGTTTACCATCATATTACTAGAAAACTGAATGACTGTAGACATTAGACTGAATAGATTATATGGTTGAAACTGTGTTTTTGAATGAATGGAACAATGTTAAGTTATTTTTATTTGCTGTTTTTAGAACAGTACTGACTGGGTAACATATTGAAGGCTCTCAGTTAACCCTCTATTGTCCTTGATTGTCTATCAAAATGTTCTTCTGTAAATGTAATCATATGAATTGAACAGATGGTATGGAAAGTCTGTGTGGGATAGGTGCTATGGATGGAAAAGGCTGCAGTTACAACAGTAACTGAACAATCATTGGAGGGTGGTGGAAAAGTATGCAGAGGTCTGGCATCATGTCAGTGAGGATGGGCTAATTGTAAACTGAAGGGGATGGGATGGTAAACTCATATCAGCATAATGTTTGACCATGACAGCTGCAAATAGCCACTAAAAAGCTTTTAAAAATGAGTATAAAGTTCTTGGTGACATGTTCTCTACCTGGGACCTGTATGCAGACCACATATTGAATATCTTTATTCATAATATAGTTATTTTGGGTATAGGATGCCTGCTTGGATCCCACCACTGCAGTCGTGGCAAAAACATTGACAAATAATGTAGTCTAATTGTTCTGACAATTATCATTATCATCATCAGTTTTACCAAAGAAGTTATCAAAGCACTAACAGAAGTTGGCCTTTGTTAACCACTGCATTTAAATATTTAATTGAAAAGGTCGTTTGAGTGAAGCTACTGTATGGGAGATATAAAACAAAAACCAAAACATAACAAACTTTAACAACTTTAAGTCCTATTGACTCAAATTTCACATCAGACTTGGGAAGTAGATGATTTATTGCCCTTCAACTTGTGTCTTTAAATTCTTTAATACATTTTATTTAAATGATTAGCTCATACATCTTGGAACCGGTTGTATATCTTAGTTTGCATTCATGTGTCTAATAAAGCGATCGAAACACTGACATGCATACTCGACAGCATCCACTGTAAATAACTGTCTCTAGTTGGAATGCAGCACCCTCTGGCGGTGGAAGGTATTTAGGCAACCCGACAATAGGCTGGCTGTAATTTTTTCTTCAATTCAATATATTAGATTCATACAAAAACAATAATATTGAAATGACTCAGGAATTAGAGGCCCAAGAGAATGAGGATGAATATGATCTGAGATGAAGTTTTCACAGCTGTGAGAAGTGTTTTGATGACACATCCTGTAGCAGAGTGATGGAACACTCCCAGATGTACCCCGCTGGCCTCCATCAAGGACGTGCTGGGCTCTGGCCTTGCACAACATGAAGTGCAATATCTTTTCTTCTGCAATGCTAGTGCTTATCTACTTCTTCCACCTATTAATTTACAAGATGCTTGAGTCCCCCAGTCTAAGGAAAATAAATTGTGCCAATTTGGCAATAGACTATAAATAGAAGCTGACTTCATTTCTGATCTTAATAGTTTCTTCCTATGCAGAAGAGCAAAACCAGTATAACCTGTCATCACTGAAGGCTTAGCCACTGTTCGATATCTCCAGTGCTGTGAAGAACAATTTTCTCAGATTCCTTCGACCTGCTACTTTTAAAGGAGCTCCACAGAGACCTTCTGTCTGTGGTTGAAAAAGTTGGTAGTGCCCACCCACTACTCGAGTCATGTGCAGTGTGCACTGAGAGGTGAGCGGAATTTTCACACTTTTGCACATGACCCAAAACTAAAATTGGTGTGGATGGCACATGCGGGGAGTATGGTGGGGGCACGTCACAGTCCTTAGCTTTTAAAATACAGAATTGCCAAAGCCCAGTGATGGTAGTGGCGTGTTTCCTTCATAAGGCCTTGCAATGACCTTCCAGGAGCACCTGCTGGAGGTACTGCTAATCTCTTTGACTTTCTTACAGCACAGTTTATGTTTTCCTCCCATTCACATTCAAAAGAAATGTCAGTGTTGCTGTTTGGCATACCCACAAAGACTGACATAGTTAACATGTTACTTATTACTCATTTGCACCACTGAATATTTACTGGAGCAAATATGTTCAAATACTTCCTTGAAAGTATCATAGTAATGGCCTACTTAGCCAGTGAACCTACAAATATTCAGTCACAAGCCTGTTTCCTTAAGCACTCACTGGAATGCCAAACGCTTAATATTGTTCTTGTCAGTGCTATCTGTCTTGATTTGGTGTGATTCTGTCTAGAACCCCTGGGTCCTGGGCTACAACTGTGCCTTGATATCTACAAGTCAGACACATGGCACTCTGTGATGTGATACTACACAGCCCTTTTTGTACCAACTGCTAGATTCCCAGAGAGCATACACAAACATCAGTGGGACTTGCATCATTAGGGTTAAGATGGAAGCCATAATTACACTTTAATTATCCAACATTTCCACCCTGTCTAAATAATGCAGTGAAGATTCTTTCTCCCATGAGAAATGTGTGTATTAGTGGAGCTATATGACTGAATGTGGCCTCAGGACTGTTGTACATTCAGAATTTGTACTTGAAGTGGATTATGTAGGACATGCTGAACCCACTGAATGTCTACCTACCTGCTGTTACCAACATGTTTTCCGTTATTAACAGGTGTAGTACAGGATTAGTAGAGATTTATCATAGCTCACTGATTGGATTCCTGTAGCCAAGGGAGCTGGCCAGTGTTGAGACAGAGTTGCAAGGACAGAGAAGCAAAAATCAATTTCTAGTTTTGCAGTTAGGCCAATATCTGTTGGCCTCAAAATGTACCAGCTGGTGTTGTTAGATCATCATCAAGCATGTGAACAGACTACTCACTGTGAAGGGATGCTAGATGTTTACTCACCAACAAAAATCATCATCACAGCCTTCGTCCATTTGATCTTCACTTGCTCAACAATTAACCTGCAACAACAGCAAAATTCAGAGATATAACTTTCATAACTTTAGTTATATTTTCTGCTTTATTGGTATTGCTCTGAGTGTAAAAGGCCCAGGTTATGTAAGCTCATTGAATCTGATTACTAGACATGGGGAAAACACAGTGACTGAGACAGATACCCCCATTGAGCCACTGAGGCAGCAGGACTGTATCAAACCTTCATTTCTCTCCCTAATCTAAAACAAACTAACAAACTAAGGTCTTGGGAATCAATAAACTTTCTGTTGTACAGAATTTTTGATCTGATCATGTCAACGGCTGTTCTGGAAGTAACTATATGTAACTTTGATTTTGTTGATAGTGATGAATTGGGGGAAATGCCATTTCTGTTTGTCAGATTGATGGATGAATATGTTGCTATGTGATTATTTGATAAATGTAACAAATCAATTCAAATGTCATTCGATGTCACTTATTTTTTATGTTATGTTATTATCAAATACATTGCTCAAGGCCCCTCATAAAAGTGTCTGCCACAGCATGTGAATTGATAATGGCGGTAAATAAGACTCTATCAACCCATGGATCTTACTGATGTGACCTCACTTTTTCCCTTTTGTGCAGTTTGGTGTGAGATTCCTTAGATGAAAAGGTGGTTTTGGTTTTCTGCAATTGTCACAGTTGTCTGGGTGGTCTTAGGTGCTTCCTGGTTAGATTAACTCCCCTTAACTCCCCTTCTGAAGAGGTTTCTTTAATCGATACTGTACATTACTGGTTTCATGTTTCCCTTACGTAGTTCATTCAAAAAATAATTGTAGTTCCTGCTATACTAACTCGTCTGAAATGGGATCTCATATCTTTCAAAGAAAAACATTATATAAAAACATTGACAGCACCAGGAAAACTGGTGCTGTTATGTTGGATGAAAATTCACTAAGGTGATATGATTTATGAGCAACTGAATATTTCCCGATTACAAATCTGGCAAAATAAAACAGCACACAGTATTTAAGGTTTTTGATGCTGTGAGTTTCTTCCTCTCAAAGTGGGGCTTTCCCCATGGGACGGGTTATTTACATGTCTCTGTTTCTCTATAAAACTGGGCCTGTGGTTTTCGTCCAACCGGCTAAATCTAAAGCTACACACAAGAGAATGCTACTCCAGCTGTGGTTTCAATCTTAATATTGCTCCTTGTTACCATGGCTAAACGCAGTTGTGCCCAGAACGATTTTTATGACGGGCTTTTGGAGAAGTGTAAGCCCTGCTACCTGCGCTGCTCCAAGTCACCCCCTGACAGCTGCACTGCATACTGTAGCACACGTAAGTCAGACACTCTTTTACTGCTTCAAACACTGTATTTATGACTACCTTTTTCAAACTCTGAAGAAGTAGAATTGAATTTGGATCTATAAACGCATTAGCTTTGTGTTATACATAAAATCATTTTAGAATGTAATCGTGTGGGTACAATCAGTCAAGTCCAGTTAGGCACCTAAAAAGAGGTTAGCATTTCTTAACAAAGCTTGTTTTGTTTTTGCAAAACTTCTAACTTGACTTGGAAAATATATAGAGAAAATGGGTACCTCAAACCTTGTGCAGCTGAACGTGTTACTTTCATGATCTACATCCTTGGTCAGTGTCATGTAAATCTGGGCACCTGCTCCTAAGAAAGTTTGGTACTTCAGTGGGGAGCTTCATTGTTGGTATATTATGGTATTGTTCTCTACAGCTTCAGACAAGACTGTCAGTCCCGTGCCTGAGAACCACAATGTGTGGCTGATCCTGGTTTTCTTGTTACTGAGTGCGGTTACTGCTGTGGTACTGCTCCTTCAGGTACTTCGCAAAAAGCGACGCAGGCATTTCCTCAAGAACAAAGGTTGGTAGTTGCAGGCAAAAACCAGAATCAAAAGCTCATGAAAGGAAACACGATAACTAGGAAACCCATTTCAGCTAATTATGCCTCTACATACAAAAAGCCAAACAAATAATTTTTTTTTAAAGGTGAAGTGTAATTTCATGATAGACACCCATAACTGACCAACGTGTTTTTAGTGTCTTTACTGTACATCAACTTTACTGTTGTGCTTCTTGCCAGGGACCAGCCAAGAGCACGTGGAAGATTCTGGAAATCAGAGAGACTCACATGCCTTGAGGCAGACTGATGTTGCACATGATGGGCCTGTGACAAGTGAGAAATTTGAGCACAATTACGAGAACAGCAGTACTCACTGTAATTCCAGCCTCCCTCTTCCATCCACCGAAGAGGGTACTACCATCCTGGTCACCACAAAAACAGCACAGACCTACAATTACACAACATACTGCACACAGGACAAGACTCTGGATCTGTGGAGATCTGTCTCTGTAGTCTGAGAAGCTGCAAATGAATGGAATGGTGTTGTCTGAAGATGTAATTGTTAAAGCATTGTCACAAAAATTGTATAAAAATTCAAAAAGGGAACGTAACAGTGATGGATATCAATATGGAAATATTTTTATCAAGTTACTGAGGTGTTTTAACCATAGCCACGCATGTGCATTGTTCTTAATATGAATGTTCATTGTTTAGCTGGTTAAAAGAACACCAGTTTGCATTGAAACCACTACCAATTTTTCAAAAGTCATTCAGTTCATTCACAGTGAATTTCCCGTCTCATTTAATTTAGATTTTATTGAAAACAAGTAAGAACATTAGGCTTGCATTTTAGACTGGCGTGCTGTGAAATATTTTGCGCAGATTAAGCGATATCAAAAACTTATGATTGGAGAGTACCACTTCATTAAGGCCACTTCGGCTGATCCAATTTATTAAGCACGACGCATCTGCGCAGACTCCCGGAGGTACGACCAAAAGTAACAGTACCCAGCGCCATGTGACACAGTATGTCATATGACCAAACCAATGCTGTGTCATGTGATTAGCTGAGAGGCTGTTTTGTTTCCCTTGCCGAGAGCAATGCATGATTATTATTATTATTTTTTTCCTTTTTAAAATTACGTTTTGTTAGTCCTCTTGATCCCTGTCACTCAACTGCCCGACTCACTAGTCTCACCATTATTTTGTGGTATCGCTTGTCAAATGTGGGTAGCTCGCTAAAAGTCTTAGACTTTTAGAACGAGTCGCTGTTACACTCAGTGCAGGCCTTTCTGAATTCAGCAAGGGCTTGAGCTCATAGCAACTGGGCGGTAGGAAAGAAAAAAACGTGGCATCACAACTGGCTATTCTGCTTTGCGTTCGAATGCATATGATTACTGCATTCATGGATTTATTGAAACGGGACCTAGTTTGAAAGTAGCTGCAGCTCGCAGAAAACGAAGCGGATGTAGGTTAAATTCGGTCGTGAAGAGTCTAGGTAAATAACTAAACAAGGCTAGCTGCCTAGGTAGACTACATGGTGAGTGATACATAGATCGACACAATCTGATGAACTGGACTGAAAGGATGAACGGTAAGTGATAGTGTCAAGTTATTCTAATAATCCTAAACGTAGATTCAGTTCACCAATTCACGCCTTAATGCAAAGGGTCGCTTGGTTTGAATTTTCTTTGCTAAATATTAAATAACAATGGTCTTTTCAATGAAACTTCCCATTTTTGATTCCAGAGCTAAAGTTAACCAAATAACAGAATGGTTCCTGCCTATCTATTGACGTGAAAACGAAACGTTGTTGTCCAAGTCCCCTATCCTGTTTTGAGACAGTGTCACACTGTTTCATTTTAACAACTTTTTCCTGAACTTAATTTTGTCAGACAATGACTTTACATGAGTTACCAAACTATACAGTTTTACTGAGTTTAAGACAGCTTGCCATGCGATACTCACGGTTTCCCTTTCAGTTTTACTATGTATCCACAGCTATAACCAGGAGCTAGCAAGTTAGCCTTCTAGCATGCTGATTTTCTAAGGTACTGTATCTCCAACGTGACAGCTGATTAACCAACTACGTGTTAGCCCGGTTGACATCACTGCTCAGCTTTTTTGTAATAAAACCTAATAAAAGGCAAGACTGGAGCTGTCTCAGTAGTCAACATGTTGAGTGCTCATTTCTGTAGTTCTGCTGTAAGTCGTTTCTTTTGACACTTTAACATGATCTCGTCTGTCATTGAAATTGTTGATTATTTCAGTGAAAGGCTAAACATCTTGTGTCTTATGAACTGACAATTACTGTGGTACAGTATTTGTTAAGCTGTATTGCATCAGCCTTTTCCCACAGGAGACCTTTGGTTACTTACTACAACACAACACTTTTTTAAAATAACTGTATGGAATTATTTCTATATTTGAACTGTGTTTTATAATGTATGGATTCTGTAAAGGTTTTGGTTTAATTGCCCCAGTTCAGTGAAAAGGTTTTCTTGCTGTGGTGGTGATACTGCAGTCTGTTGTGCAGGAGTTGCTAGAACTGTAGAGTCTTTTTAGTCTTAGTTGGCTGCATCTCTGGACTGTAACTATCCCAGCTGTTTTCTGTTGTATGCTAATATTTATCATGGCAGCAATAGTTATTGGGACACTGTAATCTAAACCATTAACAAGTGAAAGACCTGTCAATATTATCCTCATAAATATGCCTACATGTTACCATCACAGCTTAATGACTTCAACGGAAACCCCAACAGACTTTCAGGCATTGTACGATCGTACTGCTAGTTCTTTCCTTCTCAAGTTACCTCTCAGGGTGGTTGGTGGACTTAAAAGAAAAATAAAATGGACAAACTTCTCCTTCTTTCTGAATGCATCAAGTCCTTTTTGAATTTGTTTTTCATTTGTTGCCTTGGACAGTATGATGATTTATTTGTATTTTAATATTTGAAGTAAAAATGCTCTTTGTAGCAAAGGAGCTGTATACAGAGATTCATGGAATGTTACTGGATTGAGGCATCTGATTTAAGAGACAATTTTAAAACTTAAGGCCTTTTATGTAAATTGTCTACAAAGAATGCTTGCAGTGCACAAGAGTGGCAAATTACACATACAGATCTATCCACAAAAATAGGCCTGTGCCTCAGAGTGTTCCTATCTGTATGATACCAAGCTACAACTACTAATTAATTTAGCCTGCATTACCTTGCACTATTCCAAATGAATGCTTCTGAATGTTTTCTGAGTTCTTTTTGCAGTGTGGTGCTGTGTTTTCTCAGTTTACCACCTGAACAGAATTGTCACACATGGTGTTTCAAAGACCACAGATTGTTCAATTCATGAATGATAGTGGAATCTTCTGTTAATTTTCTTCACTACACTTGAAGAAGTACATTTCAAAAGGGATATGTGTATTCTAAGTTAACGGTTTTTCAAGACCCATATTGTAACATAAATTGAACACAACAAATTTGATAATAATATGCTACAGATGTTACATATTGTGTATATGTGTAACACATCTGAAGGGTCATGTCCATCACAACAAATGCTTAGTATTAAAATTGTGTTATTATTCTTTCCCTGTTTTTTATTGTTCTTGTACTTCTCATAGGTTTCATTGACAGTGCTAATGTTAAAGATGAACACATGTCATTGTTAGACTGATATTATTACTGTGTGTACTATACACAGCTGTATCACAGGTAGATCATTTAATATTTAAGATGACATGATATTTGCAATTTAAGGGGAAAAATGTGTTGGATAAGCACCCATATACCTGGTTAACATGTGCCCATACATATGACTGTGAATATAATGGTGTGCAGCACTATAGCTAAGCAGGGTCATGTATGCTTATTGCTACCCGTTTACAGCTTTGGACAGTTTTGTGTAACACTAAAACTTATTAGCACACACGTCAAAGAATTGTAGAAACATTGAGTAGCATATATTTGGAATAGTGCCTCTTTTGGGTTTGTGAAATAATGTGGCCTTAATTGTTGTTGCAAGCTGGCATCACATTGATATTAATACTCGGAGTGGTACACGTGTTCTTGTGTATGTACTGACATACAGAGAACACAGTGTGTGGTTTCTACGTGCATTCTGATGATAAGAATCATAACTGTTCAAGATGATTGGATTCCAATAATAGAATCTTAAAAGTTCAAAATGAGTAGATAAAATTGAATTTTCTGTTTTAAATAACATTTATCTGAATATTCATTTGTGAAATGTCCTTAGCTAAATGTTTCATACATAAAACAGAGTTTATTTGACTATAGTCTTTTTATGGGATTGTTTATATAAAAATAACACTGATTATCACATTAATTACTAGAATGTCATAGTGCAAGTTGTTACAATGTCCTGGCACAGTTAATGAGCATAACTAAATTCATAAATAAAATAATCATTTGACTTGTGTTAGTTTTTGAGTGTCTCCACAATTAAGTAATTCTCTAGTTTGATTTTTTCCCATCATTCTTAAAGTACTCATGATGGTCTTTTAGAATGGTCTTTTAGAAGTGTGGACAATGGAATCCCCAATTCCACAGCTTCTGTCTCTTTAGTAAGTGTCATCTCTATCGAAAAACGTAATCAGTATTGATGTGTAGAAAGCATCTGCCTTCTTTTTTCCTTGTAAACTGTAACGCACATACTTAGCTTAAAACAACAGACAACCCTTAGCAGCACAAGTTTTTTTTTCCAGAATATCTTAAGTGCATATCTTCAGTGATTAGTATAACACATGCTATTCTTTGAAAGAATTTTGATTTTTTTTTTTTTAATAATATTTTTTCCCTTAGGCACTATTGTTTGTGTGTGCTGTTGCATGTTTGTAAACCCAAAGTGATTCTTGTCAGCAGGCTGCCTGATTAGCACCTTTTTTGAAAGTGTTACTATTCCTTTTCATTGTTTTTAAACAGTTACGGGGTTGATTTTTATACTGATATTTTTCATAAAGAAATTCAACATACTCAGGAACAGGCAGACAACCGCAAACATGTATGAAAGCACGTGATTCTGAAGGAACAAGCATCATTTTAAATTGAATGATGGAAAAATATTTATGATTTGACACTTATTTTATTGCAATTTTACACCTGTTGCTCTATCTGAAAGCAAACCCGGTCACAGCCACATTCTGCATGTATAACCCATCTTCCTGATAATGAAAATGGAAAAAATTTATTGCTGGACAGCGTTTCTCGCTAAGTGACCCTTACTGCCTATGTTTACGTTTGAAAAGAGCAGTAGGACTAAGAAAATGTTAACCTCATGGAATCAAAAAAAGGAAAATGAATAGAATGTGAAATGATTACTAGTGGGCAGTGTGAATGAGTTCACATAAACCTCCCTCATTATTGGCTTGTGATATGAAATAAACTAGAAAACCTCACCACAAGCAATGTCTGAAATGTAGATGAGCGCGATCAGTACAGTGATGTGTGTGTTCTGAAGAATCCACGCAAGTCTCTGAGCCCCGTGTTGGTGTACACATATAGTGGATTGTTCCTGTGTGTAACAATTATGTAGCAGACACCTGTTGCAAAATGTCTCTGTAAAGCATTGCAGAATTACAAACCTATAATCTTGTCAGGGGTCATGAAAATCCATGGCAAAAAATCATTCTTGAGACAAGGTTCACAGCTGGGAACAGTTCTATTTGCTAGATAGTTAGGAGGCTAAAATCAATAAAATAGAGCTTATGATTGTGATTGCGAGTATAAGCAATTAACTCCCCAGGGGTAATGAGGTTCCAGGTCACAGAGTGCCTCAAATGTTAGTGATAGCTTGTAGCTTGCACATTTTTCTGCTTTTTGAGTTCTTGACTCTTAGCTTCTTGTTGTGAGTTGAACTTTTGACTCTCATTTTTCATGACTTGTGAGACCTGTCTTCAGAACCGTTGAAGCATACCCAATGATGCTGCCAGCAGAACAATAGTAACCTACCGTTATGCAGCTATAACATTAGCGAAAACATTGCAAGCCGGTGGTTGTTTACACAGCAATCTTACCTGAGATGAGCAGCTGACAATGGCTTGTTCTTTGCAATGTTAAATTTTAAATAACCTAATTTCAATTGTATGACAGTGAACCTAAAGGACAAAGCTTTTGGCTTTAGTTTACTTTGAAGATGACAATGAATTGGTTTCTTAGTGAGTTAACATTGAAACCAGTGGTGCATGGCAGTGAAATTTAAAGGGCTGTAATATTAAACAAGGTGAAATTAATTTGGTTCATCTGTACATCTGAGACAAAATTGAGGTTTTTTACCTGGCTTGACCTCAGATCTGTCAGTTAGCAGCTTGAAATTGCTTTTGTGGAATTTTACGCTATTAAAGGAAATTTAAATGTTTTATTGCTTATCCCTCTGCCTGTTTGCAGTTTTCCCATGCAGCTCCAAATCTGTTGTAAATGCAGTTGACCTGGTCTGCCATAAAATGACCCAAACTTTTGGCTTTGCAGGTACACAGCAAAATGACACAAAAAGGCAATACCTGCTGGAGAGGCTGTTGGATGCAGTGAAACAGGTAGGAGCAGCTGTCATACTGTGATGGGTGTAAACCTGCCTTACACACAAACAGTCAGTACAGATTCATTACAGCAATGTTTGCAGTGGATGGACTCTCAGTCAACCAACCTATATTTTTAATGTTTTTTTTTTTCTTTATTTTCTTGTTGTGTCATGTAAACATTGTCTTTATTTCTGATCCTTGGAAAGACCTAACACTCTTACTGTACACAGAAAACCCTCACAAATTTATTAAAGGCTCAACTCTTAATATCATATTTATAAGGAGGCCAGCAGAAAACACAATACTCCTGTGAACTGAGTGCTGTACCTGTAATATCATGTGATAACAGTCATCTATCAATGTGAATCACAAGGACAGAAGGTCCTGCATTGCAGGCTGACAACCAAAGCCCTCATGACCAAGAGCCATATTCAAAAAAATTCTTTTCAGTGCCAAATCCGCTTTGGAGGACGAAAAGAGATTGCTTCAGACTCAGACAGCAGGTAAGAATAAGCTTCCGTGCCTATGGGTTGGGTTGTTATCTTCAGGATTTTTCCATTTCAACAGTGATGTGGCATTTTAAGACCAAAAAAATGGTGAAAATACTTAGACTATGCTTTGTCCTTGGTTTTGTCAACAACATTTACCAGGGATTTGAAGTCCAGACAGCTCAATCAGCTCTGCCATAACAGGCTTCTGTAGGAGCTCAAGTAAGAAATTCCTCTGTCAGGGGGCAAGCTCCTCGGGGACCACAGAGCATTCTGGTTTTTCACGCTGTCAGTTTGTTGACACTTTGATTAATTAAATTATTATTTTTTATGCTTTGATGTTAATAGCAATCCAGACCTCAATCCGTATTTAAAAAATCAAAACCTATATTGCTGTGAGAATTTGCTTCTTAAGAAAGGATTTAGTGTCAATAACCTTGAACAGTTGGGCAAGGGAACTGACACGGTTAGCTAAACACCAGCAACCATCCTGCACTGTGACCCCTGTACCCTGGCAAGGGGAAAAATAAAAGTCAGTTCCTGTCGCAGGTGACCTGCCTCGAACTCTGTGACATCTTGTTTTTGGGATCAGTCATGCATTTTCTGGAGAGGTGTTTGCTTGTGTGTCGGGAAAGAAGCACTGTATTCAGAGCAGTCCTGACCACCACCTCCCCGACAGTGAGACGTGTACCTGCCTGTCTTCTGTGTAGGGTGATCTGCTTGTGTGCACAGTTTGAGGCCGTCCTGCAGCATGGACTGAAGAAGAGCCGAGGACTGGCCCTCACGGCTGCCGCCATCAAGCAGGCCGCTGGATTCACCAGCAAAACCGAAGCAGGTGCTGTTCATTAATAGAGTCCCTGGGGCTCTCCCTTGGCCACAGCAGAGAGTAACGAAGTTGTAGCAGTGTATCGAAACCCATTTAAGTTCGTCCCATACAGCCTTCTCGGTGGCACTGTTTGCTGGGGACTGAAAAGGGTGGCACCACAAGGCCTCAGCACTGAAAGAGAGGGCACCTTCACGTTCACCTCTGCAGAGGAAACAGATGCAGCAGGAAGCCCACTCTTTGTGAAACTAAAAATGTTATGTAACAGAACAGGTCAGAAGGGGCAAAAAAGGGAAACACTCTTTCTCTGAGGTTAGCTGAACACCTGCTGTGGTTTTTAACTTGAAAAAAAAAATACACTGACTAATACAGAAAATATTACTTGGAAAATGTTGATTACTTATAAAATCCCTGAATACGTCACAAGAGAATTATTTCAGTAAATTTGAAGGTTCAGTGGCCATCTTCTAGACATGTAAAGGACACTTCAAGTGATGTTCTAGTTTATGTGATTATATGACTTGTAGTGAGGAAGGTCAAATGTTTTTTTCAGCCTCTGTAACAGGAGACTATACGCTAACTGTATAGTCTCCTGTTATGTCATGGGATTTTTAAGTGGTTGAAACCACAAATTTTTATCTCATAATGCCTTTGCGTCCATCCCCACATACTTTTCCTTTAAGTCATGTTGTGTGCTGTGTCCTTTATGACGCATGTTTCCCGTTTGACTGTATCGATACTTAAAACAGAATTGAGTTTACTGGTGATCTGGGAGCTTTCCCAATTCGTACCTTTTGAGGAAGAAACTCAGTGTGTCATTGGAACAATCATGAGGCCCTACATTCTGACAGTGTTCTTCCAGGAGGTAGTAAGGCATATGGTAGGGTTTTGGTTATGACAGGAGAGGTGAGACACTGCAAAGATTGTCTAGGGCTATTCACACCTTTTCAAATCAGATGTCAGCAGGTGCAGCCACAATGTAAAACAACACTCATGCTTCCTTAATTCGATCACTACCACCTGGCACAAATAGATATGTGCTATCCAGTAACCTGTTCTTCTGGGGACATATGGTAAATTTGTGTGAAAGTGGGACACCTTTAGATTTTTTTTCTTACTTCACAATCGTCCTGATTTGCATGCTGTTGAAACTGAGAACCATCCTCTAATGAATTCATACAATGAGGACGTTTTTCAGCTGTGCACAAAACTAGTGAGGACTGTCAGCAGTCCTAGGTATAGTCCCTTGTGGTTTTTACAACTCTGTTTGTTGGTCTCCCAAGCACATGGCGAAGCAGTCTGTCTGGAAGCTGAAAGAATGACTCTTTGAATATTGTTGTCTCTGCTCAAGTGTGAGGAGGACACTGCTTGAATTTCCTGTCATATTCAAAGTATTCCTGTCCTCAGTTGATGAGTGCACTCTGCATTTCTACCGATTACTTTCTGACTTCTGCTTTTTCATCTCTCGATCATTTGTGGGTGTTTTTGGTTCATTGTGCCTGACATCACTGTTGTAATCATCAGTTAATGTGAAACTCTTTCAAGCTCAAAACCATCGTAATTGTCTTTTTGGCAGGGTGTGCAGCTGATGACAATCTCAACACTGAGGAGGAGATGACATTAATTCTTAGTGAATCTTGGCTCTAGCTCAGTTGTCCCTCAAGCATGGACTCTTAAGAAAAGATTTATACGTGTAAATGAAATAGACTACAGCTGCAAAATTGAACTGACATGTTATGATGCATTTCATGACATAATATTGTACCCAGGAATGCGAACGATTAAAAATAGGCACAGCAGACATAGTACTGTTGTTATTTTGGGGAGCAGCTCAGTCAGTTAGTGTGTATATAACACTGCTGTTTCTATGGCTGTGAGTCACATACAATATGTCTGTGTCAGAAATGATGGTGACAGTGCCTATTTTTGTGCTTTTACTGCTTGGCTTTTTGTTCACTCTTATGGTATTTATTGGTACATAATTCAACTATCAAGTACACACAGAATATATTGTCAGTATATCATGATATAATACTACTCCATGTAAATACTGTGATGGATGTCTGTACTGAGCATGGTTACTCTAGGCTGGACTGCTGGCATGGGAGTGATGCTGTTTTGGAACACATGATCATCAGTGCGTGCATCATTGAGGGGCACTGCTGCAACATCTGGAGGGAAAAAAAACTTAAGTCAAAAAGCGAAAATAGGAACATGTGCGCCAGAGGCATTTTTAGATACAGGCGTGCCTAAAAGAACATAGTGAAAAAAAAAAAATTTCAGTCACGCTGTAGAGCCCTTAATCATCTGCCTTATCATATCTTGCTTTCAGGTATATGTAGGTGTTTTGTATTCCTTTTACCAGTACACACATTCTTATTAATCCAATATTTCAGCCCCTGGTAGATTCAGACCCACCATCCTGAACTGCTACCCTCCGCTGGGCAGGGCAGAGCCGTTGAAGTTGACCCGAGTTGGCTTGTGTTCCAGAGCTCTCCTTCTGGTTCTATGTGAAGGAGCACCTGAACCGCCACGAGCTGCAGCGCTTCTACTCCCTCCGCCACATCTCCTCGGAGCTGGGGCGGGGCCGGGCCTGGCTGCGCTGCGCCCTCAACGAGCATTCCCTGGAGCGCTACCTCCACATGCTGCTGGCGGACCGAGCGCGGCTCAGGTACAGGGAGGCGGAGGTTCCCCTCTATCACCTTGTGTGAACGTGACCTTGCAAGCACAGCGCAGAAGAGACCGACTCCTGTTCACTCTGCCCTTGTCATAGAACTGTGTCCTCTGTATTCTTAAGCAGCTGCCATTTCATGTAAGGAGATGGCTCAGATACTGTGAGTGACGGGTGTGCTGTGAAGGTGACAGTCTAGGTGCGTTACATTACATATTACATTACTGGCATTTAGCAGATGCTCTTATCCACAGCAACTTATGTAGGTTACAATTTTTTTTACATATTACCCATTTATACAGCTGGATGTTTAGTGAGGAAATTCAGGGTGTGCAGTGCTCCAGCGAATTGAACCGGCAACCTTTCGGTTACGAGTACTGCTCTTACCACCATGCTACACTGCTGCCACCCCATCTTTAGAATGGCACGGGGCTTGCAGTTTTGTAGCCAGGACCCATGAGTATTTGGTGGTCACAGTTTTATCTTATTTTGTAGCGTGTACTATGAAGAGTGGGCTTTCATCTTGGATGAAGAGAGAGCGAGTATGCTACCCACCATGGCAGCCGGTAAGAGCCTGTCATTCACACTCTTGGCTTAACCTCACACCACCAGCAGCAGAAACCTCATTTCATTCAGATACTGCCAGGGTCAAACCGAAAGTGTCTGCCTCGTTTTCATTTTGATGACAGGTTATTTTGCCTGACGTTTATGTAGCTGTAGCTGAATGACACTCATCATCTCCTGCCAGATCTTTGTCATCCCAGCTGAGTATGGTAGAGTTTAAAGGCAGTCGTGGGCTCCTGCATAGCCAGTGGTTAATGTAGTTGCTTTGAGTGCAAGCTGAACTCTGCGGACTAGGTTCAGTCTCAGCCGCATCATCAGCCAGGAGGCAACGGTGATGGAACAGACTGGCTACGATCCACTGAGGGTAGGGGTGGTTGTGTCGGCAGGGGTCTCGCTTATCTTGCTGCTCTCGGACACTGTGACTCATCGGGCACCTGTGGGTTGCTTGGATGACGTCACTTGGTGCTTAGCTCACTGTAGTCTGATGGGTGACTGTCAGTGTGAAAAGTAGTTGTGTTGGTGTGTGAGTGTATTGAAGGGTTGCGGTCATCATGCCCTGCTCTCCTGCATGAGTCCAGCGGATACTGCGGTGAGAGACAGCATTGTTCAGTTGGTGAATACAAGAAGAGTGAAACATAAAGTTGGGAAAGTAAAAAAAGGAACAGTCCTGATGGAATAAGGATAACACACAGAAAAATGGATCACAGACTGCATACTGCGACTGTGTAATGTGTGTCAATAATAAGGTGTTTTGCAAGGTGAGACCAGGTGCAGGATGCGTCCCTGTGCCAGTGTAACGCAAGCTTCTGTCTCCCCTGTTTCTCTGTTCCTGCAGGCCTGAACTCCATCCTTTTCGCCATCAACATCGATAACACGGACCTGAACGGGCAGAGCCGGGGCGGTTCCTCAGTGTCCCACCTGCTCAAGGAGTCGACGCAGGGCGTGAGCAGCCTGTGGAAAGAGTCCGCTCAGGGCGTCAGCACCCTCCTCCGTGAGATCAGCACTGCCACCTCCGTGGTGCCCGGCTTCAGCCCGCGCTCAGACTGCCATTCCGACCCTCTGCCTGTTCTACCCCGCAGCGCCTCTGCTGGTATGGAGGGGAACAACATTCCAATCTTACTGTTGTGTCATCAGAGGCTGGAATGGACCTTTACATTTACATTTATTCATTTATCAGATGCTTTTATCCAAAGTGACTTACAAGTGAGGCAGAGTACAACACAGACAAAAAGCCATATACGGGGTCAAAGACCATATAACGACTCATTATTCATTAGGAGACATTAAGGACATAAACCTGTAACTATTAAAGTGTTAAGGATCTTTTTGTAAAAAAAAGTATTAAGTAGCATCCTTTTAAGTATTCTATATTAAAAACTTTACCAGCTGGGATCACTCATTCCAATATATTAATACTTATTTGTGCTTATAGTAGTGCACACTGGCAGCAGCTCTGTACATTAACATTGTTTGTGACCGGATTTGGTCTTTGTTCTCCAGACTCGGGTTTGAGGAAAGAACGGCGTAGGAAGAAGAAAGTCACAAACATCATCTCCTTCGATGATGATGACGACGGGGGAGCAGAGGATGAAGAGGAGGAAATCGGAGGGAGTCTGAGGAAGAGTGTAGTGGCTCGTGGGAGCCCAGAGGAGGCCCTGGACCCCCGGCCTTCCTCGCCCGCACAGAACGGTGGGCCAGAGCCCGGCATTGTGAGCTGGGGAGGCGCTAACACCTACAATGGGGCGCCGCTTGACACAAAGAGCATTGACAATGAGGAGGAAGATGATGACGTGTACAGCAAGAATAGGACCGAGCCCGAGGAAGAACGAGGCAGTGCAGAACAGTGAGTCCTCCCAGATCTCAAACTGGGTCACAGCTCCCCCAGTACTGATTCTGTCTTGTCCTATTGATTGAATTTTGAGGCTTTCCAAGACGAGTACTTGGCTATCCACTCTACAGCATGAATGTCTAGTGATGATAAATGCAGAATTCAGTGCTTCTTAAGTTCGCTTCCATTGTATATTGGGAAAGGCACTGAGTAAAGCTTATTTCTCTTTATGTGATAATGGCGATAATGAGCAGTGGCCCGATGTTTTTGCTCAGGGTGGTGGTGGGAAGCCTGTCAAGTGTGTCGACGTGGAGCCCCCTGCAGGTCATCAATGACAATGACAGCTCAGACATCCTCATTCCTCTGCCCTCCACAGACTCCTACTCTCAGCCTGGTAGGTGTCTTCCAAACAGAGTTCTCCATCTACAGTGATAGGAGATGTCCCCCAACATGCAGTGTATGGTTTGTTGATCTCATGCCTTACACCTTAAATGAAATACATAGTTGTTGTACTTTTATGTGTTATTATGTGCTATAATGTGAAGGCTTTACTGCTTATCAAGCTGTCAGTGCTGACACACACAGTCTTGTGATTGGACCCATGGTGTCAGGACTGAGATTCACAGCCTCGTGATTGGACCCAGGGTGTCAGCTCTGAATCTCATGGTCTTGTGATGGGACCTTTCTGTGTTCCAGAGAGTTCGGTGGAGCCCCTGGGTTTTCGAGCGGACGTTGACAGCACCAACCAGGTGACGGACTCCACAAAAACAAGATCCCAACTGCTGTTCAAGTAAATCACCTTTGTCCCAGTCCTGTTACTCTACAAAAAAAGTACGGGTGTGTCGTGAGCGTCGCATGTGACGCCCTGCTTTCCTCTGTCGCCCCCTCCCCCCAGCATGGAACCCAGCCCCCCAGTCCAGAGCGCATCTCTGAGCACCATGGTGCCCACCCCGGGCCTGCCGGAGTCCATGACCGTGGGTAGGTGGCTCTCTCTCTCACTCGCTCTCCTCTCTGCTTAACGGCCTGGTGTGTGTTGGTGTGGGGCGGTGTGGTGGCGGAGGCCGGGCGGGGCCGGCGCTGTGCGGCGTGTGCAGAGAGGCAGAGAGCGGCAGCGTGGCAGGCAGGCAGCGTGAGCCTCTGAGCCGCGAGGACGAGGCGCCTTCTGCCGCCGCCAAGCGGGACGCCAAAATCACCCCGGGCCAAAACGCCAGCGTGAGCGGGGCAGCACGACCTGTTGTTTCTGGTCTGGTGTCCTGAGGAGATCCAGGATCGGGGGCGAGGGGAGGGGGTGACTTTGCTTTGCTTCGGAATTGAGGAAAGTACTGTGAGCACGATGAAGGAAAGCGGTATCAAACTAATGCTCATTGTCTGAAAAGATGCTCTCTTTGGGTGGTCAGGGTGAGTTGGCTGCATTTCCCCGTGTGTGCCCGGCGGGGGCAGCAGCGGGCTTTGTTGGATGCTGTAGAGGCAGATGGGCTGAATTGGATCTGGTTCCCCTGGCTGAGGAATCTCCCCACCCTCACCCTGTAGGACAGCCTGTCTGCTCCGTGGAGCTGATCAATCCCTGTTGACTCCTTGTGGAAGGGCACAGAGAGAGAGAGAGAGAGAGAGGGAGAGAGAGATGTCAGCATTGTAGATGCGGTATGTGCTGTCTCTTAAAGATGTTTGCCAGGATATATGAAAAGTTTAACTTGTCAGATGTTGTAATATAGAATGCAAAAATACGCTCACTACAGGAAACCAATACAAACACTTGGTGAGCTGTTATGACAGATGAAGCCGGTAAGCAAATTCGATATTGACACAAGCACATTCACTGTCGTATTCTGTGAATGCAAATTGAACTCAACTGCTTTCTGTTTACAGTTGGATGAATTTTAAGGTGGGTTCTTTGATTTGATAATTTGTACAGAAGTGGGTTATTTCCAATAGGGTTCGGGACTTAGTAGGCACTTTGACATCAGTAGGCACGTATGTCAGTGTTGGATAGTGTTTTAGGAGCAGGACTTGTAGCCGAAGGGTTGCTAGTTCGATTCCCTGCTGGGGCACTGCTGCTGTACCCTTGGGCAAGGTACTTAATCCACAATTGCCTCAGTAAATATCCTGCTGTATAATTGGATCACGTAAAAAAATTGAACCAATGTCAGTCGCATTGGATAAGAGCATGTGTTAAATGCCTGTAATGTAATACACGTAACACGTGTGTATTCAACTTTTTTGGAATATCATTTAGGAACTCACATGCTCTTAATTCTTAAACAGCCAGCATCTGAATGTAGTGTGTGTGTGTGTGTGTGTGTGTGTGTGTGTGTGCGTGCGTGCGTACACATGTGAGTACGCACGTTCCTTCCTTCCCTGCGTGCCCGGAGCAGATGTGGCGGTAACAGCGCGGGGCTGGCTGTGGCCCTCGAGAGGAGATGATGCCTCTCCTTCCCTTGGAGTTAATTGGCGGATCCAGGCCGCTTTAATTGGAGGCCCCGTCAGCTGTGTCGATTCTCTTTGGTCACGCCGAGCCCACAAATAAAGACACAATGTCTTAGTTCCGGAGCCTTCCAGATGTCAAGACAAAGCCCTCCTTAAGCTATTTTGGTGCGCTGGGGCTCGGAGGGTTATTAATAGCCGTGCGTCTGTGCGGCAGGGGGTGGAAGGATCACGGGCTGTGATGACAGTGGAGTGGAATACTGCCTGCTCATTCAGAGGACTGTGGAGGGCAAGACCAGGGTCCCAGGCAGCACACACGGCAGTTTACTCTCACGCTGTACAACAGGTTCATACTTTTGTTTGGCCCTTTCTGAGATCCTCAATACACTGCGTGTCACCTGACCACCTTCCTCTCTGTTTTTGTTCATTTTTAATACTCGTGAATATACTCAATGATTTTGCAGTTTGTACTGCAGCCAATGTATTTTACATCACGGAAAATTGTATGAGAAAAAGCATTTGGAGTGAATGATCGGTCAGCTGTGTTGCGTGAAACTGAGTTTACTGAATTAGCATTAGAATTGTGGAGCATCGCACTGCCAAAGATGAAAATGCAACCCAAATCAATTTTCGACACGCTTGCCTGAGTTCTGCGCCTCCAGTAGGTGGCACTGTTGGCTTACTGACGCAGGGCCTTTTTGTGCTACATGTCAGCCGGGAAAAGGAGAAGGATCACATGAAATGGGCCAGGAGATAAAATACCCCGTTTTAAGAGGGTATTTAAGAAAAAACTCAAATTGAAAGCAGGAGAGAATTGGAATAAAGTTCTCAGCGGAGGGTTTGTTTCCCCCCCCTCGGAGAGAGAGTGGAGGCTTTTGCCGCTGACGTCCGCGCTCCCCCCTCCCGTCCTTAAGTGCACCAGCACTCTCCTGCTCATGCCGCACCACCTGCATGCCATTGATCTGGGGTTGGGGACGGTGAAGCCGTAAGTAAACCGCCCCGGAGAGCTCGTCGATAATGTGCCTGTTTATGAACCTCTGTGTCTCCACGACGACAGCGAGGCGACATAATGCCCCGTGACAGATCTGCTTGTGATAAACCAGAATGATCCTGTAAAGTGGGTCGTTAAATCCACAGGGAATTGCCTCCCCCCCCCCCCCTTCCAAAAATCAAGATGACAGCGAGTATTGGAGTATTCCAAGAGAGGTTTTGCTATATGTTTGTTCAGGGCTGAGGTGTCCTGCGTAGAAATCTCCCTTAACTGAGGCTTCATTCCCTAATGGTCCCTCTGTGTGCATATTCATCCTCTCACTGTGCCACATGCTTTGCCTGGGAAAGGGTCGTAAATTAGGATGCAGCCCCCCTAAACCCCAGCCGTGAGCACTGCCATGGCTGGACCCCGCCCCTGCGACCCGCGGGTGCTGGGAAGCCTGTGGGGAGCCTGTGTTTCGTGCACACTGCTGCAATCATCATGCTGCAGCATTTGCAGTCTGTTTGGGCTCCTCGCTGCATTTCCTACAAAGGGCAGAGGCGAGTGGGGGCATGCAGGGGGAGAAGACAGGGGGCTGAAACAAGGTTATGTGGTATTCTGCTATGATACACCTCCTGGCTCTAAAACACAGACTCGGGGGCCTGCCAAGAAAACAGGCAATTTTTGTCCCGGTTTGGAGTGATTTCAGTCTTGTAGTCTGGCGATTTCTACCTGAACAGCGTGGGAATCCAATCAGTAGCTTTGCACACATGCTCATGTTGGGCTGTGCAAATCTAGCGTGGAAACGCAGTGCCATGATTGCAGCTGTCTGACATAAGAACGAAGGAGAGGAAACCTCAGTCAGACCTCAATCAGAAGGACACATGGTGCTAATTGATGGCACTTAAGAGTGTATCACTGTCACCATTACTGCTCAAATGATGCTCAACCTTTAAAAGACAGACTGGCCATGTGACGAGCTGGTGTCCTCTCCAGAGCTGTTACTTGTACATCCAGCTGCTTCAAACCACAGAGTTCCTGTGAACTCTGACCCTATGATCCCTGCTTCAATTATTAAGCATATTGATTGAGAAAGTCTAAGCTGCAGTTACACAGGCTGTGAAATTCTTTCTGCTGCCTTCTCTCGGTGCTCTCTCCAGATTGGAACAGGCTTCACAGTTTTATTCACACTGCTATGAAGAACAGCCCTCAGGCCAATTGAGTTGATGGTGTTCCGTCAGGGGGGCCTAGATTTGGCTGGGACACCCTGCAGGCCTTATCACACACGTTAACCTCCCCTCAGCAACTCAGAGATAAGCAGCCTGATGATCTGCACAAGGTCTATGATCGGTCAACGAAGCTTGTCATTTTGTTTTAATTATTTTTCATGAGATTTGCTATTAGTCTCTAGAAAATTGATAGCCCTGTGACACTCAAATAAGCCAAGAAAACTGTTGACAGTATTTTAGTTACGTTACATATATCTCCTATTTTGTGAAACAGGATTATTTTCATTGCAGTTTCATTTAGCTTGACCCGCATTATTTACATTTTCCATACTCTCTGTTTTTACCATTATTCAGTTATTCAGGTTACATGCAGCACTAACGTCCCACCCACGGTTCAAACCAGCAACCATCATGTTATTGGCCTGGTTTCTAAACCACTCTGCCACTGAGGAGCTATGTGCAAAACTTTGTGAAATCCAGCGCTTACTTTCCACTAACTAAGCTAGGGGGAGATAGTTCATTATAAGAATTCAGTTTGTCAGGAAGTGTGCAACCTGGAACTGCCAGTCAATTTCCGGAGCTTTTCTGCCGGCCGGCTCGCCGCCGTGAGAGGCAGCAGACGGCGCGAACATGACAGGGCTCTGCGGGTTACGCCACAGATTCCACGTAGGGGAGGGAATCTTCAGTGTTCGCCACGCGCGCCTTAAGCGCTTTGCGAGAAGTGACAGTCGGATCACCTTTCCCCCGAGCTAGCGTGGATGACACTCAGACAGGTGCCGAGACCTGCGAGAGAAGTGGGAAAGCGGCTCTGAGAAGGGAGAAGGAGGAGGATGAGAGAGAGAGAGAGAGGAGGATTTGTGTTCGGCGGCGGGGGCAGCGATGCGCTCTGAAGCGGGGACGGGGAGGAGCCCTGTGTAATAAATCATTCCCCGCCCGTGTGTCCGAGCTGCCATGGAGACGCGCCGGTGTCTGTTCCCCCAGATGGACGCACTCGGGTGGGGGGGGTCATCTGCCGGACTCCTCGGGCAGATCCTCCACGCCACACTTTTCACAGCAGGGGCTGCATGACAGTCACACTCAAACCCCTGATAACACACACACACACACACACACACACACACAAGCATCTATACCCTGACAAACAACATCCCACTGCTGGATGCTCGGCATCTCAGGGTGAAGTGGTCTCTCAGCCCATTATGGCAGTGATAATACTGCGGCAAATCAGCTCAACTTCAAGTTTGCTTTTGTAATCCAATGCAAGTGGGCTAATTATCCCAAGCTTTTGATCTTTATGCTGCATATTGATTACAAAGTAGGATTGCTTAGGGAACGGTAAATCTGCTTTTATTTAATCTTTTCCGGATTTCAAAAGAATCTGCTTCGTTAAGAATTTTTTGGTCATGAAAGAAAAGAATAACCGATAAACTTCTTCGTCTTTTCTCGTTTTCTTTTCATTTTTTTCTCACAACATATGCTTACATCATCTGCTCACAGCTTCCGGCCGCTTCCAGACAGGCTAAATGGAGGGATGGGTCTGAAGAAGAGAACCCAGCAGTGACTTCCTTGTGTGTGTGTTCTTCCACAGTAAAGTTCTCCAAGTGCAGACTGCCCCTGCTCTTTATAAATAGCTCTGTCTGAGCTCCCATGGTGCTGCATTTGGTGATTATGGGAGGATGGAGGTGCAGATGCATTGTTTCCCGGAGACGGGCACGCTTGCCGAGCTCGCGGCATTGATCTGAGGATGCAGCATGAGAACGGCACAGGGATAAGAGCTTTTCTGGCAGCTTCCTCTCTCCGCAAGCCCCAGATCAGTAAAACCTTACGGAAAGCTCGCTTACTCTGGAGTTGTCCCCTTGTCAGTCACTTGTATGTGACCCACATCTTGAAATTCATGCTCTGAAATTGCTGCTGTATTTTGCTTGCACAGCTGTTACTCTCCTGCTTTAAAACAATCATAATGGCAAACAAATCAAAACTGTAATGGATTACTGACACGTCTATGGACCAAATGGACAAATCGTTCCTGTTGTACTGAAAGCCTGTACAACAGATTTCCAGTATTGATATATAGTCACTTCAGCATTATCACTCATTGTTTCACCTTCACAGAAAGTCATATTCTAATGCTAGAATTATTTACATTTTGAAATAAACAGGAGTGTTTTTCTGGCTACTCTGACATCCTCTGGTATTCACAAGCTTCTCCGGCTCTACTAGCATCTGTTTCACAAAACCAAACCCAACAGGCGATGTCTCTGCATGATCATTTTTAGCATTAATTGTATTAGATTCAGTTGCTAGATTTAGATATTTTTATGCTGTAATTTGTCAGAATGGGTACTTCATAGAAAAGAATGTCTTTTTATTCTGCTTTAATTCTGGTTTTTATTATTCCTGTGGATCATTTTTTTAGAAGGAGAGAGCCTTATTTCTGAGTAATTTACTTTTCTCTTATGCTTGCACCTATCCTGAACTTTGCGGACTCAGATAATTTGCTTCTCCCTCTGTTTCCTGTCTTTCAGTAACAAGCTGTTTTTACCTTCTCCTTATAGGGTGCACTTACTGGTACAGACCTGTCCTGTGTCCTACCACAAACCCACCTTACATGATGCAGCACTTTACATGTTTGTGTGTCACCCTCACGTTAGATGGCTTATCGTGCAGGGGCTGTGAATGTGGTGGTATTGTGGTTCCAGAAGCTTCCATTTGCTGGGCGTTTGCTGTTGAAATTAACAGGAGAGCAGTGCGGCAGTTTTGTCTCTCTGAACACAGAGCACTTGATGGGACCCACAGTGTGACTGACTCCAGGCCAAACATTTGCTTTCCAAATCTGCCACTACAGTGAGAGACTTTGTTCTGTCCTGTTTTCTTAGTTTTGTTACTGGGTGTGTTGTTTATTGATTATTTGTCACCCACAGTTGAACTACGTCAGGCGATAGTGGCCATGATGAACAGAAAAGATGAGCTGGAGGAACAGAACACGTGAGTAGAATCTGCAGTAGTCTGTATCCATGTTTCACAGTATGTTAGCCAGTCCCAGGAATGATGGTGTTCCCCCCTGCCACCCGACCCAGAAGAGTCAAGCAGTAGTATTTCATTGTGTAAAGACCTGTCTGTAAAGCCCTGGTTTACGGCTAGCAAGATAGAATGGATTTGTGTATAATTTGATAATCTGTGCTAGAAAATACTCATTTTACCTCCTGTGCTTGCTCATTTGTTTATGGAGAAACATGAGTGGGTGTAGGTGGTGCCAAAAAAGTAAATAGTGGCAAAAAACGGTGGCAGTGTAGCATAGTGGTTAAGGAGCAGGACTCGTAACCGAAAGGTTACCGGTTCGATCCCCGCTGGGGACACTGCTGCTGTACCCTTGGGAAAGGTACTTAACCCACAATTGCCTCCGTAAATATCCAGCTGTATAAATGGATAACATTGTAAAGAACTATGTACGCCACGTAAGTCGCTTTGGATAAAAGCGTCTGCCAAATGAATAAATGTAAATGATTAAATGTAAATGTAAATATTTAAAGAGGTTCAGGGGACAACTGCACTTGAACAGTAAGTGGGACTCCCATCAGTTGAAGTACGGGCTTCCATATTGGGTCGTACTGGAACCACATATATGGCTTAGGTGGTTTCAGTGAAAACCGGGCAGTCTGCACATGTCTGTGCAGACAGAACTGTTTAAAAATGATTAGTAATAAGACAGACAAGAGAAGACATTATGTAGATTGGGAGTGCAGAGCTTCCTGGAGTTCCTGCCAGTGAGAGTGACACTAGTGCGGTGTGCTGTGCTGTGATTGGTCAGGTCCCTACGTAGCTTGCTGGATGGGGAGATGGAGCACTCGGCTGGACTGCGGCAGGAAGTGGACGGTCTGAAGAAGCGGCTGGGGGAGCTGGAGGAAAGACACACGGCAAAAGTACAGGCCCTCGGCAGGTAGGTGGCACCAAAGAGAGGGTACGAGCCACGCCCTTTATTGTTTACGCAGCAGAGCCAAAGCAAAGAACAAAGAGAACCTAGATCTGGGTAGGGGCGTGTGTTGTTTGTACATGGTTCAGTTGTTTTAATGAATCCTCAGTTTCACAAAGGCATTAATCTCATGTGGAAATATTGCACTAGATGTGACCTTTTCATAAAGCTCCCAGCTGGCTTCGTATGCCTCAGTTTCCTATAAATACAGCACAGTTACCTCCATGTGGCTTTGAGCAGCATGCGTCACGCCCAATTTGCCAATTCTGTCAAAGGAGCTTATACCTGAAATAATCAAATGGGCCCTGCCAGTGTCAAAGTCACCAATGTTCTAGTTAAGTATCAGGCCACTTTATTTGATGCACTAAGAGCATCTTCTAAGTGATGGTAATATAATGGTACTGATAATGAAATGTATCTTTGAATGAAATGTGTTTTTGTGGTCCTAAGAAGATTGTGGCAGCCAATATTGATAGTATGCTGCATCCCAGAAATGGTCGGAGTGAGCATTGTATTAACAGTCGTGAAGCCTGTTCGGTGATAACTCTTGAAAAGCCAGTTCAGTGCTCACTCCATAAAGCCTGTTCATTGATAACTCCTTACAATGCATCAGTGCCCTGAATGCATGGTGCTTCCTTTCTCAGGTGATTTATGACACAATTTCTGCACCCTGCCACTGATCTTCTGGCAAATTTCACCTGAAGGTCACACCACGTCCAAGTTGTTAATTACCCTGATCTCACCCTCCGCTTGCTCCCTAACCCCTGACACTTGTCATGTTGGTGGCTGTGAATGGGCTGTATGAAAGAGCATCAGAGCAAAAGTGGAGAGAAAAGCAGGTGAAATGCTGATGGATGGTGCAACACTCTTCCAGCGCTCTTCCTGTAGTAGGCATGGCAGAACATGGAAAAACAATTTTATTATTGGTTCTCCAATGTGTTTTACATCAGCTGCTGTGTTAAATATTTAACTAGGCCTGTTTGGCCTAGGATGCAGGATGCAGGATGGATGCAGTTCTTTATAAATGCACTTCTTTGTGCCTTTATGACAAAGGCCTTTCCATGTACTAGAGCTGGATGTGAAATGTAAGAGGCTTAAGTGGTGGGGTTGTCCCTCTGGCTGTGACTCCTCCTCTCTCTGGCCATAGCCCCTCCTCTTTCTAGCCATGACTCCTCCTTTTTCTTACCCTGGCTCCTCCTCACTCCTGGCACAGACTCCTCGTCTCTCTTCAGCTCTCTCCTCATTCTTGCATCATACAGTGTGGTGTTCCCTGGCTATCCATAATTTTGCATAGACTCAACAACTTTACTAAACCTGCAGAGAGCAGGAAACTAGAGGAATATCTTTGATAACAGACCTCTCACTAACCTTTTTGTGTGTACGTTGAGGAATGCATGATTGTCTCTTATCAGAGGATGCGACGGCTGTTTTGACGTAAGTTGTCCCACATGGTTAGTTTATTTTTGGGAATTAAACAATAACAAAAGGAAATCAGAAGCGCTGTCGAGCAAGAAGGCATGAAATATGATCGCACGTGTGCGTGTAATGTACAGACATGCACATCATTTTAGTGTTTTTGAATGATTTCAAAAACACTAAAAGAGATCAACAGAACTGAGAAGATGTGCATCAGAATGACATTAACCCATCATTATTAAAACTTAACACATGAATTGGTAAGGTTATCAACTAAAGGCAATGAAATGAACCCTCTGAAGACTGACAGCCTTTGTAGATTCCAGACTTCAGTTGGCCTCCCTTGTGTTTGCCTGCATATCTCTGTGATGGTGTTAGGGCTTTTTCCACATGCTCCTGGGCTCTTCCCTAATTCCCCCCCCTGCCTAAAGGAAATGAGTTTATCGGACACTGACAGGGCTTTCATGCTGGACAGTGATGGATTCATGCCAGGCAGGGGAGTTGAGAGCTGTCTGTGCCAGCGCTCCTCCAGATCGGTGCGAGTGACCTGTAATTCGGCTTTCTTCCTCAGATTACTTTTAAAACAACCCCAAAGAGAAGCTTCCAGCAAGCAAGTTTGTGTTTTCACTAAGGCTGGCAAAGTCAATACAGGAGAGGAGCAAAAAAAAATAGCCCAGACTCGCTGTGTTTTTTGACAAGGAAATTTCAAGTTCAGCTCACGCAGTGGGCATCATTGATTCAGAAGAACTAAGTCTGCCTTGCTCACGATGTGGGATGCACCCAGCGAGAGCCTTCCGCCCATCCTTGTTCTGGAGCGGAGAGCTCTGCTAAAAATTTCACTCCCCCAGCACAACCCGAGATCTCAAAACAGACGGCCTGGAAGGACTCCACAATCGGAAAACAGAGGTGGATTTTGGGGGAGGAGGTAGTTGGGAGGAGAAAGCGTATCAAAAAAGCATGTTCAGTGGAGTGTGTAAAGGCTTCTCTGGTTGTGCAGAGTTTACACTGACTGACATGCATATGCATTGTTAGTGGGGCTTGCGTTCTCTGCCGTTTCAAAACTTAGCACAACGATTTCTTTTTGCATGTGAGTTTAGGGGGGAATTTGTCTTTGAGTTACGTGAATCTGGATGCAATCCGCCGCAAATAAATTACTTATTTGTGATAAGAGGCCAGGCACGGAGTTGTGGAAGCTTGTTCTCTCTGAGGCGTTGTTACTTAGCAGTGGAGAGCGAGAAGTCAGAGACAATGGTTCTCATCTGACAGAGGGTGCTGTAAAGCAGCTATAAAAAAAAAGAGATGTGATAAATTGATAACCCGGAGAAATGGCTCAGAAGAAAAAGCAGTGCAAAGGCAGATCCTGTTTTTGCCTGTAGTGATCCAGGCGAGGGCTATGAAGACAAAGCGCGGTGTCCACAGGCACTTTCCTCTAGATGGATCCTGTGGAGGATGATGTTCAATGGCCTTTCCTGTTTATTATGTGCTGTGTCCTAAAATATGATACACAGTTTGCGAATGATCAAGTATAATGAAATTATATATGACATGTAAACCACAATTACACAATGCTTAGAATTAGTATTTACAGTGCTCCATGAATATGACGCACATTCTTTAAATATTATGACATTATACATGTATGATATTTAATTCATGTAAACAAGGAAAGGAAGTTATAATTTACTCCCCCAGTACAACCATGACTGAATAAATGTGACAAGGAATCTTTATTTCATATTGTGGTCAATGATTTGATTACATTTCCTATTGCTTGTTTTGCAGTGTTTATATTGATTCTTTGTTAGCTGGAATTAAAGTTTTAAATCTTTTTTGCTCATGGGATTTTGTCCAGTGTCTATGTGATTACCTGGCTTTGCAAACCTCTCTTAAGCCCGATTTCCCCAGGTTACTCTCATGCATAACCTCACAGTAGAAAGCAGGCAGGTGTGGTTCCTATTACAGTTGTTGTGAACAATCTGTATACTCTACACTCCCGTTTCATACGAGCTCAGGTGTCTTTACTCAAAAATGCCTTGCACAAAAATGTTGTTTTCAGTTTAACACCAGTAGTCAGATTATGGATAAATGTCATGTTTGGGAAAGTGATTTGTACCTTCAGAGAAGTGTCTGCTGATGCAGATGAGTTCTTGATGCTGCAATGAGTAATCTAAAATAAGAACAAAAAACAAAAACCATTAGGGCTCAAAGTGTGAATATAATGAGATGCTTCAGGTTTGTTGGACTCATTGGTATGGATGGCAGGCTGGGTTATCAGCTCTAGCATGGCAAGTAACATCTTGTTTTTCACCCCAAGAGAACAACACGAACACAGCTGCAAGGAAACACATTTGGGTTAGCAGAGATGAACAAGCTGGGGTCAGTAGGCAGGGTCATTGGAGTGTAAGGGAGAGACAGTATGAAGTAAGTATCGGTTTGCTTGCGTCTCCACTATTAGGCGGCACTGTTGGGAAGGAACCAATCGTGACATTTCTGGCCTTGTAATTTATCAGGTGCTATTTTGCTTGGTCAGAGACCAAAGCATTTTATGTATTTTTTAGGGGAGAGAGTGCTGAAATTGTACAGTGTCACGATATCAAATTATTAAAGCATAATATATGAGTGGAGTCATTTGACTCAAATACAGTGATTATATGTTTGGGGTATTTGCATGTTTTCATTTGTGAATATTGAGAATACAGAGTATTCTTATTTTTATTTGAATGAATTTTACCCCAAATATGGCTAACAGCAAGGACATGTTTAGATGTGTTTGCTTCTCATTTTTAAACCCCCAATGAGGCCTTCACAGTTTGGGTCTATAGTGTGATGTTTGTGAGGCACACTGGCAGTTGGTCTGACTGAACAGAGAGGCTTCTCCTAATTATTATGCAAGTGATGTACCCATGGTCAGTATGCATTTGCTGTCATGTGTAGTTATTATGTTATCAGCATGACAATATCATACAGGGTTACAATATTCTGGCTTTGTATCATAGAGAAATCTAGTGATCCTGTAATTTAACTATAATGTATCGTCTCCCTCTAGGTAGTTTTGCAGGTGTATCCCTGCCCTTGTTCCTCAAGATCACTTGAAGGCTCCAGGTCATGCTCCAGACTGGCTACTGCTTCAGCCTCTGGGCAGATATGTTTATCATCCAGAAAGTTTGCTTCTCTGTCTCCAGATCCAATATCACTAATGGGCCAGGAGGCCTGGAGGAGGTTTAAATTTAGGGAATCCATTCGAACAGCCTACTTTTAGTGAGAAAACTCCTCTTTCAGCTTCTCAGAAGCTGTGGTTTCATGCAGGGCAAATTGTGTTGGGTAGCAGAGATTTTTAAGCACTGTAGATGCACACACTCACGTGTACACACGCACACACTCATACATGCACACACACACACACACACACACACACACACACACACACACACAGCTCTGCAGCTCTGTGTGCACACACCATTGTAGAAGTTAACCCCTGTAAATGTGGTGGCTGAAAGTGTTTCTTGTCTTTGCTCCATATCTGGATGTACAATGACCTCCGTTATTCATTTACTGTGGCAGCCTGTATGAGTTCAGCCAGTTCATGATCATGTGCAATGCTAGTTTTTTGAACAACAATTTTCTGCAGTTAAGGGAAGCTAGATAAGTTTAATTTTGGCTCTCTTCCTGCTCAATCTCAATTTTGGGTCAGCAGTGCTGAAATTATAATTGTGATAGTTTTATTATAGTAATATAATAACTTTTTTTACTGTAATAGGTACCCACACACACACCTTTACTCAAAGGAGGAATATTTAGGAATATTTATCCTCAAATACCCATATGTGGAGATAAAATGCAACATTAAAACACTTAGGATTATCATGGGAGGGAGCACTTTCACATCATCCAAGGTTCAGGTAATGTGGCGGGTGGGGAGGAGCACTTGCTTTGCTGTCAGTGCTTAGGGTCACTTCAACAGGTGCTTTGGAAAGCTGGAGGGATGCTTGTCGCATTGAAAGAGAGGACAATAATGGGGTTGGATGCCTATATTTATCCTTTCTTCCAGGAAAGGTAGAAATGGAGTGGTGATGGAAAAAGATGTATCTTCAGTGACATACCGACTGTAGGCATTGTTGCTTGTAAGCCTGAACATATTTGATCATTTTCCACGCATACATTTCAGTGCTTGTTTGCCTAAGGAAGCGTGTGTGTGGGTTCCCTTTTAATTGTTTTGAAAACCAAGTGTTTTCTGATGTTCATAATATTATGATCCTATATTTTAATTTTTTTCTTATTTTGTTTAGAGGGCTTGGTGTGCCTTTTACTTTTTCGGCAGCAGCCATAAATTAATTGGAACATGAAATTAAATTTATTTTTTTTGCATGTTTGTTTAGTGTACACAAATGCTTTCTAAGGATGGCGTACCTAGGTGAGATAGAGCCTTTTACTTCCAGTCTTGCTGGGAAGAGCCCTGGACAAATGTTTAAATGTGCAAAAGTACACGTGTACAATAAAGTAGATAGCATCTTTGAAGGGAAATTAAATTTTCAACAAATTTTCTTTATGAAAAATGAGTTTCTCACCTTTTCTGTGAGGTTGGATTAATTTAGAGCACCACTGTGTGAGTGTTAGAGCATGATTTGCTCTGCAAATAATTGCCATGTGACTTATTAAAAAGCAAATTAATGGCAAAATTTGATATTGAAGATGCTTTTAAGATTAAGAGGTGTACAGGGTAAAGAAAAACTGAAAAATTGGAAAATGCATTAGTGGATCCTGTAATTTCTTTTTCTAATTTTCTTCTGACTTATTCTTTTTTCATACCTCTAATTCATCCTGACTAGTATCTTATGGAATTGCAAAATGCACCTGGTGAAGTCTGATGTTCCTAACATTGGGGGCTAAAACCCTGGAGGCAAAAACAAAGAAATTCTTGAATAAAAAAAATATACCTAAATAACAAAACCATTTTCATTGAGATGGTCACTGTCACACGTTCCTGCTTTTGTGCAGCTTGCCATCTTCGCTGCCTGTAATGGCTCTCCCCAGAGGAGTTTGATTTACATCTGACATAATGTCCTGTTTTACTGACCTTATCCTTGGAAAGCTTTCATTTAATCATGTGCTGTACCTACATTACTATGGCTATAAAATCTAATGCCATTTTCCAATATTTACCTATTGGGTAAACTTAATTCTTGATTCTAAGAAATTACAAGCACACTATAAATATTTAGTATTGTGGCACACACTGTGTGACAGTGTTACAGTACATCCAGTGAACCTGTGAGGCAAATTAAAATGAAAAAGAACAGAAACAACAATCCCAAATGAGGAAAAATATCTTTTTTGTTTTACTTCACTGCTTTTGCTGACTGTTTTTCACGTTCTCACCTCTAAGCCCTGTTCTTGCAGTAAATAGGTTTATATCATAAAAAAATTATGGGGGATATGTGGGGCTGCACATGAAGTTAGGAACTGGGAAATTAGAGAAATCAGGACCTTGCTATTATTGAGTGACCTCAATATAAGGTATCCCAAAATGTTTGTTATGCGGACTGACATGGCTTGCATTGGGGGTGGGGGTCGTTGTTGTGCCCTGCCCCTCACGCAGAACAAAACAAACAATTCAGTCTAAAGACCCATGCGGGCTGCAGGCTTAGACTCATAGAAGTGCTGCAGTGCTGCAGTTTGGCTGTTGTGTGATGGACCTGGCATCCTATTAGCCTGTAAAACCAGATTCAATTCCAGGGGTTTGTTCTACACAAGAAGCAGTTTGGTTTTTATTTGTTTATCATCGCAAGGGGATTGTGTGCATAGTTGCTGAGAATCCTGATGCTGCAGGGTGGGTCTGGGGGAATCGATCAAAGTTAAACTGAGTCATGATGCCCATATAACTGCCATTTTTATTCTCACAGGACACCTAACGTGCCCTACTTATCACATCCCATTTAATGCACTGTAATACATGTGCATGGTGGGAGCTTTCTGAGTGTGTGTGTGTGATGCACTCTCCCAGGAGGATCCCCGGTCACTAATTAGGATGCTACAGATAGCTCTCTGCCATTTTAATTGAGCCTAATAAAAGCTGTGTCTGCTGTGGGGGTTTTCTCTGCTCAGGTGTGTCTCATCAATCTCCCAGAGTTTTCCTTCCGCTCCTGGGGAATTCGGGACGGACTGAATAGTCGCTCATGAATTCTGCCGGCAAATTCAAATCAAACATTTAGACCCCCTCCGAGAATGCATCACACAGCTCAGGCAGTCCTCCGTAGGCTACACTCCTGGGATCTCGCACCGGAAAAAAAAACAGCCAAGAGAAATGGAAGAAATATATTTATTTAATTGATTTATTCAAGTGCCACCTCTAGCGATCTCTGTTTTTTTCACACACCCACATCAAGCCGTATGATAGCTTTGTGGAGTAATTAGGTATGTAAACATATTTACCCATGTTGCTGGCAAGTACAGTAGCAGATTAACACAGTTGATATTGGTTTGAAGACAGTGTTGCCATTCTAATTAAATGAACTGAGGCCCTGGGCCTGTTTATTTAAAGCAACCCTTTTTTAAACTACTGACTCACTCTGTTCGATTAATCTATTCAGTACACCCACGCACCTAACTGTTGTCCATTTGGTGCCTGAATTCCTATCTGTAAATGCAGTGACTTTGCAGAAACAGAACATCAGATTATTTCTTTTATTTCATGATAATTCATATCAGCCAAATCTTGACATGAGCTGAGAGCCTCACAGCTACTGCAGCTGCGTGTGCAATACTTAATATGTAGCGAAATCTTTCTTGACATCTCAAAGCCCTATTAATGTCATGGGTTATCTGAACTTGTGAGGGTCATAACGCATGTGTACTCATTGGAGTAGTACTTGAAGTGTGGCTAAGCATACAGATGTGTCCCAGAAGAGGGAGTAAAATGAAATAAAGATGAAAACATAAAGCATCAAAATGACAGATTGACTGCATATTGCAGATGTGATGTTGTTTAGTCTAACCTTTGCAAAAATAATGTGCAATGTATCTTGCAGTGTATCTTGCCCATCTGGTATCTATATCAAATAAATGTGCAAATGAACATGATGCAGTCATGCTGGGAAGTCCATTATCAGTAAAGTATTTGATCTGTGCGCTTTACATATATGTCTTATATAATATATATCTTTGAATGTTAATATGAATGCCTTGTTAGTGTGCTTTAGAAGAACAGACGCTGTCTGCATTTGTCAGCCGTCTGCGGTCTGTAGCTCTTGTCCGTGCAGTACGCCTAGGTGCCTTGGTCTGACGGTCTGCCGGTCTGACGGTCTGCCGTTTTGTCTTGCAGAGAGAACGAAGTGCTGAAAGTCCAGCTGAAGAAGTACGTGGGAGCTGTCCAGATGCTGAAGAGAGAGGGCGGGCAGATCAATGACGGTGAGCAGCGCTGCACCGCTCGAACCCGTCAGGGCTCGCACCCGTCAGGACTCACAGGGGCGTGGCAACCTCAAAGCACCTGCGCGGTGCCTGCTTCCTCTCACAGTTCGTCTGCACAAAAGTGCAAAAGCGGTGATCGCCCCAGTGATGCGGCAGCACGTTCAGTAACGCAGCTGCTGGGCTCCATCGTGACAGGATTATTGAGATAGTTAATGTGCTGGGTTCGGAGCATGCTGATGTGTCATATGCAATTTTCTTACTCGGTCAATTTATGCATTTATGGAAAAAAAAATCCCCCCTTTCTCTACTGTGTGTTGCCAGAGAAAGAAAACATGCTACTTAAAGGCTGTTCTGATAAGGTTGCTTAATCAATGGCAAACAAAGCAACCAGGCAGATTTGTGGGGGAAAAAATTAATTACATTTTATTAAAAGAAATGTATTTCTAGTCTGTTGCTTTTTTGATCCCTCCTGCCCTTTCTGAGATTAAGTTGTAATGTGGTTATCAGCTTAGCCTCTTGGCTCTGGGTAGTGGTCCTTCATCTCCAAGGCATGGTCTGTCAGTACCCCAGGCTCAGAGAAGGGACTGATGCTAGGACCAGCGCCTGGAGAGAACAAGGCACCTTTGTCTTTGTTTTAATTGCACTGAGGTCCCTGTGGAAATCCAGTGGTGCATCATTTTAATTAATGTCAAATTCATAGCCGTGTGCATGGAAACTGTGATTGTCAGCGACAGAGGAATTACTTTCTTAGCCTTTTTAGCACACTAACCTTTAGATGCCGAGTTTTCTTAACATTAAAACCCACCAAACAAATAATGATTTTTTTAGAAGAAGTGACATTTTCCTGTCACATTGCAGAAACTGCAACTGAATGCATTGGCAATAATTTATCTTGATCTAGGGTATCTATTTTTGATAATCTCACATATTGCGCAGAAGTTGAAAAGAAGACGTGAACAATGTGGATGTGATGAAATGCAATGAAATTGGAAATGGTATGAATTACACACCTTGCATTAGCGATTCAGGCTAGCGTTAGTATGACTCTGAAAAAGGATTTAAGAGGGTGAACTCACAGGGCCAGTACAAGAGCAAAACATGTGAAAGTTTGTGGACCTACAGGAAAATGGCTGCTTCACAAAAATGTGTAAAATGATGCCTGTCATTTCACAGACAACAAAGACATCTGCAAGGTATAACGTTCACCTGTGTGCTTGTGTAGATAGAAGCCACCCCTTGTGATTGGTGGGATGGGCAAATGGACGCATTCAATCCCTTCATGCTTTGGTAGATTGGACAAGTCTGCACCTCATTTTAAGAACATCACAGTTGCTACTCAGCTGTCTTTCATCCGTTTTCCTTTTTTTGCAGTAACTGTATCATTAAAATCTTTATTGCTGCTGCCGATGATAATTTATTAGAACAAAATCCCAGATGGGTAGAAAAATTGAGAACCTCAAGCAACTACTAATAAAGCCTGTTTGCACGCCGTCCTTATTAATTACCCACACCACTGGGCCTTTCAAGGAGAGACAGAGAGGCAGTACAGAAGGTGCTTGATGTAGATTTCCCAATGTTGAGATCATTCAGTGTTTTTATTTTTTTATTTGCGCATACAGAGGAAGGACACATTAATTCTTGAAAATGTTTTTTTTTTCTCCTTCTTCCTGATGTATCTGGTTAATGATGTGCTTTGCTGCACCTGACTTTGATTGTGAGTTGCAGTTGAAAAGGGGGGGTGTAACCACAGGAAATTGATCTGCTCCCACACAAAAAGGTTTGATTTTGGAAATTGTTGCACCCTGTCAGAATGTTTACAGATCATTTAATGCCGTTTCCAAACTTCTCAGATCACGTCATGCTCCAGATGCAATTACTGTTGCTCATTGGTTTGAGATGACACCCTGACATGTTTGAAATGATTTTGGGGGGAAAAGTGTTAGTTGTAGAAAGTCGATTTCTGATGTCATCATGATTCAGGATTTTTATTTTTTGCCAGCTGCTTACGGCTGTCTTATATATTGTATTTCCGGTATGACACAGTCATAACACAGTATAGATTTTGTGAGATTTTGTACTTAGCTGTTTTCACCCTCCTCTCAATGGACTGTTGTAACCTGCACTGCATGGAGAAAGTAAAACAAAAAAGCAACGGTAATGGCAGCCAAAAGGCTGACTGAGCATGACAGAGCACTCTGTCATTTGGGGGATATCGTCTCAACAGCCAAAAGCAGGCCCTGAGTTGCAGTAATTTCCCAGTTGTCAGTAATTAAGAATAAGCAATGTCATTTCCTGGGGAGTGTGTTAACCCTGAGCCTGATAAGAAGTAGTAACCCCCCCTCCCCCATTTCCTCCATGATAAATGACATCTTTCCAAGTAACACAGAAATAATGTTCTTGTTCCTGCAAGGTTGTGTTTGCTGAGCAGAACATTGAGATCTGGAGGCCTGGGTTTGGGAGCCCTCTGGGGTTTACATGAGGCAAGCAGTGGGTGCCAAGGAAAGCTGATCAGGGTGACGGAGTAAACTGCCGTGAACAAGGCATAGTGGCATATTTATATAGTAGCTTGTATCTCTGACTGTAGGCTGTTCTTGTTTATATGCAGTGTCTGAGAAATAGATTTATTGTTACTATTATTTATTGTGTAATGCAAATGCAAGTTTAAGGAGGACTGTGGAAGATTGATTGCATTATGTATTTGGCACACCCTGCTGGATTGACATTAGTTGTTAACCCTTACTTGAGGTGGCATTATTGTACATACCTCATTTATTGTTTCAGGAAAGTGTAAGGATGGAAACGAGTATGATTCGTCGCAAGATCGTTAAACGGTGGTTTTTTTAAAAGGAGTGTGTGAAGTGTGTGAAGACATGAGATAAGCAAAATTGTTTGTTTCTGTCTGCAGTGATTTGTATTGAAGATATGCTCGAAGATTACCGGTAGTCATTTCGGAACAACTGCGCTTGAATCAATAAACATATAACATGGTAAAACACAATAATTTTGTGTGGCACTATAGACAGACAGAAAAATATCACTTAAAATATTAGTTATGTTTTCTCACAATGTTATTCAATTGAATGCATTGGCCCTGGCTCATTAATCCTTTGAATTTTTTATTTATATAAGGGCTAAGACATTTGTGTCACCTTGATTCTTCATGAATACTCAAATTGCTGAATAAATTTGCTTTGCCTCAAGTTCTGAGTTTTGATAACAGCTAGTTCCTCATATGATTTATTACTCAAATATGGAAGTCAAACTGTTCACGGAGTTAAATGGAAGAAAGACAAATGCAAGGGGCAGTTCTGTCCTCCCTGTTTCCTGGTGGCGTTCAGTGCAGTCGACCTTCCATCTGTTTGGTTACTTTTGGCTCGTGTGAACCCAAAAGACTGTTCTTGTGATCCCAGTGTCTCCTGCTGATCCCAGCAGAGTGGTCAGTGTTGAGATCAGTTGGTTCGAAAGAGGCAGAGCGCTTTGGACCTGTGTGGCAGGAGGCCTGCTGGGTGGCCGACTTTAATTAACGTTGTGGGATATTGGTGGAACTTGGCAACTCCCCAAAGAACAGATCAGGCCCTTTAAAGTGGAGTTCCAGGGTGAAGCGCTTCAAGGTTCCATGCTTTTCACGATTTTATATGAAATATAAGACATTTTTTTATTTGTGTTACTTTATATTTAATAAAATAATTGGTCTGAAATGGTGCTGACATTCTACTCACCTCTATTTCTTTAATGTTTAATCAACAGCCAACCAATCGTGTGATCAGCCAGTTTGTTGACTTTTTGTAATCGGGAAGCTTGGTTTCAGTAAGTAAGATAAATATGAGAGAATCCACCAGCCAAAGATTCCCTCCTGTGAATACAGCTGCAAAAGACAGAATGTGATTATATATCAGTGTGCAACCAAGCTGCAATGTGCTTCAACACTCCTGTCACAAACGCCCAAGACTAGCTCTGTAAGCATGAGGCTTGTATACTGCAAAATTCTGAGAAGTAAAATTCCACATGGAACGACTCAGACCAGCAGAGCATATAAAAGATACATCTGAGCCAAGCGGGGGGCTGCAGTTATATGTGCCAGTGAGCGACAGTGTGCAGGGGACAGTGCAGTGTGCACAGCAGCCGTGCAGCATGCTAAAGCAAAGCAAGTGCTCCATTTTCCTCAGGTGTTGCTGGTTTACTTTAGCATGTGATGAGTATGTGTGCAAATACGGATTGTGACCTATGGCCATGAGAGATCTCACAAAGTATGCTATGCTGTTTCGCTGAGTAAGTAATCGATACGTTGCAGCTGTCCTGTCCTGGGTTTAGTTACCATTTAAAAACCATTTTTAAAGCATGACACAAAGCAACCAGGCAGAATGAAACAAAACAAACTGTCTGCTTGATTCAGACTGGAGGGCGGGATCTGATCTGACCTCAGCATCATGTGACGCAGAGCTCCTCATCTGATTTTTCTGTGACAAGTGATGTGATGTGAGTGTGACCCAGGCTGCCTCTGGAGGTGACGGTTACACCGGGTGTGAAAGTTGATTGCGGATGCTTTTTGGCAACAAAAGCTACCATTTGAGTCAGTTCTCCTGAAAGTCATATTCATATCTTTTTTTTCCCCCGACTCAATTCTGTGCTGCGAATAGAAAGGCAGTCTCTTGCTTGAATTTTCCAAGAGAATTCCGCGGTGTTTGACCCCTGATCGATTTATTGGTATGTAGGTCATTATATAAGAATAAGTATGTCCGTTTACAAATATCTTGGCAGACAAAATTTATCTAAGTTTGTAAGTAGATTGTGGTGCCGGTTAAAAACGAATAAACATAAAAAATAGCATTGCCTCTCCTCTGGCAGCCATGCTTAATGAGAGAATTAAGAATATTTTTCATCAAGCTGCGTGAACGACATGAATAAATGCATGTTACAAATTCATTACACATAATCGAATATTTATCCCCCCTTGCCAGTTCTGCTCTGACAGACGTGGCATTCTGTTCTGTACCGAGCTTCTCAAAGCTTTGGAAAAAGGGTCGTGGTATGCTCATCCATGCATGGTGAATCAGGTTTATTGTGTTTACTCTAGCTAATATAAGCTCCCAGCAGGTTCAGGGCTGAGTTGGTATTAAACAGAAGTTGTGTGTTTACGTGAGAGGCGAGGTGTGAGAGAGTGCTGGGCTCTGTGCAGGTAGGGCCAGGTGGTCCGCCATATAGGGATGACACATTCAATCACCTGCACTGCGCGATGTTAATGAACATTTTAATCAACACCTGCTTGTTAAACAGCATTTTAATATCTCCCCTGTTGCTGTTGTTTTCAATTACCTGAGGTTGCTTCACTTTGGTCCGGAGGAAGGGTGAGATGGTTTTGGCCGCGAGAGTTGGCTGACGTGCCTCTGCTCCTTGAAGACAGTGCTGAGAACTGTCTGCCTGCACTAGTTGCCTCAGGCTGTTTATATTTTTCAGCCAACAAAAACATCCCACACCTCAACAGGTGCTTCCATCCATGATCCGTCCTGTGAGGGTGGGCCCCCTGGGGTCCTCGTGAGAACAAGCCCCCACACACCCGGTGCCTGCTCTGCTGCCTGCTTAGAAATTCAGCCGTTACACTCAGTAGCACATAACTGAAACCAGCAGGGGAACAGGAGGGATCACGTCTACCCAGAGAGGCAGAAAACATTTTAATGAATGTTATAAATGAATATGTTAACCAATGATTTAGCGGCTGAGTGCTTACACTGATCAATTGTGAGTCATCTGTTGAATATTCTGCATCGAGAGGAGAATATGCACAGTCGAGATGAGACCCTTAATGCGTATGTGGTAAACATTATTCTTATCATCCAGGTTTTGTCATTGGGTCAAAGTCACCCCACCCAACTCCGCCCCGTTGTTGGTGCAGTTACAGCAACAGCTGCATGTGTCAAATCACTGCAGTCAGCGGATGTTATGCAGATCATGCCCAGCTTCAAAAACTCCCTCTTCATAAAATGACTGCAGTCAGGCATGGCAGGTGTCCCTGCAAGGTGTTGCTGGTGAGATTCTGCTCCTCTGATCCCTGTTCTGTATCACAGGACATCTGCACACTATGGCACACTCCCTGTCTCAACATGGGTGATAGTGGTCTGGTTTTTTTTCCCCTCTTGATTATTTTCAGTATAATTTTACCAGGAAGAAAAGGAGCATGATGGCGTTTATGATGATGGTGATTATTGCGCTCTCGCTCTAGACGCTGAGTTAAATGTGGTGCTGTAGAGGTGGTGCAATAATCAGTGGTGGACATGGTCCTGGATTCCACTCAACAGTCATACTCAGGCTACCATTCTTTTTGTATCACTGCCACTTACGGCACACTGCTTACTTCTCTTTTCATTTGATTTCTTTTGATTTGCTTCCTTAAAGACCTCATTGCCATTATGATCCTCTTATGATTTCCTCTTTCTGTTTGTACCAAGGGACAGCATTGCACATGGGAGTTCCATGTAGAAACTCCAGCCAGGTTCTTGTCAATGTTACCTGAATTACGTGGGTTTGCCTGTCACTACTTACTGGCAGATGGAGTGGAACTGACCTGGGTCTGGGATATAGTACTGTTTACCAGCCAGAAGGAGGGACCGGAGTATGCAGTGGACTAATCAGTGAAACTATGTTAGTTTATTGTTACATTTTGAGAAATCACTTTGAAAGTTTGTTTTTTTTCCCCCACAGGATAAACTGTTTTTCAAAAACTTCCCTGAAATAAGGAGAAATTGTAGGCTTTGTGTCATATGTCATTTATTTTTTAAAACCTAGTTTCTTTTAATTCACCACAAATTTGAATAATTTGTTTAAATTAGTTTTCTGTTTCTTTTACAGCTTAAAATAAAGTGCATACAGTATATTTAAAAACCGTGAAAATTGTCAGTGTAGTTAATTAGATTAAATTCTTGTAGTTTTGATTGGTGTAATTAAATTTAAATGTAGAATATCATTGGCTTGTTTGGCTTTGCTCCAGCCTCTTTGATGAATAAGAATAAGCAAGATGCTGGATCAGTAAGACTTATGGCAAATGGTTCTTGCTATCAAGACATTTATTATGAAGAAAATTGAAAATGCTGTTTCCTCTATAAATTGATTTTCTTCCAATTATTTTGCACCGTGTAAAACTTAAAGCACCCCTTAAAATGGATCTTTCAGCTTGGTTTTGCAGAATGCCTGAGAGACCCCCTTTAGAATACGAATCAAAGTAGTTAGATTTGGAAAGGAAAATTGCTCAAAAAGATAATGCGCAGGAATTATCTTTTTACATGGGAACACAGCCTTGCAGTGTTCCCATGTTCATAGATCCTTCTTGATTCGTATGTATGTACGTTTCAAGAAATGTCATAACAAGCCTAGGGATCAAAGCCAAAACCATACATGGAAAAAATGAGCAGCACATAGAAATATCATCAAACCTGGGAGGTTTCATATACTTTATTGCTTAATTAGATTAACAGATATTTCATTGGCACATATTTTTAGCAGGAGGTCTGGTTTTGAGATTGTGGGTGCAGAAATGGCTCTTTTGTATTGATGTGCTGTACCGTCATGACTTGTGTGGTACTCTCTTGCCAGCCCATACAGCACTCCCATATAGGCAGACATTTCTTCATTTCACCCCAGAGACTTTCTTGTTTCAACCGTGACGAAGTGATTTCCCTCCTCCTTTCAAAAAAGAACGGTTTGAATTATTCTGCATTCCATTTTGCCTTTTTGAATTCATGCATGTGACCTACAGCATAAAATCACCAGAGGCACTGTTGGAGCGGCTGTCAATGGCAGCGGAAGTCTTACCATAACCTGCTTGACTAATGAATCATTGGCTGGTGTTTGAACAGGAGAGGAAATGTATCCAAAAGAGCTCTGGGTAAAGGCTGTAATCTGTATCTGAGCTCACCATTTGGGCTCATTTAAACAACCATTTTAGTTGTACTACTTACTTTCTTATTCTTTGATAGTATGGCTATTTTTTAACAGGGTTAAAGGTTTCCTAACCTTGTTGCATGCCCTTTGGAATATAAAGTCTGCCATGGTATTTTTCAATATATTCACCTTCAAATGGTTTCCAGCTTCCCTTGTTGATTCCCACTTGAGATGTTGCATTGCTAATCTGATGGCGATTTCTATGAAACTCAAATACATCACCACAGGTGTACATTTTAGTGAAGAATTGCCCATTGATGTCTCTTTTTGACAAGGCTACCAAGTTCCTTTATACACCTTGTAACTTGAGTTAGGTGTGGCTGTGTAGCTTTGTATGAGTGTAGTTACTGATTTTTTTGTATATCTATACACCTCTGTGTTCTATTAGCTAAAAAATAATGCAGTTCCTATCCAGAAAAAAACATATCATTAAATAAGTAATGTGACAAACTTGCTTGACCCAGAAGAGCTCCACCATGACCTTTTGTGAAGCTTGATCTCCACTGTTTGTCTATGATGACTATAACGCTGACCGCATCCTCATCATTGTGGATGGATGTCTGGCGGCAGTTCAATTTCAGTTGTCCTGATTGAAAAAGATATGCATTTATTGCATGTAGGCTATGTGCATGTTTGTATGAATTTGAAAGGATCACTGATATTGAAGGAATAACCATCCTCCCCTCAGCAGCATGTCATTCCCTCCCGCACAATCCTTGACAGGTGTATGTTTTCACACGGTGACATGGCCCATGTATATTTTTTTTGACAACAGGTGGCAGTGTAACCTCTATGCCTCCAGAGCTTTGTGTCTTGGGTATTCACCCCCTTGTAACCTGTCTCTGTTTACTTCCACACTTATTTTCCCTGATTCAATGAGCACAAGCAGATTCCGGCCTTTGTCTTTCAAATCTGTTCACCTTTTACATTCCTTTCCAGACCCTGTGTTTTTCTCTGCAAAAATGTACAGTCATGTACAGTCATGAGAAAGCAACCAGTCAATTCTGCACAATACTTTCTCAGTACGTGACCCCTATACAGCTGTCCTGCACTACTTACATACTGTTTCGTAAATCATTTAGTGCTGCATAACACAAGCAATAATACTGAATGTAGCAGTGTGTATCTAATGAATCCTGCTGGGACAGAAGATGAATCCTGTTGTTATGCCAAGCCCGATGCAGACTAATTATTAGCTATGAGGATCACTTCTGCTTTGATTGAAATGTATCTGAATAATATGTGAAGCAACATCTTTGATATGATTTTAGATTATTTCTGTCTGCCAAGGTTGGAGAAGCAAGACTGACAGGATGAGGAGAAGCTTTAATGCACAAAAAGTGGTGGGAAAACTGCCTGCAATTCATCATTTCAGAAGATTAGAACATTCAAATAGGCTTGTAAAAAGTGTTCCCATTATATGCAGTATTGCCAATAATGTCCAGTATTGTCAATAATTACAGACTCGCCAGTGAATGTCCAGTATTACCAATAATAATATAATACTGGAAAGGCCTACAGTCCAGAAAAGCATAACACGAAGACATCCAGATACATTGAGGAAATGAAATGGATGCTAATGGTGAAAGTGTAATGCGGAGTGTGACTCTGGACTGCGAGGACCTGGAGCAGCTGTGCAGGCGAGCAGCAGCGCTGGCGCGGGGCCAGGAGGGCCTCAGGGCGACATCTGACTCAGTGCGGAGGGAAGGCCGGTCCCCGGGCCGTGTCCGCTACACGCTGCGTCCACGGGGCGCTCGCCCCGCGGGCTCCATCGGCCGGCGCCCCGCTGTCTCTCATTAGAATAAACCCTAACGCTGAACGCAGCCCTCCTCCTTCAAGGAGGCTGAATTTGCTGAGAAGACAAATGGAGACGACGCGAAAGGCAAGGACTTTTCGCCACGGGCTGCTCTGCACAACAAGTCAAGTGGCAAACATTACCGAGTTCCTGTTAGATTTTCATCGAGGCCTGACTGTGCCCCCCTCAAATAATGTGTTATACGTGAAGGTGCACATAGAATGTGGAGGCTGTAAGCAGAGGCATTTACTTGCATCATTTGCAGAAGCCAGTGGTAATGAAATGAAATCACTGTTTACTGGTGCTATCCGCTCTCTCACGGGGTTAACGATTGTTTCTCATTGATCTGAGATTAGGGCAGTACAAATGTTCCACTCTGTTCTCTCGCCATGACTCCCGCAGTGCTGACAAACCGCCCTCCTGCATCTGCCTCAGATCTGTCTCTTCTGTCTTTTTCTTAATTTTCCATCTTCCATCTACACTTTTCTCTGCCTTTTCTCCTCCCTCCTTCACTCCCTTCTGTCTCTCTTTCCTGCTTGTCTTTCTTTCGTTCTGTGACTCTGTACCCCCAGGGCTTGGTGGTGTAAGAAAGGGGTCAGCTGGTCTACACGTTGTTAAAAGAAGGATGACATGTTGGCTGAGCCTGACCTATTTGATGGAGCCATTATCAATAATTAAAATCTCAGTAATAAATTGGAGAGGATTTGAGTGGGAGGCGAGAGACTGCGGCCCCTTGGTTGTTAATTAACTGGACCTGCAGTCCAGCGTAGTTCACACAAGCATCAGTGATTGGTCTCCATCCCGTTTGTGGCCGTGTAGAGATATCTGTAATTTGTACTTGTGAGAGTTCACCTCTGCCTACACTTCCTTTGAATGCAGTTTTCTCATGCCAAACTTTCTTCCTAGGCTGCAACATGTTGTGTGCAAGTGTAACTTGCTGTACATGAAGGAGATGGAATAGTTCTCCAATTTATTCCTTTGATTTATATCAACTGCCTTGTTAGTGCCGAGGGAGGAAAAAACAGTATTGGCGGAATGTTGTGCCCATCAAGCACAGCATCTCAGGGGTTAGGGGAGAATTGTGTAGTTTACTTTAAAAATCGGCCCTGATGCTCCCTGTTCTGATTGTCATGTTAAAATGTACCCCCTGGAACGGTTATCTTCTTTTATGAAATATTATTTATTATCTGCTCTGCAGGCCTCGAGAGTTCAGTATGGCAGAAGACTGTGTAATCCCAGGATAGATTAAGTAGCTGAATATCTTCATTACCGCACGCCCGTTTCACATGATTACTTGCCATTACTGCCAAGCACCTCGGGCCAGCCATTTATATGAAAAGATCCTCTTTTAACTGTATATAAAATGAGCAGATATGCTTTGAAAGGTCTTTTGTTATATAGTTTTACTCTAATATGCTAGCAGGCAATGAAAAATACTTAAATTCCATGTTTAATTGTTTTGAAAGTCATCTTACACTGCACTTTATGATGACCTTGCAATAAAATGGGAGACCAGGGCATTTATAATGTCTGACTGTAATGGTATGTTGGTGTCAGAGTAAAAGCTTTTTTTGTCCAGGCCTTGGAAGAATTTAATCAGTTATTACACAAACCAAGTTCATGTTCAATTCTAGAAATCCAAGATGCACTTCTTTTCCCTTGTCTTCTTTATTGCTCACCTAGACTACATTGTCCCTTCCTACTTTTGTCTGGCTGTTAAGAATCGATTTGTTCCAGTTCAGTAGAAAATCAGTGATCTGTGGTATTTTTTTCCACACATTATTTATTATAATGCGGTTTGAAGCTAAAAAGAGGAGATAAAAAGATGTTACAAGTGAAGGAGAGGAGATAAAATTCAAATTGAAATTAGCAAGGGATGGGAGAATGTGGAGTAAGGTGATTTCCAGGGGGAAGGGTTTGCCTGTATTGGTAATGCAGTGTCTTCTGTCTGTGCTCAGAAACAAAGCTTGAGGAATGTGATAAATATGCAGAGACATACAGGAGAGATTATTATTCATCAGATGTGGTACAGATTAACCTGTTTAATATCCCCTCACTTAATAACCCAGCCCTATTGTCAGGGATAGCATCAGCTAAACAAACCATTATTAATGAGCTTGCCATACCTGCTGGAAATGTCTGCATGTCCTCTCACCTCAAAGTACTATGCAAAGTACACACTTTGTAAAACTTCAGCTCATTTGCACTTTTCTTTTGAGGCAAATCAAGACATCTCAGATGGTATCAGCTGTATAAACTACCACCGCCTTGCAATATGATATGTGCCAGATGCATAATACTGTCTTTTAAAACCTTCTGCGTTGTTCACACTGTAGTTTCCAGCATGGTAGCGATGAAATTGTCATGGAAGAGTAAATTCACTGAAAGCTTGATGGATACATGGTTCTATATCAAAAGTATGAGGGCTGTAAATTTGTGAGGGTTTCATCATCTATTAAAGCTATCAGACTGGGAGAATGATTTGAGACAGCGGCTAGAAGTCACATACTATGCCATGTTTAATCAGCTCCTTGCCAGTGGAGATGGGGAGTAAATTAGCAATGACAAAAGTTCTGAAATATATAATTATGCACACAGCAAGATGGTCTCGGCCAGTTCTTTTTACCTAACAGTGCTATTAATGAGGTAGCTTGCTGGACAAACATTACATCCCTGATATGTAGCTTCCTTGGAAGTAAATACATTATGATATAATGATTTTTGTGTAATGTTATTTATCTTGGAAAAGCAAAAAAGCATGACAATTCACTTCACCTACTAACTGTCCTGAAAAGGCCTCTGCTGCCTGAATTCTTGAGTAGGTTTCTTGTTGGGGGTTTCCAGCAGTATGATCCAAAACTGGGTTTCGTTCCATATGTTTTCAGGAGAGAAATCAAAGGGGCACACATACATGCTTTTACGAAAGTGTTAAGCCCTAAGCCACTCTCTCTTGTCCTCATTTTGGTTGGGGAGTTTGTAGAATGAGAACAGGTGCTTCCCACAGACACTGTGCTCTTCATGGATCGATGTCCAGGGTTTGAAATGTCTTTCAATTTCCTCTAGTTGGCCTGACAACCACAGTCTACTCATGCTCCCGCTACTCCAAGATTATTTTTCTTGAAGTAACAGCTTGAGGCCTTTACTGCCTATATTTTTTGTGAGGAACTAGTTGTTTTCAGCCTAAAACTGCTCCAGCGGTGTGCCATACCATAGTGTTATGCTCACTAGAACAATTGTGCTACACTATATAATGACAGCTGTAGTGCCAGAATGCCCACCACACAAGGGGAAGGAGAATACAATGCCCATGTCAGAAGAGACAGACACTTTGTCTTCTATTGCAGCACACGAATGTAACATATATGACCCAATCAGGCACTCGCTGCTCAAAATGGGTCCAGACACAATGATGATTACGTGGCAATGTGAGGCATGACAGGCAGGCAGGGCACTGATGAAAACAGACTGATCATTTCAAATGATACCTGAGTGTGATAGTGTGAGATGGTGCAGCAGCACAAGGCTAGAAAAACAGTTGCCTGGAGTCAGGAAACTTAAAAGGTTTATTTAAAGCACACACAAGACAAGCAAATGAAGCAAAATAATGAGGGAAAAAACAGCCAAAGTAGAAAGACAAGGAGAGGAAAAACCAAAGAAATGAAATTACAGCAGTGAGTTTAGGCAAAGAAATAGAGCATAAATAGCTTATACAAGCCTTGATTGTGGCAGCTGGGAGACTTGTGCAAATGCTCTCGATATGTATCTCTGGCCTTTATTTAAATCTTAATACAAGCAAGTACCTACATTCCACACTTGTCTCTGGTTCATTATAAACTACCCTTCAGTCTTGAAATGGGATCACCATGTAGAACTGTGACATGAGAGATTCAGATCATTATCTTAAATTTATAGTAGATGTTAAATTTTAAAGTACTAATCCATTATGTTGATTGGAAATGAAAAGTTAAATGTCTTTGCTGCTTAATTCCAACCGCCGCCATGTTAAAAAGAGAATTTGGTATGTTGTGATAAACTGTCCCAAGGAAACTAGCATCAGACTTAGACAGGGAGAAGGCAATCTGAGAAAGAGAAGACTATGTTTAATGGTTATACCTCAAATTTCAGGGCAGCACTCAATTCTGATGCTTCAAAATGGCTGTTAAGGTGGTTTAAACCTATAAGGCGTCCACAGGTTTGATGAAAACATAACTATTTATGTTCATAACTATTTTAAACTATTATAATAACTGTACTATCATTAATTTATTTTGATTAAAGAAGGCTAAAGTAAATTAAAAGAGCACAGTTTCAAAACTCATTGTCATTCCGATTTGTATGAAATATGAAATAAAACTAAAAGGAACATCTGTGTTGTTCAAACTGAGGTTAGGTGAGGTGGTGGAAGGACAAAAAGATACGAGTTTTACGCTTTCCTCAACTTGATGAAGAGGGAATGTTTCCCTGTTCTTAGGAGTGGTAGAAGGAAATCAAAGCCGGCCTGTCATGGATGAGGCTGTAACAAGCTGCAGCGTCAGCTGGAAGGAGCGGTAATCACACCCTCACAACACTGACTGACGCATTGCCCTTCAGGCTTCTCCAAACTCATCTGCTGAAGAAGAACTTAACTTTCCAGTGCTAGTTATCTAGAGACAGCTTCCTTAATCATGCATCCTGCCAGCCAGGCTGGAGCGAGAATAGGCTACTCCCACGGTATTCCCTTTCTGAAAGAAAAAGTGTGTGTGTGTGTGTGTGTGTGTGTGTGTGTGTGTATTTGTGCACACACATAGCTGAGAGAGCCCGAGACAGAGCAGCTCGCTGTCCTCCTGGTCACTTATGGTAACTGACACACTTTGAATGTTGTTGTGCTCAGGGTAATGAGACAGATCACTCTGGTCGAGTAGAGTAATTCTTGGCCAAATTGCCACAGAGCTCTTAGAGTGTTGGAGAAAATAATTCTAATTCTGTTTTTGAGATATATTTTACTGGGAGACAGATGTTTGATATTTGTATTTCCTTTTCTAATATGACTTAATTAAAAACTGACCTGTCCAGGGGTAGAATTTGAACTTTAAGTCCCACAATAGTTAGACTCATTGACTTAACTAATTCCCCCCCATTTTCTCCCCAATTTGGAATTGCCAATTCCCCAAATTCTGGAATGTTCAATTTGTCATCATCGATGTTCGGTCCCATTGCACAACCCCCACTGTCAATCCAGGAGAGCGTGGACAAGCACGTGCCCTCCTCATGAGTCGGAGGAAGACATTTCGTATGCAGCTTTGGCACGTGGACCACAGGCGCCCGATCGACCAGCAGCGGTCGCTGTTGCTAATGGGATCAAAGCCCCTGCCGACGTACCCACCCCTATCCCCGGTGGAACGAAGCCAATGTGTTCCGCCTGTGAGCTCCCGGTCACTGTCAGCTAGTGACACGGTCAGGTTTGAACCTGGGCCGTAGCGGTCAGTCTACACTCAGAACGAGTGCTTTTACCGACTGAGCCACTCGGGAGCCCAGACTTAACCAATTTAACCACATTTCAACCATACTGCATTACTTTTTGAAAGGTTCTGTTTACAGCAAACAAACTGTTGCTGAACATGTTGTCAACATTAAGTGTGATGAGGGTATAGTATGGTATCTACTAATGGTTCATCATATTATAGCATTTAAGTTATAGTTTTGATGAGGGAAAATCGTACTCTTATTTGCAGTTTTATGTAAATGCTCAAAAGTAGCTCATAGCTGCCATTTTGTCTGAAGTAGCACATTTTAATTTGAACTTCAGATAGAAGGCAGTTCATGGATCAGAATTGTGAAAATTAGGTGTAAATCAGGCTTGTGAAGACTTGTGAAGTTTTGAGGTGTTTTGGATCGCATCCAATATCATGTGACAAGCACTGCAAAGTCACATGGAATCTACCAGTCACACCACTGTACTGCTTACCACTTTTGAACTTGTGTGGTGAAATCTGAAAACAATGACATGGCTGCCAACAATGCAAACACTTCCATAATATGTGTGAGCATCAAAGAGCATTGGCTCAGCAGTTCATAATTGTGCATTCAGCTAGCCATTTTTGGTGGTGATTTTGTTCCAGTTTGAGAAATTCTAACTTTATCAGACAAAAAACTCTAATACTATGATGTGTGGCTAATTAGTGCTATGCCATTTGATGTTACAGCTTTTGCTTTGCCATTTATGGAGTTCATCCAGAAAAGATTCTTCATTTATCTTTGTATTATTGAAAATACCAGATTGTTGTCCCTACCGTTGAATACTATTGAGCAACAGTATCTGTCAAAGAGCAAGCAAATATCTAATATGGTTACCAAGCTGAACCGATAGTTATGTCCAACATAAAACCTGGACAAAAACACTACTGGGCCTGTGCTCTGGTTCTTGACCCCCTTCCCCTCCCCAAAACCATTTCCAGGTCTAAACATTTTCAGTGGAAAACTGATATTAAATAGAATGCTTGATTTTTGTGTTTCTTGCTGGAACAGTGTAATTGGAGACATTGTGAGGCTTCCCTTGAATGCCACGTTGTACTGACCTGTGCTGGCCTGTGCATTGTACTTTCCCCTTTATGAATACCTCAGGTTGGGAGGAATCTCATTTGCTGCAGTGTCTGGCTGCTTGCTTTTATAATAGGCATCTGATAAGATCATAATATCATGGAGCCCAGTGCCAATCGAGATATGCCCGTCTCTCTCAAAAAACCCCAGAAATGGGAAATGTCTAAATTACACTTGCTAATGAGATGCAATGACAGTGTGTGTGTGTTTTTTTTAATTCTGTATCAGGGTCTGAACACATTTCAATTGATAAGAAATGAAAGACTTTTATTATCAACTTTAAAAGAAATGATGAGTGAAGTCATAATGGATGCTGTGAACTTTATTCTGTAGCCAGGAGGGGTAGTTTGCAGACGGTCTCTCCACAGACAGCGAGCTGCTTCCTTCAGTTTTCATGCAGAGCTCAACGCCTCCTTTTTAAACAGATTGTGCCATTAATACTTCATGTCTGTGAAGCCACCCAGCAACTTCACTCTTGTAAATAAGTACTCAGGCTTGCGTTCAAATTGGTCACATCAAAACCCATAAAGTAAAACAAATTATAAATGTACTGTGCAAAGATGTTTTCCGTGAGCAAGTTCTTTCTAGTTTTATGTCATTGAGAAACAGCTTTAAAATACACGTCAAAAGGGACTGTAAGGTGAACCGAATGTGTAAGACATGAGAGTCTGCTTTCACTGGAGCTGCACTGGACAGTCTGGAACAAACATTTTCATCGTGCTTGTTTGTGGGCCATATCAATTATCAATATGTGTTGCAGTTCAGCTCAAATTTAGAGAATGTCAATGTTAATGTTAATGTCAGCATAACGACAGTGCCCTACATCAGTAGTTTTCTCTGTATTACTCAGACAATGTGAATTCTCCTTTGCCCTCCAATGTTATCCGCAGCAGACCTAATCGTAATTGGATCATCATGTGAATTATGCCATCACCTCTTATTTTAATAGGCAGCCAGCCATCATCATTTTTTTCTAGCAAGAGGAATATATGTTCTCTGATAGTCAGTCCTGCAGTCACCCATGATCAGTGTTTCCCAAAGCTTCTCCCTGTATTTCCTCTCCATGTGCTTGGTGGATTCTTTCATGAATGAAGGCTTCAGATGTTTGTAAAGCAAGCCCACTTTACATTTGTTGTTGGTCCATGTCATAATTTATCTGCTAAGATGGTTTTGTCTTTCTTTTTGGGAGGGGCAGGATCTTTGAAATATTGTGAGGGTAGTCAATGCAATATTAAAGGCTTTGTTTTTAAAACAGCTGATAATTACAGTGGTGTGAGAGGAATTCCACTCTCTGACCAACCAAAAAATCCAAGTTTTGTTAGTTCTCTCACAAGAGCGCTACCATCTGATACCATTAGTTGTAAGATGGCTTCTCTGTCAACATAGTTTGTACATTAACCATTTGATATTGCAGGTTAGCTGTTGTGATTTTCTCCACTTGTTAGACCTTCAACTCAAAAGCAGACAGTTGCCCAAAAGTTGCCCATTGCAGCCATTTTCTCCACTCTCCAGGTGTTCTGCCTCTGATGATGGCGTAACCTGCCACTAGCACAGCTTTTGTCATCAGTTAGGGGCCAATGAGGCAGATTTATGGTGTAATCCAGGGTGCTCTCGGAACCACTGGGAAGGCCGTGAGCTGTTCTGCTCTAAGTGGACACCCGCTCTCTGCACTCCCCTTGCCCTGCTACCCTGTATAGATGTGAACTCCAGTTCCTCACTCCTCTCGTGGACTGCAGTGGATGATATAGCCACCTTCCCTCTGAAACAGGGGAGGAAACAAAGAGTCAGCAGAATTGACTCTCAAGATTGCTGATGTGATTTATGTGCATCCAGTCATGTGACATTATGATTCAGGACTTTCATCTTTTGTGATATTAAAGCCTAATTATGTTGCTGTAATTGTGGGTACTTTGCTTAAAAGCTGAAATATACATGAGTAAGCCCATAAAGAAAAGGTACTTGGCAAAACACCACAGACACAGGTGGATTGTGCTTCTCTCTGTGTCTTTGAAAGCCTTGAACAATATGATATTAGAGCATCTGAAGGGTATGGTTTACTGCAAGTAATCTGAAGAACAAGCAGGATTCTCACAAGGCAGACCATGCCCTGAACAATTTGACCTCTCACACATTTAGTCATATAGTTCACTGCATGGATGATTTCCTCTCTATGTCAGTTTCATTGAATACAAGAAGGCCTCTGACAGTTTGGACAGAGAAACACTTTGCAAACTGCTCTGACGCTCACAGGATGTTAGAGAATATCTAATATGGGTCATTTACAAAGGGTCTATGTGCGGAGTTGAATGCGGTGTCAACATACCAGTGAAGTGTAATATTGAAGTTAGACAAGGATGGTATCTCTCACCATTCATTTTCCTGCTGGAAGTAGACTGGATGTTGAAGCTGACAGGAGAAAAGCAACAGTATCCAGTAAAGCTTGGATCCAAGATTAGGCTTAATTTTGGCACATAACCATTTAAACCAAACTGCTGGCACTCCACGTACATTGTTGGTGCCATAAACAAGCCAGTGCTGTAGAATGTCAGCACGTCCCCAGTCAGCATAAACTACCACAATGAAGCCGTGGAAACAAATGTAATAAAGAAAGCTGGAAAGGCAAGGACATTCCAACATAGAGCATGACATGCTTGTCAAGGTAGGTTACATTTCCCACAAAACAAGGAACATAATTAAATTACAATGTAAAAGCAGTGCTACTTTAGCAATCGAGAACAACAACTCTTCGTAAACTTGTCTGAACTTTGTGAACAAATCCCTCAGTAAAATATAGGGTATCAAATGAAAACCTATGGGATAGATAAAAATAAACACATGCGGTAGGACAGGAGGGAACAGGTGTCACCTATTAAACTGTAGGGCAAATGGAAGAGAGACAAACCTTTGCTTGGACCGAGATGGAGCTGGAAAATAGGACACACTTAGAAAGAGACAAAACAAAAGACTTTTGATGAAGGTGCTTGAATGTCTGTTAGTTGGTGTGGTAATGTCTGTGTATGTAAACACTTATTTCTACTGCTACTTTAGTCTTCTGTGTGGACCTGTTGAGCATTGCTCTGTCATAGCACAGTTGAAGATAGCCTGTGACTTCCAGTCAGCTTTGACTTTTTGTCTTTTTAAATGTGTTGCAATTTCATTTTGGAAGAATCCTCCCATTCATTTTATGAGGGGGTGAAACGAATGCTGGATGTCCTTTAATGAAAAACAAATTAAAGATAAAGAATGTGTTTGCATAGGGTGCTGAAATTGCTTTGAAATTACTCTGGGTTCAAAAGAATGTTTTGATTGGTTTGTGGTGTGGTGGGCTGTGTGTAGAGTGTTCTGGGAAATGTGTGATGAAAGAGTGTGTGTTTGCGCCTTCAAAATTGCAGCAGAATTGGGTTTCATGGACAGCTGAAATTGGCAGCATCTCTCCTGTAATTCTGGGTTACAGATTTGTGAAAATGTGTTACCACTGTCTGTAGCCTGACCCTGTTGAAATTTCCATCTGTGCATTGACAAAATAATAACTCTAATTTAAGAAGGACCTTATTTAAAGTTGGCTAACTAGGCCATAGTGCCTAGTAAATAAAAGAGGAGTGAATTATCCTTTGTATTGGTATGTTACAGTTAAGAAGAAGACATTTCTGCTGCAGGTCAAGACTACTCATAGGCTACTCCATATCTGGTTCGTCTTGAAATAAAGTAGAATATGAAAGGTTTTGAAAAAGTGTGGTTTGCGTTATAATGTCCATCAATATGGTGTTTTCATATGTCATCCAGTAAAGAATTCTGTTCTGGCAGTTTTTTGCAGGTTGTTTATGAGGGAAGCAAATTCGGAAAAAAAAAACAGTGAAAAGACAGAGATAAATTTTCTTCATGTTTGTCAAGGTTGAGGTGCACAGTATGCTCGGTGTGCAATTTCACGTGTATATATTAAATTGGCCGCATCCTGTAATTTAGTGTTATCAGCAAAGGCACAGTCCCTGATGTGATGATATGCTGCCTTTATCTGAAGGAGAAGCAGTGGTGCTTGATTTGAAAATGAAGGGAGATTACTTTGATTACAACGCCTCAATTAACTTGGATACTTTTTTTTCCTTTTTGTAATTCACCATCAGAGAATGTGTACATATTGCCTGTGTACATACTGGAAAGCTATTTGAGCTCTAATGTGCAGAGAAGGAGACACATGGGACTGGGTATTTAAAGCCAACAGCAGATGTGCGAGGCGCTCTTTAATGTGCATGGCTCGTTGGTGAGACTTGACCGAGATATTTACTGTAGGTGTGTTAATGGAGGCATAAATAATCCATTTACCAGGGGTGAGTTCATCAGTCGGTAACTCTTGTCCCCATGTGACTATTAACAACAACTGGAGCAGCTGAAAACGGAAAAGTTTCCAATGGAGGGACTATGGCTGGCAACCCTGCGTTGACCAGTGCTGCCCCCAACGAACGAGTGAAGACATGCCCATGGCTGTTTGACGGGGTTATCTGGCTCTTGTCACAAATGCTCATGCTCATTTCTGTGCCCTCTTCTCATTGGCTGGACATGGAGCGGACGGAAGCAGGGCTTGAAAGGGGTGAGGTGTCAGTGTGTCCCCACGGCTTACGTTGGTTGACAAAGTGGAACCGATGTGATTCCAGTTCATTCTGCCTCTAAAGAATTCCAGCACAATCACTCTGTTTAGCACCATCGCGTGTCTGTCAGGGGGACTGGGCGTTAGGAGCAGGAAGGCACCCTGTTAGCCTTTCAGGTGTCATAGCCATTCTGTAGGCTATATGCCACTCTCAACGGTCCACAATCGGCCTCTCCACGCTGAGCCTTTCCCCTGGAATGATCCTCTTTCTCAATCCAAATTTTAGAATCTAAATTCAGTCTTGGTTTTTCTTCAGTGATCAACATTCCTCTTGTGCACTGATGGATATTTTCTGATGGATATTTTCTGACTCAAAGCCAGATTAGGATTTATCAAAGACATTGTATTAGGAACATCTTGATTCTATAGTATTGCACATAGAACATTTTTCTGTTGCCTTAACAGGCACTTTTTCCCTCTCTTTAATTATGATCTGTTTAGCCAGTGGAACAGCAATATTGAGGTTTTATTTGCAAATCGTGTTAGGGTCAACTTTTTGTTTTATTTTTCCCCTATGGATTTTTTCATTACATTTTACATAGCAAGACAAAACCATACACAAAAGTTATAGCTAAGACCATACTGTACATACACTAAGTTAATGCAAGGCAAGTTCAGTCTGGTTGCATGTAAAAAAATATTTTAACATGATTTTTGTTACTTTTGAACACAAGGCAGTTTTTTTTTTAACAATTTCTGTGATAACCAAGAATTTAAGCTTTTGCATTTTATACTGTCTCTCTTACAATGATCTTGAAGTCTGTGTGAATGTCTGGTGGCAGACTTGGACTCTTTGTTTTGTATGTTTGTTTCCAGCCTGCAGGAAGCTGATGTCAGTACTGTTTATGCCAGTGTGTGCTCCACGTGGGTTGCTTCTTGCAGATATCCTGTTTAAGAATGCGCAGCCATCTCAGAGGGATAGAAGAACACAGCAGTATCTAATAGAGGATTTTATTATCCATCACATTTGGGCATTCAAGGAAAGAAAGGAGCAGTTCTTTACACACATCAGTTATCCTTGGAAATGTAACCTGCCCTGTTTGTTTATTCTTTCTGTTTACACGCTCGCATGCATGTACGCACACACGCATATTCATTGGCAAAGCTCAACAAAATATAATGTCAGTTGGGACTCTGGTCTTTCTTGTGTTATGTTCTATATCAAGTTGTAATGATGATGTATTGTAGAACATTTTTTTTACCATGCATTTTCTCTCTGAGCTAACCTTTCTTCCAGAATCCTTTTGAGAGAAAAAAAAAACAACCATAATTTCTAGATGAACCTGATTTCCATAAGCCAAGTAGAGAATAGCTCTCCTGCTTCTGTACATAGAGACACTTGCCTGATACGTCAAACAGGAACTGCAACTATGATGGGGCTGGTATTTGACACCTGGGTTTTGCTCATCTGCAGCACATCCACAAAGACCTGGGGCCCTTAACCTGGAAGGGCTCTCTGTGTACACACAGGCAGGATCATTGCTTCAATTTACAGTTGCTCATTTGGGAGCTGCTCTCATCCAGGGCAGCTTACAAGGGAATGCACGACGGTGCAGATAATCAAACCACATGAGCAGCAGTTCAAGACAAGCTTAGACACAGCTTAGGTTGTTTACGTCTTGCAGACAAGGACTTTGTTGCATTTTCTGATCAAATAGAAAAGGCAGAAAAAATATGTAACATGATTTTATTGGAATACATCCATTTCTTGGTAACTGAGGAGGTGTACCCGTGCTGGAGATGTGAGTGTGTGTTGGGAGTGGGGCCTGTAAAATACACACTGTGTGTGTGCAGCAGTGCTGTGTGTGTCAGCTATCCCGTGCCAGCTTCCTCTTCCTGAGAGCTCTGTGCATGTTGGCACTGGCATCCCTGTGGAACGCAGCCCAATGAGATTCTCATTTTGTGCCTCTTTTGTGGTTTAATGGGCTTTTGTGTGGCTGTGGATGCACACAGACACGTACACATGCGTATACATGCACCCATGCAGGCTCGTACAGATGTTTGCTCTTTGCAGTGTGAGCATATGGAGGTACAATACAGAAAGCACACGTTCACGGACAACTGCCTAGACACACTTACAAACACACTTACAAAAGCACCCAGTGCCCATACACACCCACACACACACACACACACAAGTCAGACAGCTGCTCTAAATCACTGTTGAATTAGCACAGTTATTACAAGCCAGCTGCTTCTTCCATCTCCACAGTGTTCGCTCACATCTGTGCCACCACACCACACACACACACACACACACACACACACACACACACACACACACACACACACACACACACACACACACACACACACACACACACAAACAGGTACACAGACGTCATTATGTTACTTTATTAGAAAGACGTCATCATTTGTACAGCTAACCAACCCCTGTACAGGAAACAATAGAGTTTAATAAAGAGGCTATAAGCTACCCTGACTGTGTGAGTGAGGGGGAAAGACAGGACTGTTGTTAGCCTGGAGATATGTCTCAGAAATGAATCCCTCAGCTGCAAAGTGCTGATGTGGAAGAATGACAGGTCAATTGTCTTTTACCATGTTATTTACCTCACTTGCATAGTATACCATGACAACACTTTTTTTTCCAGATAGGTTTACCCTGTATGTTTTTGTTTTGCTTGGCTTTCTTTCCTTATCACAGAGTCTGTATTTCACTGATATGTAACAGGAATCTTTGCACTTATCCAGACAAATCCTACAATCACTTCCTTTAAAATCAATTTCTTCTTCTTCGTCAGGACTGGAAATTCAGTGGTTTTGATCTGGATTAAATCTAATTGATTTTTTTCTTTTTTTATAGTCTTTTATCCTTCTACCTCTAACACCCTTTGTTTCTGTTGCTGTGCTGGAGATACTGCTTTTTTTCTATGCCTTTGGGTTCTGAACAGAAAAGGTATTTTATGGCAGTGCTGTTTGGTGTTCAAGTAAAAAAAGTTTTAATGCAGTTTGCAGAGGGAAATATAGTCTATCTTCCTTTTCATGAAAGGTATTGAACTCAACTGTTTTTTTTGTCTTCTCATCCACTCAGAAGTGGATTAGACTATGTTTTGAGGCTATTTCAGACTGTGTAGGCCTATCTCTATTATCTATTTAGCTGATACACCTCTTTATAAAATGTGGAGAGAACTAGAAAATGGTTTTGATATTAAGTTGAAAGAAACTTGAAACTTGAAAGAAATTATCTCCACACTAACTTTCTGACAGTGATTAAAGGAAGAAGTATTCATTTACAAATACGTGCCAGATTATCCTTGCTATTCGTGATGTGTGTTGGCAGTGATTTGGTGAGCACATTTAACAGCTGACTAGTGTCCTCTTGTTCTCTCTCTCACCCTCTCATGTCAACACCCTGCTGATGCATTTGCAGGGTGAATTAACGTTCAGCAACATTCACAACATGGCGACCAACAGATCTTGCGATTCTTGCAAATGAAATGAGCGCCTGCCCACATCATGACCGTGTTGATATTTGTTAGTGTAGACATGTGCATCATACTGTGACGTTGAACCATTACATCATCAATGAGGGCATACCTGCATTGCTCATTTTGTTGTGTCACAGGGACAGCTGTAAGTTTAACTCTGTGGCTCTCCTTCTGGCTGTTTTTCCCAGCGCTCCCCGCCCTGCGGAACTGCGACGGACCGCCTCCTGTCCCTCAGCCCAAGTCCGTGGGTGACGTGGAGGAGCTGGCCTCCAGCTATGAGCGCAAGCTGATTGAGGTGGGTACTTTGCCACCCCGTGGGTGCTGCAGCTATAAAAGCTGTCCTTCGAAAATATCGCATCGCATACTGTGGATGAGGCATGAGGAACTATTTCGGCTCAGAGGTAATCAAACGCAGGGCAGTGGAGCGGTTCCAATCATGTGTGTTGATCTGCATGATGACTCAATCCTCATAGATCCGTATGAGAAGGCGAATGGGAGCTCACAGATCTTTGGCACGGGTGCACAGTGTTGGTGTTGTCATTAAGTCTGGGACTTAGGAAAGCACCACAGCAATGAAATCAAAATAACGTGGATTACCATAGCGCTCCACATTTTTTTTTTTTACATATTTTCCTGTCTTTAATAAGAAAAATATTCTGTTTATCCTGGAGAAAAGCGTCCTTTTACTCATTTATATGTTATGCATTTGTTGATTGCGTTTACTTATTCATGTATTCATTTGCTTAGCTGTCAGTCTCAATTGGGTACTTCACATGCAGGGAGAGGAAAGGCTGCCTATTTTCTAAATCTCCGTTTAGGAACAGGAAAGCTTTGTTTTTCCTTGGCAGACTCATTACTTTCAATCTTATGAGCTGCCATTATGTGATTCTGTCCCTCTGCTAATGGAAATGTTAGCTGTAAAGCAGCGTGATGCTTGCAATGTTCTAGTAAGACTGAGTAAGAGAATGCTTGAGTCCTGCTGAACTTTCTGCTGCTGAATCTATGCCTCAGTGGCTTAGGCTGATAGGTTCAACAGAAATCAGGTACTCTATCCTTGACAACTGCTGTGCAGACAGAGAAGAAAGAAGAAATGGATCATCAGCCTCAAAAAACATAAGGAAATAGTAGCAAAATTTCCCTAAATAAATGTTTTGTCCTTCGATATACATGGTGTATAGTTCTAATTCCCTGAAAGAAAATTCTTCGCAAGCTGAATTTTAGCCCAACAAATAACGCCCCCCCTCCATCTCAGATGTGTTGCGAAGGTCACATGTGAGAAGGCGCCCCTAGATCAGACAGTGGAACGGCTCAACTTTTGTTTGTCAGTTCCGCAGTTCAGACAGTGGAGGGAATGTATCCAGTATAAATAGCGGGGAGTAATTGATCCCCTCCAGGATCAGCTGTTGTTTTTCCCCATGAGATGACAGCGCCGTCAGCCATCTCGGATGAGGCTTAGAGGATCGCTTCACCCTTCAGCACACCCTGGCCGCCGTGCAGGCCCTGATGCCTCCCGTTAATGACGCACGTGATTGGTTCAGAAAATTCCTGTCATCTCAAGCTGCATTGTGTTCCATCTGTGAATCTAATATTGGACTCAGGGTCTTACACGCTGCTGCAACTTTGAAGTAGATGATTGCTCTCCCCCCCTATTTAGATTGTCGCCTTATAAACGTGGCAGTGGAGCTTCTGTGATATATGCCTTCTAGCCGGAGGCTTGGGTGTAGGATGCTGCAGAGATAGGATGGGAGAGACAGGATGTGCAACGCGTTCTCAATCCATAGATGAAATGGTAGCATCAAGATCAGGAGGCCACGTAGATTTCACCTATAGTTCATAGTTTCACCTGGGTACAGACCTGGACATACTGCAGAGATGTGTTTAGTCTGTCTTTTACCCTTTCACTCACTATTAAAATTATCTCCCCTGCGTGATGCTGAGACCTGATCCCAGGGGAAATTTTCATGGTCCTGAAAGCTGTGAACGAAAGGGAAATGTGATGGAGTGTTATCAAGGGAACGCAGATGCTCATATTCCATGCATGCATAGATGACCACCAGGGCCTTCTCCGCTCAGATGTGCTCCTGTGAGCCAGGACAACTAGCTAGCCTAAACAGATGTAGTTTCTAGGCGAGATGTCCAGGCAAGAGGTGAGAAATATGCTGTAAGCTAGCTAGCTAGCTTTGTCATCTAAATTGACAGATGTTTTTAATTGAATTTACATCTTAAAATTAAGAAGTTTGTGTTATTGTAGCTTTACAATATGGTTGTTTGCTATCAGGATAAAATTCTGCCTGTAAAAATGTTTTTTTGTGGTTAGCAAAAAAAAAAAAAAATTACCAGACAAACCCTAGCATGCAGGTGCAAATAATAGTTTATCCATAGTGTCATTGTGCTTTTCATTGCAAATCACATCATATGAAATCTAGTATGATGTATGATCTAAAACTTCTGCCTTATAGGATAACCGCTGGATAAAATGCAAACATCGTTTGAAAATGAAACTGCAGGGAGAATATGTATAGATTGCTGCTTGGATAAAGGGAGCAGCCTTTTGGCTGTTGTATATTTTGAGGAAGACAGGAAGCTATTGGAATACAGCATGCCTAAAAGGAGGAGCTGTCTGAGCAGTGAACGCGTATGAGTCACATGCCGTGCCGACCTCTCCTAGTCCCGGGAGCCCGGTGTCATGTGGGACACGGAGACTGGATACCCCTGGTGTCAGTCAGTGTGGGAGAGGGTGTTCGGAGCTGCCTGTGTGCCGAGGGGATGCCTGGAGAAAGCGGGGGAGCACGCATGGAGAACTGACAGAATAGTGATGTGGGCCAAAGTGCCTTGTGGGAACTAGGCACATGGAGTATATTCCCTTTGATCTCAGGGGCTCATTAACATTGAAACATATGAAAAACCAAACAATTAATATTCTTTTCGGCCCCTGGGGTGAGAGGGAAGGTCGATGCGTGCTCCCTCCGGTGTGTGGGCTGGATCCTTTTTCACACGTCCAGCAGCCCGCATGCACGCGTGATAGCTCCCCTCTCTCCCATAGCCTGCGAGCCTCGGTCCATGAAAGGCTTCCCTCATTATACGGCCCATCTCTGATCTGCATCAAGGGGAACACAAAGGTGGGTCGAGGAGCATGGGAAGTAAGTCCAGTGACAGTGAGGCGAGCCATTTCTAAAATAAAAAAGAAAGAATAAAGTCGTAGCTTAGATCTGAGGGGGTGGGTGATGGGGGGGTTATGTAGCCTTCAGCAGAAACCCTGATCTCGATACTTGAATAATATTTGTTTATTCTAACATTCCATTGATCATTACCTTGTCTGAATAAATAGTGGTAGGGGGCCTCTGGGGTTGTTCACATTGGCAGCGTCTTCCTGATAGGGTTATGTATACAGAAATATTGGTGAGTTCTGGGCATAATTAAATGACTATGAGGCTGTGCAGCGGTAATGCTCTCCTTATGGAATGAGCATATCTGTGAAACAGATTTATTCATAATGTAAATATGTCTGCAGGAACATGTTAAGTACACAGTATCTTGGCACATGCAGGGATCGTGAGACTCCCATATGGTATGCCATGACTAAATGCATATGCCTTGGTTTGATTTCATGGCTCTTATCCTGTTTTAAGAAATTTGTTCCCTGGCCTTTTCTCCCTGGCATAATCAGCCTTATTTAAAAAGCAATGCTGTGTTGTGTACTTACACCAGTTGCTGTAAAGAGTGTGACATTCCCCACAAAGGCACCTAGCCTGATTAAAAAGCTATGCAAATCTGCTCTAATGTTTTTTTTCCCCCAGACAGTCCAAGGCATTGCCTATAGGTCCAGATCTCCTTTTCAGTCCCATGGATTTTGCTTGCTCTTTCAATTCAAAGGTCCACCGATTCATCCTACAACTTTATGTGCAGCTCCTTCAGGAAAGATATTCGGTATTAGGAATACAGAATACCAAATGCCCATTGATCAGCTGTATGTTTGTTAAAGGATTGGTCTGGTCAGTGTCTGCCATTTTGTATGTATGAAATTTTACCTTACTGAATTAGAACCATACTTGCAAAATATGTTTAGCCCAGACCAGAATCCTCTCCTGACTGTCAGTGATCCGCTGTAAGTGGATGTAGTAAAATTATATGTTTGGGGAACAACCTAGACAATTTTTGGACCATAGAATTCATCATTAACACATTCTACTCTTCAATGTGTTAAAGTATTTTTAAATATGCTCCTCAAAATTCAGACATTGAAAATGAGGAGTAGGCTGTGTTCTGCAGGGGTAAACTTAGTGGGGGAACTATGGGTGAGTGGATACCATGTCATACAATAAAATGCACATGTGCAGCAAGTGATAAAATTTTGTGGAGGTGAAGGGTCTCCTGCTCTGCCCTCCTGCAGAAGTCCTGACAGCCACCTCCAGTTCCCTGGTGAGATCTGCTTTCCCACAGACCCCCTGTTCTGTCATGAGGCCTGATGAGGGCTCTTGTTACTGGCAGCCAAACGCCATCATTAGCCAGGCTTCTCAACAGATGAAAATACAAGCCCACTGCTGCGTATGGAGTAGGCTTCACTTGAATAAGCAAGAAGGGCTGTAATTAATATCATACAGAGCTAGAAAATGATTTGCTTTGTTAGCTTGTTTATACAATCCAGTGTCCCCCCCTCTCTGTGTGTGACTCCCCCTCAGCTTGCTGCCCAGGGCCATAAACATTAGAACATTATGGGAACTTTTTTCAGGTTAAAACGTTTTGCTGGACTCCACAACCAGCAGTGGATATTCTTTGCTTATTTTAGTGTTTCTGCATCATGTTTTCATTCATTATTCTTATTTGTATTTGGTATGCCTGCTTTATTCTCCTTCAGTGTTCCTGTGACACACTTGAGGAGGAGTTATTTTTCAGGGCACATTTCAGGCTGAGTGATTGCTGGATGCTTTTGGCTGCTGTGAGAACTGTGTTTGTTTAGTTACCCTGTTTCTTCTCTTGCACAACTCTCTCTCTCTCACTCACACACACTCACACTCACACACACTCACACTCACACACACACACATACACACACATACACATACACACACAGACACATACATGCATAAACACACGCTTGCATGATCTCGGCTGAGGCTTTGTGTCACTAAGTCTTCCCCTGCAGCAGAAGTTTAAAAATCCAGTGTAAAAAAGCAGCAGTGGCAAATTGAGAAGCTGCTGAAAGCAAGTTGTGATAATTACTAGTTGGCAAAGAACACTGGAGGTCTGACTAATTAGACCCCTGATTCATTTTTTATATATTCCTACTGTAGCGGTGATTATGTGTAGCGTGTGCATGTTCACCAGCACGGTGTTTTTCTCTATGAAATTAAAACTGGGGCCTTATACTTCATCTTGACAGCTATTTCCTTGTTTTGATACAATGGCCATCTGTTCTGTCACTGCAGCTGTTTATTCTTCTGACTTTTATTAGGTGATAGTTGCAGAGCATAATGTTTGTTGTTTTAAATATCATTGCAATTAGCAATAATACAAACTGCTTTGAAACGGCCGTTGAAATCTCCGTCTGTGCTAACTGAAGTTCAGATGTTAGTAAGGATTGTGAATTGCGAAACACTCGTTATGCATCGATTTTTCGGTTTTGTTCATGATGACGTAAAAACCAAGCGATACATACTTTAATCCTGCCTTTGCAAAAAGAGGAAGTGGCATGCTCTGATAAACTTCTAAAAGAAGGAGCTCACTGAATTCCTTCGCTTTATTTACGATGATGTGAACAAACTCGTATGTATTCTGTATCACTAACTGAATTAATTGCTCTGACAGTTGACAGCGTAGTTTCTAACTGAGTAATTGCTGCATGTGAGGTCTTCCTATTCTCCTGTATCTGTATTCAGCATGATGTGCTAGTGAATGCCTGGAAAAGTAAATGCATTTGCATTTGGTCTGTGAACTCATTTTGCAATAAATATGCATTTATCAACTTATCAAAGGAGGCATTGGTGTGTGCATTGGTGTGTTCTTAACTTTGGTGGGGGAGTGCTCAAGCATATTGACAGTGTTAGTTGCATTAATAACAAATGCATTGTTAGTAGTAACATGCTAATCATCATTGTTATTTGCATTGGTGTTATTAGTATGTTGGACTGTGGTTGTGTATCGGAAGTAAAGTTCTGCCATGCGGGACTGCTAGTGGTAGTAGTTAGCTAATTATGTGATGATGAAAGCTGGCCGGTTACTCCCAGCAGAAATCCAATTAAAAAGACAGGGCCCACGCCTCGCCTTGCACAGCTCTCTCTGAGAGCGGACAGTCCAGTTATGCCGGTGATTTAGATGGTAATCCTCCTTGTTCCTCTCCTTCATCCCTCCGGCCTCCCCACCGACTCGGAGCTGTAGGTAAACTGCTGTCAGGACGCGAATCCCAGGCACACAGATCTCGCCGCTTCCTCCCCTCTCCAGTTCCACCCTGTTCCTCTGGCGCTTCAGAGTTAGCGTCACCTGCCTTCTCTGGTTTCACTTCAAGCCCGTTTTCCATCCAATAACCTGCATTTTACTACAGGTCACACTTGCTTACTGTTTTTTGCTTGGAATGTTGTTTTCCTACTCCAAGCGCTTACTTCAGCAGAAGAACTGGGAACGTCAGACAGGGAGAAAGGGAGAAACTGTTAGCATCACCAGTATGAGAGTACCATAGAACAAGGCAATGCTACTTTTCCAGTATGCCACAGAGAGAATGTTAGGTTTTAATCAGCAGTTCTATGCTTTTTTTTTTGGACGCAGCCCACCTAACGTAAAAAACAGAACGTGCCATTAGCCCTTAGCTTCAGATTAAGTCGAGCTTGGCTTTGATAGTTTCTGTTTCTTTACACTGTTTGTGTGTGTGTGTGTGTGTGTGTGTGTGTGTGTGTGAATCATTGCTCAAGCATCGTAGAGGGTTGTGTCTTACTTTGTGGTTTCATGTAATAATAAAACATTTAGATGGACTGAAATATTCATTGGTGCACCCAGGGAGATGGACCTTTTGATATTATCAAAGGAGCCTCAGTAAACAAACAGCTGGCAGAAAAACTGAGCTTCCTCTGTTTGGGCAGCTGGCTTGAGGTACTTTATTTTGAAAAAAACCCAAAAATATAGACGCATGCACACATGTATGCACGTACACACCTTTCCTTTCAGCCTTGTTCTCCTGTTATCTGAGCTTCCCCTGAGATAAAAACACACTCTCACAATACCAGCCCATCACACTCGAAAAGGAGCCCAGTAGTGGAAATTGCTGCAAATGGCACCTGAAGTGAAATGGCTGGAAAACCTGTTCTTTTCACCTCAGACACTTTGACTGCAGAAATGCTGTAGGCAGATGCTTTTATCATCATTATCATAACTGCCTTCACTGTCTCCAGAATGTTTAATTATGGCAAATCTGCTAAAGAAGAAGATAGATACATTTATTCATGCTAGTCACTCACCTCTGTCCCGTGTTGTTCTCTTTAATGTGATGGCACTCAGGCAGAAATACAAATGTATGCTAATCTGCTTTATTTTTAAACGATTGCGTATGTTGAGAAACTGTCATTTTTCCCCTTTTGATGCACAGATTCAAGATTAAAAGGAAGAAGCAGCCGGAAGGATGGAATTGATGGTGCAAACTCGCTCTGTTGAGCAGAGGGATACAAAAGGAGTAGAGCAAATGCTGAAGTGGTCATTTTCTGAAAGTGAGCTGAAATAATAGAGGCTTAATATTCCTCTGAATGGAAGCTGAGCTCCTTTCGTATCTAGGGGAAGTGGAAATGGCAGCACGTGGCCTCCGAGTTGCTGAAAATACCCTGCATGTGCTGGAATAAATCGGAGAGGCAACGGAATAACAAACTGATTAGCTCTTGTGCCGAGAATTAATTACGTTCTGTCACGCTTAAAATTAATTCACATTTTTGCAATATCCTATTTGAAAGTTAGACAGCAAATAAATAAACGAGATGAATGAATGCTCAGAGCACCGCTCCTCTAATATGTTTGTGTTCCAAAGGTATTTTTCCTTTGTTGTGCTAAGGAAAGTCCGCTCACGGCTGTGGTGGTACAGGCAGTCTCAATGGGAGTTTGGGTGGTGCCTACACCTGCAACGGTCCCAGGCAGTTTTTGGAAATGTTCACTGGAAGATTCCAGTAGGCCTGGCACATGGCTTCTAGGCCGCTCTGAATGATTCAGGTCCTTAAAATTTAACTGGTTACAACACATGTAAGGATTACTGTGATTTTATGCAGCAGATCTTGGCTCTTGTTCTGTACTTTGGGGAATGCATTGGTCATTTGTGTAGCGCATACAATGTGAAAGCTCTTGTTGCCTAGACTATGCCTAACAGGAACCTTCTTCAGAATTTCATGATTATATACAGTGCTGCTTTTCCCTGTTACTTTTTATATTACAATCTGCTGGATTTTGCATAGAAAATGCTATCTTTGTTTAAGGCATGAGCGTTCTCCATGAAGATTAAAGCACGCTACCGAAAATGGAACAATGCAGATTACAGGAAGCCTCAGCCCAGCAGTGGGAACACAGTGACAGTTTTTGAAATAATACATCTGCAACTGGGGCTGATTGGGGTTCAGACCCTGGGATTGAGGTTGAGGGGCTTTCTGTGTTGTTAAAGCTCAGCAGGGCCTCCTAAGAACGAGAGCAACTGTATACCTGCTTCAGTGGCCAGCAGGGAAAAGCTACAAGCTCGTATTAGTCGGAAGGCCCCCTGTCGTTTCCAGTTAGCAGTTATGGAAGACATCAATGATATCAAACTGTTACCCAAGCATGCTTTAGGGGTGCACATGGTGAGATGAATTTCAAAGCAGAATGAGTGGTGTTTTGATGGCACCTTCAAAGCTTTTCATTAATTCAACATTTCAGGGCTGGATTTTCATTTTTGCCATTGATTTATTCTTGAATGCACTTTTCATTGTAAAATTACTTTTTATGATGCATAAGAACAGGCTAGTAGGGATAAACTAAATAGTTATCACGTACAGTGCGTCTGATATTGATCTATAATCTGTGATGAATTTTCTCACATTTGGTTAGCAGGGGGTAGATGAATGCCTGGATGAATGAATGCTTTTTAAACATGCTCAAAAGCAATAATCATATTTTGAGCAGGCTAAACTCAATTGCTTTCACACTTCATAAGACAACTTGATTGAGAATTTTTCATGAACTCCAGAGTGTAGTATAAAATGTGTAATTCCTTTAGTGCATATATGCTGGCATGAGCTCCTCAGTTCTCTCATGAAGAATTTCCAATATTCACAGTGGAATTTGCATTGACATTAAGATGATGAAAACAGCCACTGTGTGATCGGAGGACAATATGAATTAACCGACAGAATTCTCTGCTTAAGCTTTTGGTCTAGATTGGGGAGCGCATGTTATGACTGAGTTGCACATAGTACAGAACAATGCAAGTACATTTCAGTGAGGCTATACCCTTTGTTTAATTGGACATCTTCTGTTGCTAGTGACCTCGTGTGAGAATTTCTGCGAAATACATGAATGAGTAAATAATGCACAAGCTTCATGTCCTTACTGACAAGTTTTCCATTTGTAATGTATATCCTAGGAAGATTCCAGATTTGTTAGCATGTATCCTAATTAACCCCTCTCATCCCCAAGATATCATTGAAATATAGAAACATGTTTATTTAATGAGAGAGTAGATGTAAAAATGAGTCCAATAGGTCAAATGCATTATTGATAAATTCATGAATTAATGTGGTTTCCTTTTTCTGTTACGACCCTGCAAATGTCTTCTGCAGCTGTGATTGCCTACCTGATATTGTAGATCAATGTGGTATTCTGTACAGATATGCCTTCTGTCCCCTGCGGGGATATATGTTTTTAAATTTCTAGCTCGTTAGTTTCACTTCTGGGAGTGAAAGCAGTCAGATGAGTACCCTGTGTTCTTTCTGTGCGTGCAGTTAAAAATCAGGCCAGGGAAGAGGCTGTGGATGAGCTACAATACTGAAACTGTGGGAAGATTTTCACAGGCAAGATATTCAAGTACTGGAAGGAGCAACATTTCAAAAACTACTTTTGTCATAGTGCCCCTTTAAGTCCAAAGATATGAATGAAAAAATCACTGAAATTATCACAACACTGAAAGTATCATCTTATTGTACAAATTAATGTAAATGACTGTTCATAATTCTTCATTCATTCAGCTACGAAATGGGCCTCTTCCTCGCTGTGTAAGCTTATTCTGGTGATCCGGGATTTCTGTCTGTCTGCGGCAGTTAGTCGATACCTTTGTTGCCGTGGCAAATTGTTAACGTGTTCTTCAAGCATAAGTAATCTTTCTGGGTAACGTTCATAGATTTACTAAGATTTTTTTTAAAAAAGGGAACATCCATTTCTTGATGTTTATTATTGTTGCTTAAGATATGTAAAACCAAAGGGTACCTCAATACACCGTGGTCTTTAAAATTTCCTTGTTAGAGAACTTTGTCACTTAATTTTTTACAGCTTTGGCATCTCTCAAATCTGATATAACTAATTAGTACTTAAATCTGACGTACTTCATCTCAGTTGGGTGACCCCATGAGTAAAGTGGGAACAGGAGCACATGAACAGCCTTACTGAGAAAACTGGTACTGAAAAGTCTGAACAGCCCTGGTCTTTGTAGAATGTCTTAATTATTTATACATGCACACACACACACACACACACACACACACACACACACACACACACATATATATATGTATATTTCAGAAATCAGCCTTTGTGAAAACTTCTGAAAGAGACTTCAGTTGCAACAAACATGTCAAAGCTAAAACAATTCAACTGTCATGCGAAATGTCAACTCTGTAAATTTGCTCTGACTTTTTATTTTCATTAACAAATGAATGCTTGCAGCAGCTGTCAAACTTGCTGTTTCCTTTATTAACTGTGACCTGTCTGAATCTTTTTGATGGACTCCCTGTCTCCCAGGCTTGACGACAACTGACAGCCAGGTTGGCAGGACTCGAACCCCAGTTCTGTTGATCACTTCTTGCTATGCAGTTACTCATTCCTGAACCTCTAACATGAAATGTTGATTGCCCAAGATTGTAACTTTGTACATCACTGTCATTCAATAAATGATGTGCTCTGGTAAAACATAAATCAGCTGTACAGTACTGGATGTATACAACAATATGAAATGTTGCATAGATCTAAGTATAGTATGTAAACATGTATATGTTTTATGAGGCCTATATACAGTTTTTCCATGTTTTGCTGAGACTGTTGATAATCTTTACATTGGAATACTATCCGTCACTCCAGTCTTGGTCAGTGGGGAGAAGACTAGTGTTCAGTACCAATAAAAGCTACTAACACAGTGGTTTATGGCTTCATCAAGGTGAACTGGATACCGTGAGGCGCATGATTGTGCCCTGTTTGTCCATGTGAATCTAATGACTTGTAGCCCAAAAGGGGCCTTGTGCTGGCATGTCGAAACTGGAAACTGGGGGACGGCTGTGCCCAGAGACCCACACTTTTTGCGCTGTCTTTTCCCCTGGCAGGTTGCCGAGATGCATGGTGAGCTGATCGAGTTTAACGAGCGGCTGTACCGCTCCCTGATGGCCAAGGACCACCTGATCAGCCAGATGAGGCAGGAGCTGATCGACCTGCGGGGCCCGGTGAGTGACCCTCCCCCGCCTCCTCCGGCGAGACACGAGCTCCCTCCCTCGCACACCCTCCACTCCTGCCTCTCCAGACCCCCCTATCTCTCGTCTGCAGGCTTTCCCTGCTCAGACTCCGATGTCCCTCTCCCATTGTAAAGTCATTCGCTGCTCAATAAGTATCAGTTTGTGCCAGGGCCCCAGTGCTGCTAATTCATTCGAATCGTCTATTTGGTGCTTGACGAGACATTGCCCTTTTTCTCACCTGCCTGTTTTTCCATCAGTCAGGCCTTGTTTGGGCACTGCAGGGAAGACTGCCCACTCTGCAGTAAATGAATTAGATTGATGCGTAGCCTGAGGTGAGAAATTGGAACTCTTATCCCTGTCTCCCTTCTATCTGTCAGATTCCCCCCCGCCCTGTACTGAGCAGCGGCTGATATTTGCTTTTGCATGTGGCCCTTCCATGTATTCTGCTCCAGCAGCTCCAGCCAGAGGGCCCGGCAGAAGCGATGGAAATACAGCTTTCAAATATAGGTGCTAATCCCCACCGCTATTATCAAAAGGCCACGTCCAAATCCTTTTGGTATTTTAACAGCAGAAAAGTACATGGTGCAAAGTGGTTGTGGGCTGGGGTTACCTCTTTAATGAGGAGAGGGTGTGACAAAGGTGTGTCTGTGCACTGGGCAATCAGGACATCTGGCACACTTTAAAGCTTTTGCCCCAGCCCCAAGTTTAATTAAACACTAGCTCAAAACATGCCGCAAGGACCCATGCAACCAGGAACTTTATGACATTAAGATGAACTTAACTAAACTATTAATAGGGTGAATTTATTGTTATTCCTTTAAAATTTTTCATTTTTAAAAGATTTTCACTGATTGATGGCACATTCGTATGAGTGCTTAATTTATTATACTTTTACTCATGTTCATTTTACTTATATGAAAGCTTTCCTCAATAATTCACTCAGTAATGTACCCTACTGCCCTCCTGGTTCGAAGCTCGGTTTGCCTGTATTATGAATTAAAGTGACAGGAGTGCTGTGTGTGTTCTGGAGTAAAAAGGTTATATTTTATAACAAAATCTAACCTCATTTACTGTTGACAGCACAATATTATTGCAGACAAAAGGGCATCTGTAAAATTTATGAAGATGGCTTTGAAACCTTACACTTACAGCAGTACAGAGTGATGAGTGCGTGACAGGTTCTGAAGATAGTACAGAGCCCTTACAAGTCTGGAAATTCTTGCTTAGTTTGCTCTTGCCCAGTGAGTGTTAAAAGAAATGTAGGTGACAATGTGCTGAAATTGTGCTGAAATTACAAGTGCTGGCCATGAGGCATGTTAGGAACAACAAATTATGCCATAGAGCCAAGATCTACTAGCAGAGATCGTCATATCTGAACACGAGAGAGCCTGAATGCAGGAACAAGCTCCATCTTCCGTGACAAGTGGTTGCGGACATTTGTTGCATACCCACAGCAGATCTTTAAAGGCATTTGACGTGTCCCTTTCATTAGTTGTTGCTGTGAGGGTGACAGCTTTCCTTGTGCACTTCACAGCTGCTTCATTTCAGCACACCATGGGGTCACTTACACCCATGCCCCAGGTGACTGTCAGCTGTGCCTGGCACCATGTCATGTGAGACATCAATCCCAAAACAGCGTTCTGAATTTTCTCATAATTTTTTCACTCCGTACTGCAGCTTGTGTAACGTAGATACTTTGTTCATCTGAATTACCTATCATAGGTAACAATTATTTAGATGGATATGCAAAGTGTGACTTGGTTTGCAATGTACATTACACAACATTATTCGGCATTTAGTAGACACTCTTATCCATAGGCGTCATTTACGCTGGGGACGCTAGGGACATTTTGTTGTGGCCCATTTTGTCCCCACCACTTTTTGAAAGCCTTTAGTTAGTTGAACCCGTCGTTGTCCCCAGCACTTTTCAAAACAAACTGATGCCCATGCTCTTATCCAGAGTGACTTATGTAGGTTACAATTTTTACATGTTATCCATTTATATAGCTGGATATTTACTGAGGCAATTCTGGGTTAAGTACTTTACCCAAGGGTACAGCAGCAATGCCCCAGTGGGAAATTGAACCAGCAACTTACTGCTCCTTACCACTATGCTACATTTAAAGTTCAGATAATACAATAATAATTTGAATTAAAAGTACCTTCACATGGTGTAGTTACTGGATCATTTAAATACTATCATGCTAAGCATTCGCGCCAATCCTCACCCCACATCTAATGGTCACACCACTGTCACACCCACTCCCCTATGAAGAAAAGTGAGGTGAAAATAGCAGTTTTGACTCAGCTGTCAATTTTCCTGCTCAGTGCACAAGTAACTTGTGTGTTGCATCCTGTACAACTGTGCTGGCTTTTAGCATCCTCTTTAACAGGGCCCAGCTCTGTGAGTGGCTTTGTTAAATTGGGTCCGCTCTGCTAGACCTTTACTTGAGGTCCATCAGCAGGAGAGGAGACCTTGGTGTTATTTGGCTTGTGTGGAGAGGGGACTGGCACATGTGAAGCAGGACTTCGGGGGGGCCCTGATACACTCTGTTTACACCCCTGTTAGACAGAGTGTGCTGAAACAGGCACGTTCTCATGCTAGGCCAAGGATGACAGCAGAGAGGAGCGCACAGCAGGGGCTCTAATGGATATAATGTGCAAAAAAATAAAATGAAGGTGATATCTTATGAGAACTGTTGAGAAAATGAATCTGTCACCACTCTGTGCTTTTTTTAATCAAAGAGGGATTAACTACAAGAGGTTCTATTGATAAGTCATAGATTTGAGCAAATAATTGGATTTTAGAGGCTGATTGACTAGGGGATGTAATTGAAGCAGAGCATGGAAATGTCGCTTAGGATTGCTCCTCTGTTCATCTCATTGTTTACCTTGTCTGTTCCCTTAAGTCTCCAAAAAAGGCTTTCATTCTGTCATTCTATCAAAAAATCGCAAAAATGTATTCCTGGATGCGGCTTGAATTGGCTAGAGGATTCTTGCAAATGCCTCAAACCATTCCCCCTGGTTAGTATAATATGCACTTGATATATGTTTGAAAATATAGAATTCATTTGGTCCGAGATCCCTATGGCAATGTCTTGCACACTGCTTTGTGGCTCCATTTCACAGTCCCCAAGTCCTTGCTATCATTGTATATCACTGCCATTGCCTTGTCTGTAGTTACAGTAATGAGCTCCCAATGCCTTTATTGCCTTATGTGATGTAAAGGCTCCCCAGGGGCATATTTACAGGAGTTTATGTATTGATAATCATTGCTTAGATAAGGGAATCTGCTGGAATGTAATTTATTTGTAAAGAGATGCAGGTCTAATAACTCTCTGGGTTCAACTTCATTCAGGTATCCAAAAAAACCTTGATGTAGGACTTTAAGCCTGTCTTTGGCAGTGACTCCTCATGTATATATGCATTTAGTTCCACATTACTTTCATGCAGCATTGCACACAGTATAAAATGGGTTTAAAATACTTTCTTTAATGCACACATGAGAGCAGTAAAAAAAGATGGTAATCAAAGCAAAAAGGTGTCATGTGGGTGTGGTGCCTGATCCCTCTCTCCATGCTCTGATTTGGGAGTTGCTCATAGCACATTTATGAGCACAGGTGGAGGAGTGCCTGGTGCCTGTGAGAATGTCAGCATGGGGCACAGACACCCTGTCCCACTCCGCATGCAGCCTCTCTCATTAGTCAGGAGAGGAGAGCCTGGTCCGCCTTCAGCAGACTCCAAACTCCATAGTCAGTAATGACAATGACCCTGTTTGGTGGTTTCAGCATGCTATTCTCATTACAGGAAAGTTATACTGTAGGTCACCGCATGCAGCAGACCATTACACAGGATACATGTTTAAAAACATTTTAGTTAACATTTCATTTTGTTAAAAAATGAAAATAAAAGCACATTAGTGCAGTTACGTGTACTGTGCAAACATTCCATGAAATTAGTACTTGAGATAGCAGATAAGTTGGAAGGTTACCTTGACAATAAATTGTAAATAGTCCCATTAGACCTGTTCCAGAGGACTTTCTGGTGTGGATACTGTGCACTCTGTAAGTGACTGATGTTGGAGGACAAGAGCATTCTTTTCTGTGACAGACTGAAAAGTCAGTTACTGTTGATGGTTGGTATGCGCTGATCACTCATCCAGTGGTCAGTATTTAATAGCGCATTCAGACTTGTGGTAGCCTCACGCGTATTTCTCACGGATATTTTTCATGCCCAGAAAGCATTAACACGTCGTGAGTTCTTTCTGTTGTTTCCGAAGGTAAGTACTTTGAGGCTGAGCAGTTTGACGTTTCTCTGTTTTTTGATTTAAGGTTCCAGGCGACTTGAGCCAGACCTCTGATGACCCAAGTTTATCGGATTTTGAAACGTAAGATGCTTCGTTCTGTAACACCTGAGCTGTGGGCTGGCTGGAGATGTTGTCAGGCATTCATCTTAGTGTGAATTCTGTGATAGTGAATGACCACCTGTCTGTCAGCCAGCTGACACATATTACACTGTCCTGGCATGAGTGCAAAGGAGCCATTAGCTCCTAATAGGTCATGATTGATGCATATAAAAACTGAAGTTGAATAGGAACCAGTTTTTCTTTTTTTTTTGCACTAATGCAGAAGTGACCATATTTTGAAAACCTTTACAGGCTGGATGATTACAGTGTTTGCTGCAAATATAGGTTAGGACACCGAAGTGCAGATGTATATACTATAGTCCATTCTGGCTGTATTACAAGGCATCAAGGCATCTAATGTGACCAAATAAGTCCTATCCCACTACAGTTAGTAGATGTTCACTCTGTGGTGTCAGCCTTTAATTTTAGCATAGTCATAATTGATAAACCATTTAAACATACTATCAAATAGGTCAGAGGTCTGAAAGTCAGAGCATCACTGAGTTTTCTATTCATGTATTATGAAGCAAAGTGATAGACCCTTACAGATACAATCCTTCACATTGCATACATTATGTGTCCTTACAAAGCTTATTTTGGTCTGTGATGGGATTATAATGGGTGAAAAACTGACACTCATTACACTCTAGTGTCTCATCGACACTCTAGTTTGTCATGCTCTGTGCATCATGTGTGCCTGCACATCCATTGAGATTCACTTCTTTCTGTATGTTTGTGTCATTGTTTAGGGCTCACCGTGCCCTCATCAATGTGTGGATCCCCTCTGTGTTTCTGCGAGGACGGGCCGCCAATGCCTACCATGTGTACCAGGTAAGAGTCCTCTCATGTTGTCCTTTCTGGATATATTATTGAGGTGCTGCGCTGGATGCCATTCTGTTGGCTTGGGAAATTTAAGGGGAATGGCAACTATAGATACTGTTATATTTACCTCATTTATAAGTCTGCAAGGTACAATTTGTTACATGTTGGTTTTGAACACACATTCACTGACCTATGATAATCTGACATGTGAAATAAAATATTTGCACGTATCCGTTTTCACATAACGTGAAAGACTGTGGGCAATTTTATTGCACACAGTGAATTGGTGATTGGTGGAGTTTTCATTCATTTGGAGAATAGTATGTCAGGTCAATTACGGTTTTATGTTAACACTTTGATGTGACATCAATTACGCAGTCATAAGTGATGTAACACATATTTTCCTTTGGCCTTTTTATAGCGAGACTCCTTTTTGCCTGACATTTTCATCATGTCTGTTCCTGATGTTAACTCTTATCGGCATCTGCTTGTGTAATAGCATCCTATAAAACCAGCTCCATTGTTAGTGGAGGCCATGATTCATGACATTTGCCTTCCTGCCATTGTTTTAAGTTTAAAGGTCATGCTTGGATTGTCCCTTTGGTTCGATTTCCTGCCGTGATTGATCACTGCGGCAGGGAGTCCCGCACACAGCACCTGATGGTTGCACACAAAAGGTGACATGATTTGAGGCAGCAAACGATAAGATGGGCCTTCAGTGTGCTCGCTCTTCAGATATGGACATGAGCCCCTCTCTATTCAGGCTCAGATGCACTGCCATTTATTTTGCTCAGGCCTTCCGCCTAACAATATTCGTCATTTTGCTCAAAGTGCTGAACTGAAATACTGAAGAAAATCTTAGTACTTGGACCAACAGTAGGCATTTCCCCTGTTGTAGATTACAGAAGATTATCTGCGAGGAAAATCATCTGTGCTGCATTTTCTGTCTTTGCATTTCTCAAAAGCTACATTCCTTTTGCCATTTAAATCGCTTTCTGTAAGATAAGGATGGTTTTGGTTGCCCACAGAGGAGCTGTGATTGATCTCAGTTATCATTACTGCTGTTGTGTTTTGCACAGCAGTGCTGCATTTCTTTCCTCTCCCGTCATCAGTGGTATAATGAGAAATGTTACAGTAGTGGGAAATAATCACTTCACTCCTATAAAGCGCTAACAAAAAGGTTGTCGTATAAAGTGAATTAATGACAGCAGCATCTTTATTCCTGTTTTCTCACATTAGAGCCAGCATGTCATGCATTTATTTTATTTATGCACAATACATGGTCAGCCGTAACGGATAAATGGCTCTTTCTCATTCTTCTGTGAGATCCCATCCGTGTGCGCTTACATCCCTCCTCATTGATGTACATTAGCAGGGAGCCAGGCATCCCAATGGAAATTGTATTAATCTGTTATAGTGCATGTCCTTTGTAAATCACGGCCCTGTTTCACAAATGCAGCAGCGGAGTTTTATTATGATGATCATTCAAGGCCATGAGGCAGTGCCTTCCCCATCAGAGACTCTTATCAGTCATCAGGCCCAGTAATGTCAGACGGGTCATTGACTACATTCAATTATAGTGCTCTTTACAGTGACTCTTTCCTTGATTCCCCTCTTCTCTCCTATCAATCAGTTTCTTACTGTGTCTTGTGTTAGATAAGAGTGACCACGTGGACTGTTTTTCACATTTTTCCCAGTAGATTATGAGCTAGAGAGCACACTTGTTGCGGTACCTACAGAGGCTTTTATGCATTTTTGCTTGATTCTTAGATGCCATTATTCAAGGCAACTCTTGTTGCTTGCATTTTACACATTATTCATTCAACTGCATTTTTAATCAAGCAGCTCAGGTTAAGTACTGTACTCAAGCAAACAGCAGCACATAACCTTACATTTAAGCCTGCAACCAGCATCAGTTATCATTACACACTGAGCTTTTCCAGCATGCAGGTGTGGGTTTATGCGTATTGATACATATGTTGAACCATGAATGTAATGATTCTGGTTGCAGGTCCACTACACTACACCGTCATCCTCATTGTTCAGGTCATATCATTACTTAAACCTCCCCGTACAACAAAATCATCACAATATAGCCGTGAAAACTTAAATTCAGGAATGGTGAATTTGGTAACCAAAGACTGGGGTAATTTAAAACCAGATGGTTGAAGGACTCAATGCTAGCACTCAATGCTAAAGGACCGCAGTTAGATTCTGTTATTAACCCACGGTCATGCCTTAATAAGCCAATTCAAAAATCCCTCCCATTTACAGTAGATTCAAACCAATCTTGGAGTTATGGGGGAATGTCTGAATTTACAAATTAGATGTCCTCAACCGAACTTAATTTTTCTTATAATAATGCATAATAAATCAGACCTGGAGAGAACAATCACTGTACCAACAGTTTCAAGCATAGAACAGCAATTTGGAGAAATGATGGATGACGCAAGAAGAGAAAGGGATGGTGCAGGCTATTGTACAGTTCATTAAGTCTGACAACATTTGACAGCCATAACACAATGGGTGACAGACCTTCATATTAACCCAGAAGAATTAAATTCCATATGACACCGCACATACAGCAACAGTATAATTCTCAAAAGACCATTCTTCACACTAGGGAGATCGTAAAGAACGAGTGGGTCGAGCAATGAAGCTTTGCACTGAATGCTCTGCAGAGAGAAGAGCAGTTATAGACCTGTTATGAGAACTTGAGAAGATTCAAAGACTACCCAGCTGAGTCTTGTGTTGTAAATGTTGTAAATACCATATTAAACAAAATCTCTTCATTTATTGTAAACACCCTCATTTTCCTCATTTAACAAGCTAAGTATAATCAATTTATCTTAAAAAAAAATTAATGGACCAGATATTTAGTAAATCACATAGTACTCTGTCACTTTAAGTTGTCCACTTTGGCATTTAAGTGGTGAAATTCATTTAATACATATTTGTAATTGTCCACCACATCAGCTTCAATATACTATGTTTAAACTGCATCAAAGTCTGTGATTCTGATCAGCCTCAGTGCTTATTTGTGACATGTAGCTCTTCTCTGATCACAATGACATAACTCAATTCTGTTGCTGGAAGCACATATACACACACCCCTGGGACCTTGCGACTAATTTCTGAAGTGTTGTGCGTTGACAGTCCCCATAATTGTTTCAAATGAGGCATCTTCAGCTGTGCACAGCTGCAGATGAGTCTTCTTTAGATGATCTTTAAATATAAATTTATTTGGCAGATTCTTTTAACAGGATGATTTACAGAGCATTAGAAATTACATTAATGAATACTGACAGCATATGTAAGCAAGTACAGTATATCCCATGCCTAAAAGCTAACAATGAAACCATTGTATACAAACACAACACAAACCTCTTAGTGTAAATCTAGTGTAAATCATGATCATAATTACTCTTTAACTATGTAGTTAAGAAGGAAGTGGCAGATGGATACCCTTCAGATTTTATGTCAGATCTCCATACTTATTTCAGCCAGTAGATTAGGGCATTGTCTGTGTTGCATGGGCCCAGGTGCAGTTTTGACAGTGACATGACCTCATATTTAGCTAGGCTGTTGGAAATGCTAAGGGGTTGACTGGTGACTGGGTGGTGGGTGGATGCATGCTGTAGAAAGCACAGCGCCAGGTCAGGTTCTGAGCGTTACTCTGTCTAGGCAGAGTGAAGGACAGCAGATCTGGCTTTCAGATCGCTGACTCCGCGTGATTGCAGCGAGCACGGAACCCTTGTCGTAAGTGCATTCATGAGATATCAAGCCCGGAGTTGCTGATTTAGCGGTGTGGAGATCCTCTCACGGCTGAAAATGCACCCGAAGATTAGCGGGAGCGTCAGGCTCAATCCTACAAAGATGCCGCACTATTTATGGTCTACGCTGTATGGCACAAATGATCAGCTGGGAAGGGCCGTGAAGAGGAGAGGTATGCGGTCACAGTCACTCACTTCTGAGTGGTGCTTCAGTTTAGACGCCTCGGCTGTGCAGAGGAACTCATGCCTCTTCAGAGACCTTGCATGGTGCAGTGTTTTCCATCTCCCCCTGGCCACATGCATCCTGTGCACAAACAAACACCGCTTTTCCCCCCTGCTCGCCCCACATTAAGCACTGCAGATAAAAAGGCCAGCACCCCCCCTAAGAAAAGCTCTTTCCTTTGATCTGGAAAACCAGCTGAACCTTACAAGGTCAGCATGGCAATTTTGCTACATTTTTTTATTGTATGAAACTAATGAGGTTCCCTTAGTTGCTTGTGGTAAAGAAAACCTGTAAAGTATGTTTGTGGTTTATTCTATCCTCACATTGTTGTTGCTTTACCGCACATATCTCCTATAGTTTGTATCACATGGACAAATGGACAGTTTTTTCTTTAAAGCTAAATCTCTCTCTCTGTCTGTGTTTGTGTGTGTGAGATTATATGTATATGTATATGTGTGTGTGTGTGTGTGCGCATGCATGCATGTAAATGTTTTGCCTATGAATTGCATGGGGATTTTCTTCACAATATTATGAAATGTACATATAAAATGACATCCATTAAAATATATTATAGAAGTAAACTTTCTAATTTACAGAGTTGATGGTTGCCAAGATCTTATGTGATATTGTTGTGGTGTTTATCCAATTCCCCAGAGAGAAGAATAGCATTATCTAGTGCTTGTTATCTAAGTATTTCAATGCCTCTAATGCTTGTTATTTCTTCCTCTAGTGTAACTTAGGTAAAGTATTTAATGGTGTGCAACCTGCAATTGAGTAATTATATTCAATTTAGCCTTTTTCTGTGCAGTGTGGATGTGTTTGATTCCATTATTTGTTTTAAGATGACATTTAGAACTGTCATGAAATGTCTTACATTTTCCATGTTGTCAGATGTCATAATTTGTGGATACATGCAGGATTGAAACAGAGCTCAGCCTAAGTGCAAAAAGGAAACATCTTCACTGTATTATAGCAAATTAGAAGATGGCACCATTTTCAGGACCCATGTCCCTCCAGGTTGGAATGCTTTTAAAAATCTTATTAGATAGTTCTTATATTTGGTCTTTTGAGTCTGAGTCTGCATCAGTTCTGTGTAAAGTTTCAATGCCAGCAGAGAGCGGGACAGCTCTGTGTGATGATGATCTTCAACTTTCCCTCATTACGCAAGCGGGACCACTCCGCGCTCACCCTCATTACAGAGGCTCCGAAGTCCCAGCCCATGACTAATTCATCTGGGTCAACGTGTGGGGGGAACTTCCTGGGCAAATGCGCGGTGATGGCTGCATTGACCGTATTCCCGCCGCAGCTGTGTGGAAGCGGCTATGGGTCGTACACCTCAGTGCCCTTTTGATGCGCAAGGGACATGGGATTCCCTGAGACATCAGCGGTGATAAACCTGTATGTGGGTCACATTCACAGCTGTCTTTCACAATTCATTGACCTGCTCTTGAACATTGCTGCACACACTCACTAACCCATTCATTCTTTTACTCACCCACTCACTCATTTATTCACTCACTCAGTCATTTACTCACTCACTCATTTATTTACTCACCCATTCATTCATTGACTCTGACTCACGCACTCAGTCTCAAGCTTTAAGGGTGATGCAGCACTCAACGTTTGATGTGCAATAAAGCAAAAGCAGTGTAGAGAGGTTTGGTAAAACAAAGAGTGCACAGGCCAGTGGAAAATGATGTGAAGGCCAGCAGTGAACTCCTCCCGCAGCTCAACAAAATAATTATTGTGGGAGGGCAGCACTCACAGTAAGAGGAGTGTTAATGTAAACCAGCTTCCATGTGTAGATTTACTCTGCCCATAGACCCGTGGTTTACAGCTTAACTGTGGGATGTGAAGCACAGCAAGGCAATATCCTCCGTTTAATCGACAAATAAACATTTTACTTTTTTAGCTTCCGACCTGGCAGCCCACACCTCTAATGGGTCATTGAGCTTCCTTAAACTCGTTTTGTTTCCCCGACCAGGACTCCTGAGGGCCCACTTTACAGCCATGGACTGTTAAGGTGCACCTTTACCTCCCATCAACAGGACTCAAAGTCCCAGCGTTGTTGAAAGTTTCGAAGCCACTACTTTTAATTCAATACACCTGGCAGGGTGACGGTTCATCACAGTCAAAGGCAGTGTCCACCTCTAGAGACTCCCCGGGTCCCGTCAATTTTCCATTACTCCTAAATTACTCTTTCAAAAATACCTGCTGATATTTTCAAAAAGTTTTTGAAAAGGTCTGTAGCGATGGAAAAGATTATCAGTCTTTTCATACCTGATATTTTGGAGCTCAGTAATCTTGTTGTGCTGGACAGGACAAACATTGTTCCCTTTGACACTGAAAACCCTGTGCTCTTCTGCTTCGTGGTTTTTGATGAAGGAACAGGAGCTTTATTTCAGTGACTGTTCAGATTTTAAAATTTGTCTTAAGGCATATGAATTTAGGGATATTCTACATGCGTATGTCCACATGTGGTTAGCTACTCTTGCAAGAATTTTATTTCTTTTGCTATGTATATTTTGTCTTTGTTTTGTGCAGATATTGGTATGTACCTGTCTTTTGGCCTGTGAGACTTTCTTTACTGATGTCAAAATGAATTATGAAATATGGACCCAACCCCTTCTGCCACCAACCACAGAATTAAAAATAAATAACCAAATAAAAGCTAGGTATGTTTAAATCATACCATGAGTTGTTTTTATTCCTTCAGGCATCTATGCCAGGCACACTGAGTGAGGAAGCTACTTCAATGTGCTGGTGTCCTGCTGAGCGAGGGGCCTCACAGATGAAGCTGCACCTGAGACCCAGTTATTTATACGCGTTTGTTTGTCTCTGTGAGATGTGGTGTTCAGTTCAGGGCCGCTCTCCTGCTACTGAGCACTTACACATGCAATCCCAGTTAGCGTCATTCTCTCATGGTTTTTGGACTTGCGCCATTTTAAGGAGTAGTGGTAAGTGCACAGGACTGTGCACCTTTGGGTTATGGATTCAAATGTTAGTTTTGGTGTTACTGTGGTACCCTAAGAGAAAGATATTTGACCTCAGTCAGCCCCACTTAAGAACTGGCTGTATAAATGTGTCACATAATGTGTATGATACATGAAACTTATAAGTCATACTGGCCGAATACAAAGTAATATGTGGAAAAAAAGGCAAAAACAGTTAATTAAAAAAAATAGTCATGAATTTTTTATTGGTAATTTTGTTTGACTGTTGCAAATGGCATGACCTTCAGGCATAGGTCACACTGTGAAAATTAATTGTATTTTTATTTTTTTATTGTTAAGCTCACAATAATCTTGTACGGAAGAGATTACATGACATCTTTAAGCGTGAGGTGCGAAATGTGTTTGCTGCTGTAAATGCCAGCTGAAATGCCAGCGCTCTGCCCCCTTCCGAGTCCTGCTCTCCCATGATCTGCTCTGGGGCGTGTGAGCCGAGAGTGACGAGCAGTCAGGGGCTTGCTCCCCTGTAGCCTTGGGGACCTCTGTCTTTGGCTCCCACGGACTCTTTCATGTGATTGTATCATGCACCAAACACCATTTCGTCAACAAGCCTGTGGTTATATAGTTTTTTTTTTTTTTTTTTTTGCTTTTAGTCAGCAGATTGTATCTCCCTAGATATTGTTTGTGGCCGTAAGGCACTGATCTCTCACAGAACTGCTCCAGAAACAGGCCATGAACACAAACAGATGGGATTGAACATGCACCAGTACCAGAGAAGGGGGGAAAATGGGATCTGTAATGCGAAGATTCTCCTGACTGTGTCCAATAACCCTACATGGTGAAGTGATTTGTCATATGTCGTGGATAATAGGGAACCATGTGTTGTATATTTTCCTGCCGGCAGTAATTAAAACCATGGGGATGAGGCCATACAGTCTCTTTTGCCAAAAAAGCAGAAAATGTACACAAAGATTGACATATCTGCTTTTTTAACAGCGGTATAATGGTGTCAGCCTGACAGTTTGTGGCTGTCTGAGAATTTAATAGTGTCACTTTGACATGAATGTCATTCTAAACTGGGCTTGTCTGATTTTCGCTGACTGTTTTATCAAGACCTCCTTGGGGAACCAAGCTGAATGTGTCGGTTTTAGAAGAAATTTGACAAGACTTCTGCTTGAGTCGCACAGAACGATTATTCTTTTTGCCTGAGAATAGAGTTCGTAAATAACAGCTGTCTTTGACATGTTGTAAGTATACTTCAAAAACACAGACTCTACGGTATGGAGGTGTTTGGCTCAGGCTGTGAAGTGAAACATCCTGCTCATAGCCTGCAGTCCTGTTTATCCCCAACCGAGCCTGAAAATTGAAAAGAAATCGATATCTCTGTGAAGCAGTGTAATGGCTGTAAACACAGTACAGATTACAGTGCATTTTCTGTCATAACACTTAGCTAAAACTCCTGTTTTCACTGTGGTATTATAACACTAGTATTCACTATGTAAGGTCATATGATGTCAAAGGTGATATTTTAACGTACTTGTATTTGAGTTACTTATCCCTTAATGAGGTGCACTATGTACATTATATGCAAACTGTTCCTCAAACCTGGAGAGTATTTCTGACTGCCACAAAATGTCAGTTTCTATTTTGACTTGATTTATGAACAGTGAACAATGTGCAGTTCCAGGGTTCAGTAAAATATTACTATTAATTAATGAAGACATTCAAATGTGTGATTTGAAGGCCAAAACTGGAGAAAACCCAGCCCTGTGAACACTCTTATCAGCAGACTGTAATACTGTTCTCAACAATGTGAAAACACATGTCATTTGGAAAACATATGTCTGCACGTCATTTTCATAAATCCTAGAAAACCTAGAAAATTAGTCATGTAGCAAACCCACGTCTTGTAAGGAACAAGGAGCAAAACCAGGTCCACCTTTTAACAGTGCCGTTTTTTAAGGCTTTCACATGCAGTTGTCTCATATCCTCTGTGAGTCCTCCACCAAAAAGCAGTCGCACAAATTGGCCCAGCTCCTCAGGGATATATTACCCATTCTTATCCTAATTTACCTCGGAATGCACGGTGTCCTTTAGTGCCTCTGTAGACCTTTCCCCTACCCTGTCTAAGTGGTAGCCTGGGCCGAATGACAGCAGCACCTCTCCCTTCCTGTAATCAGCACCTCACTTCAGCTAAGATAATAATTGCCCTCTTCTCTTACGCTGGTGCTTAAAGTGACAAAGAATAACGTAGTTCATTAGACCATCTGCTCTGGCCTTGAAATGTACAATTTGCTTGCCTTATCTCATTTCTCTCCCTTATGCACACACACCCTCATTTTATTACTCTAATAAAATCGCCTGGTTGTGCCTGACTGCGCCCCTCAAACTAGATTTGACTAACCTTTCAATATGTTATGTGAACCGGAGACAAAGTCTGGGTAATAGGTCAGAACAGTTTAAATGTACCAGAAATGTATTACAATATTACTCTTCAAGTTTAGAGCTTGCAGTGATCAATAATCATTTACATTTACATTTACATTTATTTATTTGGCAGACGCTTTTATCCAAAGCGACGTACAAAAGTGCAAATAGTGAGCAAACAACAGGCACAAGAGCAAGATGTGTAAAGGTCATATAATGCAAATAGTGCTGAAGCTGAGCGCAAAGTCAGTGACGCGAGCCAACTAATCTGAACTAGGATTGCATCTCAAATACAATTACAGAAAGAAAAATGGAGTACCGCTATACTACCTAGACAAGTGAGCAACAAGTACAAGGCAGGAGTCAGATTCACAACATCAAAGTTACAAGGTCGAAGAGGGAGGTATCAGTCCAGGTAGAGTCTGAAGAGGTGTGTCTTCAGCGCACGTCTGAAGGGTTGGATTGATGGAGTTGTTCTTAGGGGGTGGGGAGTTCATTCCACCACTGGGGGCGATGATGGAGAAGCGTCGTTGTGAGGAGCGTGGGCCTTTCGTACTATTGGTGGGTGGAGCGAGGCGTCCGGATGTAGCAGAGCGGAGTTGACGAGGGCAGGATGAGGTCCTGGAGGTAGGTCGGGGCAGTCTTTCTTGCAGCGGAAAAGGTGAGAGTCAGGGTCTTGAAGCGGATCCTGGCTGCGATTGGGAGCCAGTGGAGGGATCTCAGTAGGGGGTGACGCGAGAACTTGGGAGATTGTAGATCAGCCTAGCAGCTGCGTTTTGGATGAGCTGTAGCGGCTGAATGGTGCAGGCTGGGAGGCCTGCGAGGAGGGCGTCCAAGCGGGAGAGCACAGTGGCCTGGACGAGCAGCTGGGTGGAGTAGGTGGTCAGAAAGGGCGAATCCTCCTGATGTTGTAGAGGAGGAATCGACAGGAGCGTGCCGTCTGGGAGATGTAGTCGGTGAAGTCCAGCCTGTTGTCGAGGGTGACGCCCAGGCTCTTCACCGAAGTGGAGGAAGTTACTGTGGTGCCGTCAACAGTAACTGAGAGCTCTTGAAGAGGAGAGGTCCTGGCCGGGATAAGCAGCAGATCGGTCTTGTCCAGGTTGAGCTTGAGGTGGTTGGAGGCCATCCATCTGGAGATGTCAGCCAGGCACGCGGAGATCTTTTCGTTGACCTGGGGGGTGGAGGGGGGGAAAGAAAAAATTAGTTGAGTGTCATCAGCGTAGCAGTGGTAGGAGAAACCATGCGAGGCAATGACTGAACCAAGAGAGTTAGTGTAGATGGAGAAGAGTAGGGGTCCCAGTACAGATCCCTGGGGGACACCTGTAGTGAGGGTAGTGGGAGTGGAGGTGGAGCCTTTCCAATAGACCTGGGAAGATCTGCCGGTCAGGTAGGACCTGAACCAAGAAAGGGCTGTCCCAGAGATGCCAAGCTCAGAGAGCTTGGCGATGAGCAGCTGGTGGTCGACGGTGTCAAACGCAGCGGAGAGGTCGAGGAGGATGAGGACCGAAGACAGGTCGGAGGCTCTGGCTGCGTGGAGGGCCTCTGTCACCGCCAGGAGTGCCGTCTCGGTTGAGTGCCCGGGTCTGAACCCAGACTGGTGGGGGTCCAGAAGGTTGTGCTTCTGAAGAAAGGGAGACAGTTGATTAAGTACAGCACGTTCAAGGGATTTGGATACAAATGGCAGGAGGGATACTGGACGGTAATTGTTCATGTCAGATGGGTCAGCGGTGGATTTTTTTAGCAGGGGGGTAACCATAGCCTTTTTCAGATCGGTGGGAACGAGGCCAATAGTCAGAGATGTGTTGATGATGGAGGAGAGATACGGGCGATCTCACCGGACAGACTGGAGAAGGGTGGAGGGAATGGGGTCAAGGGGGCAGGTTGTGGCTCGGTGGGATGTGATGAGTTGAAGAACTTCTGAGTTGCTGAGTGTAGAGAAGGAGGACAGGTGGTGGCTGTTTCCTTTTCCGGTGGTTGAGGCTGTGGATGGAGGAGAGATGGAGTCCCGGATGCTGGACACCTTCTTCACGAAGTGGGCCTTGAAATCTTCTGCAGAGAGGAGAGAAGGGGAGGGGGGAGGAGGGGAGAGGAGGGTGGAGAAGGTAGAGAAGAGATTGCGGGGGTTAGTGATGTTGGCGTTGATTTTGCTATGAAAAAATGAGGACTTAGCTGTTGTTGTTGCAGCCGTGAATGCTGACAGCAGGGAGTGGTAGGACGCTAGATCATCGGAGGATCTAGATTTCCTCCACTTCCTCTCAGCGGCCCGCAGCGCAGTTCTGTCAGAGCGGAGGGAGTCGGTTAGCCATGGGGAGGAGGGCATCAGACACAAAGGTCACAATGTACATACTCTACAGTGATTTTCTTGTGTCTGTCCTTTGACTGGAGTTGGACCATTTTTTATTCCATTTGTCACATCTCCTGGGAACAGAGGACAACTAGGAAAAACTGTTATCAGCATGCAGCTTGTTTAACAAAAACCTCTTTTTGTTTACCTTTTTCCTTCAATGAAGGGCCACCATTTTCTTCTGCAAATATGAATTAGAAGGATCTTGCAGCTCAGCTCCATAATTGCTCATTTGGTTGGCCTCAATGCCAGTTTGGTAATTGATGGTCTGTGATTACTAGCAAGCTATGAAGGTGAGCTTCCAATATTGTTAGCTGACCACAGTAACAGATTTACATGCACATGAAGCTCTTGATTGAATGTACTCTGCAGCCAGCAATGTAATCATTTATGGTCATTACACAGCCAAACATCAGAATGCATCTTGCATTTGGGAAGGTGCTTAACTGGGTAATGTTAAACAAAATTTATAAAGTGGCCAAATATGTTGAAGATGCTGTAGACATCTGTGTTGTCAAAGGCAGAAATATCCAAACCAGAAGCATCAGTGAAGCTCAGGAGTTGAAAGGTGACTGCATCACTGGTGGGCATTTTCATCTCCTTCTCCCTCTTTTCCTCTCCCTCACACCCTCTCGTCCACCAGCAGCTGCGCCCTGGTATCTGAATTGCATGCGGGTGGCAGATGCTGCCATTGAATATTCCTAATAGCAGATTTCCTCCTCTCCTTATTGCTCCCCGTCTTCCTTTCCCTCTGTAATTTTCCAAATGGATTCTATTTTCTGCCTAATTTGGCAAATTTTGTGTCCTGATGTCGCTGGGGGGGGTGGTTGGCTTAGTAGTTTTTTCCCTCCATGAAACCCCTTGCCTATAGGTTCACTAATGATTGTTCAAGATCGTGAGAAATTCGCTAAACCATGGACAATTAAAAGTGTTGATTGCTGTTTTTGGCAGTAAAACTACTTCCCAGCATCCTTCTCTTTTTTATTTCTTGTTAGAAGCTCTGCTGTCCTCCCATCTGAGAGTTTATCTTCAGGAAAAATCTGCAGTTTTTCTTTAGGATCATTGCTACATTACAGTCTGGAAGTGACTCTGTAGTTTAATCAAAGTTTTTGTAATAACACCACACAGCCAGTGCCTGGCAGTCCCTCTTCCCTATTAGTGCAGACCTCAGTGCTACAAGTTGTCTGCCATCAGAATCAAACAGCATAGCTTTCTGTGACCTCTCTGTCACCCCCTCCATGGCCATCACAATGCAAACCTATGACTCCTGTCTTTCTGCCCTCCTTTTCAGCAGCAGAGGAGTGAAATGAGTCTGCTTGTGAATGTGCAAAGGGAACAAGAGGACTATTGGGTATTGGGCACACCAGTGAAGTGTCTTGCCAAATTTGGGAAGAAGAGTTGTATTGTCTTTAGGATTAAGCTTCTCTCCTTTACCCATCATCCTCTTCTAAGCTTTATTGAGATGAGTACCGTGAGAGTCCTCAGTGTGCGAATTGTGTGAAGGTTGCTGAAATTCACTGTCACACAGTGGCAGGTTGTTAGGAACGGGAAGGCGCCAGAAGTCGCTGAAGTCAGATGTCTGACACGGGGGGCCTCGTTGATGGAGCTTGATTGAGGCAAGCAGCTCGCTGTGTCAGAGTATCAAGTTGGAGACTTTGCAGTCAGGAGGGAGAGAGCAGGAGAGTGCAGAGCCGCCTGAGGAGAGGCTTGTCCCAATAACTTGAGCCTTCCCACAGCAGCACTTTTCCCTGCTGCGTTTGTGTGTGTGGCTATGCGTGCGTGCACTTGTGCGCTTTGGGCCGAGGGCACGGTCAGTTTCCACTGCAAAGTACTCAGGGACATTGTGCCTGCAATCAAGATGGGAGCGTTGGCGTTGGGTACGTGTCATCTTGTGAAGCCAGCAGGCATTGTCAGTGCTCCATAACAGAGGGCTTACATAGGGCGTATGAGACGAGAGTGATTATGCGATAAGTCATCCACGGAGCGACTGCCGGCTGCCACTGCTGCCCACTTTGACAGCTATTTATTATTTTTCTAATAAGAAGTAAACTTGAAATCATATTCTGCCCAGCATTCTGTGGCTGGAGCACTGGTAAATGTCTGATGCATTGCCTGTGGTAATTATTCATCAGTTTTCCGCACTCTCTCACGCACATTCTCTATGGTAGGCTGATTACAGAGTAGAACAGCTTCTTCATTTTAAATGTATGACTTAGAGTAGTCATTCTCAGCTGTCATATTTCTGCCATTTTGAGCTTTAGACTGCAAAAAGTAAAACATTGGAAATGACATTGTAATAACACCTCTCATAGTGACATGTCAAAGAATGGAAATGATCACTGCTGTGTAACAGTGAGGTCGGTGAATAAAGTGGTAAAACATTCAGACTAGCTGTGGGCATATAAAGTGAAAATTCTGGTTTTCATATTGAATTTGCACCGCAGGATGTGGACCCCAGCTCTGATGGAAAGAGTCATATGCAGTAACTTTGTTGGGTTGTGAAAAAGACGGCATGTAGCTATGCCGTTATGTGGGGCAGTACCATTTATGTGTCAAGATATTTATCAGAGGTTATGTAAACTCCCTTTTGAATGGTGCTGAGAAGGCAGTCATGGGTGAGGTATTTATGGGTGACTATTAGATTTGAATGCATAGGTCCCTGTCTGTTGATGTGCTTTTTCATTTTTAATTGAGTTCTTTTAGATGTCCTATGCTGTCGAGCAGCACTTTAACAAATAGCAAAGATGTAAAAAAAAATATTTTTTTAAATCTTATGCATCATTTTTAATGTTCACAGGTCTGAATTCATCACTGATGGTGAAGGTGCAGCTAACTAAGAAAAAATGATAGCTAGCTAGCCATAGCCGTGTTTAGAAGTTTTGACAATTGATGTCTTGTTTATGTGGCTCCCAGCTAGCTATAATTATCACCCAAGTTACACTGATATGTTTGCTTTTCCTAATTGTTAATGTGGCTATGTTACAGCTGAAGTAGCAGGATCATTAAAAATATCTAAACAAGTTTGTGGCTGTGAAGGCTCACTGTTCACTGACCTCTGTGACCAATTTGTTCAGTAACACAAATTAACAACCGGCGAAAAATAACACTGGCTTAGTTAAACACCTAGGCTATGTAAATTCTTCTATTTTTGCAGTCTGATACGCATTTCATGTGGGGAAAACATGACAGCTGGGATGTTACCCTGTACCTGATGATTAATAGGTTCCTTTGGTTTTCATGGATCACTGCTACAGACTCACAGAACCAGAGATGAGAAACTTTGCCAACACAACAGTACCCACACATCTTGTAAAAAGCATAATGTACTGTACTGGCACCAATTGCTGGTGAAAGTGAAGGTAATGGCAGCAATTGATGGCATTGGTACGGTGTGTTCCAAAACATATTCTTGAGCACACCTCTGCACCCTGCTAGCTTTTGCGCTGTAATCATGGCCTGATATCGACATGCCACATCATGTGGTGTGATCTCTCACCGCGCTGTGTAGCTGAAGGGAACACAGCCTTAGATGAGTGAAATCAACTGGAGTGCTCAGTGTGTTTCACAGGAATGATTTTAGGTGTCTCTTCAGGTCACATTGCATTTATCTCTCAATAAATCATTTTCTTTGTAAAGACTTTCTTGCAGTTCAGTCAGAAATGACTTTGATTGATTAAAGATGTTTCAGCTTGCTTTCAAGTGTTATGTTCGACTGCAGTCCATTTCCATTGTACTTACACCAGTTGACTGGAGGAAAATGTTTCTGCAGAACTGAATGGAAATCACAGGAGGGACAAGTCTAATTACGGTGAAGATCACAAGTCTAATTACTGTGACATTTAATACAGTATTTATAGACAAAGGTATGCGTGGGGTAAAGATGTGCCGTGTATATGCATCCCTTCTGCTGTTGACATAGTATGGCTTTCTTAAAATTAGACTTGAGATTGACAGGCACCCCTCGGAGATGGGATGCTGATTAGCTGTCTCCCATTGGGAGGTGAAGACAAGGGCTCTCTGCTGGGTTCCTGTCTGAGACGGAAGCGGCGAGGCCACTGCTTTTACCACAGCCGGGGTCCTGCGATGAAATAACTCGCTAAATTGACACAAGTGGGCCCTGTGTCCTCTGCAGGGAGAGACATAGAGGTGTAAGGAAGAAGCATGGCGTGGTGGCAAGGCGCAGAGCTTGTAACCCACGGTTTGCCGGTTCGGGTCCCAGGCAAGGCAGTGCAGCTTTTTCCCGTCCAGGGAGTGCCCTAGTTCCACACGACGAGCCACTGTGTTGGCCTGTAATGTTGTGTGTCCATGCGGAACCATGGAATTCTCCTCACTGCTGTGATGGCCACACGTCCACACTGTGTCTTACTCAGGCAGGAGGGTAACGTCAACTCTTGTCCAAATCAGAGAGAGACTCGAGAAACCTGGGGAAATTTTTTTGTGGCAAGGAGGTATGAGACCAGGGCCAACGGTGACTCATTAATCTGTCTGTTAATGAGTAGAGTCTGCCGCAACTCCATGGCCAGGCAGGAGGTGGACTCAATTCATTAATGGTCCATGTCTTATCTAGGGAGCATTAGCGGGACTGCTTGTTCAGATGAGCACCTGTGGCTACCTATGTTAATCAGGAGACACTATCAACTCAGCACCACAGGAGCCACTTATCAATGTCAGCGTCTTTGTTCTTCCAGCAGATTGGATCTGACATGAGCATCTTGGGACAGGTGCTGGCTTATTGCCAGGAGGCACAGAAGCAGTCAGATGTCTTTACATACACACACTTGCTCAAATTGAAATGATCTAGCAGTTTTCTACTGAGACCAAGCTTGAGGCTTTGGATGATTTTTTTATTTAAATTTTTTTATAGAACTCATTTGCATTTATATGTATTTAATTTGAATTTGGTCTCACTTGCTGTGGGTGACAGATTTTTTTTTTTTTTTTTTTACGGTTATAGGAAAGTGTGTGATATCAGCTGGAATATTTCATTATAAGATGTACTTGTGAATACATTGTGATGGTCTGCCGCCGGAGCGTGATGTCAGTGTGGATTCCTCTGTAGTGCTTTCAGTTGAAAATATGTCAGACGCGTCTTTCAGAGAATGCTAATGTTAGCATGTCCTGGAATGTTGTGAGGGAACCTGTGTTTTTGGCCCAAGCGGGTGGTGCCAACGGCGTGGCATGATGTCACCTAGACTGGCCGTGGCCATTTGGAAGGCAGGTGTCAGCACTTGGTATTCCAGACACAGTCCTTCCTCTCGCTCTCTATGCCAAGCCATCTGCTAAAGGACAAGCTCAGAGGAACAGGGTTAAAAACACAGACGGCCGAGCCCTGCTGCACACAGCATGTTTTTTTTCTATCCGTTTTTTGTGTGTTGGGAAAGATGCTTTCGTATATCAAATTTTTCTGGACTTTGGAAGTGCAAATAACGGTCACAGTATAGAATGGAAGCAGATGGTCAAAGGCAATAATTTAGCCAGCACAGGCAGACAATCTGACCATAAATGCATGCGAAGCACACAGTTTGCCCCCATTCAAAGCTCTGCACAGAAAACAGCAAAGGGCCCAGAATAACATTCCAATGAATCCTGTAGTTATTTTTGCCACGTAGGTGAAATGTGAAAACAAAATTTCCATACCTGCTACACACACGTCAAAACATGATACCCTATGACATTTTGACATTTTACTAATTCACTCTTTTTATCTGTTGCCTCGTCTTTATCGTTGTCATTGTCTTTAGGCTACCTGTCAGTCATCTCAGGTTAGATGCTCTGGGCATGCCAACAAATCTGTCAAATGGCAGTGTCATTTCTCTCTGTGGTTTGAGATGCATGTGACCATCTATTTTTTTTTAAACTATATTTTTCATAGCATATCTTCAGAAGAACAATATAGTAGGATACTTCAGAACAACAAAATAGGTATGTTTTCAAAATGTGTATTATAGACAGTACCAGCCAAGGGTAAAGGGCATGGAAGCGTTTTTGCATAGAAGGGTTTTTCTTTATTTTTACTGTTTTCTGAATTTTAGAATAATAGGAAAGACATCAAAACTGTGAAATAACACAAATGGAATTATGCAGTGACCAATCAAAACCAAATCAAAAACCAATCAAAATCTTATATTTCAGATTCTTCAAAGTAGCCAAAAATATTTTTAAAAAAATATTTTTTTGGAAAGAAATTCATACATAGGCATCAACTTCACTATTTATATTTGTCTAAGAAACAATTTTCAAGCATTTAAGCATCAGTCTTTAGATGAAAATGTCTTTGAATTCATTTTTGTCATTATCTTAATCAGGTATGTCCAAACTGTACTGAATACTGTGGTTGAATACTCTCACTGTGTTGGTCATGGACAGAAATGTAAGACATTGCTGCTTGCACATATGTAAAGTCTCTGTCTCCAAACTATGTGTTCCTCACCAATAGGAAATTTTTGCTGGGTTTTATTTAAGTTACAGTCACATTCCATTGCAGTCAGTGTTGTCCTTATCTCAGCCCCTACTCTCTCCATGTGACTTTTCCCTGACTACATGATCACCCAACTTAGTCCGATTACTGCCCTGTTACACTGCCCTGTCATTTCTCCTCTGTGAAGCTAGAGATCCATGAGTAGCGTCACAGACCGACTCCCAGGACCACCCTGAAATTGCGTACCGCACACGATTCTGGTGCAGCAATACAATATGACAATATGCGGCTATCACAAATGGCTCATTGTGGGCTAACTTGAAAAGGGAGCTGACACGTGAAGATCTCCTTTGACTTTCTCCTTCATGAGGCTCTTTGGTCATGAGACTAGTATCTGTACACCTGTGACCAAAAATGGTGGTGCTGTCAGACCTCAAAATAAATTACTTTGGGACCAGCATAGAACACAGAAGAGTATCTGCAAGTTCTGCATAGTAATGGGATATTAACATAAGGAAACAGCACAGACATTTGAAATGCAATATTTTTTTTTTCTTTTGAGGTAAGATTTGTTCAGTTGTGAGTTATATCATTGACATATAGGTCTTTCTTAGTGCAAACATGCTCTCAGCTTTATCTTACGCATAATGCAGATTATATGTTGGAGGCTTCAGAAGACCTTTTACATGTGTCAGTTCCCAATGCAACATGCACATCGCAACACATGCTGACAGCATTGCTGTGAATATTTTTCCTGGTGACTGATAAGTTGATTGCAACATTAAACTACCCTTCAGGCTGTTTTTAACTGCAGTTGATTGGTGTCTTGGAACTTGGAAATTTGGTCAATCAAGAGAAGGTGCTGTCCTCAGTGAAGGATCTTAAAAAATAAGTTTTCCTAAATTGCCATGAATGCCAAAGGAGCCGTAGATCTAATGGAATTAATAGCAGCCACATCTAAGCACATTTGGGGTATGTCATCCTCCAAGTTGTGGGTTGGCGGTGTATACCGCATATCTTATAAATGAAAAATAGATTTTAAAACACAAAACCAAGAAGAAATAGATGACAGAACACAGGACCAAGTTACACAGAAGCAGTAGCATTCAGTTTGTGTGAAATGTCCTAGATCATTCAAAATAACTTCATTTTGATATCAGTAATTTGGCAGACCTATTTTTGCAACCATTCCTATTGACTCATAGAGAAGAAGTACTTTGTGTGTGTAACATAGAGTCTTTGTTTTAAAAGTTTTTTTTTTTTTTTTGGTGGATTGCGCATTACAACAAGGCAACTGAAATAATAGGCAAATACATGCTGCTGACAGAGAAAACTCATAGCAACAATTCAGTTGTTAACAATGTGATAAAATCTTCAGGGATGTCACTGAGAAAATGAACACCTTTATTGTTCAGACCCAGATGAATATGCTGGCTAAAATCAGCTGTTTTCCTGTCAGCTTACAATCGTCTTTATGCAGTTTGAGTATTTAAGCCACTACAAATTTGTTGGATTTGAAGGCTGTCTTGCTAGACATCATTCCAGGATTTGGCACAGAATTAGACAGGTATATGGCACATGTGTACCAAAAACGATGGCAGTGAAGCTGCAAATTCATTCCCTGCTTACTGCTTAGACAAAGCACTCAGTGATTGCTGTTATTGAAGTAGTTGCTGTCATTGAAGTCATTCTTTGGCATGCCTTTCCACGGAGCTGTCTGACACGACTAGGTCTGCTTGCCATGGGTCCTTTGGGGATCTGCAGATGCACTGTCTCAGTGAGCCCTCCCAGAGTCATAGCACATAGAGAGTGATGTTGGAGTGGCAGCCGAATCACATCACATGTGTTTTCTGCTGCTTTTGTGCATCGTTCCCATGTATATCCAAGCGTTCTTGGCTCCGGCCTAGCACTGGCGGAGGAGCGGGGGCGTTCAGCCTGCTGCGGCACCCTGCCAGCTCCATTGGTGATTCTCTTTAAACCCGTCCGCCACTGTAAAGTAAGCTCCCGGCCACGTTGGGGGCAGAGTCACTCCAGGAAGTGGTCCCTGTACTCCGGTGGGCGTGTTTTACAACGCCTCGGAGTTGCCTAATGGCTTGACTCAGACTGGCCCCTGAGTGGGGTGTGTGGGACTGAGGGGGTCGAGCGGACGTGCGCGGCCCTCCCCGCTGGCCTCGCGTGTGGAAATTACAGCTCCTCCCTGGGTTTTTTTATCGGCCGTGTGATCCGTGTACGTGCTTTTGATCTGGAGAGGCTGATCCCAGGCGATCCCCAGGGGGCCCGAGCTGCCGTTGGGTGTTCTCCCAACGGGAAGGCTTGGAGACGGGCTGTTCTTCCCTCTGGGGTGGTGTGCCTCTTTTCACTCCTCATTACCCCCCATCAAAAGCACTGAGATTATGAAAACATTCGATCTAGCCTAGAAATTCATTTGGCATAAAAATGTACTCCGTATTCCTTTCTTACAATAGTTGTGTTAAGTAACAACAATCAAAATCATCCCAAGTGCTAACACACAATTTAACTTTCTCAGCACAATTTCTCACAATTTGAACTGTCTCAGCTGACATTGCCAAATTGAGAAGTGCTCTCTTAGTGATTAGTATATGCAATAGAAAAAAATGTAATGTGCATGAAATAAATTGATGCTCGTATTGCTGCAGTAGTTGCCATTGATTCATACATATGTAACTGTGTAATCATTGTACTGATTTATGTTCATACGAATGCCGTTTTCAGTGGAAAAGCAAGTGAACTGTAGGATTTGCTCAGAACTTGAAATCATCAAGGACAAAGAAAGAATTAATTTGCAATTACTGACAAGGGGGAAGCAATTGCTCTTCAGAAGATGATCTGTTTCCATAAATATGCATGGTAATGAAGAGGTGGAAATTGAATTAGTATGCTTATCTTTGTGCGTTTGTCCTCTTTTCCCTTTTCTGGGTAGAGGAAGTATGGAAGCCTTTAACTCTCAGATCAGAAGTTCTCTGTTACACCCCCAATAAATATGACCCAGAATCAAATATTCAGATCCTCAAGTACATGGGCCCCCACACAGTGCTCATAGTCACACACAAACCTGTCACTGTATAGACAATTAGCTGTACACTGATAGCAATGTTATATGTACAGGTACAGTGAAAACACAGGTAACATTACAAGGGACAGTTTGTAAGGAACTGTGTCATATATAGCCATTATCATGTATAATGTACCAAAGCATGAATTTCATTAACACTCATGACTCTAATGTCATCTACTACCATTTGAAAATGATGATTTTTAATCTTTTAGTGTTTGTTTTTACAGTAGGCCCACTGACACATGCTGTCAGTCGATACAGTGCTCAAGCCAAGCTTAGAGTAATTATACCCAGATTTTGTTGTGCTTAAATTGTTTGACTATGCTATAATCTCACAGATTTTCACCAACATATATGCTTACACATCATTCCTTTAATGCATAGTTTTTGTTTTTGTAGCAAGTGCACACAAATCCCAGAGGAAATCATTTGCTGTGATTGTTACATATTTCAATAGAGTGGCTTTGCAAAGATACAGGATTAACATGAAACTGTCTAGCAGTCAGAAAACAGAGCTTACATCTCTGTCAGACCAGTGGCTTGCAAAATGCCAGTTTAAAAAAAGAACTAAGGATTGAGTTATGAATAAACTCCAGATAAAGATGCAGGATGCTCTATTATATGGTGAAATTGAAAGTCTTTGTGGTAGGCTTGTCTAGCAGCTGATGTAATTATGAAGCCCTGGCAATCCCTTAAATCCTAACTATTGAATTTTTCCATTTTTGTGTGTGTGTGTGTGTGTGTGTGTTTGTGTATGCATGTATAAGTAAGTATTTGTATGCATGAATGTACATTAATACATATACATTAATTAATACGTACTTTAATACATTAGTACATTTATACATTAGTACATTTATACATTAATACACTATATACACACAGTCATATTCCCTCTGAATGTAGAATTGACACCTGGTCAAACTGGCAAGCTGTAGGTGCTGTAGCTTTAGGTAGATTGGGTGGGTGGGAATGTTAAAATGGACTGGAGAAAAGGGATTTGAAGGATACAGAAAAATAAATGCTTAGTAAATTGAATGTGAGCAGGTGAGTTGATGGTTGGAACTTGTATGTGGGTGACTTATTTCCACTGCTTTCCACTTTTAACTGTTGGTCTACTGGCATTCAGAACAGTTCTTGCTTTTCCATTTTGGTTGCATTTGATAGACAATCACATTGCCTCCTGACCTTCAAGCTGTGTGTTTTACTAATTTTTTATGCTGCTGGGTAAAACCAAAAGAAAAATCATGGTCAGAATCCAATTGGGTTAAGAGGCACTGAAGGAGATTCCTTCACCTGTCTCCAAACTAACAATGTTTTTGTTTATTCGGTTACTCATTAATTGTGTCGTGAATTATTAAATTCACAATGTGTTAATGTTAGTGAGAATCCTCAATTGTCTTTCCATTTACCATCGTATAACAGGGCCTGACAGCAGTTGATCTTAGAGGTTAAGAACGGATTAAAAGTGTGAAAGAATATTCTTAAGTTTCTGTTTTTCCCAAGACAGTCTTTTATTTAAGTAGAAATGTTCAAGTAGAAGAGTGTTGGCCAGTTGAATAAACATGCATAAACATGTTTCAAACAGTCAGTGTTGGTGGTCATAACAGCATTGAAGTGTTAAATCTGTAGTTTGCTATAATTAATGGAGGTGCTCTGTGACATAGTCGGGAGGTGCACTTACATTTGGAGATTTGGATATTTTGATTACTCAGAGGCACTCAGTAATCTATGAAGATTTGTAAGACTATTGTTATTTAAGGTGCTTTTGGGAAGCAATCCATAAATGAAAGATGCTTTTCATTTGTCTGGTTAATTGTAATAATTCTGTGGCTGCAGTTGGCCAGCAATTGGTTAACAAACCACATCTGTGTAATCAGGCCCATTATAAATAGGTGCCTGACTGTAGCCCTTTTTTATTAGTTTGTTTGCTGTGGCTTGGCTCAGACTGGTTTCCTTTGGGGTAGTTTTAAAATGATTCATTATTTAGTATATATTTCTCTGGTTTTTGATGTCTGGTGCATTGGCCAACACTGTTATAGGTACTATAGCAGTGTTTGGGGTATTTTAAAGCCTTTGCTGATTTGTTTGCAAACTAGAACAATCAATTTCCCAAAACTTACTTTCCTGAGTTCCTGGGGAATCACAAAATCCTTTCCCACTGTTAGTCTTTGAACCTGGAGGGCAAACTTGCACAGGGTTTTGAATACCTCTTCTAACTCTTAACAAGGTTGATGCGGCAGAAATAGTGTGAGGTTAGCCTGAGTAAGAGCCTGTAAAATCGTTGTAGCCCAGAGAGTCTGGAGGGGGAACGTCCGCATTTTACAGATGAGGCACCTGGGAGTAGAGCCAGATGGTACGGTATTCAGCGCTCTATTAAATCTTTGAAATCCCCAAGCCATCTGCAGTAAAATGTTAACTGATTAGCTCTGGCTTTGGCCAATCTGAAGTCTGCAGGTGTCATATTGTGAATGATGATCAAAGGTCCTGAAAACCCAGCAAATGCAGTGCTTCATGGGCCTAAGACAGCACGCTGTAAACACTGGCAGATAATTCAGCCCCACACCGCTGAGGACAGAATGGTTGGGGCTGAGTGTAGACTCGTTCAAGAGAGAGCCTCCATGCGGTCCACAGGTGAAGGCATGTTGCTGGGCAGAGTCGCACAATCGGCGAGCATTTCCACCAAATGTCTGGGCCAAAGGCCAGCGTGAAATGTCAGTCATATCAAAGCCATGATGCAGCTGCCAGTGCAGTTTGTGAAAGACAAAACGCAGTTGGTCTGCCCTCCTGCCCTTCTTCTCTCTCCTCTGTGAGCGTGTGCGAGATCATAGGTTAGGCTGCTCTCGCAAGAGGGACTCTCTGCGGTCTGTCTTCTCATTATCAGCGAACGGGGCTTTAATCTACTGTTCAGCTGGTTAAGCTTCCCCTGAGATCCCGTGTCCACCCCCTCTCCCCTTTTCATCCATCTCTTTGATCAGACCAGAGATGGGCCAATCGTTCGAGGGGGTTTCAGCAGTGCTAATAAAAACCTAGTCATTTCTCACTTTGAAAAAATCAAATAAATAAGAGAAAGCAATGTTTTCACACTTTAGGCAATGTAAAATGGTTTCACATGCCTACCACCTCCCCCCCAGAAAGCATGTTCACACGTGTCCGCTCAGGGGACTCGACAGAGAAGTTGGAGTGAATTTCTCTGCGAGTTTCCCTCTGAGAAAGCACAGCCCAGGCCGCAGTTAATACTCACTGGTGTCAAGCAGCCATAATTGAGTAATTCCAGGGTTCTCAGACACAACCTCAGAGTCGGCCCAGCAACTTAGAGCAGGGGGCCCCCTGTTTCCACTGTGTGAGGGTCGGGAAGTAAAAGAGTGATTGAATTTATCGATGTGGATGAACGCCCTGTCATGAGAGCCATGAAAAATGTGCAGCTTGCAGTTTTATTGCACTCATCGTTTAAGAGCTAGTGTGAAAACCTCACGCTTTCGTCGGGCTTCTGATTGCCTGTGTGCTTCTGGGTGCTCCCGCGGTTAATGAAACTAACTGCTCCGAAACCTTGTGCAACTCGCAGACTCTTTTGCATCCCTGGCGGACAGGGTGCCATCTGTAAGAGCAGCTAGAAGTGCCAGTCTGCTATTATGAGGTTTCTCTGTGTTAATTTGAGCAATATGCTTCTACAGTATGCAGCCCCTTAGCTGGGGAAGGTGCAGCCGTTGGAGGGCAAGACCGCGAGGCACGAAAATCACATCTCTATTCTCTCTCCATCGTCCTCACGTTGTTCCCTGTCCCCTGCTCCCCTGCTGCTCCTCTTGCGTCTGTCTGACACAGCCCATCACTCAGAGGACTTATTATTTAAACCATTTTAAAAATGCATGAAGCAAGCGGCGGAGTTACAAAAAGTAACAAACTAGTTTCGAGCCCGTCGTCTTGAAGTCGAAATCCGCTCTCGCCAGCGGAACGATTATGCTTGGGTATCAGGTATTGACCATGATTGTCGTCATCTCAGGAAAGCAGAGTTTTTTGATTTTGTCAGCAGAACATCATCCTTTTTTACCACCATCTGGGAACGTCTGTTCCGCAGGCTTTGCGGCAGGCTTTTGTGTCTTGTTTGAAGTAGAGGAAAGCACTGTGCCGTTTCCATGGCTTTATTTTGTTTACATTTCCCCCCCTCTCTAGGTGTACATCAGGATCCTGGATAACGAGTGGAATGTGTACCGACGCTACACTGACTTCCGTGCGCTGCACAGTCGCCTGAGGTCCCAGTTCCCACAGGTTGACACCTTCAACTTCCCACCCAAGAAAGCCATCGGAAACAAGGTACCACTGGATAACATGTTTTGATCTGTGACAATGAGACAGAGGGCAGTCTGAGCAGCAGGGAAACACTCATTTGCTGTGTTTACATGGTTTACAGTTACCTTTGTACGCAAACATCAAAAAATGCCTTGTTTCCAGCATACAGTTCTGTTTGTGGCAAATGATCTTGTTCAGCAGTTTGTAACAGTGGTAGTAACCCTGTATCTTACGTGTCGCAAATCAACTTTATGTGTTTGTGGCAGCTGGCAGGGAGCCATAAATCCTTTTGATGATGTTTGGCGTTATCAGTCCAGGAATAAAAGCTCCCACTGCACAGAGTCGGCGAGGGTCAGCTGGAATGTGCCCATACGTCTGGACCGGTGCGGTGACATCTTAAGTCACGCATTTATCTGATAATGAACACGACGTGTGCAGTTTCCGTTGCAGAGCAGGCAGATGGCTCTTTGTGGCAGAAGTGCTAACAGCAGCACATTACTGCATTATGGTCGTCGGCAGCGGCGCTGGTATGGAATGCTCTCAATAACTCAGTGCAGAACTGGCAGCTCCAGGCTGGGCCATTCGCACAGCTTATCAACCCAGGCTGCTTTTCTCTTCTGCTGATATCTTCCCCTCAACTGGGAAGTGTGTCCAATTTGAAAGAGATACCAGCAATGAGGGTTTAGATTGGGGAGGGAAAAAAAGGAAGTTATAGGCAGGCTACACTCAAAAATACTTAACTGGGTTGTAAAAAAAAAAGCTGACAGGTCTAGCACAGTTTGCATTTGTCTGCAAGTTCTACAGCTTGACAGAAAAAGGAGTGAGCAGAGGTAGCTTGGGTTTGGGGGGGAGGGCATTACTGCCACTCTGCTGTTAACTGTTTCAGGAGCCCAGAGAAAGGAGGGTCCTCATTCAGGGACTGATATATTGTCAAGCAGTTACTGAGCTGGATGCCCTGTCAGAAGGGGCCATGAACTGGAGTTCACATGCATAGGTTACAGTCCAGCTAAAATGCTCATAAGATGCTTCTAGTAAAGCAATTAAAAACCCTCATTCAAAGACGTTTTTCAGTTTTGTGAAGGTTACAGAATCAGCTGTGTGGAACAACATCAGGCTCTGCTGAATGCTTTGTACAAGAAAATTTGAAATAGGTGGATCCATATCTGAGTATGCTGCTTTCCCGTAGGATACTCAACTAGGCCCAGTAGCTGAAATAACTGCAGCTAACAAGCTCTGTTGATTTGAGCTAATGTTGCATTGGCCATAATCCACTGCACCTGGCATAGTTGTGTGATGTGCAGGAAATTAATTTGCACAGAAACGTCCTACTGCTCGAAATGTTTCTCACAGCATATTTGCAGATGCCTGCTTACATTTACAGTGCTGTTGTCTGATTTTGTTAGAAGTTGACAGCATTTGTATGAATTGAGCGCATATGTCGGTAGCATTATTAATCATCGTCATCATTATGTTGCACTATACTCAACATTCATAATGTGCTGAAAATAGCTGCTGCTGCACTCAAAGCTTTGCATTGTTTGTCCCTCTGACATTCTTACATCTGGTTTTATTAACAAGCCACTGTTCTTTAGACTGGCAGGACTTTCTAAGTACTGTGGTCTATTTTGGAATTGCCAAGAAAAGATGTGGATTTAAATAAATATATAACTAAATAATACATAAATAAATAAACTGAAGCAGAAGACTTGCAAAGGACAGTGTCATGGAGGGAGCCAGCAGGAGATGAAACTTTCTCCTCACCTAAGCGGCATGTGGTGCCGTTTTATCCTGGGCCGAGGAGAGTGCTGACAAACCGGGAGGCGATAAGCGGAATACGGCTGAAGTTTTCAAATTATTGTTGTAGGTGATATTATAGCAATGGCCAGCAGCAGTGTGGCCGTAGGACAGTAACAAATCAACTCAGACCCTGACTGGCAGACCTCCTGCCTGGTATCTCTGGTGTTGGCAGGAAAAAAAAAGGCTGGAACGGTGCAGGAGTGAATCACGTTCAGCACAGCCTCGTACAAACCTGCTCCCACCACTCCCGCTCCTTGACTCTGGACCGTTAAAAAGAGAATTTTTCATTTGTTCAACTTTTTTTTTTTTTCCTCCTCCCAGCGCAGCTGTAAAATCCGGATTGATTTCACAGCGGTAATCTTCAGTGTGGTCACGCCTTCGGTTACACTGAGCATCAGAGCCTTTCCTTTAACTGTCCTGCTAATGAGGAGGGGAGACCGAGAAAGAAACACATACACACGCAGACACACACACACACATGCACACAGACACACACACACACACACACACATACACACACAGACACACACATTTTCTCCTGGAGAAAAGGTCTGAAGATTTAACACCGCACCCTCACTTTTCTATTTCGACTTTCAACCTTTTAAAGTAATTTGCCTGTGGCACTTTTTTTCCCCTCTCAGCAATGGTAAAATATACCAGGGAAAACTTGTGCTGCGCTTCGACCTTCAAAGGCAGGTTTTTCAGAGCATGAAAGTGAAACTGATACGCCGGAGCTGCGCATGTCTGAAGGACCCAGACACACGACCCCAGACTTCATTCTCAAGGACAGTCTCTCGCAAGGGCCACTGAGGGAGCAGCCTTACAACACAGCCGCTCTTTGCATTCAGTAATGCCAGAGATCGTTTGTGCTCCGTGTGAACAGCTTCTTTTAATTTGATCGATTTGATTTAATGCTGTCTGGGGCTGGGGGCAGTCGGGAGGTGTTGAAGACTCATCGTTGACCTGTGTGGCTGTAAACAGGGGGTTTTTGAGTGACATTTACCCTGTGCTTATTATATATTATACCCCCAATTTATGCCTGTCCTGGGTTCAGCTCATATTCTCTGTATGAGGAATGTCAGGAGTTGCTCTGAACAGCCTAGAACAGGTCCTAAGTCCCATATGCACCACTTAGGGGACAGGCTGAGGAAGGTGGAGCAGAGAACAGAGGCACAGAGTCTGATGCTTGTTTCTGAGGGCTCCGACAGCAGTTTCCAGACATACTTTTTTGATTTGCTTCTTTCACCAAAAGGCTCCCTTCTCCAAATCCTTCAAGTTTCTTCTGAACAATAGTGGGGAAAAATGTCTCTAAACCTAAATGACAGTGAATCTGAGGCAATGATGTTTTGCCCAGCTTATCAAAGGACTAGCAGCAGCAGTATCAGCCCAACAATAGATGGGCATATTGTTCATCTCTCCTCCTTGGTCATTATCCTTGGGGTCATATATGACCCCTCTCTAAAGAAAAATTCTTTGACTTAGGTAATATAGAGAGATTGAGACAGGAACTTTCCAGGCCTGGACATGGAAAAACCCGTCCATGCTCCTCTCTCCTCAAGGAATTACTGTTGCATTACACGGTTCAACAGGCATCTTTTGATACCCTTTAAGAGCTACTGTAAACCTAGACAAGGATACCTGCCGAAAGTCTAATCAACAAAAAATCCCACCTGTTTTATAACTGGTGGCTTCCCTGTCAGGATTCAGGATTGCCTGTCAGGATTCCCTGTCAGGATTCAGGATTGCCTGTCAAATTCAAACTTGATTTTAAAATGGTGATTCGATTTTGGTGACATGGGCCCCACTTGTTTGGAGCTGCTGATTTTGCTTAAATGAAGAGTGCAAGGCCAGTTAAATATATTTTTATTAATCATTACTAGCTTTTGAACCCAATTCTTTGGCTTGTTGTAATCTTGCTCACTTGTGGCATGCTGGTCTTTATTTTCTTTGTCCATTCCAAGCAAAGTTTGTGGCAGAAGTGCGTCTTTTGGAAGCAACTGCAGTTCATTTTGTGCAGCATGGCTGGAAGCCAGGGTTGGCTTGTTTAGAGGGATGGTGAAAGAAGAGGGAAAGCCATCCGCGCATGTAGAGTGAAGCACTGGGATTTCGCAGAACAAACCTAAAATAATCTACTGGCTTCGAAACCAGTGTGAGATCAGAGTTATGTGAGCACTGACGGCCTGAGAATTTTCTCCTATAAAGAGCTCCCGGCTTCACAGCGTTGGAGGTGTTGTATTCTGCACCAGCTCGTGAGTCAGCACTGTGATCACCACGTGATGCAACCATCTGACACAAGCTGCTTTGTTATCATTAATCATGCTTATTGTCGGCACCTGTTTGTTGCTGTTTGTTTTTCCTGACTTGAAAATAACCAGGGTGCGTTTTCTATGCATCTTACATAAGCGCACAACGGATTTGGTCCAAGGTGTGTGCTGGCTGCGATGCAGAAGAGATGCCATTGTCACAGCTTTCTCTGACTGTTACTGAGGGGAAGATCTGCCGTTCTCAATCTTTTCTAGAGCCGTCTTGAAAAGCCCTTGAATGCAAAATATTCTAGCTAGAGAGGGCTGAGAGTAACTTTGACATGCAAATGCAGGCGAACACAGGGGCCCTAAGGGCAATATTAAAACAAGAAAGTAGCAGAGAAAAAGAAAGTGTCTTTAAAGTTGAAATGAGCAGCACCAGAGATTTGACAGCGACAGGATTTTGTTGGTAATCACTCGGTCCACTGAGATTAGCTGTCATGTTGTTTTTAATCCTGTCATTGTTTTCTCTGATTTGCCTTTTCTACGCTCATAAGGAGCATTTTGTAGAGATGGGGCTTATTTCTTTTCCCTTAGGTGAAGTGAAGCACATTCACAAAAAAAGCTTTTTTTTTCCCCCCTCTCTGATTTTCCCCAATTCTTAAGAACATTACAGGTCTCTGTCTTTGTACGCTGAGGAGCTACTGTGTTTAACAGGTAGTCTCCTGTTCATTTTACTCTGCTGTTTGCTCATTCCTGTGTATTGAGTCATTCAGCTGTGTTTTAGCTTGGTAGTAAAGGTGTAGGCCCAGCAATGTCACAGTTGAGAGGATACCCAATTAAGTAGAGTGTTACCTCACTTGAGGCATGTCCTCTTGTTTTAGAGCGCTAACAAACAAATGGTTCATTGATGTAAGACCGATTCATGAATAGAACAGTGGCTGATTATTAGGCTCATATTTTTGTTGCTTGCTGTAGAGGTTGATTTCTTGGGGAGTTAATTATTCTCAAAAATGTATTTAGATCATGTAGTATTTGTATGAAGCCTATTATTTAGAATTTTTAAAGAAGAATCATTTTGCGAATAGTGCGTAATTATTTTGGAATTACAGTCACATAGCAACATTAGTTCAGAGCTCAATGTAGGTTGTGTAGGTTCTATAAGTACATACGGTTTATTCTGCTCTGCTAGGGTCTGGCTACAGCATCATTACACTGCTGTTTTGGTTCACATGAGGTGGAGGCCTTGCAGTTTCTGGGTTCACCTTTTCCTGATTGTTCTTTGAATCAGACAATGGCTGGGTCACTCACTGCTGGAGTCATACAGACTGCTTAGTTTAACCTCTCTGTCAGGTTGTCCTTGAAGCCAGGAACTAGGAACTGATGTGAAGAAAATATCAGAAAACTGAGCATGGTATATGAAACTTGAGTGCAACTAAATTAAACTTGGCCTAAATGTAGGAATGGATTATTTTCCTTCTCAAATCACTTAATTAAAAAGAATGGGAAGATCTGAGTTAGTTTTTTTTCTCTTTTTCAGAAACAATCTCTTTTCAGAGACCACATTTCTGGCACAGAACACAGAAGTATGTTGTACATTATTGTGCCTCTCATAATCTGAGATAATTTGGTCTCCTGTACAGACCAATGATGTAAAGGACTGCAGCCTTTCCTTGCATCTGCTTCTAGTTTGTGGCATATTCAAGCTTCTTTTCACTTACAGATTGGCTGAGAAGAAGGGAATAGCTTAGGCGTTGTTTGTTCTGTGGACTCTGATTCATTTACAAAAATGGATTACATGCCATCAAAGCTCACTTAACTTAAAAATGGATGTATTTGGTTTCATTGCTGTCACAATTGGGCATTAAGAAATGCTTGGGCACTGGCTGCCATTACCAGTGACAATTGGGATGGGAAATGAAGACCGCTCATGCACATCTATAATAGGCTATGGTCAAAGCTTTGAAAATGCTCTCATGCATTGGAAAGGAGATATTGAAATGAACCATATCTGAAGTTATTTTGCTTCAAGTATTTCAGTGAAGTTATTTTACTTTAAGTATTTCAGTTTTATTGAGAGCCCAGTTTTCCCGTCAACATGATGAAGCAGTCTATTTTTGTCTATGTTTTCAAACGCAAAGGTTAAGTAGAGAAAATGAGGTGAATTCAAGAGTGCTAACAACATTTGAATCAAACACCTTTTTTCCTTCACCATCCTTGGCACATAGTTCTTTTTCTTTTCTCAAACAAGGGCGTCTGCAAACAGAGGACATGTGTCTCTGCTCTTATTGAGGAAAAATGCAGAGGCTTTGACGTGCTTTGACGTGAATGCACGTGCTTTTCCGACTGAGAACTGAAAAAGGTTATAAATGATTGACTGACCAAGACTGCTTAACAGTGCTGCATCGCTACACCAGAGGGTCTCTGTGCAGTTTCAAACATGGCCGCACTTTGCCGAATAACCAAAAAAATAATAAAAACAGATTTGCAGACTTTGGTCAGTTGTAAGTCTGTTGAGGTAAGACAGGGAAGAGGGAAAAGGGGGCAATTGTCAAAATGACATCAATCTCTGCAGTTGCCTCCTCTGAAATGTGATTAGAATTACAGATCTAGGTCTAGAATCCTTACCCCTCTTTTCTGACACGCCAGAGCAAAAGTAATTAGACACAAAGTAGCCTGTCATTGCTGTTTAAAACACTCCACTGTAGAGCCCTAGATCTTGAATGAAATATCTATCTAGTGTTAAAGCTTTTGATTGGTTGAGAGCCATAAAATCACAGGGGAAAGTAATGCATTTTTACTAATGCAATAATGTGTTTAGCCTCCTAGTGAAAGCCTGTTTGCAAGGTTATTATGCAGTTCTGACTACAATGACCATCTCATTTCATATCTCAGAGGGGATCGGCAGTGGCATAGATCTTAGAATGGCCATTTTCTGCGTTATAGCTCAGGAAGCTTAGAGATTCTGTCAGGTCGGCATCCTGCTGTAGCTGGTGTGTCCGTCTCTGCGGGGCTGTCCGCTGCGGACTTGTCAAGTCTCTGTGTGCACACACATTCTGACAGCTCATAAACAGCTGATTAGTCAAGGGCTCGCCCAGCAAACACGCTAACTGTTCCCCGCTCTGTCTGTCAAGTCCAGACCGCCAGCTCCAGGAAGACAGCAGGAGACAGAACGATGACATCAGAGCAAGCCTGTGCGCACTGAGACTTGCTTTACGGTCTTACTGAGCCCTTCGTTGTTATTATTTTTAAGAGAATTTTTATTTTTGTTAGAAACGTATCCTAAATCCATTTATTGCCTGTGACAGGTGGCAGCAGAGCAAGTGCACAAAGTGAAAGAAAAAAACGGAAATGGTGATGAAAATAGCTACTGTTGCTGAGGGTATTTGGTGATAAACAGGTAAATTGTGTCACCCGTGGGCACTGGAAGGACATGGAGCACACTGTCCTGATTTTATGAGGCTGTTCTCTGATGTTTTTTGTCTGAAAGCTGTTTGGCTGTTGATCTTCAGTGCCAGGGGCTTGGCTTGGCTGGTTCTGTCTGAGGCGCGTCTCCGGCTTCAAGCTGATTGTGCGTTGTAGAGTGCCGCGGGAACGCCTGGGCCCGAGGCTGAGGCAGAGAGAGGCCCCAGCGGCATGCCCAGCAGAGGGCGCCACTGTGGAGATAACAGCAGGGCACTGCTCTGCTGTGCCCTGGCAGTGGCCCAGATGTTCCTGGAGAGCACAGATAGGATTAGAGAGGGATCTTGGATTTTCTAATAGAAGGGCCCGCTGGCTGCAGCACAGTGAAGGCTGTGCTTTAGTTGGCCTTATCAAAGGGGCGGGTGCAATACATCCCTCTGAGAGGAGAGTTTGAGAGGCTCGGCTCTGTGGAGGATGCAGGCCAAGGCCCTGTCGCGCTCTGTGCCGCTCCATGCTGCCAGTACCCAGCTGCGCTTAATATAAAGGGATTCAGCCTGTTAGAATCCTGGGCTGGCTCTGCTCTTCTGCACACAGCTCAGTGTGTTTGAGCGCCTTGATGTGGTGCGCTTGCTGCTTTGTAAATTCACACAGTTCAAGACCCTACAGTATATCGTATTATACCTCTAATAACGTCCCTCCACACATCACAACCCCACCTTTACCTTGCAGATCCTCCTGACCCAGACTGAAGCTGTTCCCATTTATCTCCGGGTGCCTGAGCCTGTCCCCTGCAGTCACGTCTCTGCGGCGAGACGGTAGCGAAGCACTCAGGTGTTCACAGGCAGAGTTGTGCCGCTGCGGTCTGCTCCACGATTCTGACTCATCTCTCATGAGCTCAGCAAATGTTTCCGCCAACCGTTTTGTCATGTGTTATTCGCCCAACCAGAATACATGCCCTTAGCTCTTTATCTGACAGCAAGGGGCAGGTCTCGCTGGTTCACCTGTCATTGTCTTAAAGTGGTGCTGCTCTTCCCTAATTGTGCATCCTCAATACAGAGAGCAGAGTCCTGGATCAACATAAGACAAGAAAGCCAAAACAAATCCCCCCCCAAATTTATCTTTGGCTTCTGTCTTCCATTATTATGCTGATCGTTACGATAGTTCATGCTTCAGTGTAATACGCAATACAGGGAAGGCAGAAGCAGTGTGCACTTCTGCAATTCTGAAGATTAAAGCCTCCACATAAATGGAATTTCAGCTTGTGAAAAGTACATTAGAGAGCCTCTGTTACAGTCAGTTCCTTGTCTGTAAATGTAGCCCATCCTTTTCACATGCTGCTTCCTTTTCTCTCACAAATTATTTATAACTGACTGGTGATATTAATCACCACAATCAATCTGCTAAGGCATAGAAAAACCTGTTATCTTCCAATGCAGGTTTTCTCAAAAAAGTACTGGGTTTTATTTCCTGAAGTGCATTTTGGCAGTGACTAAACAGCTGAGGTGAGCACGGGAAATGAGTGATGAGATTCTGCCTTGGTGTATGCTGTAGCTCCAGGATAAAGTGATAGACTTAACAGGGAGTAACTGAAAAAGCCAGAAAGCAGAGTGTAGGGTAAATCACTGTGGATAAGAGCTTCCATGAAAGCAAACAGGGTGGAACAAAACTAGCTGTAGAGCAGAGGGAGAGGGCCAGTGTGTGTAAAAGCCTCTGAACAGGCGGCTACTCAACCAAAAGGATGGCCCTAGTGCTTTGGATTCCTCTCATTTTTACACAGTTGTTTAATTCTTTGGCAATAATATTGGACGATTTGGGTCTTTGTCACAACTCTTCAATGGTTTCAGCACCACAGACGTGTACATGCAAGCTTATCGGACAACAGGACTTGCGTTTACCTCGATTGTCAGCTTGCAGGAACTTTGCTTTGCCAAGTCACTTGCTAGTTCAGCATTTTGGCGTTAGATTTTAAAGTTACTCCCAAATACTGCTGCTACCCAGAAAGAGCTGTAGTCCTACAATACTGTACTTTTGTTGACCCAGTTTACAATAGAGGGGAATAAAGTAGCTTTATGAATAATAGCAGAGAGAGATGTAAGACTTCTCGTGTCTCAGAACTTCCCGACCATTAGAAACAGAAGCACGGTGATAGAACTGTCAGATGCTGAAAGGCCTTTATAACAGTAGTCCAAGGACTCATAATTAAGCACTCGGCACTCATTGCATTAAGAGACATTAAGGTGGCATTTTGCCCTATGTTTTTCATCACCGTGATGTTTCAGCTCCATAGAATTTTCCATCCACACCTTGAGTACGAGGCGCACAGTGAATAATTGATGGATCTTGCATGTTGCCTGCAACATTACATTGTGCTGCCTAATGCATATATAATGTGCACTTCAAAAATGGCAAGAGGATTGCAGAACTGTTACTATGCAAACGCCTTGCAAGAGTCTCGCCCCGCAGGCCACGTAGGAACACGTGTTGAATCCTGTTGGCTTTGTCACGTACCGTACGTTCTGCTCGCTCTGCAAAGTCACCTCCCCTTTGCGGCAGTCGGCGTTCGGTGTGAATCAGGTATCTGAGTCTGCTGTGGAATGTACTCCGATCCTGGCAGAGCCTTCAGCTTGTGTTCTTTGGACCATCTGTCCTGTTCCCTGTCATGAAACCGTTGTCCTTCCTTGTGCTGTAATGTTGTGCATCAGTGCTCTCCTTTGACATTCTTCTGTCCCGTGCCCCCTGTTCCTGCTCTAAATTTACTCTGTGGAGTGTGTGTCATGGTGATGGCTGTCAGGTGTCTGACTGATTGCTCGGAACCCTTGACTTTAACTTTGCATCAGGTTGGTCATTTGAGATAGGACCCACAACTTGCATTGTCTTTGCATAAGATGCAAAGTATATTCCCATTTGGCCAGTTGGCTTTCTAAAATGTGATGACTTCACTCAAACGGAAACACTGCGTATTTAATGCTGAAGTAATATTTTAATAACATGTAGTATAATGCTCACATAATATGCATTTATTAACATGCTTGTCCTTGTTCCATTCAAGTTAATATGTAGCTTTTGCAGACTTTTATATCAATAGCTCAGTGACATTTTATGTTGATCCATGTCACTGTGTTAGGTTTGAGAGGGGAGGGAGTTTCCTGTGGTTGTAATATGTGTTTATCTTTCCTTGCATCTGTCTCATAGACCTGTGTTTATATCTCTCTGTGTTCGTATATGATTTATGCTTTGTGTATGTATGTGTATGGGTGCCTGTGTGTGTGCATGTGTATTACTGCATATAGCTGTGTGTGTGTGTGTGTGTGTGTGTGTGTGTGTGTGTGTGTGTGTGTGTGTGTATTTACATTATACAAAAACTTAACTAACATCTCAGTGCCAGAGAGGTTAATAAGCTTGGCTATAAAGGAGTATGGGCTGCAGCCTGTGAAATAGACTTGTTAGTGGCAATGAGGAGGGAAAAGGAAGGTAATTCAATCTCACACTGAGTTTAAAAGAAACCCTATTACAGCAGGCTTGGCCACTGGCACTGTGGAAATGATTCTGAGTTGTGTTGGTTCCGGAGTGGTTGGAATTTAGAGGAAATCTGCTTCTTGGGAGAACATAGAAACCAGCCCCGCATACATTGATGTTTATGAAAGAGAAACTGCCGAGAGAAATGCAAAAGAAGGCAAAATCTGTCGCCATTTTTGGGGATCACATTGCATTTATGTTTGCCATGTTTTCACTGCCTCAAATCTCAACATGTTAGCTACCCTTTGGATTTCCAGCTGGTGTAATCCAGGATATTTACATCTGATTACCACCATAGTAATTATATGCACTCCCAATACAGCGATGAAATCAAGCAGTTTATTCAATATGTGCAAATAGATAAGGGGGAGTATGAATAGCCAGATCAAAACTGATGAAGAAAGACCTTGAGTGGTTGGATTTGCGAGGATTAAATGATCTTCCTAATTTTGTTCTGATTAAATGGCTAATGCCCTACAAAACAGTAAAGGAGATGTTGATTCATCAATTCAAATCACTCCATATTGGATGGTTTAGCCCGTCGCCAATTTTGAGAACATTGTGCAAAGTAAACAAAAGATGAAATTATTTGAATTGTAAGGACAGATTGCACAAATGACGGACCGGTTGGCTCAGATAAACAGCCTAGATGAACAGTATGCTAATGAGGATTTTATCTTTTAGGTTGATATCCTTTGTGAAGTTAACTTTTTTTAAAGAATTTGAGAACAATAAGACACCTGTGAGGTTGAAAGGAGGAAAAAATACTGAAGTTGCTTGGATAAACAATTGTTAGGCAGTACATAGTGTTACTCAATTTGATATATGGTTTGATGTTTAAAACTTGAAATTAAAAAGCTTGTGCAGCTTTGGTAAGTTGAGGCTTGGCAGGTTGTGCAGGATATTATACATGTTTATTTAACAATGTTCTTTTTTTTTTTTTTTTTTTGATAACTTGTCATTCTACATATGGCAGAATTCCAAGAGCTAGTACAGAGAAAAAATTGGAAGTGTGAGAAAAGGACATCAGGGCAGGAAGGATACTGAAAGGGAGGAGGGACAGCAGTGAAAATGGTGTGCCCAAGAGCCACTCAGATGATGTCAGGGGAGACACTCCTGTCCTCCAGTTGGCATTTGCTTCACTGCGGTTGGACTGGGTGGTGGGTAGGCTGCAGGCAGGCTTGACACCAGGAGAAAATACAGAGGGGTGCAACTTCAATCCACGGGGATGCACAAAAAGTCATAAATACTATGTAGACCTCGGGATATAAGGAGACAACTGGGAGTGCACTGAGGTCCGTCTGGGGAAGCAGTGCACCCCTGTGCACCCCCATAGTGCCAGAGTGTCAGAGTGTATCCCTAGTGGTCCTGTTTGAGTGATTGTTGTGGTGAGACAAACCTAATATGCAATAGGCAATTCTAAAAGGGATGGTGCAGAAAGGGGGGAGCATCAGATAAATAAGTAAATTAAACAAGGTAGTGCTGTACTTAAGCTATAATCACGCTTAATACTCTAGCAGTGCTAATCAGGTGGTGTGAAGAGATTTATGATGGGAAGCAATAATCTGTATTATATGAATAAATCAGGTGGTAATTGCTACTATGGCCAAATTTGTCTTTATCTCCCTCCCCCTGATTGCAAGCTTGCATGTAATTATGTTTCAGCTCATTATGGAGCCCAGGGGCTCATGCTGAAGCCATAATGGCATTAACAAGCCTGTACCATGAGGTGGACCTCATCCTTTTCCCCTAGATGTACCTGTAATTTGTTATCGGTGGTAAACGCTGACAGTAGACAGATAGGATTATGTCATGATTGTTCCATCACTGTTTTCAGCTCTGCAGTTGTTGGACATTTCTATAACCTATTTCTGCATAACCATGTGTTATTATGAGGTGCATGTAATGGCCATTTTGGTTATTAGTCTTTTCTGTGCTGCACTGGTTGCCTGGCATTTACTATTAGTGTTTCTCCATATCTTGATCCTAATGTGTTGTGACTGAGGTTTAGTAATGAATGTACTTTTGAAAGGCATTGTTTTAGCATGCATTATTAAGGTACAAAATGTTGCTGGCAGGTGAAGCAGCATTGTGGTCCTTGCTATGGAGAGCTTGAGTGGTAATGTGAAAGTACAGTGTTAAACCAAGTGCTATAGTATGGACTGTTTTCATCAGAGCAGAGATGATAGTGAAGGAGATTACGACAAGAGAGGAAAGTGGCTGAGGGCGCATTACATGTGGTTGAACAGCATTGTCAAACTGTGTCTGCTGTGTCTGCTAGTTTAGAGGCTATTCCAGAGAGTGTGAGAGCATGGGTGATTTTGTGAAATAGAGTGACCCTGCACAATACACTTAATATAATGCAAATAATTCCTAGTGTTACTGAATTAGTCACTGAACAAAATGGCCAAAAGTGCACCAACTGTAGGTGATAGATGCTGCACAGTCAGGAAACCAAGGGTGGTATAGGGAACTTGTAGTACATTACGTTACATTGTTGGCATTTAGCAGACGCTCTTATCCAGAGAGACTTACATAGATTAGAATTTTGTTATATGTTACCAATTTATACAGCTGGATATTTATTGAGGCACTTCTGGGTTAAATACCTTGCCCAAAGGTACAACACCATTGCCCCAGCGGGAATCAAACCGAGTCCTGATCCTTACCACTGTGCTACACGGCCGCCTTGAAGAAGATTCAATAGCTGCAGTTCTGGCCAGCCTGAGAATCATATGTTTCAGGATGACTGAAGGGAGGTTCACACTGCCAAGCAGCATTGCGTGTTAAAACTCATTACTGGGTAGGGAGAGGTGGCGGCAGAGTGGTGCAGAGCTAATCGGAACAGCACGCAGCATTCAGAGCAGAGCGAGAGGAGCGCTAACACTGAGAATATTTACATTTACAGGGTCGCTCACACCCGCCGCCAAGGGTAGGCAATCAGGTGAGATTGTGAGATTGAGAGCTGTTGGAAAAAAAAAAAAAAAAAAGGTAGCCAGAGATCTATTGGTAAAGAAGGGCAAATAGCCGTGTCTAGAGGAGTGTTTTCTTTCAGGTTCAGTGAAGTATTGACTATTTTATCTTTAATTTATCCCTGACTATTGCTTGCTATACAGAAGATACAGTACAAGAGGCCTGACACTAGACTGAGTGCTTTTGCCATTCAGGCATAACTTCTTGTGAACACCAACAATGGTTCTGGTGTATTGCTGAACAAAGATGATTGCATTTATTGATTAGAAATGTATAGGAAGCCCTTTCTTCAGATGATTGGTTGAATATTCATTAGACAAAAACTTTCTATTGTTGCAAATGAGGCAGGCCTAATTATAATTACTGTCATACAGTATAGTAGCAGGAACATATGAAGAGAGCTCTTAGGTTAAATTTGTATAAATGTCAGATCAAGCCTCTTAACCCTCATTGCCTGAGTGTTGTTTTGTTGTTCTTTTGTTTGTTTAGTCCAGGGACATGACATGTTCAGTTTTTGGTTTATGGTAATGAGGTATAGTTTGTTTTGGGGTGACAGATCTGTCTGTGGTAGGCTGGTATTTCTCAGTATTTCTCATTTGGTTTTATTTTTATTTTTAGTGTCAATTTTTGTTTGGTAAGGAAACTTTTCTCCCCTCTTTTACTGTGGAATTTCTTTATTTTCTTTTCTGATTGGGTCTCTCAGAGGTTTGTACATTTAACATTCTCTGGCCACTAACTGTTTTTGTTTTTTTTCATTGCAGAATCCTAAAATTCATTTCAGAAGTTGTGTTAAACAAGTTGCTCTCGGGGGGATACCATTAAGTCTGAATTTGAAAAATGAGCACGCCTCCCTGTGAAATTTGTTTGAAATGTGGTTTATTGACCATCTCCATAAGCATTATGTACAGTTGGGAGGTTGTATTGCCACTTGTCTTTGTTCTGACTTTGCCATTGAATTCAGGGCTGGACAGTAGGTGGTGCATGTGGTAAATTAAGTGCCAGTTTCCCAAACTGAGTTTGAAGCCCGTGTCAGCAGCAGTGAGGGAGTGGAGTGGCCTGTTCAGACAGCATGGTTTAAACATGGCTTCCTTTGATGGAGCAGGCTGCCAGCATGACCTGTGCCCCTTCTGCTGAAAACACTGGAAGGCTTTATCACCATGTGCTCCAGTAACACGCTCAGAGGCTTGACCTGCTCCTGCTGAGGTCTGTTGGATCATTCCTGTAGCACTCTGCTATCCAACATTTCCAGACTCGCCTTTCACAGTGGCAGAAAATTAGACTTGTAATGTGTTCAATGTCTGTAAACACTGTCTCTGTCCTGTCTCTGGGAAACAGGGACTGTGACCAACCATATAATGTCTTAATTTCAGAGGGAACTCTTTTAGGGCAGATATTTTTGAATGTGGTCCCCTTCTGGTAGCTCTCTCAGATTATCAGTTATTTGGCAGCATGTGTCAAATCTGCAGGCTGAAGAAGCACAGAGAGCAAGCAAAAAAAAGAACCAGGAAGTGTGTAGCAAAGAGATGCTGAAAGAAAAAAGGACACGATGAAAAGGTATACTCAGGGACAACAAATTGCCCCCTCTTTTCACCCCTCTCTTTGTGCTTTCTTCTCTTTCTCTGTCAAAAACCTAGGCTGTTTTGGAGATTTGCCTCCAGTAATATGCCAGTCCATTTCCCCTTGTCACATTCCCCTGTCCCAGCACATTGTGACCCTAGTCACACATCAGGGTGTGTTGGTGTGTTGAATGAACAGTTGTTAGAGTGTACAATCAATGACCCAGAGCTCTGCCTTGAATGTAGCACCCACAGAAGGATCAGAAAAAAACCCTCTCCTCAGTGCCCTTTTCCTGTTTACAGAAATTTGAAAGCTTTCAACATTTACAAGTTTCCTCTTGACTCAAGTACATGTGCAAAAGCACAAACTTGCCTTTTTTGACAAAAAAAGTGTTGAAAGCTTCTCCTGCAGACATTTTTTTTCTGGAAAGCCTGACGTCAATACAACATCTTAAGGTCAATGCAGTTTAAGCCATGCCGCCTTTGCACATCACTTCAGTGTAAGGGAAGGACGGGCGGAACAGCCAGGGTGAACTGACCAGTGATTGGCTGAGTCTGTCATTTCTCTCACCATTACAGCTTACTCAAAATCTCACCTTCTCTGGTAGGCCCAGAGTTTCCTGTTGAAGTTTCCTAGTTCATTTGAGACAAACGGGATTGGTGTGAATTTTTACCCTGGTTTTTGTGTCTAGAAACTAAAGCTTTTCATGGCAGTGATGCATCCGAGAGTGCACTGATCTGTGGACAAGCCATTAAATGAGCCTTGGCAAGCGCATCCCTTGTGTGAAAATAAATGCGACAGCCTCAGTCTCGTCCGCACATGCCTCATGATAATCACCTTTTATGCTTTCTCTCATGTTTGCAAAGCCTATAGATTTATCACAGTATATGTTCATAACATATCACAGCGCTGTTGCCAGGATGCATCCAAACAGAAATCTTCAAATGATACATTTTTTATTACTTACATAGTAAGATGGAGTTTTATTTTTCTTTCTTACACCCTCAAAGTGGCCATAGACTTACAGTGGCGGAAACGTGCTTTTCAAATATGTCAGAGAAAGGCAAGGGGAGCCAAATCACAGAGCGTGACACGGTCTCACGGCAGAATCCATTTATCAGCCGTCAGTCCAAGCTGCTGGACAGTGGAGGTACAGCTCCTTCTCCGCTGTCACCAGACTCATGAAGCTGTCTCAATTACTGGCGCGGTGCAGACTGTACTGCCTGCTCGCTGACCTGCCCACTGACCCAACCCACCGCTCAGTGCACAGCCCTATTAAACATGACGCCACGCGTCACTTCCTCTGTTAGCCATCCTGCTGGAGGTGTTCATTTGCTAAGCACACCTCTCAATCACAGCACTTTTTTCTTTTAGATTGAGGAAGGAGCTCTCCAAAGTGCCCCAGTATAATGATTTGGCTGTTTTGTTGTTTTTTGTGAAATGAGACTACCTGTCTCAGTTGGTTTTGAGGGCGATGTCAGTGGGCTGATTAAAGCATGTCGCTTCCTGCTGTTGTGTCTGCGGGTCTTCCAAGCCCTTATGACAAGTGATCATGTGTGTCTCAGTGCAGTCTGGAGAATCTGCCTCATTAGATCAGCACACAGCAAGCCGCTTGTGTCTAATCTGTCTGCTACTCCTGTTACGTGTGTGTGTGTGTGTGTGTGTGTGTGTGTGTGTGTGTGTTACTCTTACCTGATCTGTAAGGATATAAATACATTGTATGCACCTTGGACATTTAGAGGAAATAAAAACCTCTGCTTATAATAACACATAAACAAGTTCTGCAATCCTCTCTGCTGCCTTGTGGTATAAGCTGTGCACATTAACATGCAGCTGTATCTTGAGAAGGGATGTGGTAACACCCTTTTACTATAACAGAGAATGATTAGTGATGATTGAAGAGGCATTTATTATAAACCATCTACTCAACCTGAAGATATTAGAACAGCTGCCGCCTTGGGTAAAAATGAAATGGCCACCTCAAAAGGTGTCTCGACTTCAGAATCAAATACGAACTTGTATAAATAATTCCAGACTGTGATATCTCTTTTTATGGGAAACCAATAGATAACTCATGATGATTTATCACAGGAGAAGCAGAAAAGAAAAGCTGCTGTTGGCTTCAGTAAAACAATTGAAATCCCAATTTACAACCTCTCAGGTGGAACACGGGCTAAGGCTGAATGTCAAACACTTTTTTTCCTGTGTTTTTATGCTGTCAGGTGAGATTTTTAGTTGATGTCTGTCTTACCGTGAGTTGTTTAGTCAAAAGATTACTAAGGTAATCCACCATTATTACCATAGGTGGTAATAAGATAAAGCTTTATACTAGAGTTCTGCACAGTATACTTTGTCACAATACAATAGCGTAAAGTTGTTTTGCCTCTTACTCTAGGATGTGATTACTGAGTTCTTGATTCTGTTACTGTACATCAGAACTAATGCCATTTACTATGCATTATGTCCTTTCAGATGGTTACTGAGCTTGTCCTTGACCCTCTGTTAATGTACATAGTCATCTTCCCATGTGAAAAGTGTAAATTTTCTTTATTAATGTAATTCAGTGTTCTATTGTGCTACATCTGAATATGAGGGCTGGTTTCTCTGACTCTCTCCTAAGGATGCCAGGTTTGTGGAGGAGCGGCGTAAACAGCTACAGGGTTACCTGCGCATGGTCATGAACAAGTTGATCCAGACGCTGCCTGAGTTCTCTGCCCGCCCCACCAAGGAAACCCTGGTGCAGTTGCTGCCTTTCTGCCTGTGAGTGCCAGCATGCATGCACGCGCACACACACACACACACACACACACACACACACACACACACACACACACACACACACACACACTCGCTCACTCATACACACACAGTGCCTCCTCACTGTGATTGACAGGATCGACGATGCCTGTAGCCAGTCAGTGGATAACTTCTGCTGTCAAGTGTTGGACATATGCATTTGTGAAGTCTTAGTACTGTCATGGTCAGTAGTGTGTGGCTTGCGATGACTCTAAACCAAACCTAGAGGGGCACTGCATTTGTCATCTTATGGGTGAAGGAGAAACAGTTCTTATCGTCTGCTAAATTTTTTCGGAACTCACAACAGTTTGTGTCTCTGTGTGTCTGTGTCTCTGTGTGTCTCTGCGTGTCTGTGTGTCTCTGCATGTCTCTGCGTGTCTCTGCGTGTCTGTGTCTCTGTGTCTGTGTGTCTCTGTGTGTCTCTGCCTGTCTCTCTTTGTGTGTCTCTGCCTGTCTCTGCCTGTCTCTGCATGTCTCTGCGTCTCTGCCTGTCTCTGCCTGTCTCTGCCTGTCTCTGTGTCTCTGCCTGTCTCTGCCTGTCTCTGTGTGTTTCTGTGTCTCTGTGTGTGTCTCTGCATGTGTCTATGTGTGTCTGTTTGCGAGTACATGTGTATGTATGTGCATTGCTTCAGAGGTGGTAGAGTGCTGCTGTGAGTGTGGAAAGGTGTAGCTAAATGTTTTATTAAACACACATTGCTCTCTCTCTCTTCTCTCTTGCTTGCCCCCTCTGCCTTCTTTGGCTTTCCTTGTTTAAAGTTAAAATATCCATATTTTCTGAGACACGAATATGCCTCAACCTTTATCTGATTTTTTCATTGCAAAGGGACATTCATTTTAAAAATGGAATTGGCTGCCACTGGCCATACAGTGTGATGCTGTAGACCGAATATAAATATTGACTGTTGAGGTAGCCTGCCTATTTATAACTATAATACAAGCATGATGATTAAAAACAAAGCTTTTCCAGTCTTGTTAATTGATGGACGAACATGACAGATTAATCTGTGGTTTGTAAATGAATGTCATACATTTCTATTTCAAGCAGTAATTAAGATGGCAACAAACTGTCTGGCATCTAAAGTGGAAACTGAAGGGGATGGTGAAAGATTACAGTTTCATGAATAAATAGCTTTCCTGTCCAAAGGGAAAAAAAACAACAGAGATCACTAACACAGATCAGAAAATGAGAATGCATGAGAATGCATGTTTTGTCCAATTGCTTTTTTTGTATTTGGAATTTTTATTTGTTATCGTGGGCATAATGTTCAATTAGACTGAGCCATTTATTTGTGTTATTCTGCAGAACTCCAGTGTTATGAGTTTCTGCAATAAATACAGTCAAGCGGTCATTAACACAGTAAATATTGCCCCATTTTTCAGTAGACTTACAGAAGAGGACCATTCCATTATACAGCAGAGATCAGAGTCGACAGGCGTGGATGTGGAAGTGGTGTGAAGGATTCTGTTGCGCTTTCAGGGAACAAAATGAGTTTTAAAACCTGAAGGGACTAGCCTTTCTAAAATATTAATCACCTTGGCTTTAATTATTCAGCTGTATTATCACCATAAAAGAATGTTTTGCTCTTTGAAGGAAGCGCTACATATTCGCTGGGGTCAGACTCGCAGGACATTGTTTCTTGCAGGTGTAAGGATAAAGTATGGATGTAACCTTGAAAAGGATAAAGGAAGATAAAACATGGCAGCCATTTGTCAGAGTTATGACTCTGATTTGTATTTGATTTCGTCTGGTCTCTGGGCCTCACTCAGGTATTGTAGGGTTTATCTGTATTGACAGTTTCAGCGGTGTGGAGCTTCTGGGTGTTGCACATGAAAGGAGCTGCTTTACAGAAAATAGACACTGTAAATAGTGACTGACCTTCCTTGGTTTGAGGAGCTCCATTCGTCTAGTGGACGAGTATGGAGCTGTGTTAAGCTCATGTGAGAGATGAGCTGACAGCCTCATACTATAAAATAGACTGTTACAGGCCAACTCCAGTACAGGGACAAATGAGAAATTTCTGCTCATATTGTAAACTGGGAGGTTTTCAACTGCGCTGAAAAGAGCAGACATTGCAGCATGAGGAAGATCATCAATTTAAAGAGGACTTAATTTTAAACTATTTGAATTCATTTCAGTAGGAGAGGCATACTGACATAATCAGGGAACATAATAGCTATAACATAGCTAAATAACAGTTATATTCTAGCTTTGCTATTGTTGAGATACACAGTTTAGGGGTATTGTAAGAGTGTATTTTCAAACAGAGCAGATATTCATGTGATACTGTTTCAGCTGAATATAAGCAACATAATTCTAATTGTATAGATATGGTCTTTACTACAGAAACTCAAAACGCCAAATGTATGTGTCATTCCCTTCACACTTCGTTAAATGAACACACACATACAAACTCTAAAAGAGATGGAGAATTCAGTACTGCTGTCAGTTTCCAGAATTGTCTGAATTTAAAAGTAGGCTTTTAAAAGCTGTATAATTCAATAGTACAGAGCATACTTGAGGGAGAGAATAGATTTTGAGTCTAAAACTCATTCTCTATTTGAAAAATTTAACCATGATTTTTTTTGGTTATGCTTTTTTCCCCTTTTCTGAGTTTTTAAGAACTTTTGCAGTTTGTCTGAGTTGTGAGACAATCAGTACAAACAGTATATAGTGTGAAAGAGAACATTCTTTGCCATTTTCAGAAGTGATGTGAACAGATAGGATTATGTACCTCAGTTAAATTCCCAGGCAGAGTGAAACGTTAGTGCCTAAATTGTTTTTGTTTCCATAGATGTAGCAGGAAGAGAGGGTGAGAGTGCCTAATGTGGCTTTATGCCTTTATGTGTGATTAAAAAAAACAAAGCCCTTTCTGCTGTGGCCCCAAACACCCATCATAGCAGAAGCAGCTCTGATTAAGTGTAATGTAGATTTTCAGTCATTGTTCCCTTCATCTAACCTTTTAACTCTTATAACCTTCCCCTTCAATGTAATGTCCCTTCACCAGCATCAGTTCTAATGGCTGACATTTATTGCATGAAAGACCTGAGACTAGTGCGAGAGGAGGTCTGGGTTGAAATTGGCAACAGTAGTGGTTTTCATACAGAGCTGTGCTGTTTGAAGATTCGTACTGGGGACAGATAGACAGTCTTTTCAGATCTGCTAATTCAAGTGGTAGATAAGTACTTGTTTTTCGCCTCATCTGCCTCATCAAAATAAATTAATTGGGAATCCTTGAAACTGCTTCCATATTTATAACACATTGCTTGTTTACCGTGCCTTAGATAAATAAATTGTTCATTCAAAGAGACAAAGGAATTATATTCATCATTTTGCAAAACTACCACCAATGCCCAAAAAACTTGGATTTGACATTGGAGTATCTGGTTAATTAAGGTTAGAACCTACTGTAAAGCACCCTGATAAGCCAGTGACTGATATGAGCACCAGCTCCAAGGAGCTGCTGATTTCACATCATGCTGTGTCCACATGCTGATCTGTCCACTGCACTGATCTTTTCATTGGTTGTGCACAAACTGTTCCCACCACATGCAGATAGAGTATCTTGCTGAGGAGTCTATTTATTCTTTGGCTGGTGGAGTGTATGTTGTTCAGTTTTAATAATGCAATGCTAAGCCACCAAATTTCTGTAAAGCAAGAAACTGCAATCATATGTGTTTTTATGTCCACAGTGCTGAGAAGTCATGTCTTTAACTGAAGCACTGAACTGGTTGTGAATGTCTGCTTGTTTATTGGCTGACATGTACCAAGAGGGGATACATGATCACGGAGATAGTCAGCCATGCTGATGCAATGAAACAGTATGTTTCAGAGGGTTAACTGACCTGTCAGCTGAGCTATAAGTAAAAATGAACATTTTGTGCATGCACGTGTCAGGATACTGCAGTCCTGCTGAGAGCCACCCCACAGAGATGGACATGCTGGGAACAGGGGTCAACTTGGGGCATTTACCAAGAAATAGAAAGACGGGCCACTCTGGAAAGTGATTCATGCTTGATTTATAAAAGTGTTCTTTTCACTTTGTGTGTGTGTGTGTGTGTATGTGTGTGTGTGTGTGTGTGTGTGTGTGTGTGTGTGTGTGTGTGTGTTTGTGTCTAAAAGGAAGCTGTGCTAGATTGAAACAAAGAGACTAGGAATCCAGGTGCACTGATCTGTGTGACTAGATACCTCTTCCAGTAGAATTAACATAGGAACACATGGTAACTTGGATCTTTAGAAGAAAAGTGAAAGGAAAACATTTAAACAGGGATGAGAACAATGGAGGAGAGAGGCAAGGGGGGTCATGTAGAATGCCATAGGAGACCGTAAGCAGGCAGACTGCACACTGCAGATTGTCATAGGAGACGCTAAGGAGGGAGACTGCAGATTGTCATAGGAGACTGTAAGCACACAAACTGCAGATTTTCATAGGAGACTGTAAGCACACAAACTGCAGACTGTCGTAGGAGACCATAAGCACACAAACTGCAGACTGTCGTAGGAGACCATAAGCACACAAACTGCAGACTGTCGTAGGAGACCGTAAGCACAGACTGCAGACTGTCAAGACCGTCACACAAACTGCAGACTGTCGTAGGAGACCGGAAGCACAGACTGCAGGCTGCAAATTGTCGGAGGAGACTGTAAACAGGCAGGATGCATTGCTGCAGGCACACTGCAGTGGTGCTCTCTCTCTCATCAAAGCCTTATGTGCCCCTGAGGCACAAATAGGATTAACATTTCACATGGGTTTGTTAGTTTCAGAGGATTGAAGACAGAAGAGTAGAAATGGTATAACCTTGTATTTTGAATTGGTAGTTCTAATGATTTCTTTTGTTCTCTTTGGTATAGACATTGTTGTAATCGTCAGAATAGTTTGATTTGATATGAAAATCTTTCAACTGGTTGTCATTGTTGTGTGTATTACTGTTATTATAGCCATTGATTGTGTCTGCCTGAAGAGACCCTTTAAAAAAGGACATAGGCCTTGAAGAAGGCTGTATGAAGCTGTATGGAGTCATTATGTGTGTTTTTCTTGATGTTTTTGAGTTACTCCTTTTTATTTTTTTGTTCTTAAATTCGAATACATAACATTAGAGAACCAAGAACCATTTCAAACAAAGTAAAGTGTACGCATTCTGAGGTAGCGAGACAGTAGAGGGCTTAAAACAGAAAATATATCCATCAAACACACATTTAATTATACTTGAATACAATGAAATACTAGTAGTAGTATATTCATGTATCAATTTGTCTGGTTGTTACTCTAGATATTAGACATGTCTTGAATTTAATTATTCCATGTATTTAAAGGGAGACAAAGTATCTGGCTTGGCCAGCAAAGACATTGCATCAGAGATAGTTTCAACCTGAAAATGATACAGTACAGCACAGTACTTTAAATGTACTCTACATTAAGCAGGGGCACAGCCCAGTACAAACACCATACCGATATCTATGGATGGAGCTGAATGACACATGGTGCTGTTCAGAGATATAAAAGCATATCAGTCCAATTACAGCCTGTAGCAGGTAACTCAGAGGCTAGTCTTACAGTGTACACAGTTCTCCTCTTCTGTGTTTCATCTGTGTATTCTTGGAAAAAGCAGGTTGTTTAGTGTTAACAAGCATAGCACAGTACAGAGCCTCAACACATCCTCTCTGTCTCCTGTACAGGATTACTGGTTGTGATTTTTTTTCCCCCCAGAACACATTTGCTTTTAACTATAGATGCAATGGACATGTTGTGGAGAGAGGACTGTCTCCACTCCTCCACAAGAAAATATCTGAAAACACAACGAGAATACACTGAGCTGACATACTGTATTTGACAATAAAATCTTGAGCTCATGGTCTCACACCACTCCATCTATTTCTTTGGAATGGCATGCTAGGCAATCTCAAGGTAAATAGCACCTACATACAGGGTTCTACAAAGAGCAGAATGTCTTTATGGGGAAAAAAAAACCTGAAATGAAGGGCTTCAGCAGTGCAAGGCAGACATTAACTCAAGATAATAATCAACATTTTTTATGTTTTTTTCTTGTTCAAGTCTTTTGACTTTTGTTTTGCTTTTTTCAATTGAACAAAATTAGGCAAGAATAGTGGTATTTGTAAAGCAGTGATTTTTCAGCAAGGCAATACTTATACATGGTTCAGAGAATTACTTATGTATTAGTTTGATGCATTCTTGCTGTGTGGAATGCTGAAACAGCTCTTATTAAGGAGAGACAAAAACTGACTTCATAATTTCATGTTTACATTCATGGTCCATGGTCACCATGGTAACAGACTACAAGCAGGCCAAAAAAAAAAACCAAAACTGAGGCATGGAAAGCCTTTCTAAGCGCAGCAGTACATACTTCTGTCACTGTCAAACAGGGACTAATGTACATGTCTTCTCCTGAGGGACCAGGAAAGTAAATCATGCCACACACAGTGGTCAGTTGGAAGGCATGACTGGATTTCCTTGTACCTATATTTGCATGTTAGTAGAAATGATTTGCATTAAAACATTAAATCATTTTCAAAATTCTAAACATACAGTGGCCTGGCTGTACATGGAATGAAAAAGAAGTGGAAAAACCCGAACTCCCATGATACAATTAAATTACTTGGGTGCAAATTAATTAACACGGTCCACCTGGCTTTGCAGTCTCTAGAGTTAAAAAACACTGATTCTCACTGATTGATCCATTAAGTCAAGTAAATAGCTCACTCGGTATTAGTGCTGTATGTTCCCTACAGTACCTGGGCCACTTTTTGAAGACTTGCAGAACAAAGTAAACCTTCAACATGTGATCTTGAATACTGTCTGAATACTAGTAAGGAGTGAAATATAAATAATAAAGTACCTGCTGTGAATACCTCAGGCACAGCTGTATTGTTCTACCGCTTCATACAGCCACTGTATGCAACAGCTCTGTGTGAGGTGTCCACAGGGCTGTCAGTTACTAACAGAGTCTGGACATAGGGTCAGGCCCTCCCCCCGTGGCCTGATTGAATTGCATCTTGGTGGTAAGAGGGTGGGAGGGTACCAGTCTTATCTGGGGCTGTTTGCCCTCCCCGTTGTTTGCCCTTGACTGAAAGCTGCACAGCAGAAAGCTCCTCAGAACCCAGGGAGGCAGTGCGAGGCAGAGGGGTGCCGGCTCCACACTCACCACAATTCAGTTGCACAGGATGCGTGAGGGAAGAGTTGCCTGCACGGTGAACGCTGTAGAACAGCACACAAAGGAGCCTGGTTTCCTGGTTTGTAGCACTTGCATTTTTCAATCAACCCCCCACAACCGCAGTGGCTGAGCTTCCTTCAGCTCTGTCATTATTAAATCTGCACGTAGAGCAGCACGGCGGGGGAGCCCACCCTGAAGCACCCATAAAGAGCCATCTCCTCTGTCCTCTGAGGAGTCCGCCCACAGCGGAACACGGGAAGGGAGACGGGCACAAAGAGCTCACTTGCAAGTGTGAGGAGAGCGCAGAGCCTGCACTAGCCGCGGCAACACGAGCTATTCAGGCTCGTGGTCAATGTTTGAAACTTCAAGAGAGCTGACAAATCTGTTAACTGGCTTTTCCTATGCGCGTGCGGCATGTGCTAATGATCCGTGACTTCAAACAGCATCACAGGAAGACAGCCTCCCTCTGGCTGCGAGGAACCTGCTGTTGTGTACGAGGAGAGGGAGAGTGCTTGTTAAAGTAGACTGTTTACAGTGTGACAAGGATAAACCCTGCATGCAGTCAGATTTTAAATATAAAAAAACTGCACATTCACATGCTGACTTTTTGTTTCAAAATCTGAATAGAAATCTTGGCAAGGGGAGCTGCAGTGGAGTTTTGGGAGTGCTCTCTCACTGTCTCTTTCGTGCTCATAGCGAAGATGGAGAAATAAATTATTAAGGAGGCCCATTGTACTGTTGCTGTCTAAAGAGCCATCTTGGTGCTGACTGACAAAGTGCCTGGCCTCTGTGTGTCTGATAGTGGGGCCCAGGGGTTCCTACAGGGAGACGTTGGCTCTTTCAGTCCATCGGATTTCTCCTAAGGGGACTTTGTCTTGGGTTGTGAATGGATCTCTGCCTCTGTGAGGCACTAATGAAGGGGTTTACAAACCTCCACACTTCTGTCAGGCCAGCCAGTGACTCACTGTGTATGAGACCCAGTGAATATCAGTTGTTCACAACTCATTCACCAGTGACACGCAGTAAAAGAGATGGACTGTGAGTTCATTAGAAAGGCACAGGGATGTGGGCAGCATTGCCCAAGTGAATCAAGGTGATAAGCCATTTATTCTGATGCTGTATAAATGTCTCTTCTTGCAGTGAGCCTGAAATGTCTCTTATGATGAGGTTGGTCCCGCATGTATGTGTTGAGAGATGAGTATTGTCAGAATATATCTACATAGCTTATTCAGGCAGCATGTAACTAGAGTGCTATTGTACTCTGGTGTATACTGGACCAACTGTCTGCACTAAAGGAAGGGATTTAATTTAGCTCTGACCTCTGTTTTTCCTCTCCACAGGGATACCCCACAGCCCAGCGAAAGTGGGGGAAAACCATCTCGTTCCAAAGTATCCTCCAGATTCCCAAAACTGGGCCGCAGCCAGAACCGGGAGTCCAGGAACCCTGAACCACAAAGTGGTGACCTTTGACCTCTCCTCTAAAGGGCTGAAAACAGAGACCCAAAAATCCTTCTGAGCCTGGTTCTAGAGTGGCAGAGTTAGGGAGAAGAAGGGCAGGATGCTGCAGTGTGTCCTAAGCTGTGGAGCTATACCTCCTTAGGGCTATCATGGAGGGGAAATCCAGCTTTCTTCTCAAAACAGGATGTTCAGATAACCACAAAAGATGACTAGCTGGGTCTAGGCATGAGATGGATGGACAATGGGGATTTTACACATTTTATTCAATTTTCTAGAGAAATGTTATTAATCATGGTGCCTACAGCAGTTTTTTTCCACCATTTTTTGTTGGACAAAAGAGGAACTCGCTCTTGCTGTACTGTTTTTTTATTCTTTTGAACAAATTATCATTGTGCCAAATGGAAGAGCTACCCCGTCACTATCCAGTCCTCACAAGAGCAAGGTGTCAAGTACTCATCTTTTTCTTTTTGAGAGGTTTAGAATGGTGAGGTCCTGTTTGGCACAAATAATGTAACAGTATATAATATTGCATATATCAAAAACTATAGGACAGATTGGTCCTAACTGCATCCTGCAGTTACTAAAGATGTAAAATGTGATGTAGCAGGGAAAAAATATGTAAACACTTACCATAGATGAATGTTTGATGATGGCGAAAACTTGAAAAGGCTGCTTTGAGGCTGATGAAATGCATGTAAAGTGAAGTATTCCTTCTCTTTATGCAGTCTGTACACTGCTTTTGTTTTTCAGGAATGTAATACTACGTTTGTGTCTCTTAGGGAGAAGTGAAAGATCTGGCAGAGGGTTCCACAAAGCCTGTGTGTTCAGTGTCATTATTTCTGATGAGCCCAAGAGTCCTGCTATGTTAGTGGCAGTTGCAGTATGTATATAGCTTGTGCAAGAAGACCTGTGTTCAAATCTCAATTAGTGGCACTCGCTGTGGTAGGAATATTAATATTAGATGCAACAGAGAGGCACTATAGCTGACGGTACTGGCAGTGCATTCACGTCAATAGGGGAAGCTGCCATGTAAGAATCAGCTTTGAAACTGTGGATAAAAGAAACATTTGTGCTCCATTATCATATGTAAGCACAGTAATGAAGTCTTAAACACAGAATAGAGAGTGCCATGTCCACTCACAGCAACAGTTTAGCAAAATTGACTGTTAGCCTCAAAATGCAAATATAAAAACGAGTAAGAACAGTAGGTAAACTGTTGTATCATTACAATACTTTGAACTTAACCTAAATACGTAGCACATCCCATTATTGCTCAGATGTGTATTTTCTGTCTGCAGACAATAAAGCTTTCTTGTCTGTTCACCTGTTTGTATCTGCATTCCTAACAACTCTCACGACATTACCAGTAATACCCAAACATGTAATCTTCAGTGTTGTCACTTGCATACCACTAATGTGTTGACTGTGTTGGCAGTCGTTTGGCATGGTGACTTGTTTGTTCTTGTCGGTTAGCTCCTGCCTTTTGTTACATGTCACATGTAATCACTGTCCATAATCAGCAATGCAGTCAGCCTCCAAAGGAAGAAAAATAAACGCTTAATTGGACTAAAGTACAACCTGGGTTGTATTGGTGTGTGGTTCTTTTTGTTAATCAGAATGGGATGTCATTGCACCCACACAGGAAGTTTCATGTACACAGTATTCCCAAACTTTCATCTTTATTGACATGCTGAGCATGTGAAAATATAGTCGCTCCTGTTGGTCATCAGGTGGTCACAAAGTGTTTATTTGAACTATGTGCAACATTACAAACCAGCAATAAATATATTTTGCTTGGGTAGGACCAGTAATCAAACAGAGAAGATGGAGCACTGATTTCCTGTTTCCTGTTGAGATCGCAATGTTTGGCACTTTATATATATATATATATATATATATATATATATATATATATATATATATATATATATATATATATATATTATTTATTTTTTTTTTTTCTTTGAACAGAGTTTTTACAGAGTAAATTGACACTCAAGGCACACTGTTTATACATGGAGGATTTTACATGTTGTAGAGCAACTGTGTAAATAAAACCTTTATCTTTTGAAGTGTGGCACAGCATGAAGGATCACCGTGCTGAGTCAGGAGGGAGGGCCTTTTCAGGTTTACCTTCAGTGAGTGTTCCGTCACTGTCATTATAACACTGCATATTCTCAGGTTCAGCTGCAGCTCACTAGGCCCCAGAAGACTTGTTTCAGCTGTCTCACTTTCACCAGAGAAACAAGAGACATCTCAGTGCAAACAGTTTATTGACAATAATTAGGCAGCAAATCATCCAATTATTTGAATTAACTGTTCTTTTTTCACACTCTTTGTCATCACGTTTTCTTTGGGGAAAAGAATGAAGGAATGATACTGTAGGGACCAGAACACAGCATCTTTCCACCACTATTGCTATTGTTAGTGGATTCCACCACTAACAATAGCATAGCAAGGCCATCTACTGCAACACACTGAATTGTAATAAAACTACACATTGGAACAAGACAGAATGAACCCCAGGTTCATTATGTTCAATACATGAAATGTAAAGTTCAGTATTATTTAAAAAAAGAAATTAAAAATATTGCAAAATTTACCTGAATAAGATCCATCTTTTCCCTGTGGGAACTGTTAAAATAAACTGCTTTTGGGAGAAGACAGTGTCTGGACATTGGGTGCTTTCTGTCCATCGCTTGGAAATAAGTTTCTTTTGTATTGCAGAGTACATTCATTGACCTTTGCTCTAACTGTATTGATGCACAATGTAATGAACTGCATGCTGTGACTTTCTGGAATTAGAACAAGTAAATGAGGTTTTGTTTTATTTTTAGGAATGAAGCAAAAAGCATTGTAATGTAACATTATGGAAAATGCAGACACTCATGCATATACACTTTACCTACTTGATACAACTGATAAGCAGTTATTAATATCCCACCCTGTTTAAATAAGTAGTTATATATTCCTTATATATAAGAAATGATTGCAAATAATGGAGGGTAACAAGCAAATTGAATCTTCAAATTATGACAAGAGCATACAGTAGAAGTTTACCTCCCTGGTACAGCAGGGAAGTATCTTTTCTTGGCCCTTCACTCTGGAAGTTCAGTGTGTTCAGAGAATGAAATGTTTTGTACATTTCTTTGTTTTTCCACTATTGCAGACTGTCATATGATAATAATGGAAACCAAGCTCCTATTTTCTGTAATGGAATTTGGCTTTTATTATTGGACTATCTTAGGCGTTTTTAAATGAAAGCCACACAGTAATGTGCTTGGAGTGATGCCAAGCTCTCTTTTCATATTTTATGCTGTTGCTACTTTCTGCCTGGAGCTTTTTTAATTTATATCTGAAAGATCTTGATTAGATTTCCTTACAAATGTTTCCGGCTTCAGTTGAGGAAAAACTTTAACAATTGATTAATGCAACTAAACCATGGCCTGTTCTCTCAAGGAGTAACTCTGTGGGGTTGCTTTGGGCTCCCCCCACATACTGAGGCACACAACAGGAGTCACATTCACAGCAAATTACGCAATTAAATTGCTTCACAGCAGCTTAAAATTATACAGAAACCTTGGAAATTACACCAAGGAAAAGCATCCTGAATCTGGACATGATGCTTCGTGCATGGTACAATTGAAATACATCGTTCAACAAGAGGACGCTAATGAAAGTAATGAGACAGTTAAGGTGCTGGTTCTAAGTGCAGCAGGGGTCAGCTTGGGGTTAAGCCCAGCCATGTCGTCTGGTGATAGTGACTAAACAGTGACTGAATTTGTCCTCCTGGGGTAGGGAGGGATGTGTCTGCCTGGGTTCCATCCTCATTCTGCTCTTCTTCAGGTGCCTGTGAGTTTTTTCAAGTCATGTCAAGGAGATGCGATTATCCTCCACTTAGCATCTGCTCTCTGGGTGCACTGTGGGACTTGCAGTGTTTAAAATGCTCGAGGTCGGAGTGTCTGTGTTGCAGGATTGATTTTTCTATGCCCTGCGTGAGTGCAGAAGTTATTGTAGTGAGATGAACCTAATGTACAATGGCCATGTACAGAACGCTGGGTGAAAAAGTGGGGAAAATGCAAAAAAAGAAGATGTGCATACACAGTTAAGTATAAAATTTCTACATGTGAACAACTGAGAAATGAAGCCCCTTCTTCACAATATGCTGTACTTTGATTTACTAATGGCTTGCAGGAATTTTAATGTGTGCAACTTTCACTGAAGGAGATCCTGCTCCACATTAGCAGTTTTTGGGGACAAAGGTGACAAAGTTGCCAGCAAAGATTGCATTTTAAGGTCTGCTAAATTTTTGTTGTGTTAAAAGTCATGGTCTTTCCATTTGTATTGTTCTCAAACTAAACTCAATCCATTAGCTTCAGCTTCAAACAGGTTAATTGCCATAGTCTGTGTAATTGTGTAAGTGTGGGTGAGGCCAGTGATTGGTTAACAAACCACACCTGTTGTAATCAGCTTTAAAAATAAGTGTGTGGCTGTTGCTGGGGGATGGTCAAGTTTTTGATATGAGGCTGGTTCCTGTTTAGTTTTTAAAGTAGGTTATTTGAGTTTTTTTTGGCACTTTTGCATCCTCTGTTTTATGTATATTGCAATGGCCAGCATAATAATCAAGGCGTATCTACCAATCCGGTGTACTAATATTTGTGCATATTGAATCTGGAAAATGTGTGGAACAGTTTTTGTTTTTTTTTTTTTTTGCTAGTTCATGTGCATGACTATGTATTTGTAGGCATCCTATGGGAAACTATAAAATGGTGAGAGAAAATGCCAGATGTTGCTGTAAATGTTAGAGCTGTGTTTTCTGCCAACAGTGCAGATTCTTGTGGATCAAATTTAATTTCTCACTTCCGCATTTTCCCTGGGCTGGCATCTGATTGCACACCTAAATTTGTCTTATTCTAAATGAATTGCCTCAAAACAGGCAGAAAGATTTCACTTATATTTAGCTCTGGTCATTTGTAGCTTTCCTCATTTTCATAATTGCTCTAAGACCACCCACAAAAAGACCTGCATGCGTGCACAAAATAGTGGCCTTTGTCCATATTCTTGGTAAATCAGGCCACCGGCATCAAGGAGCTTGCTTGCTTTAACTTCATTAGTTGACAATAAAATATCTCAATGGTTTTAATGTCTGGGTTTTGATTTCCATATGCATGGCTTGGAAAACGCAATTGTTTGAAGCTTCCTGCAGTGGTTGGTTTGTGTTGCCTGTGGAATGAAACTTGGGTGAAAGGGAACAAAAACCTCTCCTTTAAATAGCTAAAAAGAGCTTTTGAAAGCACTTTAATAACTAATTAGATATAATTTCTGTCTTACTGATGGTGAAATCCTGGCAGTAGTCCTCTGTGGTAGGATTAACATTAATAGAGATTACACACCAGTTTATGCTCTCCCACTCAGAGTTGTCTGACAGGGAGAAGCATGGGTATATTCTTGTCCTTAGAGATCACAGTGCAGAAGCCTTGGAAAAATCCACTACTGCAGAGGGACGATCCTACACATGGGAATGTATTTTGGTTTCCTGTTGGGCACCCATGGAATAACTGTCCTGTAGGGGATATGGCCACATATTTGCAACCAAAACCCAAGTTTATTCCAATGCTTACTCTCAACATCTTTAAAATGTATGGTGCACGGCCCTGGCCATCTGGTAAGGAGAGAGTTGCGCTCTGCATGACCCCTCATCCTTACTAGGCCATTAAACAGTATGGATTGGGTTGTTAGTTTCCCACTCTGAAAAAGATGCCCTCACCACTGCTGCTTTACCTCCCCACCAGCTGATGAGATATGCTGGCTTTAAGACTTCCCCATCTGCAGTTCCTCTGCTGAACCTGTGACCTCCTCACCTCATCGCCAAGACACCACTGTACTCAGGCGAACCACAAACCACTGCAGCTGCCACGCATCCCTCATCCCAGTGAACTTGCTTGTTCTGAGTGAGTTCTGCCTCATCTTGGACTCCACTCTTGCGTGCTCCAACAGAGCCTTTATGCACATCGCGTCACCCGACCACAGGCTGACCTCCAGCAAACCGTCTCAAATTTCATCTACCATAAACAAAATTTGGCCAAACACCACCACCTGCATCTATGCTATCACCTGCAAAACATGCACCCTCCAGTACATAGGGAAAACAAGAAACTATATGTACAACATTAGCAATCACAAGGAAACAAACATGCATATTGTGAACTACTGCCTGCAACATCATAGGACTGAACATCAAACAGGATAAAAACCTTCAGCAGCATACAAATAATGACCACTCTATGACTAACCCTAACAGCTAACCCCAACTCTAACCTAACCCTAACATAACACTTGCACTCTATTCCAGATCATACAGGCCACACACCACCTGCAGAACACTGAAGTGTTGGGACATGGAAGGAGACCACCAGCTACCCTCCAGAGGAAGATGCAGGAACCAGCCAGACTGGTAAACCTGGCATCACTGACTATGGGCACGCTTGAGAAACGGCTAGAAATGCCCTGAATTGGCTCTACACATGCATGCAGTTTCTGGATGAACATTACATTGACAATCTACACAGCCTGTCAAAGGAGCTGGAATAAATACATCTCCTAGACTGGAAAGAAGCATTCAACATTAAGATTAAATGGGCCAAGAAATGGTTTGGCATGAGACTATGATAAACAACCCTAACAAGAGCAGAGGGAACAACAGCAGCCAACTTCAGAACAACATCCACTATCACTCCACATCAACCAGATTCCAGATCCTGAAAGAGCCAGGACCTCTACCAAGGAGAAATCCTCAGGAAAAAAAAACAAAACAAAAAGAACATCACAACAGGACAAGCAATACCAGAAGGAGTGGCTGGACACGACAAGACCTATGCACCAGAAAACAACCACACGTGCACTAAAAGGGATACCAGCCAAAGGAACAGACACCCCCCTCCCACGGAACCAACACCAAGACCAGAAGGGAGGGAGCACTAGACCCCAGAGGGACTCCCCCAGCCCACAGAAGACAAGTGACTAGCAGGAGGAATCACTTGCACAGAGAGTTCAAGAAGAAGGAGGCCAGTCCTGACCAACTCTGCAGTGCTGCTAGAGGATGAAATCACCCCGGCATCACCTCCACAAGAAAATCAAACTGTTAGAAATTAGTCTCACAAAAAATGACTTTGAATTCAACAATGAATGCTTTCTACTGATAAAAGGCACAGTGATGTGGAAGAAATTTGCTCCAGCATGTACAAACTTTTACATGGCAGACTATTCTTGATCCTTCCTCAGAGGGATCAGGAAAACATATTTAGCCCCAAAACAGAAACAGTAGACATCATTCCCTTAGTCACAACCTACAGTATTGCAAGCATAATGTAGCAGCAAACCATAAAATCAACAAGGACTTCACACAAACGCTTAACACAAACCACAAACTAAAATTACAAGATAATATCAATAAAAAAAAAAAAAACTTGCAGGATTACCTGGTTAGGAGCAAACTGCCCACATACCTAGACTGAGCCCACAATTCTTCAAACAGTTAAAAGTGAAAGCACTAATACTGCATACTCAAACAAATGATAATGATGAACACAAGGAATATGTATTATATACTGCGTGAGCTGTAGGGTACAGTATGCAAAGGAGACAAGCAACACAATTAACAGAGGACTGGCCAGGATCTCCACAGGTATCAGGACTAGAAACCGATTGAAAATTCAGTGGCTTCTTTCCTGAATTATGGCACTAGTTGAGGGTAGTGTAGGAAATGAGATCTTTCCCCTGATCTAACCCCTGGCTTTGTATTTAAGGAATAATTCTGAGTTCCATATGAAACCCTGATATTTCACACCGCTTACCTGTAGGTCTTATAACTGACAGAGATGCCATGACAGAGGCAACTGGCAGTGGCTATTAAAATGATGCTATTGTAGTGATCATAGTTGTCCTCAGGAAAATCTCTCCCTATAAGACTCATCATGATGGTGGTACTAATCAGTAGCTCCTTACTATTCAAAGCATCCTAGAGATCTCATTTACTGGCCGGTTGTAAGTTGCAGTACAGTTATGCACTTTAGTCACCTTCTTGTGGTGACAGCCAAAACAAAGACCAGGTTAAAATTCTGCCCATTCTAGCTGTTAAGAACTTCCACTTTTCACGGAGACCAGTGAAGAATATGCAAGCACAGTGGTTCTTTAGGAGGATGCAACAAATGATTAGCATATTTAAAAGTTGCTGGAACTGATCTGATAGCATATTGATACTTTGGTTGACAACCAAACATCTTTGTAGGTCTTTTTCTATTGTAGAGCTGAAATATGTTCATTTCTCAAAGTAGCATTTTCTGTTCTCATGGCCAAAATAGTTGAATCATTAGTGAAATGTACCAGTTTTGTTCTAATTTTATGCTCTTGCCATTAGTCTGCCAGACATACACTCTGAGAGCCTAGCGACAACTCCTGTGTGTCAGGGGTTGTTTTTAGAGCTGTCTGCTCTCTCTGAGGCTCTGCGCACAATGCAAGAAATGAGGATGGACAAAGAAAAGGGGGTAGACAGAGAGCAAGCTCCTAATTAAAAAAACAAATCATAGTTGAAGTTCTAACAAAGAATTGGGAGAAGAATTTTCAGACAATCCCAACACAATTAACCAAACCAGCTCCCCTGACTACTTAACAAATACCACTCACCACTTCCTTTCCATGTCAGCTGTTTTCAGCATCTGTCCTCCACCCTTTTTTCCCCCTTCATTCTTCCCCTGTTTATGATGTCCGAATGGGGGGGTTCAACAACTATGGCCCACTCCAAGCCAAATAAAAGTACTGCCGTAACCACATCACATGAAACTTTCACGCTTTGATTGAACGGAAATTCACATTTACTGAATTGGCTTTTTGATACACATACCCTAGTTAGGAGGACTAGGGTCAAGGAAATGCAGCTCTGCCTTATTTGTGTTTAGAAGTTTTTAAATGATTTTTTTTACTGCTTACAATCAACAGTTGTACATTTTATCACGACAACCTCTGCACTCTCAAAGGAGCACTGAAGCGACGTGAATGCAAACCTCTAATGCATGTATACATGTAGCCAACAACTATTTCTCACACTACAAGTCATATTGTGCACCACAGTGAAGCGGGAACAAATTGGAAGATAGGTGCTACATCATCCAAGCAACTCGCAGGTGTCTAAGAGTGGTGAGATGAGGACACCTTGGCTGACCTGCCCACCCTTCTCTCTGGCATAACAAAGCCAGTTTGACCAGGAACCTACAGCAACAGAACAACAGATGACACAGTTGGCCTGGAACCCAGGAGGTAAGGATCAGCCCACACTCAAGATGAACGCCTTGCTGATTCAGGAGCCCCTTGAGTTTAGAATTTCATAATGATCACGTGCAGAATAAGTTCTGTTGTAAAAAGGACATTGCCCATTATCTTTCATTATTGTTTTTCTTTACAAATCTTAAATTAAGTTCTAGTTTGAAGAAACAAAGTTTCATCTCACATTCCATTTTCGAACAGTTTGACCAGTATGTGACAATCACTGAGGAAAAATGGACAAAAGCTTATCACCTTTATTTTCTCTGATGATCACCTGAGTATCATTGATTCAAATATGGGAATTTATTTGTAATTGCTTAAAGCATACATTTTACCTGGTGTCACTCCCAGTCATTTACCTCATGTAAAAATGGCAACGGTAGAACCTGCCATAGCATGCTGATTTTCCCAATCTGACAATACAATCATGCTGCAGTCCTGTCCTTCACAGGACTGTAGCTGTGAAGTTCAGCTATCATGTTCCTGCTGCCTGATGAAGGGACCCCTGTGATTCATGGTCCTCAGTCTTGGTTGATTAGCATGATATACACACATTAATAATGTGATCCAGGAGGCTAAAGTCCTTGCTGGCTGAAATGGTTGCACATAGAGGGGAAATGTCAGAAAATCCAGCTCTCAAACTGCTAGTAGTATAAATGGAAATTGCAGAACAGCTGCTCCAAGCTTTACTACTATTGTGTATTAATAAATATACAATACATATATACATAATAAAATAATTATAATATAATATATACATAATAGATAATACAATAATTATATACACAATAAATATATAGACATATAATAACAATATACTGTCAGTTAAGACTAGGCTCTTGGGATTTGCTTGCCCAGCCATTACTCTGAAATAACAGAAAATGAATAAAAATCAGAGGAAAGTCTCTAAGTCTCTTCAGTAATCTACTGAAATGTGGAGTTAATATTTTATGAGAACAGCCTTATTACATTCACATTTGTTTATCTTGGAAATGGAGTTGCTTTGTTTTTCTAGCCTCCATTTACACAGTGGATATTATGTGTGGCAATTCACATTTTTTTCCAGTTCTGCTGACACAAATAGATGCCGGGTAACACATATATAAAAAGTAGTCACAGCAATAAGCATTTTATGCTCACTAAAGAAAAATGAGTCTTGCATACACAAAACTGAAGTCTGAAACATACAACAAATAGCAGATGCATTGATTCAGTCTCGAATTTCACTGAGAGTTACTGAATGGAAAGACTTGATTCCTGATGTATTTTTATGGAGCACTTATTACGGATTCCAGTCATAAGTCTTATAGTAGCGTGATGACATTATGGCACTGGTGCCCTCATTTACCATTTAGGATAGTCCTGCATGTTTCAAAAGGTTGGGCCTATTTGAAGATGCAGCACGGGTAATTTATGTAAAGCCAGTTTTCCCATCAATATATTTAAACATAATTTGAAAGTCAACTACCGCCCCCCCTTCCTTACTCATACTCCTTGGAACAATGCAATCTCAAGGCTCTGTTTTTGGGAATAAAGTCATAATGCATTTTGGGGCATATTGCACGTAAGTCAAAAAAAAAAAAAGTGCGCAGCTACGCACTTTTCAGCCTATGCGTATTCTCCACTTGACTTAACTCTATGACTTGCGCACCATAAAGGCAGTTACGTGCTTTGGACGGAGCAACCCCAAAATCTGGGCGTTTCTTATGTAAACATCATTTACGCGTATTCTGCCCTTGACTTACACGCTTTTCAGCTACGGGCTTCTGAGAGCTGTAGTAAGTCAAGCGCCACAACATGGCGAAACACCATATTGCCTTTTAAGTCGGCGGTAGGCCTACTTTTAACATTATTATACATGTACAAATAAAGTTCAAAATTTACGATATTTGTGTGTCATTATATTTAAACTACAATAACACTTCTTGTAACCCTATATTACATTGTTAAACAGAAAAAACTTTTTACATTACATGGTGTTGTGAACAAGCCTGGTAAATAATTAGTTCAATTAGAATAAAACATAAATATCAATTAAGATGAGTATAAATAGCAGAGCGTTACCTATTCATTAATCAATTTAGCTAATAGAGAGTACTTTGGAAGAGTCATGATGAGTGATTACCAAATGAATCTTTAATAATAGGCTACTCAGCATGAGTTCAAGCGTGGACATTGGAACATGCATTTTGTTGTACCTTTTCCTCAATAGTGCGTTTTTATTAACCCTTTCGCGCGTACGGTCACACCAGTGTGATTAGCGTATGCTAAAACCGGTGCGATTAGAAAACTAGATTTTAAAAATTCTAGCTAATTTTAGCTTTGGTGAAACAGCAATTTAACATTAACAAATGCTAGCAAATGCTAACTGAAAACTATGAGAGGCTTAATAACGCTAATGAAAACATAATGAACCGTGTAACCTACGACGCACGCTACATAGCATAAAAAATAGGTTACGTGAGAAAGGGTTAATGAATCTCCACATGTCAAACATGTCTTTATACATAGGCCCAGCACATGTGTCGTTTGGTATATTTACTTTATTTTTGGGTTTATGTCATACATAGAAACAAATGCTTTCCTTTGAGGCGATTCGTAATACAGCTCTCCGGGAGAACCTCTCCCTTTGCACTCTCATTTTCAAAATCAGAGTCTGGTTTATGGTTTGAATGGATTTCAATGACATTCACATAGTAAATGCTGAAGTCCACGTTCCACGTTTTCCCGACAGCCAAATTAAACGAGGTTGTGACTCAGTCTACTTCTATTTTAAAAAAATCACGGCTCTTTCATGAGCCCGCCTTCATTCTGAAGTTAAGCGCTGTGGGCGTGACCGGACCGCATAGGGGAGAATACGCGTAAATGAAATGCGCGTAACTGGAGGCGCACAAAAAAGGAATTATGCGCAAATGGGAGAATGCCCCCCTTTGAGCATTATTGTCAGTAGGTTAACAGTGGATGACCACAAGGTAATAGTTGCTGTCTGAATCATACTGTAGGAATTTTTTTGATCTCTCAGTTTATGCAGGTTATTTAAAAATTCTATTTATTTTGATGCATCAATTTTACTACACTGAGCCTTGTCTACAGATGTCCCTGTAAATGAGCTCAAGTTCATAAATGGTTACTGTTTAGCTAATGGCAGCCTATGTTCTTGAAGTCCTCTAATGATGGAATGTCAGTCAGTAAGAGGTGGATTCCCTCCAGGTAAGCATTTTTGAGAGCAGAAACAGGCTAGACATTCTCGCTCTGTTAGAGCGGCTCGACAGGCTGAACTAGATCTCAGAGGGACGGGCCTGATTTCCAGATGAAAGCTAGCAGAGTGTCTTTACACAAGCAATCAGTTAACTCATTTTCAGGGTGGGAACAACCAAAAGGAAAAGGACAAACCTGATCTGTTCATTTTGGGGCTATAAATAGCTAATGTAGCACAAAGAATAATTTTTATCTGGGGGATTTAGAAAGAGCAGAAGAAACAGCATGAGCTTGATGAAGGACAGAAAAAATTACTTTAAATAATACGGTGAATCTATCAGTCCTGTTTTGGAACTGTTTTTGATCCATTTCCCTAATCCTCTCCAGCTCCCTTACATTCTCATCCATAATGGCATGAATTAACACTCTGACCCCCTCACAGCCTCTGCTTAAGATGTCAACAGCCCTCTCAAAAAGGCCTGTAGACAAGCAAAGTCTTAGCTGCTGAGGAGGAGCGGGAGGGGAGAGATACATATGTATCAATGAAACGAGAGGCCCAGAATGAGCTCTTGAGCGTGACTCTGCATAATTAAAATCCAGCACAACAAAAGAGCTATCCTGTACTGAGAAAAGACATGATCACACTGGCTGCTTGAGCATCTGAACACAAAACAGTCAAGTACTTTGAGTGAATACATGCTTTGGTTATTCCATACACATCAAAAAAAGAAAAAAACATTAAGTCAAAAGGAAATGATTACAGCCCCAGACCAGCCAGCATAATGAATAGATCAGAGGAAGTACTGTTTCTCATGGTAAAGATATATTTTGTGTCAGAATGGAACTTGCACGATTAACAGCATAATGCATGAAAACAGGACAAAATTACCTGTCAGTTGTCAACGTTAACTAAGCTGGAGCATGCAGCTAATGAAATGCTTGGTACAGTTTCAGGGATGCAGAACACATAATGTGCTGAAACAGGCGACAGGTTTGTAAATACAACAGGAGCTGTTGGCATAAGCAGTCAGGACTGGAAGACAAACCTGATTTAGATGATAATTTGCTGTTGGTTGGGGGATCATCTGTTCGTTTTGGCTCTGCCTGCCATCAGTAAATAGATGGGAATTTGAAGGTTCTGGCACAGCTCAGAGAAACAGAAACACCCTTCTGTTTGCTCCGCTTGATCACAGTTCCAAAGCTCTTATCGTTATACTTTGATGAGACCAACACAAGTCAACAGAAACATGTGAGTTATATTCCTCCTCACCAAATGAAAAAAGTTCACATTCTTTTCACCTTATACAGTACTGTATATAATCCTATGCACTGTGCATCTATGCCATTTCAGTAAAAGAAATGAAACCTCGCAGTCTGGGGAAGACCCCATCCTGTTTTTAAAATTGCATCATATTTTGCTCAATGAACAACACAACTGTAGTTTCTGTTTCAGGATTCCTTTTAGATTATATGTCAGACACATATCCCCTGCTCAAACACAAACTGTTCATTTATGACTTAATGTCTCCACTCATAGGCTTGAATAATTTTCACTGAGGATAGATAAGGAAAAGGCTATGGCACTGGAGGGAAAAAGGTAAATGCTGGGTTTAGCAGTTTCATATATTAAAAAAACACAAACAGGTGGCAGGTTATTTGGCTAAATGGCCCCATTATAGAATGACTCTCCTCATGCGTGGAAATCAGAATGTCAGAATATTTAAATTCAGGTTGAAAATCTCATTAGTCTTTGTGGTTAAAAAAGCTATCCTTTTCATAGAGTGCCTTGTTGTTTCTATAGTTAATGCTGCCATAGTTTATCTGGTTCCTTAATGTCACCTTGATGTGGGCTGAATTATTATATTGTAAAACTATCATACCTATAAAAATCAACCACTCACTACATGGTCGCTTATGGGCTGCCTTTTCTTTCTTCGTCCTCCACAGGTCACTACATCACTGCAAAATGCTGTTGAGATGCCACATCCACTCAAACACCTACTGTAGTTTCTTCCTGTGGATTGCTCTGCTACAGCTGTTAACTGATCATACTGTGAATTGTGTGCATCTGTTGCAGTTTAATTTCCTTTCAGCTGAGCACCAGTCTACCTTAATGTTTACCTTTTGTTACCATTAGAGGACAGAGGGAAAAAAAATTCCCACTTGTGTCCTAACCATCATGTGAGGTTTGTGGTTTTTTGTGCTGGCGAGAGCAAATCACTTCTATAATGCCATACTATACATAACATAAAACTAAGATGTTCCACAAGCACATATCTTTGCCATTATATCCCATCATACTGCTTCTACTACTGTTGCTGTAGGAGAGTTATTGTCATCAAAACATTAGTCCTCTTCCTTTCAAGGCATATCTAATATGACTGAAATTGTTCCTAAGAAATGCACTCTGTGACATTTCCGCAGTTAAGTGGAAGAGTGCCATTTGAACTAAATTGAGATTGGCTAACTGATAAAAAAGCCACAGTTATTTCCTATTATTTATTGGCCACATGTGCCTTTTTTACCTCATGTTAGTGGCAGGGTACAGAGGAAAATTTCCCTCTGAAATGAACAAATGCCCAAGTAATTCCTAAAGAAAGGAAATTGTGAAATACAGTAGTAATTGGTGATCTCCTGCATACTGTGTACCACGTTGTTCTAAGGAAGCAGGTGTCTGCAGAGCACTGATTAATGGACAATTTCAGATATTGGTTGAAACCACCCAAACTAGTGCAATAGGCACATTTATTTTATGGCAAGGTGTTTGATATGAGGTGAAATTCTTCCCAGAATATGCCACATACAACATTGAAAGGAAGTTTGACCATAGCTTATTCAGCAATTATGGTTTGCACTTTATGTAATAAAGTCAGTTTTTCTAACTGCTAGTTTTCCTGAGTTTATTAGAAGACAGAAGAAAGCACACCTTTTAATTAATCTATTTAATTAAAGCTTTATTTCTGACACTATCAGCAGCGCTTACTGGAATATTTCAACAAACTTTTCAATATAAACATTTTCTGGTATCACATATTGCATCCCAATGATGGTAGAATAGTTCTGCATGCAGAATGTTTTCACTTACATATAAGTCTGCAGGGTATTTAGCGTTGCATGACATGCAACTATCTACAAAAATGCTAAATTGCTAGTGTTAAAAATTGAATGCCTTAGATTTTTAATTATATTACCTATTTGAAAAACCCAGTGAAAAATGACTTAGCCATGCCTGCAAGTAGTTTTTCCCCCCTGTGGATTCTAGGGTTCCTTGCCTTTTTCCCTTCAAAGTATGATTGCCACACAAGGTGATCTCATGGTCAAAAAACATTAATCTAAAATTTTAAGCTCTGGCACAATAAATGAGTTATGACCCTATTGTGTATTACTACCCTGATTTTATAAACTGGTCATACGGTAAGTGGGTTCATATAACAGGCTTTAATCAGGCTATAATCAGGCTTTCCAGCAAATAGCAGCTGTTTACTGGTTGTTTTTGGTTATAAGATTATGTCCTTGTGCCATTTACGTAGATGTGTGTGTGTGTGTGTCTGTGTGTCTGTGGGTTGGGGGTAGGAAAGAACAAATGGCTGCTAACAGCTTGCATAAACAGTGGTCATGCTGCCACATACACTAACATGCTCAGTTCTTACCCATTTCATAACTGATAGACAGGGCCATTTCTCCCCAGCAGGGGTCACTTTAACCTTATCACCTTCTTGAAACACATTGACCTCATGCTGTCACATTTGCAAATGTGTTTTTGGACAGATTACATGTAGTTGTCTGCACAGCGTCTGCTCTCCAATCTCCAATGTGCCACATTATTCAAACTAACAGTCAAGCAAACCATGTCCTGACACAAAACATTAAAAATGTTCACTGCTCAAGGACATGACACAGCTGGAGATAATGCATGTCCTCCTTTACAGTCTATCTGACATACATGTGCTGATGACTGTGGCATGTGTTGGAATGATATTTGAATTACATTCAGTTATGCTGCTCACTTCACTGATCTACAGTATCAGGGTGCAAGGGGACTGCATGTTCTCACTTTATGGTTTAAAAGCCTTGGAATAAGGAGGGTAAAAGAACAAATTTTCAATAAAATTGTCCTGCCCAAAATAAATACCATAAATCAAGTAGTGAATACAGGATAAAGTGGTCATATTCCTACTCCCATTTTTGTACACTGCTACACATGGGATTTGCAAGACATCAGTCAAATGGACTTCACTGCATAGCCTGTATTTTGTACTGTGAGTCAGACTTCTTTGGTGTTTATTACATCTGTGCATTTACCATTTTTGTGGTTCTGTTGAAGAGAACTGGCCCTTAAGATCACAGAGGATTTCTAACAAAATTTCAGGAAAAATATGCTGACACTCTTGAAGACCCTTAGGATTCCCTGTACACATTTTGAGATTGACAAGAACAAATGTAACCAATCTGGTCTGTTGTGGTCAGAAAAAAAGGTTGATGGAAAACCTGTTTGGTCATGTAGGTGTGCTTGTGTAGGAACTGATACCCTGAAGGACAAAAACGCCAGAAAATGAATCGGACAAAACAAACTGATGGCCCAGATACCAGCTGTATTAAGTGCAGTCTGAATTTTCCTTCCAGCTTTTGGTTGTCTACATCAAGGCATGCTGCACACACTCAAAATCCCTAAACAGGGCTGATCTGATTTTTGGTCAGGTTTTTGTAGGACAGGAGATCCCAATGGACACAAATCTATAGAGATTGTGTGTGGTCTTTTGTCATATACACTTATATTTTGAATTTATCCCAGGGAAGGTCAACATCAAGGCAATCCATACTACTAAAGTTGATTCATTTCAGAATGCAGTGTCTCAAGGTTGACTTCATTTATTTATGACTTCAAATACTCTCCCCTGGGCCTGCATAATATGCACAGATCTGGAGGCTAAAACAGGCCAGTTTACTGTTTTGGTGGACATATCTGTATGGAAAGCACAACACACAAGTATCAAGCAACACCAAGTTATAGTGAGCAGGTTCTCAAGATATACATCTTTTAATATTATACTTTTACATGTTTTTTCCCCTATGTATGCTTTCTGTCATATTGTGGACTCCAGTACCCCAGAATCAAACTTCAGGTGGGTAAGTGGATATTAGCCACTTATGCTCTCATTACCCTGCATTGACTCATTAGCTCAATGCACAATATCTGAATGTGGATTACACTCTCAATGTGCATCTGATAGCACATTGTGGTTTACTTTCATTAGTACGTGAATCAAACTGAATGCATGAAAGTGAAAATAAATATTTAGATAAAATTATCAAATTTAATTATTAAAAAGTGTAAAAATACAAAAAACCCCAGTCATACACACTTACAAACCTGTTACACTTCAAACTGATGTTGCAGCAGTGTCACTCCTCCCTGCACAGTTGTGCTTAACAGCTCTCTGGTTTAGTGCCTGGTACTTGTGCTATTCCAGGAGTTATAACATCTTGTTGGCAGGAGATTAACATACTGTAATGCGACTTAACTTCATTGAAAATATGTGTGTGTGTTTGGCTGCATGATAGAAACTGAAGAGATTTCTATTCAAGCTTTTACCATTGTGATTAAAATAATCCTGACCATTATGGGAGATTCTGTATTGCATCCCTTATAGTGGTTAGTTTTGCAAACAACAAAGCATATCCTTTTATAGGCAAAGTATTAATCCGTTTAGCAATTACAGTGTTCAAGTAGGTCATTTTAAAGCACTGTCATCAATTGAAATAGCAAATGGGTTAAGTTAAGCAAATCAGCAATGTGAATCCAAAGCATATGCAAATCGACAAGTTCAGCTCAAAATAAAGACAATTCAACTCAACGTGTACAAGTGCAATTCTCTGATCTGTGACTCATAACTGCAACTCACTCACACAGTGTTCCCTTTTTTTATGAAAAAGTCTGTGACAGTACAGCAGAAGCCAGGCCCATTGGATATACTGCAATGAAGGCTTTGAACTTCAGCTCTAATCTCCCTTTTTATAATAACCCACGGTGATTGTAACTTCACAGCAAAAAGTTCACTTTACATTAGAGGGCTCATACTGTGTGTCATGTCCAATATTGTTATTTTTTAAAATGGGGTGCAAAAATAATTCTGGGGGGAATAGGCATGAAATTTATCATTATTGGGTCAACCAGTCATCAGGGCCTGCAGTTTTATCACTAGCACAACCACAAATGAGAGAAACACTTGGAACAGTGCCGAAGCAACCATGTGGTACTTGCTTAGGCATGGGCCATGTGACAGGCCATGCTGTCAAAAAAGCACTTAAACATTATGGAACAGCCTAACCCCGAGCCAATGCTTGAACCAAAAAACAGGGCAAGCCCAAATGGGGTGAAGAGCATTAGAAAGCAAGCAAACGGAATGTAAATGTCCTGTTCTCTCACCCATAAAGAGAGGTTTATTGTTGAGATTTGGATTGTCTGAGCTCCACAAATTCAATTATCAACCTGGAACCAAGTGAATAAACCAATCAGTTCAAATCCAAAATATCTCCCTTCCTGGACCCGAATGAAAGGGAATGGAGAGGCAGCTGGCAGGCCTGTGCTCAGCTCGTCTGTTAATCACCCGTTCACAACCCCCTCTTCAACCGCACATCACACACTCACGCACGCACGCACGCACGCACGCACGCACGCACGCACACACACACATCCACTCTCACCCTGGGGGCTTAAAAACAAGAAGGGTTCAGGACAGGAGCTGGAATGGATTTGAACAGGTAGCAAACTTTGAGATCTGGTTCCTCCAAGGGCATCTGAAGAGTATATTTACCAGGAGTGGCCTGAATGCAGGTCTAGTGAATTATTGATGCAAAACGCATGTGTGTGTGTGGCACTGCACAGTCAGAATTTGCCTTATGCTTGGCATGCTGCAAGACACAATAAGCAACAGCACACCTCCATTAATCCCACTCAAGGACTCCTTCTGTTTGCCTGCTGGCAACGCGCTGAGGCTGAGCTGTGGAGGCGTTTCAGGCTGTGACATTGACTCCCGTGAAGCACCTTGACTTTGAGTAACTAGACTCCTTTGTTCCAGAGCACTTCTCTCCACTCAGACATAAGAGCCAGCTAAGGGAAGTCTCAGTGGAGAACCAAAATATCAGGGCTTCAATTCTCCTCCAGTCCCGCTGAAACATGAATACAGTCACAGAAATACGTATCATGAGCAGGGTTTATAGAGGGAGAGAGAGAGAAAAAAAAACAAGGAAAAACATGGCAGGGCAGGATATGGAGAGTGAATCATAAAAAGTGGCAGGAGATTGCTTTGATTTAATAAACCACAAAACCCAATCTCTAGGTTGGGGAGGACCCAAAAGGGTGCTGGATATTGTATGTATAGGTTTATTATGCTAAACATGACGAAATACAAGTGGCAATAGACCCATTTTTAATTAAGTAAGTAGTAAGTAAATTAAGTAAGCACTCCCGGTGTGCATTGTTGCTGGTGTCACTTCATTTACAGTGGACTGTGTCATTTAACCTGCAATATATTGTTATGAATTGCTTGTCAATAATGTGATGGTTAATGATGATTTAGGTGCCTAGATAGTGGGCAGTTTCCTGCATTTACCCCATGTTGTGAAATGAGCTTTGCTGGCTGGTGGGAAGCATCAGGCTGTTAGCTGCAGGATATTTACACTGGCTGTGAACAGATGTCCTTCACCATAAAACACATTCGACTGAATCCATTTTTATTAGAATTCCCAGTTGTTTGGTTCCACCATAATTTCAAAGAAAACCTAAAAACTAAGCGGAAACAGCTGGGCAAATAAGAGGCAGGCAGGAGGGTGTATTGATTTCTCCTCCTCTCCAGGTTTCTGTCCCTGGGAAGTGGAACAACCTGGCAGCTCAACATAGCTTGTCAAAGTACTAATGTCCCTACTGTCTTGCACAATGAAGTCTATCCAGTAAGATGTGGATTGCCACAGAATCCACTGCTACAGACCATATAAAAAGGTGGAACAATGGGGATGGCACATTCAATACTGAAAAATGTTGAGAGAATAAGTCACAGATAGTGAAACTAACATTTTCTGCTTAATGGAGAGATATTTCTTGTTGTTGATTTCCATCTTTCTGCCAGATCATTATTTGCTTGCTGAAGAATCAGACACAGGTAGAGTAAGATCTTCTCAATTGTAATTTCACAGGCAGGAGGATTTGTACAAACCACAGATGTGGAGACCACGTCTAAATCTAATACAGTACCTCTATCCTTGATACAGGCATTTGTGATTGCATAAGCTTTTGTCCACAAACCCTGGAGTTGCATGATAGGAAAACCCATCTCTGAAGTCTGAAGTGCTGTTATTCAGTGCTAATCCCCCTTGTGTCTGTACACATCCCCAAAGAGTGGAGCCCAAGCAGCTGTTATGTCTATTCTTCTGCATTTTATGCTGGTCCATATTTTTTTTTCCTTGAGAATTTGGCTCATTCAGTGCCTTGGCGGCCGCTCTTGGCCCTGTCGGCTTGTGATTACATAATGTCAATGGCTCTCTCTGTCTTCCATTGCTTACTCTGATAACATCCACTTTGGTGTCTGCTCTCAATGGTAAAGAGTTTGTGCTCTCTGCTCTCAGTGGTGAAGAGCTTGTGCTCTCTGCTAGCTGTACAGAGTACAGAGTTCTCTGTCTACAGTGGTGAGCACTGTGCTCCCTCATTAAGTTCATGCAGTGATGAAAATGCTAAAAGTCCTAGGGCAAGCTGACTGCCATTGTTAAAACCTGTCAGCATTGTTCTGGTTGGGTAGAGGGAATGCTCTTGTGGTATTTTATAACTGACAGCTGCTGAGATTATGATGGCATTTGCTAATGACTGTCTCTGGGCTTCCTCTTCAATTCTGGGTTTTTTGTTTATTTAGAGAGCTTTTAACCCACTGAATTCCTGTCCCCATGTCCCCCCCCCACTTCCCAACCACTGCCATTTATTCCATAGCCTGGCTGGCAGTCACCATGGCAGCTTGGGTGCTCACTTTTTAAAAAGATGTAAACTTAAATGAGGAGTAGTGCTTAAAATGATCCAGAATTCCTTTTAATATGTTGCACAATATCTATAGTCCCACGCCAAGTTTGGTCAAAATTTGTAGTTCTGCATGTAGTAGGACATTGTATCAAGATATAATGAACCTCTTTCTCTTGATGAACGTTATGGTATATCAGTAGCTTGCAACATGTGTAGACATAATATCTGTAGTTTACCCAGTTGAAAAAAGTGAATCAATTTGGCAAGATCTGCATTAACTCAATGGTAAAAAGTTGAGTCTTGCAGCAGCATCTGAGCTTACTCAGTTATAAGAGATGACAAGTCCTGGAAATTAGTACAAATTCCAAATCAAGTTAGAAGAAACCGTACATTTACTTAATTTATGAGGTTTGTTCTTAAATCCAGATTAATGAATGAAAATGTTTACATGTGAAAACATTTTAATTGAGATGTCTAAACACTTCAAACATGGAACAAAATATTTGAATGTACTGTTATTAAATCCTTTGAACAAGAAATTATGATTTAAGTGAATTAAATTGAAATCATAATTTCTGTCACACCCGCTCCCAGTCAGCCAGCTCAGCCACGCCCCGCTCAGCAAGCTCAGCCACGCCCCGCTCAGCCTGGCTCCACCACACCTGTGGTTCATTCCATCAGTCAAGCCCTGCCTTTATAAGGACTCAGTTTTGTTACCTCATTGTGAGGTATTGATTCTTTGATTCTCTACTGAGCCTGCTCTTTGTCACTCCATTGTGTTGTTCCTGTGTTTTTGACCTCTTGCCTGTTTTTGGACCTTGCTTGTGTGTTTTTGGATTCTGGTTTTGTTGCACTTCTGATTCCTGTTGACAACCTGTTTTGTCCCTGACCACGCCTTTTGGATTCTGGCATTAAACATGTTAACCGCATCTGGATCCCAGTCTGTTTCATTACAATTTCACTTGAATCACAAGTGAATTCAAGTGAATAGTGCTGTATTGTCTGTAGCTAACCACAACAAACACACAACACGTATTTTGCCTCTCCCAAATATTCTACATTCTGTCTGCCTCAGTTGTTTGCACAAAAGTATTCAGATCCTCAATGGCTTTTTTATTTATGCCCCATAAAACCTAGTTGAGAATCATATTGAATATGAGTGAGCTCAAAATAGTTCTTTTAAGCTTTTTACATGCAAATTGAGTCTTGTGAGTATTTAAACAGTGTTTGTATGAATGATTCTGTTCACTAAGAATTTGATTCATAAATTAGTATTTCTTATAAGTGGAGTGTGCTAACTGAAAGAATGAATGTTAAAAATATTGATGAAGCATTACAACTCCAACAGGGGACAAATGCAAACTGAAATCTGAAAGTGAGGAGGTCTTTAATTAAATTTGTGTTTGTAAAAGATTTAGGAATACTGACCTAGACTTAACATCAGGTGAGATGTATTTCAATTTTCATATTTTGTAAGTTTTTGTCTGTCCACCTTTCTAATAATGACACTTTCATAATTGTTTTTGCAAGACACGTATTTACAAATGATTTCCATGAAATATTTTGATAATGCTATACCTGTATTGAATTTGAGTTGACAGATAGCTATTGTGAGTAAAAATACATTTATTTATTTGTTGAAACAATGTCATGCATCATCAATTGCCATGTGTTAAAATGACATACATCGACATTACAATACCCACAAGAAAAAGAGATCACACAAGCTGACGTTACCATTGTCTTCATCCTCTTAACCTGTCAAAAAGGTTTTGAACTCTGAATTGCTGGATACTAAATAATAAAATAATAAAATAAATAATAAAAACAGTAAATACCCAGTAGGAAGCACCCTCAGTGGGCTCTACTTAATGAGTCTTTTGTTTGACTTGGTCGGGATAGAAATAACACAGTGATACTCACATTTCAATAGAAAATGATACTCTACTGCTCCCCAGTATGACGCAGACCACAAAACTGGTGAATACAATATTATATAGCGCATGGCACCATTTTGTCTGAAGTGTTTGTGAATTTCTAACATGGAAATACTGAAAGGGATATATTTGAATAAACCTGAAACAAAGTAATTTTCCATCAGCACATGCAAAACATTAATTGGATTAATTCAAAAATAGTAACCCATTTTTGTAAGTAGGTAGTTCAGCATTATGTGCTCAAATGAGTGCTCTCGCTCTAAATTTTCCACTTCCGAATAATGAAATGATACTTCTTCTCATTGCTGCTGGGCTGGCCTGATTTTGAGAGATGTCAAGCAGAGAAGAGGGATGCAGTGATGTTTCTCTAGGCTAGCGCTGAGGCTGGCGGTCTGAGGGTGGAGGTGAACTGGAAACTCCTGATTCTCCTTATCAAGATGGCGCATGGGAAACGCGGCCTGCAATTATGTTCGCATACATGCATTTCAAAGCGCACTCTGGTGGAGATGGAAGTGGAATGCGCTTGGCAAAGGAATCAAAGCTAGCTGCGTAGAGATGGACACATTTCCCAGTGGCTGCTTCCACAACAGGGTTATTACAGAAGTTAATGAAATTCTTGTAATGTTGAGACAACAAGAGTCTAATTACATCAGATCATTGAGGAGGGTAATATATATTCTTTTCACCATAACAATGTAGATGAAGCTGGCACTAAGTGTGGGACGGTATCTCTTTCTACCTGTGATAGGAGGATGGAAAAATAAAAGCTGCAAAGGCTGTCTCATCTCTTGGTGCGGTGTGATGTGCAGAGATGGCTCAGCATGAGTGGAATGACCTTTCCTGATGGTTTGTCTTGGAGGACTGTTGCAGGGATGGTTCTTGCTATCTCCTGGCAGACTGCTGGGAGACCAGTGGGTTAGGCATCTGTTACTACCACTCCTCACATCCCGGACTTCTACCTACATGCATTTAGGCAAGGGAAGCTCTGATGTGAATTAAGATAATCCAGCACTGTATAATATACTGTAGAGTGAATACTGGTTTGGTCAGGCGCTGGATATCTGTGAGGTGTCTGAACCTTGGGTTGAATCAGAAGGTTGCAAGTAGAAACTCCTGCTCTTATACTCTCCTGATGCATCAGCTGCATTTTGTTGTGTGTGCATACCTCAAGGGGCCAAAATAAGATTAGTGTAAAAAAATCAGCAATTTGCAGTTTGAGGTTGCTGAGGTGTTCAGTTATATATAAAGCTATAGAAAAGGCCTGCCACCAAGTCCTTCAGTTCATAACCCCCAGAATCATGTGATGCATACTGTTGGGTTTTTCCCCTTTAATTGACCCTCCTAGAGGTTGAGCAACTAATCTGATCAGATTACCAAAGATATTGACTCACTACATCCCCAGTACCTTAGCAAATGTGCAGAGGAATAGGAGAACAAGTAGATGGCTTATTAAATTTATTTTTCTCTTATTAATTAGTGACAATTAAACAGTCATAGTCAGTGAAATAGTCAAATTGTCAGTCAGTGCATGTGCCACATCAGCACCCTCGGCCCACACCCTATCCTTCATATATTTCACCTCATTGGTGAGCTGCACATTTTCCCAGCTTTCCCTCACTGCAATACCTCACTCAAGCCCCTTTCCCCCCAGCTACCACAGCAGCCCTAACCTCAGCCTGTGTGGCATCCTGGTTAATTAGTCAGTCAATCAACACCTGAGTTGTTACCACACTCTTCTCACGCTTACTCATAATATCACTAATTAGTTAACCAATCAAAAGTCTGGGTTGTTAACACACTCTCATGCCTACTTCTCTCATGCCCAATAACTCAATCAATCACAAGCCTGGGTTATTACCACATTCTTCTACCTCACACACCTTCCATGAACCTGGAATTCAAATCAGAACAAAATTAGATTATCAGAATACACAAAACACATCTGTCAAGCTGAATTAACATTTGCTCTATTGATATTTTTAATTGTTCTTGTGTGTGTGTGTGTGTGTGTGTGTGTGTATATATATATATATATATGTGAGAGATGATTGACATATGCTTTGTTTTCAGATTCTTAGAATTGAGGTAATTTAAAAGTGCTATGCTTGTAAATTCTAGGTGGGCACCACTAAATCAGAGGGTTAAAAAGACTGAAAAGATGAGCTCTCAGCCTGTCTTGGATGGCTCTTTCTAGCCTCCCTCAATGCTGTGCTTGTGGAAGAGAAATCCTTTGTTGGACGTGTTGCGTCTGAGGAGGCGTTAATAACCTAATCCACACTGAAGATTAATTAAAGATTTGCGCAGTTGAGAACTGTATTGTGAAGAGCAAGAAAAAAGGACAAGTCTACAGGTCTAATTAAGAGCACTTAATTTCTCACACACATTATGAAAGACCCAGATGATGTCGTTCGAAGGATGGAGAATGAAAGTACTTCTTTAAAATGTTTGGTTGGAGCCTGGGAAAGTGGAGTCTCTGTGAGAGCTGGTGCCTGAGGAGTAAGTCTTACTTGAGTCTTGAGTTGAAATTACATATTGTGTTATTTAACAGTCCATTTATTCTCATTAAATTATCTCTCAAATAAAAGACAAAATGATGATGAAGAGTGATGTTTCTCTGAGTACAGAGTGTGTTTCTGAGCCATTATTTGCATGTTTAGTACAACAGTATGAGAAATGCTGAGGTCCAGAGGACAAAGGGCACTTTTTGGCTGCAGAGCAGGAAGACCTCATACTGGGTGAGCTGCATCCCTTCTGTGTTTGAGTCTGGAGTTCAGTGGAGAAATTAAATGAATGTAAACAGAAGACAGCCAAACTAGCATTGACAGGACAAAAGGAGGCACAGCTGTTGTAGGATTGTGAAAGAATCCTCAGCATTGACATTGGCGGGGGGGGGGGCATGGGGTGCTGCCTTGTCTCCACTGACCAGGTTACAGTCTGACTGTAGAATAGCTGACAAATTGTGAGCATCTCCATTGTCACTGCTCATCATTGACATCATTGACCTGGGCAGCTTTCACTTCCTCAAACAAACCTGTCCAGGGGGGCATGTCAGTCTTAACCTACTAATAGTGGAATATGTTCTCCTGACTGAACATATTATTCCCCCTGATGTTTTTCAGGGGGAATTCTTGAATCAATCTGAGATGTGCTTCTCTGAAACGTGCATCCCTCAACAATGGTGTGCTGTGAAATCTATGTTGAGGCAAGTACTGTTTCATCAATAATTTGATAAAGCCCATTCTTTTGGGATGCCTGAGTGGCTCAGTCCACGTGGATTTCATCTTGAGTGCAGGCTGAGCCCTATTGCCTGGGTTCAACAGCAGTTGGGACATCTGACAGGGGTTTAAAAAAATCTGCTTTGTTGCACTGGGGAGAGCAGTGGGTAGGGGAAAGGGGTGGGTAGGTCAGCCAGGGTTCCGTCTTCTCACCACTGTCAGGCGTCCTGTGAGTCATCAAGTGACAGCAAGTTGCTTGGATGATGTCAGCGAAGTTGCATCTATTGTCCCATTGGTGCCCCCTTCACTGCAGCTGCTGACTTGTAGTGTGAAAAAATATTTTGCTGTGTATGAGTATGCAATGAGTACGCAAGTGTACTGGAGGATTGTGTTTGTCTTGTGTCCGTGGTCTTGAATGAGTGCAGAGGTTGGTGTGATGTTTAATGTACAACTGATGATCCCCAAAAAACGTGGTTACATAAAAACGGGCAAAAACTGCAGGTAGAAAAGCTGTATTCCTTTTTCCACCACACCTCTGTAAAAGTACTGTACATTCTGAATGACAATGTTCTCTTATTTTAAGAGATGACTTGCAGGCATCAATTAAAATTCTTTCCCCTTGCAATCACTCATCAGTCTGCATGCTGTTTGTCTAAATGTGAGCTGTTTGTGTGTCTGACATGCACACCATATTTTACTCTATTTATCTCCTGTATCTTACTGTATTGAGGTGTATTGCCATAATTGTAATTATACTATGGTTGACTGCTTTAAAATAGAATTGACACATATATTACCACACTCAGGATACAATATTATTATATATATGTCTGCCATGCCTACAGTGCAAAGTTACATTTTTTGGGTTGACTTGTAGGCTTGTTAATAGACTGTATGTGAAATTTCATAATAAACATATTTATTTAAATAATTAGCTGTATTTCAGCCTTCTACTCACTCCCCCTGCCCCCCACATGTCTTCCATCTGTCACATCCAGACACATGGTTTGTCCCTCACATGGAAAGCACTTTTTACGCCACAGCGATGGCAAACATTACTCTTGATCTGAACCGCAGCTGAACCCCACTGAGATGCAATCCCTTCATTATATCATACAGTTGCACACTGAGAGATGATCAGCTTTAATAAGAGCAGTTGACCCTATGGATGTGTGACTCCATGCCATGGCCATTTACATGTGCATTAACACAGCAGAGTCCAATCTGTATATCGAGCCTCACATCACTAAAGCTAATGCATGCACTCTCTGAAAGGCAAAAGGCTTGATCAAAATAAACAATGCAGCGCTATTTCTGAGACTGGAAGCCTTCAAAAAATGGATTTGAGGAGCTTTTCGGATTGTATAAATCCTCTGCCTTTTTCATGTTTACACGTTTATTAAGGAAAGTTTTCGGCTCAATATGTTTGTGAAAGCTGTAAACAAATACTCTGAGGTACTGAGTATGTTTTATGGAGATGAATTCTGCATACATTGGCTGATGGTATTTAAGCTGATGGTGTGTAAATTAGCAGCTTGTCATCCTGTTGGGTGTGGGTGAATGTTAATTATGGCGGGAGCATTCACCACTGCGCCGTTTCGCTGACACACATCTGGAAGTTTGCGGCTGTAACTCTAATAGAGTTTTAAATCCCATTTTCCTGCCTGCCCTTGCTTTTAGTGAAGGTTGTGTTTCTGAAGATAATTTGCTTGTTTGGTGGTGTCTTGGTGGTACACAAAGAAGAAGCTGTGCAATGGCCGGGCATGGCTTCCAAGCTGTGATGGCAGGCAGTCTGGCAGTGGGATTTAACAGGCCGACAGCTGATCATAATAACCACAATTTCAAAGGAAGTAGTCGAAATTTACGACAGATCATAACAAAAGTCTTTGCATTCAATTTGACCAAAAAAATAAACATAAGACACAGATTTGTGAGTTTGTGTTTAGCCATATCTTGAGAAATAATGTATTATCTGTAAAGTCTGTATGGATCAGATACACTTTCTTGATCGTGATGTTCACAGTTGACAAAGTTATGTGGACATCTATGTAATAATTTGAGTCTTTCCTAGTACTAACCTTGGACCGTTTTGATTCTTTCTCTTCACATTTAGCCATCAAGATCTCTTTCTTGTGTAGTGGTGTCAGACGGCAATTGCCCCCAAGGGGCTTCCAGCTGGTGAACTTTACAACCGTGTAGCTAACAACTAAGACATTTTGCGTGCTGTGCAGAAGACCTTGGAATCTAGGGGTCTAATCAAGCCTTTGTCAATGCCTCCAGGGAGTGGCATCACTGTCTGTGATGGCGCATGTAGACAATGTGACCTTTTATATGTGCACTTTTGACCCATTTGACTCTTTGTATCTTTGTTTTTTGTTCATACTGCTCATAATTCTCATAATGAAAAAGTGAAAAATTTATTTTTTGAACGCATGGAATACATTTTGTGAGAATGTCTTATGTATAATATTTAGTATTCAAATACACTGAATGTCTAAGAACATATTACAAATTTGCCTCTAATAATGAATATAGTAACTGCAATATACCATCTTTGTTGGTTGTTCTGTTTCTGTTAGTAGACATTCCCCATATTTTTAATGTATTTTACATAACTTCTTGGCTACATTCAGCTCTGACGCTGTGGTTGCCTAGGTAACCAGAACTCCATAAACTCCTCAGCACAGCTTCTTACCGGAGTGACACACTTTGCCGTTCTCCTTTATCCCCTGTGTTGTAAACCAATTGATGTTACAACTAACTGCACTGTCTGGCAACCAGGGGATGACACAACAAAGCCAGAAACTAGCTAGTAGACTCAACTAGCTGTGCAAAGCTTATAGTATAGTTCCAGATGGTATGGTATAATACAGTTTCATACGCTGTTAGTTCACTGTTATTATAAGCTATTTTTTTTACAATTTGATTGCTTTATTGGCCCATTATTTGTGTGTAAAATCCCATATATTGTATCTTCACAGCCCCTTGCCTTCATTGTTGCCTTTCTCCAAGACACCAAACCTGGATTGTGTGCACATATCTGCAATTACAATAAAAACTAGTTATCCAGGTTGAAAAAAAAACACTTGTAAGAGGCTGAATCGTATTTTAGTCACACTCAAACATAAATTACCATAGGTTTGTCCTGAGAGACTGTCTTTATATAGATGGAAACATTGGTATTCATGATTTTTTCTAACAGTGAAAATATAGCATTGAAGATTGTAAAGTTTCCATTTTCCACACATATGCTTTGCAAGAGATCTAGGTAGCTAAAATTCATGAGACCACCTCAAAAACCACCTCTGGCCCCATTCAAAAGTACACTAAAGTTGAATATTAGAAAAAAATATGTACATGAAAACAGGAACAGCAATGTATTGTCCCAATTGAGCTTCTAAGTCTGTTAAACCACATTTAATTTTAAACCATTTGCATACACATAATGGCATAATCTTGGAGAATGCATACAGGAACAAAACTAAAAATGGTTGCATATGCATATACTCAGTTTATATGAGCATGAATTCAGTACATATATGTGCAATGACTAACAGTGGTGTTCCTATTTCAGTGAAACATTATTGTTGTGCAAGAGAGCATTGTACAGAATTTACCTTTAACACAGATTTGTATCTGCATTAAGGGGTTACTATTACCCTATTATCAAAACCTGTTTGGAGACTTTACCTCTTAATCCTTCAATGGGCACTGTGAGAGTCAGACAGCACCTGTATCTTCCTCTCCCAACCTTGAATAATTACACTCTCTGTCACCCCCCCACAGTGATTTTGATTATTTTATTTTCCTATCCTCTGATACTGGATTGGTTGTACATCAGTGTTGCATGGACAGCTGAATTACTCTGTGAGCAAACATTATAAATAACCAGCCTAAGCTGACTCAGAGAACTGCAAAGTGAAGACCTCTCCCTATCACAGAAAGACAACCAATGGGCTTTAAAACAAATAGCAATGTTGCTGCCTCAGCGACAGAGGATGATACTTCTTTCTTTTAGACATGTAGAACATGCATGACTGTACTTCAGACATCCTATTAAGGACTTGTACAAGTTTGAACCTTGTGCATTCTGGGTAAGTTTGCTTCAAGTCTGTAGCAGCCTGTGTTTGTTTAAAAAATAATTAAAATATGCATGTAACAATATGCACAACATGACTTCTACCTTGTAGCAGCAAGCAGAACATTGTCCTTTAAGCTATCTTCCTGCCTCAGGCTGTGTTTACCATCTGTGGCTGAAGGTGGACAGGACAGCGGATGGCTGTCCCTTCTTGCATTTGCTCTGTAAGGTATCTAGCTACTGTCCCATTCTTCCTGGTAAATGCAGCAGGGCCTGCCTGCCACTGGCAGGAATTCAGGCCTCCTCCTCATTCACTGGCTTTGCGATGTATCTTGGTAGTTTCAAGCTAGTCTCTTTCTCTTGCTGATAACACCTGCATCCACTGCTGTCTGTCTTAGTAGTCACCAGCTAGATGTCTAGCTAGTTAGCTTATTTTGTCCTGAGCTGCCCTGGTTTTGTTACATCCATAGCAACGAGCAGCTTGCTAGATAGCTATTTTTCATTTAACTAGAAAGCTTGCCTCATCTATCTACCTTGTAGCAATAGGAGTCCTATTTATGTAAAGAATATGTTGTCAAGACTAACTAACTAACAACTAATAGAGCAGGGAAGATTCATCATCTGATCCTGATCGAGGCAGAGCTGAGAATTTTTAACATGGCAGTAAATGTCAGCTAAAGTAAGTACAAGCTATAAAACAACTTCCTTTCATGTAATGATTAGTTTATTTATTTATCATCTGACTGACACATTTAACCATGACAAGTAAGTGCAATTAAAGGGGCACCTAAATTACACAGCATGGGTCAATCCTTCAAATAGAAGGCATCCCTAATGAGTTTTTTTTTTTACTTTACTGCATACAGCAGACCTCAACAGCGTCAAGAAGATATCCCCTCACTTTCCCTGCAGAGAAATGAGTGACAAGAGCAGGTAGTTATGGAATTTTCCCTCCTTTCAAGCAAAAGAGAGAGATTTTCAACTGTCACTGCTTTATGATGAACTCACTGTCACTGTCACCAGCACTTTCAGAAAACAGGAAAAGTCAGAACATTTTCAATTTTTTCCTATTTCTAAAGTGCACTGATGAAATTAAACACTTGAGAGAAAAGTATCTTGTTGCAATTTGTCGCTGTATGGCAGGAGGCCCATACTGAAGATGTGGAGATTTCCAAAACATCCTGACGCAGACGCACAATGCCAAAATGATGGTGATTTTATTGCTCCCCAAACAGGTGCATGTGAGGATTATTTACAGTGCAGGCACAGAAAAAAAATAAACAACAATAAACACTAACAAGCAAAAAGACAACTATACAGATGGAATTAAGAAACAAATGTATGGACAAGGTCTCAATTATTGCTAATTATTGCTTTGATACCTGTTGGCTGCCTGGGAGACACCACCATGACTTCCTTTAACAAAGATATAAACCAGTTTTACCATTTTAAAAGAAATACAATCCATAAGTATTGTATGTTCCTGTTACAATAAACCTGCTACCTTATGCAATGCACCCACAATTTGAATGAGTATCCCTTTTGTTCTAGCTGCTCTCAGAAACCCAGAAAACATGGACACTTCAACACACACAGACACGGTAAGTTAGCCTTAGCTAGGTAGCAATATTCTAACATGTTACAATATGTACATGGATAAATTGAGTCAGCCTTGCTCCCCCACCCCATTAGTAGGCCACCCTAATGGTGATGGTTTCCCCTTTGTTTTCACAGCCCGACTCCTGCCAGTGTGTCTGCCCTGGGTTAAGCACTCCCTGCGTTGGAACACATTCCTTCTTCCATTTGCGTATGTGTACAATAATTCATTAATAGTCTTTCAACTGTGTTCTTTTCTCAGAGCTTGTAATTTACAATACATTCCATAAAGGGACAGGTAGCTCCATTACACGGTGTCTCTATCACTGGCTTAAAACTTGAGGGAAGGATTGGGCCTCATTTGGACGACTAAACCCACTGTCAAAGCATTCTGCAGGTGACATGTAAATTGATTCCGTTGTGTTTTATTTTTGCTAATGCTACTCGGTTATCTATTTTATATTTATGCTGCATTGTTCACCTCAAGTCATCCCTTTGCTTGTCAGCACCGTTGGAGACAGTGATCACACATATCTGCCATCCGTCACTCTGTCTCATTTTATCAGCATTCTCACATGCCCTTTTTCACTTGCCCGCAGCTGTCTCTTCTCAAACTCTGTGTGTCAAACTCTGCAAAGAGACAATTATTGAGCTCCTGTTTTCCTATTCCTCTTTAACTTATTCCACATTGACACAGTGCGAATAAAGTTCATGACAGTTCACATCAATGTCATGAGGTTAACTACTTTCCATGGGCCCACTGTTAAACCGTTCATTTCTCCAACTGTATATTTCATCAAACTTTACACTGTCATACATCTCCGTATGCAGGCACCTTCACTCCCCATTGTGTTCTTAACAGACTGACTGGTTGTGCTGCTCATTCATTGGATCTCTTGGAACAAATTTATGACAGCAAACCGTGTGTAGGCCTTTAAACGACAGATTTGAAGACAAGCTCTATTTTGTACAAACTCTTTTGTTTAGTACATACCAGGTGGTCGGCAGCAGAAATGAAATGATAGATGCCACTGAGAGATGCCAATTTCACTGGACTGCACTCCCAGCAGATGTGCTAAATGGAGCAGAACGTTCGTTTTCACCTAAACTGACATCACACAGGTGCCGAGGGTAGAGGCGATGAGGTGTGTGGAGGATCGGTAAAGAGCTTGTTGGGGGACCCTAGTAAAGAGTGCATCCCACCTACATCTGAGGGACAAAAGACTGCTCAGCCATCATTCCACATGCAGCCAAACCAACCATGACAAGCAGGGTGAGGGAGTATAAACTGAAACTACAGAAACAGTATATCGTGTAGTGTAAATTAAGTGTGTCTGAGGACAAATTGTACTTCTTTTTCCTCCTGGTCATCTCCACCTCCATCAGCTTTACATGGCTGAAATGTCTGTGCCCGAGTGGAAAAAAATAAATGAATGTATTTGAATCCAGTATTCTTGCCCAGCAGTTTCTTAATGACTCTTGCTATTTGAGGCTTCTCTTTTGTCCTGTGCTGTTCCACTTCTGTCAACATTCTCGGTCTCATCATTCTCTCCCAACTCTTCATTTGTCACAGGCCTAATGTGTTTTTGGTGAAGACTGCAGACCCCCTTGTAGAGCTGGGGCTGACAGCTGTCTGCAGCACACAATACAAGGACCACATTTTCCTGCTGAACAATATACAACCTTGCTTCCCATTTAGCACCCTGAACAATAACAATGTTTTTATTTTTTTACACTATTTTTTCCTCTTTATGCAACTCTGTTTTGGATTCACCTATTGCACTGTATATTAGACTCATCTCACTGCAACTACCTCTGTACTCTTACAGGAGCACTGAAGCAAGACTAATGCAATCCAATACACTTGCACGTAGCCAATAGATATTTTTCACACTATAAGTCTCAAGGTGAACTACACCGGAGTGGGAGCTTATTGGAGGATATGTGCTTTTCTGCTGATGTTATCCAAGTAACTTGCAGACACCTAACTACTCACTGTGTGCCTGGGTTTGGTGAGGTGAGGAAACCCTTGCTGACCTATCTATTCCTATCCCTGGAGGAATAAAGACAATTTACTGATGTGGAGTCCTGGTCATTGTCAGCAACAGACATGGCCAGTGCTAAACCCAGGCTTTAGGGGTCACCCTATGCTCAAAACCAACCATTCCTCACTCGGGAAACTATAACCATGTTATTCTAACTTGGTCTTATTTGTCTGGCGAGTTCCTTAGAGTTCAGAATTAATAATTACACTTTAGGTCACATCTTTATTGTGTGTGTGTCATTCACTGCATTTTCTTCAGCCATCAGCAGGTGTCATCCAGTAGTGGTGACACAAGCATTTGTGTGAATGTTCTGGTACAGCTAATAGCAGCACATGAATCAATACATCAAACACAGATGACAATATATACTGAAATATTCACATGCCCTGAAGTAAAGAAGCCTTCATGTGAGGGAAAAGTAAAAAAATTAGACCTAACCTCTGTTGTGTGATAGAGCTGAATTAATTATGAGATTTTAGGTTTTATTGAGGCTCTGGCAACTGTGCTAATTAGGTCATTATACTGTTTTATATCGACGTGTGTACAGTAATTCTGTCATAGTCCTGCAGAGATGGCTGTTAAATGCTGGGAGGGAAACAGCGACAACAAAAACACAAAAAAATCATTGTGTAGAAAATGAAGAAAAATCACTCCTGGCATTGTCAGCAAGCAGCCACAAACAGAGAAACTTAATGATGCTTGTTAAAATGGGGGTTTATTAAAAATGCATGCACAGACCATCAGCAATGCCTGTGATTAATTCAGGGCTATGAGTATAATAAATATGGAAATAACTGCTGCCCTTTTCTGAATAACAAGAATGTGAATGATTTGAATTATGCATGTTTAAGCTTCAAACTCCACCCCCTCCCACCCACACACATACGCACGCACGCATGCACGCACGCACCCACACACACAAATGAATGGGTGCATGGTGTTATGTCTGTTAATGGGCTAATGTGCAATTTATTGTGTTTCAGACCCTTGAGATAATCTGAACTGATCTGGCCAGTAAGGAAATTCTTTTATTAATGAAAGGTTAAAGATTCAAGATATAGTACCTGGAATATTGATGAAATGGCCTTGGCGCCAATGGACATCTCCCACCTCAGTTGTGCAGTTGTGGACAAAAGAACACAGCCGAATTCTGCACAAGGAATGACAGCAGGAGATGAACAGGTGACGAGGGGTGTCCCAGCTGTGCCTTGTTCCTGCATTACACAACTGAGCATGCTCAGTGTGTTGGCAGGCAGCTACATAAGATGGAGAACTGCAGACAATCAGACAGAAGCCCCCTACTCCACCCTTAAGCTTCACCCCCTCACCCTACGTTTGATTTATTCTGTAGCTTCCGATGTCAGCTGATGGGAATTTGCTGCCTGTTGGACCCCTGGACCCCTACGGCTTTCCTGTCCTCATGCACATCTCAGCTGGGGCCTTTCTGGTGGTAGCAGACTGGATCCAGTCCCTGAACCCTGCATTCATAAGTAGCTGTAAATACTTAAAAATGCTTAAGACCCTGGAGAAGTGAGGTGTTTTTGGCTGCAAGTTTTTCTCTTTTTTTGATTTCTGAAATGTAAATTCCTAAATAACATTATCCCACTACTACAAAAGGCAACAATTCTTCCATATTTATGTTTACAACAGTTTTAAATTATTAAATATATGAAACAGTTAATTAAGCTTTTATGAATTTTGAGAAATATGCTAAATGCTAAACAAATAGCATAATGTATTTGACTTAAATTCATTATTGTAGTATTTATTCAGTATTGCAAACCTTTGAAATATGGAAAAAAAAACAATTTTTCTTCAATGTGGGATTAACAGAAATATTCAGTTTATACTAAATGTTGGGGAAATGCATTTGGCACCCCATACATTGTAAAAGCAATAAAATATGCATGACTGTGGCTTGTTATGGGACCATTCCAGTGTGTAATCAGCCAAAGAGGGAACCGATGTAAGAATTTTTTTATTTAAAAAAGTGTCAGATCCAGATTGGAGCACTATGAATAGAAATTGAGAACAAATGTATTTCCTGTGAAACACCTGACCCTCTGCTTTGATGAAAGGCTTTGATTCCCATTCTGCTTGTCCCAGCTGTGTCAGTCTGAGGTCTCTGCCCTTTGGTGTAACTCTGCTGATTGAAACTTGATCTGGTTGGGTGTATGTGTGTTCAGTGCTCACGCACTACTGAGCATTGATAGGGGGAGTGGGGGAGCAGGTTCTCGTGTGCACCTGAGCCCCTCCTCAACCAAACTCATTCCAGTCATCACAATGTGTCAAAGAGCTGCAAGCGGAACAGCCCCTGCTGTCTTGAAACACCAGCAAGGACAAAGGAATGTGTTTACAGAACTGCCACATAAATTACATTATATGAGGTGGACTGCACGATTTTCTCTTAAACACACACAGATGGATGAACTTGAGCAGTAAACCAAAATGAAGGTCAATGTGTTGATAACCTGTGTTATTGATAGAAAACATGAACCTTTTATGTTAAACAATGTCATAACACTGTCGGCTCACTGTAGCCACTGTAGATGATTGATCACATTGTGACATTTTCATCAGATCAGTACCACATCTCTGCAACAAGTTCTGCACCTGTCAGTTTTACATATTACGGTTATAGAGCCGTTAAGGATAAACAGTGCAGCGATCCCAAAAGTGATGTATGAGACTCAGAGATGTGTTTTACATTATCTGGGGATTGTGTAGGGGTAAGTGGCTGCTTTTAGTGGCAGCTGCAGTGTTCATTAAAAAGCTTCTAAGTAACATAAAGCTATTAGGCAGGGCTGGATTCCAGGGGGAGACATATTGGGCTAGGTCAGCTTGAATAAAACAGATGCCTTTTGTTGTCTACAAAAGTAATGGTTTATGGGCACCGGCGTATATTTTCTCAATAATGCACTACCATCATGTAGCGCACAGCATATGCCTGTAGGCATTGTGGGACTGTGATGTGTGTGCAGGCAAAGACTCAGTCATGGAAAGCCTATAAACCCCACATGAACTCTGCATAGTTTTTACAAAATTAATGCAAAAACGTTGCTTGGTGTTTATATTTATTGGTGTTTATATCACTTTCACACTACTGTCATTTGCCTTTCGTTTATGTTGACTTGCATATTCACTTTATATTGTGTTCCCAAATTAGATCAGTGAACACATGACATCTCCTGAACTGAACTCAGACCCTCACTTGCAAAAAGAGCTGTCCTCACTGAATGTACCTGAATGGCTTTGATCTTGAGATTGCTTCTCTTTACAAAGGCACAGGACTTGGCAGCAGGATAACAACAGTGTATTCCGGCAATGAACTCTGGGAGCCGGTGGATAGGATTAGACAGCAGAACACCATGGGAGCTGAAAACACTGGACTGTGTCCTTGAGCAAACAACACACCTAAGTGATGTGAAAGTGGAAGTCCTGTAGTACTCGCCAATGGATACAGACAGGAAACGGCGTCAAGTGTACTTGGGAGGGTGTAGGGAGAGAGAATGCCTCTCCCTTGCATTTTTGTGTTTAATATGTACCGTCAGATTAACTTCATTTGATAGTTCTCTTTCTCTTCATTTGATAGTCTATCTTCCACATTTGGGCATAGGGCATACAAAAAGACCAATGGACAGGACTGTCTCTCGGGGATAGGAATATCAATGACACTCAACTACAGATGGTGTGCAAATGATTATTGCAACCAGCTGCATAGTTTTATTGTCTTTGAGCTTCAATCTTTTTTTAATGGATGCTAATTTAGGGTAACGTTTTTACTTTCCTTCTTTTACAAGCCCATTAATTTAATCACATGTGACAGGATGAATTATTTATAACTTCTGCCTATTATAAGTTTGTTTGTCCATGATACTCCTCAAAAGAAAAGGGATTTAAAAAGTCATTAAAATCCAGAATATTATTCATTACAATTGAATTAAATGTACTTAACTGTACCATCCTCTTCATTCAAAAAAAGTACTAAATAGTTTGGTCTGAAGCTGAAATGATGCTCAGTCATATTGTTGCTGTAATTTATTGGCAGAGCTGGTAATGTGAACATTTTATTTAAATGTATTCTTCCTGGGTCATTTCTTGTCAAATGTGGCAAGTACAAAGTGTCATAAACACTGTGAAATAAACATATGTATCTAAATTTGCTAAATTGCATTTTCAAATGACTACTTCCTGTAGATTCCGCCCCCTCACAACCACCCATAATTATTTCCAAATGTTTCAGCACCAAGGACAGCTGCCAAAAAGTCCCCCATACCTTTTACGAGTGACACGTCTGCCCTGAGATATTCTAGCAAAAAAAAAAAAAAAATCAGTTGTGGCAAGTTAGGCACTGTTTGGCTGAAATGCTTTGGATATTATGGCTGGTTTACTTGCTGTAATTTTGCATTACCTAATTAAGCTATGACTTCCCAGAGCATGTATACTGTATATCAAGCATGAGTCACACCCCAGAGTCTGCCCCTGAAATTAAATGGGAACACAACATCACAGAGGTGCTCCAATCCAGCTAACATTCAGGCATACACAGAGCTCACACACAGCATATGTCCATGGGCACACTTCCTGATCTTAACTGTACACATGGCTAATTCACATAAAGTTTCCATGCCCACACAAAACAAAAGTCACTTTCAGTTTTCTAATTAGGACTCACAGCTTTTGTAACAGAGATGACTTGCATGAGCTGTGCCCAGGTCTGCCTGCAGTGTGGTCAGGATTCCCATTCAGGAAGGTACAGGAATGGTGTGTGTGTGCATGTGTGTGTGTGTGTGTGTATGCATGTGTGTGTGTGTGTGTGTGTGTGTGTGTGTGTGTGTGTGTGTGTGTGTGTGTGTGGGGGCGTGACTGGGACACAACTGCAACGCATAACAACCTAGCGTTACGTAATAAGGCTGCCCAGATGTTCCAAAGCATACATTTCAACATTTGCACAAACAAATGAGTCTTGTCTTTGTTCAAGCCACTGGAAGAGCTGACAGTTTATATAATGTGAAAGATACACAGCCTTTTCTATTCTTGTGACCACAGATTTGTTTATTACAAATCTCAATGCCTGAAGAACTTTCTGACATTCCTACAACATTTAACCATACCAATATTACATTAAATGGGGTGAATTTGCACTACGTTGAAAAAATGAAATGTGAGTTGTGGCAATGAAAAGGAAATTGAAAAGTGATCTAAAAATAAATAATTCATTTTTCAATTGTTTTTCTTCTATTGTTCTCTCTCTCAGTTTTGGTTAAAATATTCTGAGTGGACAGAATACTGTTCAGTACTGTACAGTACAATAAACAACCTGAAATACATTTTTTTTTTTTTTTTTGCGTGTTCAAAATCTGAAGTTGGCTGGCATTGCTGACGTTCTTTCCCAACTCATTTTACGCTATGTTTATTGTAATGCAATCTGAAATCAATGCACAATTTTATCAGGAAGATTATACTATAGGTTGTGGGCTGGTCTGAGGTGGTGAATGTGTGACTGCTTCCATATATATTACATTTCATTTAAATGGAGCTGAAACTACATGACAACAATCTATTTTTCTATGCTGGATGAAATGGGAATGTAAACCCATATATATTTCCATTCATACTGATCTGTGTCCAGTTAAAAAAAAAGATGCCTAAAATTTGGATCATAATTGGGACAGATATTCATTTACCTGTTTGTTTAATATTCTACATGCTTAACATACATACAATGATTTCTGTGCTATCTCTTAGATATCCTATTGGACTGGACTAGACTCACATACAACAGCAGAGTGAGATAGCTGCTTGTGGCTGAGGAAGAATGACTTCATTTTACAGTCGCTAAGTTTGATGGAGTTATGCATACTACCAAATATAGCCATAGTTTTGAGGTTGTAGCCAAACTGCCAGGGCAATATATTGTTTCTTGCAGTAATATAAATCATGAATCTGTGCTTAACAGAAAAGAAGTAATTTGTTGATTTCATGGAAAATACAAGCATTAAAATATGAATTGCACCTGACTCGTTTTGTACTTATTGGCGTAGCCAAGTCAAGGGGACTTAAGAATGATCATGTTGTGCACATTTGCTGTAACAGATGTGCTAATATGGACTTAAGTTATCACTATGGGGAGAGTGGAAAGTCATAGTGTTCCATAGCAGGATATTCTCTTAATGACATGATATATACGTCATATTCTGCTGTAGGTCTGATTCAGTACCTTCAAACCACTGAAATTTATGCAAATGTCTTACATTTTTACCTCCATGGACTAATCCACATTCTGCATTTCTGGACTGAGACTGAATCAGCACCTTCTGTAATCTGACAGATATTGTCATATCAGCTGTCTGCTCCTGGTGATTCTACTATTTGGCAGAACATCAGAGTGTTGAGTGTTTTGCTGTTCAGAGTGTGTTCAAGGTGTTTCTGCTGTTAAGTGTGTTCAGTGTTCAACGTTTGCAGTGTGTCCATTACCGTTCAGAATGTTCCCCATCTGGTGTAAAACATTTAGCCTTCATAGATTTTACATTGTCTACTTGCATGTTTTTCTTCATTATTTTGCTATTGTGTGTTGTCAATCTCTCTCTGCCAGAAGTAATTCATGTCTACTTAATGCATGACTTCCCTGTCCACAACTTCTCCATTCATCCCATATGTTACCCTGCATCCAGGTATTTCAACAAAGCCTTAGCACATTCAGTACAATGTACTCTTGTTTAGCTTTCTGGCTTACAATAGATGTTGGTGAAGCTGGCTCATTTTCTAATGAGACCTGAGATGTTGACTACGAATGTCAGAATGCCATTCTGATGTTATGATATAAAATGTAAAGGTGAGGTTTATTGTTGAATATTCTCCTCCTAGGGATGTTTACCTCTGTTTTTGACAGCAGAAATTATCACAGCAGTACATGCCTGTGCAGAGGCAGTGGATTTGAACAGTTCTGATAAGTTTGCAATGCTTCATATTATATTGTGTTTTTTGTCAGGTATCCATACATACAATGAGCTAAAACTCCACAAATGAAGAATAGGCTTTTCTCTGGTGTGTCCAAATGTTACGACTGCTGATTAATCAACTGGATTAATTAGCTCGATTAATGTCTGGCACTTACAGCTCAGGAGTAGGAATTAAGTGATTATTGATTCATCTCCTTTTCTCACCATTCTTTCCACATCTGAAAAAAAAATGTTGACTGCTTGCTTTTTAATCCTATTTTGCTATTCTGATCATACTTAAAGGATTTGGAGTTCTATATCACTTTTACAGCCTACTAAACATTCTACAGATTTCAAATACACAGGGAGATGTATTTACATACTGGGATTCTCAGACAAAATTACCATCGTATAACTACATGTATATTACAAATGGCTCTCTGAAGTCAATGTGGCATAGGTTCAGCTGTACCATATAAGCACTAAAATATCCATAACACAGAGACACAGATGTTTCATTTCTGAGTTGTGGAGACAAGCTGAATTCACTATGTCCATGGTTCTTCAGGAGATATCAGTGATAGCTGAATTAGTTCCAGCAGCAATCAAGGCAGGAGTCAGAGGCAGTGGCTGGGTTTGGTTGCCTGACCCATGGCTCTGTATCCGTAACCGTAGAAATAACTTACACCAGACAGATGTGAATTGTAAAGATGTTCTTTGGATGCCAGAACATGAAAGATGCTGTATATTCACAGTCCGCCCAGCCTCAGTCTATAAGTATGTGGTGCCCTAATACCTGGTCCACAATCAACTGGACTACGCCACCTTCAGTTTACTGAAGAGAAGGACCTCGACCCATCCCATGAGCTAATAAATAAGCTAACCCCACATACAGATAATAAATCACCAAATGAGACATGAGCTGTAGAAAAGTATATAACAGTTTATTATAATCAGTATGTATACATTCGTTAAAAAAGATAAAAACTCGCACTGGAAGGAGGTTTCTTCAGTGCCAGCTCCAACTCCACCCCACCACTCACTCCAGGTGCCGGCTGGAGAGACTGTGAAGTGGACCGCAGAGAAGGAGAGAGAGAAAGCAAATACCAAACCAAAGATAAGTGCACATTCACTTAGCTTTAAGACACCTTGTGCAAGAAAGTCTCCCCAAACCGACCCACTGGAGAAGTGGCTACAGCAAGGAGGGGAACTGCATCCAAGAGGCCTCCCCCTTCCACAATGGGCTGGCAAACTGGCACTGGGAGAAAGACCCCCCACCCTGGAGACACAAAGCTACAATGTCACCAGTGGACATTACACTTGGTTCAGGCAGCAATAAACGTGGAGCATATTCAGCAATTCAATATAATTACCCTGAGACGATTTCATGCCATTTTAAATGTGCTGCTGCACTAAAGGAAAACAAACAAAAACTACTAGAAGGAAACAGTGGTTGGTATCATTTCAACCTGACAGAGACCAGAAATAAACATCGTTAGCAAACAATTAAACTGAATTAACTGTTTAAAAAGCTCAAATTCACGCTACATACCTCCTGTTCTAGATGATTACACACACACAAAGCTCCTTAACTTGTAAAAACAGTTTCACCGCCTACTGACTTCACACTTGCACACACTGACCGCTGTGCGAAACCTGCAAGCAAACATTACAATTTAAAAAAAAACAGTTTCGTTCGCTTATGTGAGAATACATGGAATTGAAAGGTAGTTACCACCTGTGTCAAATTCTACGTGTTGCACAGTCCGCTCAGTAGCTTCCCGTGTAACCTTTAAAACAAACAAATTAACTGGATTATCTACCCGGTTAAAAAAGACACAATATGAGCAGCAGCAAACTTTAAAACGCGTACCTTACAGGGAAAATTACCCGACTGTTGTCGGCCCCAGCAGCAGCAACAGAAGAGAGTGCACCCCGGCTGTGAAATCGAGATTTATGCCTTCTGACTTCCCTCACAACCACACACACACTCAATCACACCTGAACCTCATTCCCCAATCTAGGAACGGAGCGCTTTGTATGGAGCTCATCGTCTTCTAAAGAATATACGGCTACCACTAATTACCACAAGTAATAAGAAGGAGAGCGCATTTAAAACTATCAATGATTCATCTTTTTCCTCCCAAAAACTTACCAATACCACCATTAGTCTGTTAATACCGATGGGTCCTATGACTGAGGTTTGTAGAGGTTTTCCAAAACCTTGTGGAAGAAAGCAATTTCTGTGAATAGATGGCCTGCCAAAAAGTGCTAAAATAACACCATACAGACACAGGCATTCACTTCTCATTCTTCACCTTCTACTTTTCAATAGTACTGAAGAACTGTGAACCTACTGTATGAAACTACCATTGTACAGATATAACATTTTAGCTTCTCCTGAGTGCATCATACAATAAAAGCATTCTGCATGGGCTTGGGTTTGAGTCTGAGCTGTGTCATTCACAATGACCATAGTGGTGGAATACAACTGGCTTTGTTCGTCTGGGGTAGGGTTTATTTCATTGGCCAGGGTCCCTTCGCCTTGTGGCTTTGGCATCCTTTAGCAGCTCGGGGGTCGCCAATGAATCACTCGGATTACATCAGTCGATCAGGGTTTCCTTCACTGTGGTGCATTGTGGGACTTGCGTTGTGTTGTGTTATGTTGTGTTTTTGTGTTGTGGTTCAGTGTGAAAAATTGGCCATTAGCTGTAAGCTAGTGTATCAGAGGATTGCATTCCTCTTGCTTCTGGTCATCAGCATAGAGAGTGTGTGAAGAAGTAAGCCTACTGTAGTACAGTTAGTGATTACAAATTGGGTGAAAATGGGACAAACATGAAAAAACAAAATTATATATATAGAAAAAGCAGAATGTTTCTACACGATCCATATGATGTCAAGCCCCAAGAATCTTGGGTTACAAAGGTACATTTGCATTTCTGCTCATGGTCCATGAAAATTCAGCCATGGCTCATGAAATTTTTGCTTTTGATGTTTGTTTTTTGTTCTAGAAAATCCTAATGCATCTGCTAACAGACTTGAACACACATTATTATAACATTTTCCTAAAGTATGTAAGTGCAGCTGTTCAAAGCTCACATTGCAAATGTGGGTCATCCTTAAGGCTTCAGGCTGCAGTGAAAAAATACCAAACAGTTGTCATTGCAGTTACATAACCTCATCCTCTCTCCATTAACCTGATTTTTGCCTGTATCTGTTCCTGATCAATTCATAAATTGGCCTGTGTGTCATGGATGGCTGAACCAATACTGTGCTACGCCATCTTCAGTTTGGTTTATGACAAGGACAGTCCCAATCTGGTTTTGCCTGCGGTTATGGGTGTTGTAAGTTTACCTCAATCTATCATTTTATATATGTTTACATTAACAAATAGGTGAAAAGTCAAAATGAAGGCAATCTCTCTCAGTATGGAGTAATGCATATGCTTGCTGACTTGATCATGTTACCTTTGTGATTTCCTAAAAATGCACCTCTGAATAATCGTTTCAGTTCAGCAGCTGATACATGAAAATGATAACGAGAACAATTATCATGACTAACTTTATTGTGATAACCATGTTTACCGCAATAACACAGCCCACATCATCTGTGTTTAACTGAGGAATTCCTTAATACGACATCTTCCCAAGGAGCAAACAGTTGCAGCGTAGACAGAAAGCTGCTGTCATTTAAAATCCAGTGTTAGTCTGTCTCATCCCTGGAGCCCCCAGGGCTAATGGCAGATACGAAGCAACAGTTAATGAGCTATGCAAACACACATTGACAAAAGGAAGTAGGTAGTATAGTAAAAAAACAGCCCCATGGGTAAGAATAATAGTCATGTCTTGTTTTGATCTAAGTAGTCACATTCTTTGAATTTGTCAACATCTGAGAAATAAATCAGGACTTTTTAGAAGAAGAAGAAGAAGAAGAAGAAGAAGAAGAAGAAGAAGAAGAAGAAGAAGAAAATGAAGAACCAGATTAAGTTGATGAAACGGGAGAATATTGGACCTTAATGTAAATTATGTGGAGGTTGTTGCAAGCTGTGAAAGGATGGAGTTTTACAGAAAGAATATAATTAATAAATAAATAATCCTCCCTGACTATAGTTACATTCATCGGTTCTCTCAGCTACCGGCAGAGTGGTGTAGCAGATGTGTTTGGCTATACTCAAAGGACTGGTGAAATCTCTATAAAAAACTATAACATGGCTGACATGGGTGAACACATTTTCCAAAATTGGTAGTTCTGTTTTCACTCAAGAGAAAGAGTTCACTGACTGCAGATACCTGGTAAAAGAATAATTGTGGAGCTCTCCCTCTTGCACATTGTCTTTCTTTGTCTATAGTCGGCGTTCTCCTGTGCGGTGTAGACTGACTGACAGGCCACTGAAGAACCGCAGCAGTAAATGAGCTGTGTCTATTATTAATGGAAATGTGGGTCAGCAGCCTCCCTGTGTGGGAAATGAACAATAAGAGCTTGTAAGGTGTGAATTGACCCCTCTTCCCCTCTACACCCCCACATTCCATCATCCTCCCTGACCCCCATTAAGTGCATTTCCCTTTTGATTACACTGGATAGACACTGTAGCAGGTGGAGTCCTGCTGGAAGAGGATTATGACCTTCATATCTGTGAGATACTCAGATGGCCTGTTTGCCTTCTTCATTTTTTCATACAGAAATCATTTGTTGTACTATTCCTTTTGTATATGTATGATGAGGAGGTAAAGTACCTTTTTGAGCAATGGGAACATGTCTAAGAACAGGGTACAAACCTGTTCTCACAGGAATGAAAATCCAGGTGCCGTTTGAAGTCTTTACCTAATCTTTTTTATACTGTCATCTGGTCCTCTCCTAATTTTAGATGTCTGACTTTCCCTTGGGTATCCCTTGCTAATATTATACATGCCATTGAACATTTACAGAGCCATAACCCTGCAATAGATAATCTATATAAATAATGTAGGAAATTTCCCAAATAAAGATAAATATTTGTGATATATTGTATATGTTGTATTTTAATGCCTTAAAGACTATTTATATACTGTACTCTATTGCTTATTGCTTATCCTCTTATATTTAAACTTATTTTACACAGAAGACAATTCTTTAACCATGTACATTGCAGCTACATTACTCCTGACATGTATATCCTCATGTCTGAAATTCTTTTGTTCCCCCATAATTTTCAAGCCAGTTGCATTCTTAGCTCTCTACAGACCAACCTGACATCCACAGAGGAGTTAGGACTAGCTATTCTTAGAAACTTATAATCATTCTTCACAGTACAAGACTATCCAGGGCAGACAGAGCTGACATGTCCTTTTCTGAATGAGCTCTGAGTCTGAGCAGACAGAACAAAATAAACACTCCAGAAAGCAGTGAAGAGCTTTTCTGCTCTAATATTCTCAATCCAGGGTAAATAAAGAAGTTTAGGTCACACTTCTTCCATACACCACAATGCAAACAAGACATGCAATGCCAACAGCAGGGACAGCAAGGCTGGGTGCAAAATGTCTTGTGGAATCGACCTCAAACAGTGGAGGTCAACTTAATCATACAATTTAACACCAGCTTAACCATGTGCTTGTGTTTGTGTTTGATCTTTTATTATTAGAAGCTGAGGTTGTTTTGTTTGATTTTCAGAGTTCTGGGTGGTTGGGGATGCTAAACTTTTACTTTTCAAACATATTAAAACAAAATGGGATCTCTCCACAATATCTACACCTTGTAGATAAATAATGTCAATATGTTTTTATCTGAATTCTGGTACTGTACACATTCAGCTATGCTTGAATGTTTCTTTAATAGGGAGGTAATGTGGGAAATCAGATGCAATTGGCTGTACGTGCTAGTGAGGTGGTTTAGGTCAGAGTCGTCCCTCTGTACACTCCAAAGTAAGATCATGTAAAGATCAAGTCCTCTATTCCATCCCAACCACAGAGGACCTCTGCCTTTCATTCCCTTATGACGAGTGTGAACGAGTCCACAGAGAAGTCAATGAAAGCAACGGTCTCCTCTTATAGTGCGGCCCTGATTTCATATGATTGCATCAAACATGTGCCTTGCTGACTTCACATTGCCAATTAGAATGAAATACATTAATTACTGAAAATTGCAATATTTAAATGATAAAATGTGTCAGAACATAATTTACACAATTAGTGAATGAAATAATTCTTTTAGCAATGCAACACAAACAAATGACCTATTATTACTGAATTCATTAAAACTGAAACAATCAATCAATCAAGCAATCAACCAGCTAACCAACTAATCAATAAGCCAACCAAAGTCAAGTCAAGTCATCAGTAAATTAATCAATCATAATTTCATCCACAGCAGAAGGGATAGATACTGGGATATGCTGACATGGTCCAATGGTACAATTTGTTTTAAGATAAGATGCACATGAAAAACACATTGTAAATGCAAATTTTATTAAATTAAGATCTCTTGAACTATAGTTCATAATATCCCATGAAATGACTGATTGGCTTTTTTGATCTCAACAGGGCTGAACAACATGGTTACATTTGCTATGCATAGTGAAAGCTGTCTTGTAAGCACTCTGTCTTGCAAGCACACTTCTCAGGGAGATGAGATGGTGTAAATATATCATTAATTATGAAAATATTCTGGTATGAGTTGCTACAAGTGTAGTCCACACTTACTGGCAATGAAATAAATGAGAAAAAAATCTGAGCATAGAATAAGTACAGATTCCACCATGTACTGAATTGTAGCTGATCGGTATAATGTACATTTTGTACACTTTTTGGGATGGGGTGGGTTCCAGATTCCTATGACAGAGCACCATGGAAGGCTAAGCAGATTTTCTTTTTAATAAATAAGAAATAGCTCCCGATGAAAGACGAAAGACGCATGCTAGTCAGCTGCTGGAGGACTGTTAGCACTTCACTTGATAATAGACAAGCTGTCCTTAGAGAAGAATAAAACCTGCAAATGATGTTGAGTGCGATCAGCATGCTGCAATGACAGCCAACTCTAACATTCTAATCTTCCAACACTGACTTTGAAGTTTTCTTCACAACCTGAATAGAATCTTTCATCATCTTATATAATGCCAACTTAAAAGTCCCTGCATTGTGGAAAAGTTTCATTTGTGTATCTCCTCCCTTTTTCACTTATGCACCTCACTTGCCTTACCTTTCCTCATAAATCAAGCACTTTTGTCGGCACAAGGAGGCCCAGACCGTGGTGAGCTGAAGAACCAGCTCCAACGGCGCTGGGGGGGGTGGCTGACTGAATGACGAGCCCTTACTCCATCAGACTGCTGTCTGCTCCTTCGCTGTGAGCAATTACCCCACCAACCCCAATTCCCAAGCTGCCGCAAGCCTTGAAATCAGGGCCTTAACTCTGCCTTAGTGGGAGAGCACTCCCTGTGACAACCAGAACATGCCGATGATTGTGCTGCAGCTGTACGTGTGATACGGTGACATGCACAGAGTGGGGGGGATGGAGTTAGATCCGGCGTTCCGCCCTCCTGTGGGAAGCAGAAAAGGCTTGGACACGCTTCCAGGGGCATAAACACCTGGTTAAGGAGGTAGACCCTGTGTTATGATTTATCAGCGCTTCCTGAAGCCCATCAGTATTTACCCTCCGGGTCAGACGATAAATTGTTTTTTTGTGCTTGTAAAATACATGTAGGTGAAAAAAAAAGTTCAAAGGGTTTGGGTTTAGGATTAAAGCAGAAAAAAATAATAAGTAATATTAACTGAGGAGGTAAAACTGTCTTGCAAGTGCATGTGCTTGTGTTTGACATGGGTGGAGAGGGTGATTCCCTGTCTTTCTGGAGGAAAACACTGTCACAGACCGAATATGCTCTTTCTGGGTTCCTCTGTTTCATGCTTTCCCTATATTAAGACATATGTCATCAAAAGCTTCTAGAGGCAGATTTAACCTGCTTAGTTCACTCATATTTGGCAATAATCCCATGTGTATAATGTACAGGCATGTGCATGGTGCATGGTAGCATAGATGCATTTACATGTATATAAATCCGCTCCAATCCTCCCCCAACCAGACTCCCACCACTTTAAACATAATCCTAATTCCTAACTTTAACCCGTGAAATAAGATTTAATATCCTCAAAAATGTTTTTAATCCTAGCTTCACAGCGACTGATATATCAATAAATAAAACAGGTCTACCAATAAGACCATTCCTTTGTCAAGAAACCCAAAGCAGGAAATCCAATGTTAAGTAAGTAATGGAGTCTTTTACTGCTTAGGTGCTTGAAATGTGGGAATGATTCCAATTTATTTCTTACTTATTTCTCCTCTTAATAGTCCTCTCTTTTGCAGCTCTTGTGTAAATTATTAACATTGCTCCCTGAAAATAATTCTCCTTTCCCATTCTCATGTAGCAAAATATTATGATTTATAATTTCAATGCTTTTGGAAATGTGATTTTTAATCATTGAAATTCATCAAAGAGCTGGATTGGGGCCAACAATTGTGTGGAAAAGATTCTTTTTAATAAAAGTCCCTGACAGCATTGCTTTGTAGGTCTCAGTGTTGATGGCTGGTGAATAGGAATGTGGGGGGGGGGGAGTGCAGCTCAGTATGCAGCAAGGAGGGTGATCGTGGGAGCCGAGCTGTGAGGGACGAGGATTGTACAGCCGTTATCTTCCATGCCATCCGCGTGTCAGTGATGTGTCTGCACTGTGATGGTGATGATTACTGCTCATGGTGGGAGTGATGGAGAGGCCATGATGTACACTCGCATAAAACCCCCACCATCCAAAACTGGAAAAGTTTTGTGCATGTAAGTAAAGTAAGTCGCATGATGATGTCTGTGGATCTGTGACATGTATCAACACCACACAGATTGTTTTTTGGATTGCCTCTATACATAAAATTTGTATATATACAGATACAAATATAAAAATGTGATTATTATGTCTTGCTTGGCAGTCTAAGAAAGAAGCTTGCATGGGTGATATCTGAAATCTGGTAGTTGTATTAAAGGACTAAGGACAGTCCAAAATCTGATAATAAGCAATCTCACTACTGAAGCACTCCACATCAAATATGCCAGTTTCGTCACCCTCATGGAACTTTGAAGAATTGGTTGTACAGGTTTTTGAACTGCACATTGAGCAATTACAAAAAAAATCAAACTGACCATGCCCAGATATCATATGGATGGACATTGCCTGGTTAAGGCCTGTACAGGTATTGGGGTTGACACAGGTTAAATGAAATCCAGATGATACAAAGCTTTGATCTGCTATGGCAAAAGCATTATCTGAAGAAGTCTGGCCTTTTAATGTCCATATGGTGTAAACTGGAACATAATGAACCCAAGTTGCACCGATTGCTTTGTCATGTTGAAAAGATGTCATATTTAATTAAAAATGAAAGATGCTGTAACTCTTAACAACCAGCAAAATGAATCCTGAAAGCAAGGTGACTACATCAGAGGGATGCTGTTTAAGTTCAGTGGATATAATGCAAATGCATGTACACCCACATGTGCAGATACATGTACAAACACATGCACACACATATATGCGTGCACATATATACGCGGCTACAATGCGCTGCACAGTAGATTCTGAGGGAACTCAGGTTGAACTTTGTGAGCTTGATGTATTCTGCCCTCTTCTATTAATAAAACAAGCGCCGTACATTCGTCAGTCAATATTTAGTGCAATCTATTTCAGCATGACTGGGTAGCCAGCAGGCCTGATAAATGAACACTGCTCACACTGGTGACTGTGCCATTATTGGAGCTCCTGGGAGACGGGCAGTAAGGACGGGGGCCTCTTTTTGCTTGCTTCTGCTGCTATCTATAACAGAATTGCTCTCTTGGGTAGAGAGATGATACAGATATGTGAGGAGGAGAAAAAACACTTCTACTGAGAAGCATTTACATACTCAAAGACACAGAAATGACTGGCAAATAAATGGTAAAACCAACTCTCAGCTAAAATCAGCTATCAATAAAAGCCCTCCTTTGAACGTGCTGCTTAATGATCTTTGACTTATTCTGCCTTCAATGCCTTATTAACAGAATGTGTTACACAGGATCATTTGACATATACAGTCAGTCCCTTCATTGTGTCACCTGCTTCCAGACACTTCCTAGCATTCCTTCAAGCATCTCATACTGTACTATAAGTTGTGATCTGGTAAAATTCTTCAAATGGTGCTGATTGGAATTTGGTATTTCCAAATATGACATGCTCAGATCAGAATTGTTCTTTATATAACAGTAAGGATCATCACTTTATTTTCACTGTTTATTTCTTCTTAGATGAAATGGTTTGTGACCCTATCATTGTGCAAAATATCATTTGTTGCTAGCTCAATTTACACAACTCTTCTAAGACAGAAATGCTGGCAACATTTCTCATTTTAGATGTGTAATATATATAAACAGCAAGATATCATAGCATGCTCATTTGTATCTTCACTCCACAGAGGCAAACTTCGTCAGAGCTGGGTTTTTCCGTGGGATGTGCAATATCCCCATTGGGTATCAATGTGCATCTGCGAATGGGCTGCCAGGATGCACATGCTGTTTCTACTCGCCATCATCATTGTATAACATCTATGGAGGCCCCATGAACCCCTGAATGACTGAAGCTACCAGGTTCCGTATATGACTGTCTCATATCAACCAATCAAACAATGTTGCTGTCCATATTATTAATAATAATAATAATTTATTGGGTGCTATAACACTATGACCGATTTCAACTTCATAAAGGTTTCACTCCAACAACATTTATTTTATTTTACAGAATTTTCTGTTCAAGACCTTTTGCATCTACTTTTACACATTTTATCAAATTATAAAAAAAATCACTGGTACTAATCAAAGCGGACGATTCACATTATCCAGCTTGTTTTAGTTTTAATAGACATGACCAAACAGTACTTTGATTACCAGCCTGAGCCCAAGCCACATTAAACCTCACTTGTCATGTTCTTCATCTCTCTTTCACTCCTTGTTTTGTCTTTGTAAAATGCTTTTTCGCTTTGCATGCAACCCAATTTTGGAGCTGTCAATTGTATGGTAGGCTTGTCTTACTCCAACAACCTCTGCCCTACTACAGCAACACTAAGGTGAGGCGAATGGAATCCTTGCATGCAGCCAACAGCTATTTTTCACATGACAAGAGGGTGCTCATTGGAGGATAGACGCTACTCTACTGATGACTAACTCATAGGACATTGATAAATCACAGAATGCCTGATGGAAGTGAGATGAGCAACCCTTTCTGACATTCCTGCCCCTATTCCTGGCAGAAAAAAACTTGTCAGATGATGAAACTCCTGGGATCTTCTGTTTTTCTACAGTAATATTGCAGATTGTCTGGGTCAACAAGTTATCCAGACCTGCTTTAATTCATTTTAGAAGTACAGAAGCATCTCACGGTACAACTATCCCTCCTAAAAGAACCAAAAATTTAAAAAACCAATAACACTATACTGTTGAATGGGTAATTTAAAGCAACATCTAAAAGTTAAACACACGTTCGCCGTGGGTATTGGGGTTTGGGTCAATTAATATTCATTTCAAAAATGTGTGTTTAAAATGCAAAAAAGCTTAAAATAAGGTGTAACATCATTAATAGTATCAAAGAATAAGATGCATAGTGACATTCAAGATCCCCTCAGTTGCGTAATCCATGGTCCAACCCTTGGGTCCAGGCTTGACTAATGTCTTCCATTCTTAGTACACAACACAACTGACCAGTACCCAAGATGCATCTGATGGAAACATGACCCAGTGTAGAGCTGAGCCAGTAGGGAGATGACTTTCAAAGCATTTTTAGGAAGGGTATTTTTTGACAAGCAAAACATAAGCAATATTTAAAACAAAATTATCATCGGTACACACAGCAGTAACAAAAAATCTTTTAAAATCTTTTATTAAAGTGTGTGGAACACTTATGCATGCACATGTACACACACTCAGTTGCACAAACAGATGTTTATCAACAGCAGTTCAATGCACTTATTGAAAGGGAAGAAAAAATATACTACTGGTAAACAGGAATTTCTGCACTAAACACTTTCTTTTTGGTATTTACCCTCAAATAAATCAGCTAACTGCTCAATTTTCATATGTAATTTCTCAAAATCTTGGAGAAAATATCTTGTATTTCTTTATTTATGACCCACATACTTTTGAATACCACTGTATATCCCCAGAGATACGATTCTTGGGAAGAGCTGGCATTTTTAGCAAAAAGTGCAAGGCAACTTTGTAAATGTTAAACCTTTTAACACCTATTTTATTCATATGCCTCAGAATATTTATTTTCAGATAACGGTATTTTGGGATGGGATTAGAGACATTAAGCTTTGTTACAGCCCAGTCTGCTTGACTTGGGAAGCGTGTAATTGAGTGCAGCGCTGCGGATCGTCATTTAACGGATTTATTCATGGTCAAATCAGATTGGCAATCTGAGCGAAACTCCCTGTGAAGATCTCAGCGCCGGCCCAGTCTGTGGGCTCAGCGTGCCGTGAAGCGCAGCATGTTCCAGGTGTTTGTTGTTGTGGAGACAGATGTGACAGCAGAGGATGACTGAAACGGAGAACTGTACAGCTGGAGAAAAGGATGAAATCCTTGAGAGAGGAATTCAAACACACATCCAGACATATTGCCAGTTCACTGCTCTGTATATTGCTCTGAGTGGAGATTAATAACGCTACCTACTCCCTATGTTCAATAACTTGCCTACTTAAATTGTTTGCTAGAATCATCTGACTTGTACATACTGTAAGATCCCCCATATTTTAATCTTTGCATACCCTTTTTGTTAACCTATTTGTGGTTGAAATGTGCAAATGAATACCAAGTCAAGTGAAAGTTAACAAGTGCAGATGGTAGCATATTAAACTGTGTCATTTATTGAAATGAGAATGGATGTGCTTTTAAAAAATAAAAAAATATATATTTAGGTGAATAATTCCACTATCTAAGTATGAAAAATGTTGTTCTGTCAATATAACTGTCTAATTGAATGCTTAAACCCTTTATGATTTAATGATTAAAATGGTGGTTGCACTAAGATTTAACAATTCTTGTTTATTTAAGATAATCTTGGGAAACATGGCACAGGACAGATATGAATATACTTCATATAGTATATCAATCCAATCTCTGAGATGTTCCAAAAGCAGATTTACACTTTGGTCATGAGGCTGAAAAAAATGTTCACTTCTCAGGAAAATGACTGGTTCTTTGATTAAGGATTCTGTAAGGGTGCTGAGCTCCGACTTAATCATCTCCAATCAATCATAAGCTATCAAATAGATGGGGAGCTCCTGTTTGCAGGGTGTAAAATGCAACATATACAGAACGTGCAGCCAACAAGTTTTCAAAATAAATGTAAGGCTTAGGGAAACATGATTTCAGGAATCCAAGCACATTTGCAATTCATTTAACACAGAGGCAGCAGCTTTAGCGTCCAGCCAGCCATCTGTGACTGCTGGCCAGGAGCCCAGAGCTGGGAGGCAACCCGGTGTGGTCAGGTCGGCCCGGAACTGGGGTGTGAAATTTACTCTGGAGAAAGGTGCGCATAACCACCACAAAATAACTCAGCACAATTTCTTTGTTTATTAAACTATTTACACTGCTCTTATAGTGCCAAACTTACAGGGCATCATCCTTGGAAAGGGTTTTCTCCACCTTCACTGGACTGGATTGCCTGACTACATATTATAGATTTCCCCTCTTGACTTTAAACTGAATTATCCAAATTTATCTGCATCCTACTACCAAAACCAGATGAAAAATAGACTAAAAAAGATGTCTAAAGAGTCATTCTACTGTAACCACATCAAAGAAGTTGGGTCCAGAATGTTGGGTCTTTCCATGTATTTACATGTTTATCTAGTGCATGTGATTTGTTTTCTGTTGATTGTTTCCATTTTATGTTGTATCTGTTGTAATTCTGTATTGGTTTTCTGTAATACACCATGGAGCAGCAATTGTTAAGAATACTTATTAAGTAATATTGCAAATGATCTTTTAGGTCCTTCTCAATACAAGCTGTGAGCAAACATCTCTGAAGTGTATCAAAACTACTCATGCCCTACATTTCTCTATTTCAGGATTAAATCTGGAGACAGAATGACTGCAGTTACTTTTAATTCAGATGGTATTATTTCTGAGTGAGGGAGAGCGAAATTTCATTTTTGTCATATATTGCTCATAATTAAAAAAAAAACCTAATCCTAATCTTTGGCTTTGTGCCAGGAGATATGATAAGTGAAGGGAAAAACAAAATTCAAGATTTTGATGGTGAAGTATTTGAATGTGAGTATATAGGTCATAAAGAAACCTATAGCAGCACAGGTGTTGGAATAAAGCTCCATTTTAGAGCCAATTGTGATCAAAGTTAATTGCTTGCCCACTCATAGAGAAGAAATAATCAGAAACACTAATCCCTTGATTGCTTTTTAATGTGCCAATTTCTTTACCCCCAAGACCTGCCTGTGCACTACATAAGGAGTAGAAGCGGCTGTTACTGAACAGAGGGTGAGAGTGAAGAGTTTGCTGTGTCCTTCATAAATTACACTCAAGCTTGTGACTCACACTCTTATCAGTAGCAAAAGGCACGATTGAAAAGTTGTCCATTTGGATGTGGGAGAGGTTTCTCTGGGCAACTGCCATCAGCACAGCAAGCATCAATACCTCTGTGTTATTCCTCAATTTGTCTTTTTTGTAATGATTGTTTATTATGGCTGATGAGTCACTGTCTTCATTTTGTGTGTTGGAACTTTCACACCCAGAGCTTCCCGATGGTAACTTTAGTTCAGGTTATTGCTCTTTGTATGAAAAACTTTGCCCAAATACATCCTTAGCCATGCTGTTGCTTCTTTTGCAGTGCAGCATTCTTTATACATGCATGTCATCTTATACAACATCTGCTCTGAGGCTTGCTCATGACCTTCATCTCAGCATCCTCATTGCTGTTCAGCTCTACCTAATGTGATGGAATAGGATGTTCCCTGATCCAGACTGCTTGCTGTGGCCCCTTTCCTACATACATCTGTCAAACGAGCATCTATGTATAGTGAGGGAGCACAATTATTTATGGATACTGCCATCTTTTGTCTGCATCATTTTGCGGGATGTTTTTCGAAGCCTGTCAGGAAAGCACAGAGGGTTGAGCTGGAACACTGGCCAGACCCCCTGAAACTGATATTTCAGAAGAGACACAGACCCAAAGTTGACCAGTTGACTTAGACAGCATACAGTAGTGTGTAACAGAAAAGCAGTAACTGAACAAGCACTCTGCATACTGGCTGTGACTACTGAGCCAGCTTTCTTGCCTTTGTGTGCCCACAAAAATAAAATGTTATTTCTGCAAGACTAAGCATGTCATTCAGGGCGTCAGGTGTTCCATCTTTATCCAATAATTAATGATTCTTTGCTTCTTTCATTGGGCATTCCCCTCATATTTTTGTCAGAGGTAAAGATGTAAATTTATTGCTATCCTTAGGGTTATTGTTTCTGATGTCCCAGAGGTCCTTGAAAACTAAAAGCAGTGGAATCTATGGCAGATTGTAAGTGATTGCTAAAGTATTTGGCATAAGGGCAGAGAAGTCATTGTGTTTACAAATGTACAGTAAGTGGAGTTTAAAGACGTGTTGTACATAGTAGTAATCCTATAATTGACAAAAACAATAAGATTGAACATAAACACACTCACTCTCTCTCTCTTTCTCTCTCTCTTACATACACACACAGACAGACACACACAAACACCCACATGCACACCTGCCATCCTGACGTATGCATGAATATGAAATAAATCACATTTGGGACTCCCAATGAATTGCATAGCCAGTGACACATTCATGAATGGCAGCACATCAGTTGGACCATATGAAACATCTGCGTTTGTGAGTTTTTCTGCTTCATTAATACACTGAGACGCTTGAACTATTCATTCCATATATGCATGCTCTTCTTGGTCCTGGCCAGGACTTACATTGGGGATGAGGGATGAAAATGATCAACGCATCCCTGTTGGCTTATGCTCAGATGTTATGCAGGAGTATGCGCATTACCTGCATTTATTGCCGATGCTCTCGACTGAGCCCTAGAGCTGTGTAGGAAAGGGCATTATTATCTCTCCATGTTTGGCTCAGCTGGACCCCATGTAAGTGGTAGAGCAAAGAGGGGGTGGACGGAGGCCCCATTTTGCTGAGTGCGTAATGCTAATTATGTAATAGTGCCAGTAGTATTGATTCAACAGGGCTCTTTCAATTTGTTGTAAGAAGGTGGGGTTTCTTTTAAAAAATGGGTTAATTAGCCCCACTTCACCATGCAGTGGCTGCCATCGCTAAATAAATATGCGTACAAATAGACACTGTAAAGTTTACAGAAATCAGAATATTTGCCTTCTAATTAATCAACAGGGAATAGAGTGCTTCAACACAGGAAAGTGTGGGAAGAAATACTGCACTTGGATCATGACTGAGTAGTCAGTGCTGTGTTCTGTGGCATGGAGCCACAAGCAAGGACCAGAAGATCAGAGTAGTAATTGCTCTTTTTTGCAATAAAGTTCACACTTGTTTAAGATTCTATTGCAAGAGCAAAACTTAACATGAGCAACCTGACAAAAATACATATTTTACAGATTCTTCAGTTAGTCCTGTGGATGCAAGGGGTACTTAGACGTTTTTTTATTGGAGCAAGGAGGATGACATGACACTTTGGAAAGGGCAACATCCATGCATATTATTTCTTTTTCTTCTGCAGATGCTGCTAGTGCAACTGTAATCATTCACTGGTCCTAGCCAATGGTGACCCCATGAAGACTTTTAACCAAATGGCCCTGAAAAATGAGGCCAGGAGTGCATGGAGAGTGGATGTCTCCTGGATAAAAAATGTACAATGACACTTAATTTAAAAAGATACAAACAGATTGAGAAGAGTGAGGAAAAAGTAAGATGCTGCAGGAGCTACAGAAATAGCCAGAGGAAGTCATGCAATTATCTCACTGAGATGGCAGTGTAACAGCTGAGAAATATGCAGTCTAATTTTGGAAAACATGTTACTGAAAAAAAAACTGACAGAGCCTAGTGCTTTGCTACTGCTACATCAGCAGGTTGCTAGGTGAGGTCTCAAAATATCATTCAGAAGAGAAATTAATTAAATACAAATGTATGTGGAGGTAGTGACAAACAAACTAAAACTGTTAAATGGTCAGAGTGCTTACTTAAATGGTCTCATGCAGTACTTACAGTAACTAAAAATGAAATGAACAAAAACATCATATTGCCTATCTTTTATTAACTATAAGATATCAATTGAATTGGTTTTAACTTTGTCATGTTGTGTCCAGGTTAGCCCACTGGATAATGTTGCATGTTAAGTGCTCTCAGCCCTAGATCCATATCAATGCTGCACTCTAAACATTGCAATGGACTTCAAGTGGACTTCACTTCAGCTCTTCATTTGAGTTCACTTGTTTCGCGATGGCTGTTTGACCTCAGGAAACCTCATAACCTACAGCACAGGAACACAGGCATGTGCACAGCACAGCGGTCCCAGCGACTCTCTCACAGCAACTGGTGATCACCAGTTTCGTTGGAAAACTCTTGTTTTCAACTTAATGTCCCAAGTTCCTGTGGATGGAGGGTATGTCTTGTCAGTCTTTCTCTGAATGTAGGCACTCGGTTGGGCAACAACTTAATATTTCTCATCTATTTGTTAGACACAATGATCATATTTCTTTTAGGTATTTCCATCGCAGTTTATTCACAAAATTTAGGAACAGCTTGTGCAGCTCAAGGCAGCTAAGACTGTTTTATTTGACTGAAGGAATTACCAAATACTCCCTGCTTCAATCATCCTTCAATGAGTGGGGCTGACATTGCTTGCACTGCCTCTTAAACGTGTCATAAATGTGTTATGAACAAAGCTGATAAACATCACAATATGACAGGATGTTATAAATTCACTGAAAACATATGTATTCTGTAAACATAAGATTATCAATGTTGTCTTTCATTATAATGAGGTTTTAATGTCACAATCCGATTTCAGTTTTTTACAGTATAATTGGGACTTAGCTAATACATGCAAAAAAATGAATAACTGTCAAGCTATGTGTGTTACGAATGGGCTAAGCCAGCGTCACAGTCTTTGATTCAAGACAGATCAACAGCAGAGAACCAATGGTTAATTAAAAGTTCCCATGTTGCAATATTCAAAAGGCAATGAAGCAGTGAATCTGTGTCTACATACACACTGTAGTTTTTGGAGCATAATGGAAATAATAATTAACAATAAATTTACCTTCCATAATATAGCTTCTGCATGGCTTCGGGTCTTGTCCTGTTTGCGCCGCTTGGAAGTTCCATATCTTCCTCTTGTTGACTCCCTATTGCTGTGGTTTAACAGAGCATATCTAATTACAATTGCTGCTGTAAGACACATCTGGCCACATCTTCATATTGTCCTCCCGATTTACCATATTCTCACATCAGTTTTCCACTTTATGTAACCCTGTTTGGAAAGGCCACTCGGATATTATCGCAAGAATGTCTGCGGTCACACAGGAGTGCCGAGGCAAAATGAACGCAATCCTCTGATACACCCGCACACAGTCTACTGCAAGAGACAAAACAAAGTCAATTTGTTCTGAAGCTCTGGGCTCCCAGTCAGCACTGGTGGATGAAGTGATCAAACCTGGGCCGAGGGCTCAGCTTGCACTCAAAGCACCATAACCAGTGCTACTCAGGAACCCCTTCTTACTGTAATCTGAAATACTGAAAGTATAAGTTTGCTAAAACTAGGAATCATATACGGATGCATGTTAGGGAAAAGCTTTAGAAACTAGTTAAAAGGCAGAGAGTGGGGGGCTCCTGAGTGGCTCAGTCGGTAAAAGGACTCGTTCTCAGTGTAGACTGACTGCTACGGCCCGGGTTCAAACCTGACCGTGTCACTAGCCAACAGTGACCGGGATGGCTTTGTTTCTCCAGGGATAGGGGTGGGTATGTTGGCAGGGGCTTCGGTCCCATTAACAACAGCGACCCCTGCTGGTCGATCTGGCATCTGTGTTCCAGGTGCAAAAGCTGCATATGAAATATCTTCCTCCGACTCATCTCTATGCTAGCTTAGCTTGTGGACCGCAGCGCAAAAGGAAGCAGCGGCTGACATCACGTGTCTCTGAGGAGGGCACATGCTTGTCCACACTCTCCCAGATTGACAGTGGGGGTTGTGCAATGGGACCGAACATCGATGATGACAAATCGGACATTCCAGAATTCGGGGAATTGGCCATTCCAAATCGGGGAGAAAATGGAAAAAAAAGAGAGAGTGTTCCTTTGGACTGCTTCTCATCATCCCTTGGTATGGGAAGTTCAGCATTTTTTTCCTCATCTGAACCAAACAGTGACAGCGGCCCCCGAAATTCCTGACTAAACACTCACTCCAGTTCCTCTCCCACCTCCACCTTGGGTATTACTGTTTCTTTTAACACTAATCCTGTCCTTTGGTCCAGGTAAAATCAGCTTCATCACAGTTTGTGGGCTAGCTACAATTGGCTTTAATTCACTGACCATCAACTGTAACTTACCTTGGTGTGTGAAGGTAAGTGGCCCTTCCTACCTTTGAACCTGGAATGGAAAGGTCTTTCCCTGGCATCTCTCTCCCTGGCAGCAGATTATAACCATAGAAAGTGGTATGCCTCCGATGCTAAAGTGTCACCTGAGCAATCTGTACCCACATCTGGTGAGTGTACTTTTTGCCCTTAGTAACTTACGCTACAGGATCAGGGTTGGTAGCGGTGGTGGGAAGGCTGATCTAAGATCTGTTAAGGGCAGAAAATGCTGGCAGCCTCATTCAAAGATGTCAGGGTAATGCAGCAGGGACACCAATATTATACTTCAATATTAGAAGACACAATTATGGTCTGAATCATCCCTGCTGTGTCAGTTACACCATATTCAGATGTCCAAAGGTTTTCATCATTCCTCCTCCTACGTAGCAGTAAGAGTGAGAACCAAAATGCCTTACTAATACCCTTAAATATCTCCTGAATGCCACCCCCTCCCCACACTCACACAGATATTATAACTATTGCACTCAGTTCCTCTAGATTTATTACTCCTTAGAAAAAGCTTCAGAGGGATCGATTTAATTGACCCCTCTATGCTACAAGATAGAAATAATTCTCAATATACAATACTCGAAACAATATGGAAGATGTGCTCATGATACTAGAACTCAAAACCCATTATTTGAACTTATGTGTAAACTTCAGTGAAAAGTACTTTTGTGATCTCCATAAAATAAATGAAAAGCTGGCTTTAATAAATTATTTATAATAACACAAATGCTTCAGAATGGCATTGCAGATATTATGCTACTTAAATTTTGGACTTTTTTGTTTGACTTAAAAAAGGTGATTTTAGGAACTAGCCTATTTCAGTCATTCACCTTCTCTCAGACCCTGCATACATTAGCAATGTCCCGATTTACAGGATTAAAATGGCTTTATCCTTACACTAACTTCAAAAGCATCAGCCAATCTCTAGTGGCTGTGTGGTAGATAATAACAATTATGTGGTTTCTTAACGTCCCCAAAATATTAATTAGAATGTGTTTTGCATCTATGGTGTGTGCAGCAGCATGAGCAGTAGCAATTGAAATATAAATTCTCAGCCAATTTCTTGGTCTTCTCTTTATGAGCAATCATGAAACAGTTGTCTCCAATGCATGTTTTTGTAGTTTTAATTGAATGCAGACTTGATTTTTCTTATCTCCCTAGGTTGTGAAGATGCAATGGTATGATTAAATGACTAAATTAGAGGTATCCCCTGATAAGTGCCAATCCAGTTATGCAGCAAATATGGACGTTAAACCTAATTAGGAATATAATTGCACCTAGTGTTAACACTGTCTGAATCCACTGTCATTAAAAATCATTCACACATGTCTGTCTCACAGAGAGGGATGGAATATTGCAGTTCACTCCCTGTCTGAAGAAATTATGTTCATGCCTATCCCTAGAGAATTGTGATTTTTTTCTGCATGATATTCTTCAGATATAATTAACCCCCATACCTTTTAATAATGTAACATACTGTTGCTCAATATTTTGTTACATGCAATGTACCTGTAATTTCCTAATTTGCTGCAAGTCCTTACAACAATGGACAAATGCAAGAATGAATTCATAAATAAATAGAAGGTAAATAAGTGGTTATCTAGTGTTCATTTTGCAGACCCTGTCTTACCACCTTAAATGTTAAATAATAAGACATCTATGCTGACTTTACTACTGATCTCTTTTTTAAATGGACAAAGTGATGCAGCCAGTAAGTTGAGGTACAAGGAATGTGCTGACAGCTCTAATTTTTTTTTGCTATTACTACCCACTGAGCCAGGAATGAAGTGAATAGTGTTGAGCCCAATAAAGCTTCAGGGCCTGATCATGTTATTTCCAGGTTTCTCAAAACCTGTTCCATCCAACCAAGCCATGTGCCACACATCTTTTTGACTTATCCCTGTCCCTTTCAGAATACATTTGTTATAGAGGACACCCTGTATTGTGCCTGTCCCCAAAAACTTGTCAAATTATTTTATCACATTGATTAAAGTATATTATTTTTGACCTGCTGCACTGACATCATTTATGAGCACACTTGAAAAGATTGTTTCAGCACATTTGAGAAGACTAAATACTTGAATCTCTTTTTGTCTGTCAGTAAAATTTTGGAGAGGAGGATGGAGAACTTTTATCTTTTCCAGTGCATTCAGTAGCATACACCCTCACATACTTGGAGAGAAATATAATGATATGCAACTGTGCATTTCTCCACAATTAGCTGGGATTATTATAATTCTGTATTATCTGTTATTTGGAACAACCACATCTCAGGGGTTCACATCTCTAAACTCCTTGGGGGACCATTCAGTCCTCACTTCTTATCGCCTTGTACACTGCAGATTTTGGGTGAATCATGGATCCTACCACCTTCAGACGTTTTCAGATGATTCCTCTAATGTTGGGTGTATTATTGACTCATGACTGCGATGTCAACACACAGAAAAAGGTTGCAAAGTTTATATTGTGGTATGAGGAATATACTTTACAGCTGAATGTTGAAAAGACAGCTATTTGTTGTGGAATTCAGGACAAATGGGATCCTTCAGTTTCTATTAACATGCTTTTTATGCAGGGATGGTCAAATCCTACCAAGTTCTAGGTGGATGAAGAGACAGAAAAATGAGAAAAGACTGGAGTGTTAACCTTTAGGCAATTTTTCATTACAGACAAGTCTCTGCTGAAGGACTTAGTCAATGTTCCTGCAGCAATTAGGACTTTTAATGATTCTAGATAAACTTTGTGTTCAAACTTTAATGGTATTTAATAAATTCTTTTCACTTTCCCAGGCTGCTAGTAGTCAGAACATTGTGTATGATGATATGTGTGTGTGTGTGTGTGTGTGTGTGTGTGTGTGTGTGTGTGTGTGTGTGTGTGTGTGTGTGTGTGTTCGCATGCGCGTGTGTTTTCATGTATATGTCAGTGATAGCTCTCATGACACATAAGTGACTTACATACAATACATGCAACTTCCTGGATTTCAAGTTATGAGAATCACAGCTGCTGTGGATTTTTTTGGCTCTGTTTGAAGATTATTGTATCCACACAGTATGCGCCTGAACATAAACAGTGTAGGAATGTAATGAAATAATATGTATGGCACAACCCACCTCGCCCCTCAGCCACCCTCTCTCCACCCATCCTGAGTTGTTGCCGTGGAAACATACAAAGAGGTTTCTAAGCAGTCAGTATGCGTTCTGTCACCGTGGCAACTGTTGGTTTTCTTCTGGGCTCTGGGGTCTTGTCTCTCCCTCTCTCTCTCTCCCTTGGTACGTCAGAATGACCACCTACAGAGGGCATCCTGGGCTGACAGGCACTCTGCAACTGACATTGTCATTGATGTCTTAATTGTGGTCTAGGCCTTCTGTCTAATAATGAGCAATGGTAAGGGGAATTTAAAAGCTATTACTGCAGATAATTCTGCTGAACTGATAGCAGGATGGGTATCATGTTAACATCTTGGTTCTGAATTGACAGTTTGATGGATATTGTATCTCAGCAGTTACAGCATGGCAACATAACTCTGCCTTCTATGTTGATCTGAATGCAAACTAAAATATACTGCTACAAGTGATCATGATATTTACACATATTTGTGTAACTGGTATATTTCCCAGCAAAATGAAAACAGCAAAAGTCATTCCTATTTATAAAAATGGGGATAGACATCTATTCTCCAATTATCGACCAATTTCTCTGCTTTCCCAGTTCTCAAAAATTTTAGAAAAACTATTTGTACAAAGGCTTGACAATTTTATAGAAAAGCACAATTTATTGAGTGACCATCAGTATGGCTTTAGAGAAAATAGGTCCACTTCAATGGCAGTGATGGAACTGGTAGAAGAGATTTCTACTGCAATGGACAACAAGGAATGTACTGTGGGGGTGTTTATAGACTTAAAAAAAGCATTCGATACTATTGATCATGACTTATTAATGAAGAAACTGGAGAGATATGGTATGAGAGGGATAGCATACTCATGGCTAAGAAGTTACCTTGATGACAGATATCAATACGTCCAAATAAATAATGTCAAATCTGATTTGCTGAAGGTCACTTGTGGTGTTCCATGAGTTCAGTGCTAGGCCCCAAACTGTTTATATTGTATATAAATGATATTTGTAATGTGTCTAAATTGTTAAAATTTGTTTTATTTGCTGATGACACTACCTTATATTGCTCTGGGAAAAGTTTGGAACAACTTCTGAATACAGTAGAAAGGGAATTGAAAGTATTAAAGAAATGGTTTGATATCAACAAGTTATCATTGAATTTAAACAAAACAAAGTTTATAATATTTGGTAATCGGCAAATCAATAGTCAAGCCAAAATTATGATTAATGATGTTGAAATAGAAAGAGTGTATGAAAATAAATTTCTGGGCATAATAATTGATCATAAATTATGTTGGAAACCACATATAATGAATGTAAAAACAAAAATTTCTAAAACCATTGCAATATTAAATAAAACTAAAGATATCTTGAATCAGAAATCACTATATATACTGTATTGTTCTCTTGTAGTTCCATACATTACCTACTGTGTGGAGGTATGGGGAAACACGTACAAAACCATCACAAATCCAATTTTCATGCTACAGAAGAGAGCCATAAGAATTGTAAGTCGATCAGATTATTATGAACCAACCAACGCACTATTTATTAACTTAAATACTTTAAAATTTTGTGATCTAGTTGATCTTAAAACTGCACAGATAATGTACAAAGTACAAAACAATTTACTTCCTAACTGTATTCAGAGGTTGTTTCAAATTAGAGAGAGCCAATATGAACTCAGGGGAATATGCATATTTAAAAAAGGAAAGGTAAGAACAAATGTAAAAAATAGATGTGTATCTGTCAAAGGGGTAAAATTGTGGAATAGTTGTGACAAGGAGTTAAAAATGTGTAGCTCACTTTGTGAATTTAAAAAAATGTTTAAAAATAAGGTGGTAAACAAATATATAACTGATATATAATTTGTATTGTGTATGAATCGTTTGGAACTTTTGTTTTTGCTTTGGTATTGTTTTGTCTTGTATAGCCTAAACCCAGTAGAAAGGGTTGCCTATCAAAACATGTTATGTAAAAAGGGTAGGTAAAATAAGCTAAAGCTTCAGCCTACACCTTTTCGGTCAATATTTATTGTTGTTTATTTATTTCTATGTGTATTCATTTTGTAAAGTTGTTAATAAGGACCGAAATAAACTATTACTACTATTACTACTATTTGTAGGTTATGTGGACATAACTAATAAAACTAATTACTGAAAAGAACAAATCCTTCATAGAGTTGGCGTGAATTCCATTTCTTAATTTAATTTTGCATTAAATTTCAATTCATGAATTGAAAAAACTTCATAGAGAATGAAGAGCAATTTTCAATTCATGAATTGAATTCAGTACAATTCTTGAATTGACTGAATTGAAATTGATTGAATTGAAATTGTTTCAAGGTATATGCATATAATATGTGGTGCTTGTGTCATGAGCAGTGACCCATAACACAATGAATTTCAAAGTATCTGAAATCTTACAACTCAGGGAAGTCATGACAGCAACAAGGAAATTATATGATAATTTACAGTCAGCAGTAAAGTACCACAATTTCCACACCATGACACCCTGGCCTCTTACCTAAGTAGAGGCATAATTAACCACAGACATTAAGGCCATACCAGAGCAGGTGGGAGGCTGGAACCATGACATCATCCTTAATGAGGAATGGATCAAAGATTTAAAGATGTTAATATGGTTGATGTGTTTCCTTTCTATAATTCATGAAAAATAATTCTATCATGTTCAGTGATAAACAAAATGATTGAATAAGACCATGTGTAAAGAATTTTAAGTGAACCCGTTTCAGTTTCAGAAAGCTTTGTGCATGTGCTTAGCATACATAATTGCACAAGCTAGCAGGAACTTCAGCGATTACTTTTGTGCACAGTTCAGGCCCTTAGTTGTGCATTCGGTGGCTTTTTATTTTTTCATTTAGCATTTTCCCTCTACTGTAGCAGTTTTCCGGGTCCATAGGAGGGAAAGGTGATGTGGACAGCGAGGTTCCTCTGAGATCTCTGCACATGGAGTTTTGTCTCTGCCTCAGGCTAAGCAGGAGGGAATTGCATTAGACTTAAGTACACTTGGCACCTGCACTATGTGCTCATGAAGTCTACACGATGGCTTTCCTGCATCTGTTCTCACAATCGTGCCACACAGTGGACGACCACTGCACTCCCGGGACCCAAAGAAGCCCCTGCTACATGTGTACCTTGAGGGAACAGACTAAGAAGCATTGCGTGTGGATACACTTGATATAATTTCCTCTTATGTCCATGGTGCTTGTGCATCAGTGGAACATTATCTTTGTATTGATATCCCCTCCTGAGAGTCAAGGCTCCAATTTAAGTGACTGTGTTTAACAGTAAGAAGATTGTGTGTGTACCTGGCCTCCAGACAACTTGTCAATAGGCTAATATCCCAGTCCAGTCTAACAGGAAATGAGCTTCAGAGTGCCAGGCTGTCCTGTAATTACAGAGTTTCTGGGGTACGTCCAGCTTGTCTTTTGTAATAGTCAAAAAAAGTCTCTTTTGCACTGCTGTTCCCAGATTTGCACCTGAGTCAGTTACCTGTTCCAAATACCGGACTATACTACATTGAGGTTACATTTATAATTCATGTTATGCATGCTCCTTGTAGTTTTGTAGTGCTTTGCTCTCTTTAGAATGCTGCTCCAATTATTGAAATAGAATCACTGCCCCAGACTGAGATGGCAGTCAGTGCACTCAAAATGCAAATTCAGACTTCAGTTCTCAAATTGAATGTGATCACATGCAGACTTTGCAAAACGTGCAGAATTTACCTCATGTTGAAAAAAGCACACATTGTTTGTGAGGAAATTGCAAGATTTAGTATAGCAGCTATGGGATTTTTGGTCCCAGTAGCAGATTGCAAGGAGTGTGCTGTATTGTTTATGTGGGTGAATTCATTCCTCCACCAGCTTTCTAGATATGAGTACAACAGTGAGGAAAGCAGCCTCTTTCAAGAGCATTGTTATTTTATTATATGTTAATCATTAAAAAAAAAAACACTTGCATCTTCAAATGAAAGGTTTATATACCCGGAATCCTCACATTATGCTAATCATGGTAACTGTTGCTAAGCAGCTAAGCATGTGGACTGCACATGATGGGGCACTTCTAACACATGAATGTTGTGATTCTTTATCACAGTAAATGAGATGAAATAACAATTCCATACTTTTTCAATGAACAAGTTCAAAATTACGTGTCCTTCATTAGCTGCTAGCAATGCTTGGACCCAACATGGAGTTTATCTCATGAGATATTGTATTTGTCTGTCTGAGATAACATTCTCCTCAACAGGAGGCACTGCACATGCAAGCTTAGGTGTCATGTATCCCAACAATCCTATTGACATTCTGAGGCATTGCAGAGTTGCTCTTTTGGGTTCAAAAAGAAAAGAGACCGTCTCAAAAAATAAGAATCATTCTTCTTTTCTGTCAGAATAAAATGGGTATATTTTTTACGCACATTTTCACAAATAATAATTTTGGGATGTGCAGTAAGTGATGGAATGGCTTCCCCCCTTGTCTTTTGTTCAGAATTCAATTATACCCAGGTGTGCAGCTGCATGGCGAATTAGGGTGACAATGTGCACAATCAATGTGTGGAAACAGTGACAGTGCGCACACACAATTGTCATGCCTTTTGTTTTCTTAGGGAATTGTCAGATCATTTCAAGGTAAAACGACAGTGATGAAAAATGGCAGGTTTGTCAAAGGCAGGTGCTGACACAGGAACTGTAATTGGGGAAAACAAGATTGGTGGAAGGACACTATAATGTCAGGGTTTCAGAGACTTCTACCCGCAACAACCAGCAAGCATCCTCGTAACTGCCGTAAAGGTCCTGTTGCCTGCTGCTTCCCCAATCTTCCTCCAGAGGGCCCATCTTCCTGTCTGTGCCTTGCTTAATTTGGTTAAACATATTCACCTGTGTGTAGTTAGTCTAGTCATGTGTTTTGTATTCTATATAAGCCCTGCCTGTTTCCTTGTTCAATGCTCAGTCTTGAGCTAGCCTGCTTTGTGTGCTTTCCTATGTGCTAAGTTAGGTTGTTTCTAGCCACTCGTAAAAGATTCTTTGTCTTTTATAACCTTTCTGTGTTTTTGCGTGATCTCTGCAACTGGATTCCTCCTGCTGAACCATTACAACTAAAATACAGAATGAGATAGAGAGACAGGAAACAACCAGAAATCAATACAGGCAGTGGTATTTCTTTAAAGAAAGTGTGTATTCAGTTTTATTGCCACGTAAGAAATTTGAATATAATACAGTGAATATAGATTACAAATCAATGTTCTTTAGGAAGAAATCCCAAACAGCAAACAGAAAAAATAAAGGAGAAAGAAATGTATCCACATTACTGGTTACTGTGAATGCTAGGATTGGACAAACACTGGTTCACCTTTTATATTTATATTTAAAAATATTACCCAAACATACAAATATTCTATTAATGAATCCCACAAATTGAGGGTGAGTTCCGGGTAGGACTGGCAACAGTGGGGAAACACTGTGTACTCCATTAACTGTGCAAACATGGACAGGGTAAGGGGACTACAATAAGATATTTTCATTAACTCCAAATGCAGTGCAAAGTCATCCTGACAATAACAATACATATATATTTATATATATATACCACATGAATATTATATATGTATATTTCTGTGTTACTGCATGATTAACATTCTTCTAATCTAGCCTATAAGTAATAGAAACAAACAAAAGAGTATGGAGTTTGCTGCAGGTTTGAACTGTTGCAATAGTGTCTCCTTTTGCTTTTTGCAACTCAAACTGTACTGTGTGTGATTAGAATGAAAACTCCTTGAAAAAATGATAAAGGAATATATATATATGTTGCCCTGAGAGGGCAGTTTAGTTACTATGCATAGTTACTGGTGTCCCACTTTATCTGGAGCATCAAAGGTTTTGAGTCTGACATCCCTTTAATATGAGTAGACTTGTTCCAAACATGAATAGATCCTATGTAGGAAACAAGCTGTTGCATTAGGAATTTGAAACCATAATCAATAAGGGGAATTACAATGAGCAGTTTTTAACTGAAATGCAAAAATACACATTCATAATGAAAATAAGTGAAACTTACAACATATACAGTACCTGTGCCTATGTGTTTATATGCTTCTGCATATTTACTGCTCCAAGAGCAATGATTGTTTAACAAAATATTTGTTGGGATACGATACTGGAAAGGTTAATCAACTTGGTACATGTAGTGTATTTTATGTGTCCACATTGTTTTTGGAAGTAAAAATTCAAGCAAACCCAAAACGAGACATGTAATACAGTCTGTCATACAGATAACATATTTAGATTTAGGTATTATATTTGACTGAAAAAGCTCTAGTTTACACAATGTGGTGCATACAGATACCTCTATTAGGAAAGAAAGCACATACTGTAGCTCATATTTCATTCTGAATGTGGCTGCCGAAAGATGCAACAAGCTGTAATGTCTATGTTCAGATTATGAACATCAGCAAAAATGTCTCTCTCAGCATCTCTCCATTCATAAAATGATTCCTGGCTGGCCAATTTAAAGATTTTGAAAAAAAAGTATAATGTACTGATTACTTTATGTGCTATCATGTTCACTTGTTCAAGAAATATTTCTTTCTTTTGATACTTCAAATTTTGAAATAAAGAAAAAGAGCAAGAAAATGCACCAATTTTCTTAGTAATTTAATATATGGCTGATCTTCCGAGGACTGAAAAATTGTTACAACTCAAATGGTACTCATTATAATACTTTGAACTTTGAAGTGAAGAAAATTAGATACTTTTTGATAACCTGAATGTTACTCTTATGTACATAAGACTTGGATATGGATTCACCTGTTGACATCTAAGCACTGAATTTATGAGGATTACAAAATGATTACAAACAGAATGAGTCATGGTACTCCTTTACCCAGAAGCTGATAAAATACAATATTCCCCTTCCATCTGACAAAAGTTTAGTGACTAATTTAAAAAAGTATAAAAGTAATTAATAAGCCCTTGAATTAACATTCGGAATACTGGCCCCATTTCAACCTTTTTACAACAGTCTTTTTCACAATATTCTGTGGTGTACTTTTTATTTTTAATAATTTGCAAGTGTGTGCAGAATGATGTCAAAGGAAAATGTATTTCAAACAAACATGACAATACAGTATTCAGCTGTCAATAACATTATTGACAGCTGCTTTAATAGAGTGCTCTTTTGAATGAAGTGCATGGTTTATTATTACTACTATTATTATTCCTTCAGCACTCATAGAATATTGTTTACAACCTTTTCAGTAGTGATTTAAACCTGCAAAGGGTCACCTGACCTCTGGGATTTTTTTGCTCATATTATACTTTGTGGAATATTATCAGATTCATTTCACTCACAAATTAGACCCTCCACCACTTCATTCAAAACAGTACTCCAGCACTGAGCAACAGCTGTTGTGCACTTCTGCTCTACGCTGTGAGATCCCTTCTCCAGTCATTAAATCATCAGAGTATTCTAATGATTGAACAATCTCATTATTCTCATCCCAACAAGTAAAGCAGCTGAAAAAGAGGAACCCCAGAGGTTTGAGGAATAGAGGCTATAAAGCTTAACTCATAATCTTGTCACAGGATCCTGCATTGATCTTGATTTTCTGGTAGGAAAGGATAAGATGTCAGCTATAATTGGGACTGGATATGGTACATATTTCGAACCATTTCTGTGCCATTGAAAAAGGAAAATGAAACAATTGCAAATCAAGTATTCTGAGGCTCAAGAGCAACACAGTATTCAAATCCCAGTCATTGCTGTTCCAAAGTACTATCATAGCCTTAGGGTTTCCTTCTCTTCTGAAGATTGGAGATCACACACACATTTCAGCACTTTTACGGGGATTATAGGTGGAGGAGAGGGGAAGCACAGAAAAGCACTTCACCCCGAAGCAGCAGCCTTTCCTAAGATCAAGGTGGTGTGTGTGTGTGTGTGTCTGTGTGTCTGTGTGTACGTGCTATGTGATTGTGTAAGCATGCATGCACCTGTGTGCGCCAGTGTAGGTTCCACAACTTCAATGGGCAATTTGAATCTTAACCTCCAAATCTCTGCCAAAAACAGCAGGCTCCTGCCTCCAAGTGCACCATCCACAGAGACTCCTGTAATTGATTGGGACAAGGGAGGGAAAGCAGATCCATTTAAAGGCTTGGGTCAGAGCTCAGTTTCTCCTTCTAAAACTGTCTGGGGGAAATTAGGAATCAAAGGGGAACCATATCTTTGGGAAAGAAAGGCCTCACCCTTCTCTGGTAAATGAGCTGACATGGCCAGTAAGTGCACATTTGGGACAGGAGGATTAAGTATGGATTTCAATACTGCCTTTTAGGATTTAGCTTTTTTCTGTTGTTACTGAAACATTTTCCTCATGTATTTTATTCATTCTTTTAGCTTTCACTTTTGTGCTTTGAATGAATCCTCTCTGTACACTTTTGACTAGTTTACCCTCTCTGGTGGACAGTGACGAGAATAAACAGAGTATGATCTCTCTTATTAGTGCACTTCCACTATCTTAATTTGTCTCTCTGCAACCAGGCAGGGCTGATTTTTTGGCAAAGTAACACAGCAGCTTCTGGACTGGGCTTGCTCAGCCTCTTCTCTAATTTCAGCCATTTGTCTTAGTGGTGAATAAAAGCTGGCCAGAAATCTGATCAGCAGATTTACACTTGGGCTCAAAGCATAAAGACTGATCGATCAAAGGACCTTTCTCTCTCCTCTACTTTTTTTAGCAATCTTTCCAATCAGTGTCCCCCCCCAAGGAACACACACACACCTTTCTAAGGGACTTCTGTATTTCAAATACTGTACATAGTAGATTGATCCTCTAATTCATGTGATACAAAGCAAGAATGGGACAGTGGGGTCTTTGTGGGAAATCTGCCATTCTGTATCTTGCAATAGCCTATTTGGAAAGTGGATTCACGAGACTTTGCATAACAAAATGTTATTTTGTGGTGCTATTTAGAAATGTTCTCAGAGCCATAACTTAAATAGAACTTTAGGAGCAACTCCTCAGGTACCATCATGTCCCCTCTTAGTACTCAGGACATCCAGTTTGGCCCAGGAAGAGTCAACTCAACTTTTCTCAAAGCTAAAAGGAAAACAAAATAACAGTATGGAGAAAGCATGGAGCACTGCTGCCAGAGGGTAAGACACAGCACACAGAGAGGACATTTCAAACCTCAAGAAGAGAAAAGAGGAGAAATGGCCATTAGCTAAACCCATCAACTAAAACATCCTCTGTGAAATAATCCAAATATCCAGCTGTGCCAGTGCCACTGCCAAAAGATGAGGAAATGACTAGAGCTTTGCCATGCAGCAGGGGCCTTTTAATACTGCACAAAATGTATCAACATTTCTAAGATATTTTGTAGATAGGGCTATAGACTGTTGGAGAGCATAAATCATAAATTTTAATGTGCCAATAAATATATTTTAAAACTTTTGTGATACAATTCCACATTTTCATGTAAAATCTTTGTAACATGTCACATGAATTGCAGCATAAGTCAGACATTATATATTTTCATTCAGTTATTACTATCATCAGCCAATTAACCTTTTATCTATTGTTAAATATTCTATCATATCTATTATGAGCATACTTTTAGTATGAGATGTACCTGTTTTGTCTAAGTATACTTTAAAATGCTATACTTTATGTTGAAATATGATATTTCTAGACTCTTAAATATGTGAAACAAGACAATAAATTAGGACTATGAGAATTATCATTATCATTATAACTATCATTATTGACAGAGAACATATTTGACTTTAAAATGATCAGATATGATTCTAAGGCATAAATAAAGTGTTACCATATAAAGTGTTGAAATACTCTCACACTGCTCAATAGAAAGCACATTTTAGTGGTCTAGGAGGGCCTTTGTTTATGCCATAAATAATAACTGGATTCTCTTTTTGATGAAACAATCATTGAGGCTTAGTCGCTGAATGTGAGCTCCTGGGTACCTATGCGACAGAAAACAGGGGTATGTGCATAAAACTGTTGTGCATCTAGTCATCTATATTGTTTGTTAGCTGTGACCTCATTAACAAGCCATTCATAAATATATATTCCTGGTCTTGCCATACATAGAGGATAGACTGTCACATTGGTATCAATACTGATCTCACTAATGTATCCAAGGATGTCAGGCATATTTATATATAGATACTTTATTTATAGTTTTATTTATAGTAAACTAACACTGGTAACAATGCCCAGCTAATAATGCTGGAGAGAGGAAAAGTCAAAAGAAGCCATGGTTCTTGATCAAGAAGCCATTGTTTCTCCATGAAGAATGGATGCTGTCTCATAAAAGTGGAAATACTGGCCATTATTTTTGTGATATGACTAGGGATAAAAATTGTTGGTGTTTTTCTTCCTCACCAACAATGAAGGTGCTTAATAATATTCTGCATAACATTATGCAATATTATACACAATAATATTGTGCTGTGCAATGCACACATACTTGGGACCCTATGACCTTATAACCACTGCACACTTGTGAATACTTCTTCATTGGATTACCTTCAGTTAGTCTTAATGTCATCAAACTGTTCTGCAGACCTCTTCAAACATTAATGTTATTTTAACAATAGTATGATTTAAGTGATCCAGTTCAATTTGTCTTTAAAATTCAAATGAACTCTTTCACCATACAATCATGATAAGCTTTTTCCATTTTAAGCATTTATGCATATAACCCATCATTTTCCAAGCAGAATATTAGAAGTAGTTACAATGGTGAAATTGTTTCAGACTTTAAACAGTTTAGAGGTAGGCAGTGGCCTGTTACATTTTCTTGTTTCTGTTTTGAAAAGACTGACAGAAATATAAAAGAAGTACTCTTGTTTACCTCTTCTGTATTTAGTGTTCTGAATTGATTCACAGTCTAAGAATAATTTTATTTAATGGTTTATCATTGAGCTTGGAGCCTCCCGTGATGACTTTGATGTACTGAAGGCAGAGCCAGCATTAATGAGTACAGTGGGGAATGAGTCAATAGTGTTCCTGCTGCTGCTTTCGATGCCATTACAGCCACTATGTACTGCCTGCCCAGCTGAGACTGCTGCCACACAGAGAGAAAAGCCATTCAGACTCTGAGAGTATGAGTAAGGCAAACTGACGGACTGTGGACTGTGCCTACATCATTCAGCTGAGAGAGCAGAGAGAGACACATGACAACTTGAGCCACAAGCTTTTTTGATGATATTTTGGGGAATGTAGCATGCGTCAGGGTGAAATTTTCCCAAGCTTCTTATTGCCCTCTGACCTTCTGCATTGGTTATGACTCCTCAGAAGAAGCCAACTGCAGCCTTAAAGTTTCCCATTTTTCAGGATTACATCTTTAAGCACTGTGGATGTTGACCTATGTCTCAACACTACTTTTCTTTTTAGTGAGGAATACCACATAGCAACTTTGAACATGAAAATGTTAAATGTTTATTTGAGGGCAAATGATGTCATAGCATGAACATGTGACAGCTGTATGCATTGACCAGATTTGCTTGCTTCAGATTTGCCTAAACAGAAAGGAACAGAAATTCATATTTGATTTTCATTTGTGCGAACAACTTTGCCTCTGCATTATTTTTGCTACTACACCAGACATTGACACAAGCCCTTGTGCAATAAAGTTGCCTTGAGGGGGCTTTTGATGATGTATGCTCAATCTATGATCATAGATTAAAAAGAAAGATCTAGTGTCAGAAGTCCTCTGACACCATTTTGTACTGTACCATACAAAGGCCATATTTTAAGCATTATCAGGGATGGAGGATAACTGTGAAAAAGAAAACACTTAAAAGGCATGGCTCAGCACAATGTGCTATATAGACTGTATGCATTGGGTATGGAATTGATAGTAATTATGATGACACATCAGTTGCAAGATCAAAAACATCAGGGATCTTTTTTTTGCAAGTGATACAAAATGTCTAGCTGAACTATAGCAGGCTGAGCCTTAGTGCACAACATAAGATTAGTTAAATTTAATTACTTAAATACTTTGAATGGACATTTATGCTTTGTTGATTCATCATCATGGTTTTTTCCTAGAAATATTTCCACCACCCAGGTTTCATCTGATCATACAGCAGCCCACTCCTAAGGGAATTGCTTGGTTTGACTTTGTTAACCTTGTGGAATGTGGAACATGATTAGAAGAAACTTATCTGTCAGCAATGACTTTCAACATAAAAATCTGGAAATTATATGAAATAGAAACACCCCATTCAAGATGTATTACTTTCTGTGAAATGGAGGGACCCAAAGTTACAGAAAATCAACAAAAACATAACAAACACATTGACATTGGGCTAATCGTGTTCCCAGATCCCAATGTATGGTGATTACTGAGGATGTATTTTTGAGATTTAGTCCTTTAGCTTTGTTTGTTATGTACTTTTGCCCCCAGCACTCAACATCTGCAGAGTTTTGTGAGTTTGGCTCAGAGACAAAAGATTCCTGGAGAAGTTCTTAAGAGCACGAGAAAGGCATAGCCCAAACGGCATGAGGACGGAGTCCGAGGGGTATCGGCAAAGCATGTTGGCGTGTTCCCCGCCAGGTCTAGCGTCTCTCAATTCCTTGTGCTGTGATCCTCCAGCCTCAACAATAAACTGGTGATGGCCAGAGATGAAGCCTCAGCCTGCCTGTCCCGTAATCACCCTCTGTCTCCTAGTAGATCACAGACCATAGACCATGACCATTCTCTGTGCTAAGATTAATAGGAAAACAGATTCTAACTTAGGACAACACACACAAAAGCAAACAATACCTCACTGCTGGAATCCAAATATCAGAGGAAAAACTCCATCCATCAGCATCTCCACACTGACTTCCCTTTCTCCCTTGTTGCTCTAAGTGAACGAATATGCCTCACTCTAATCCACAACTGTGGATTCAAATGCAAACCAACTTTTATTCAGCAGATTTTGTAGGAATGCTCCAACTGCTGTTTGTGCAGTCTTTGATGCACATTTGCATTCTCATTGTTTTCCAATTCCTCCCCGCCGCTTTTGTATTGCTTGTGTATTTTGGTTCATCCTTTCATGGAAGTCTCTCTTGTTTGATATCACTGATGTTACTATTGATCTCATTATACTGGTTTATTATTATTTATTATTATAAATAATATTATTATTATTAGTTTAGCGATGATTACAAGTATTAACACTGCAAATGTTTTTTTTCTGCGATGATGTCATGGTTTTGCTCTCTGACAGGAGTCCCGTGCATGCTTGTTGCATGCACAAATCACACGCAAAATGACACACACACCTCTGCAGACACACTGCACCGGGGCCCTCTCCTCAAGGGCTTTAATTCACACCTGCACCCCAGGACAGACCTCTGAGGACCCCCATCCTGGACCTCATCATTCTCGCTCTTTCTCTCTCCTCTCTCTCTCTCTCTCACTGCTGGGTTTACAGGGGTTAGGCCCTCTCACACTGTCACTTCCGTCTTGCTGTTGGTGACAAAGTATGGCTGCGGGGGCAGGTAGTGCTGGCTGCGGGAGGTGTGCAGCTCATTGACCTGCTCCACGGTGCAGTGCTTCTTGGGGCCATAACTCTTACGGCGGCCCACGCTCTCTGTTCCGTTCCAGCCCTTTAGCATCCCGGGGTTAGCGATGGTGTTGGAGCTGTAGCCGAGGGGGTGGGGGCTGTGGCCCTTGCTGCTTTTAGACTTGTGTCCATTCTGCTTGGGGCAGGGCATCTCAGGGCTGTACGGGGCCCCGGGGTCATGGTCGAGCCGCATGGGGTGCAGGGGGAGACTGCCTTTAGCTGCCAGTTCAGCCAGATGCCGGCGTTTGCTGTAGAAGTCGTCGTTGGCCTTTTCCGCTGGAAACACACCAAACACACAAACATAAATGTCAGACAAATGCAAACACAAAAGAGAAGAGAGGACTGTGGCATCAACGTAATATTTACATTTTATAAGGCCATGCTGAGAGTATTGCAAACACAGGAACCTCCCTGACTGTATTAACTTGTTGATGAACCAGAACTGGTTTGCAGTGATTCATGGCTGAGTGATTAGTGTGCTTGTGTGTATGGGTGGTGGGGCGTAGTATGACATTCACGCCTTTCCATGTAAGTCATTAACTCCTGCCCCCACAGACACGCTCCTTCGCTGTTTCAGGAATGTAATTACTACTGTTAGGAGCATTCTACAGTATATTTCTAAACCCTGTGCTCAACGCACAGGTCACTGCTCTGTCTTCCCTTCAGCATATTGTACCCTTTCATCTATGGCATATCAATAGAGAAGTGCCAATAACATGACTCCCCAATCCAGAATACAAAGGGCTGAACAAATATGACTCACAGATATAAATATAACTTGAGAGTACATTTTACAGCATACAGGCTGAATGGTAAAGTGGTCCAGGCAAAAAGCATTCTTACTCTAAGAGCTGACATTAACCTGTTGCTGTTCCGTGAAGTGATGGTAGAGGCCGTGAAAGAACTCCACAGAACAGAAAGATTACTGTTAGCTAACCAAATAATACTGCTAGTTTTCCCTCTCATTTTTCGGTCTCTAACATTAACAAGGTGAAACCCAGGACCACAATTTTCCAGTTATTTTTGAAAATAAAAAATGGAAAATGCCGATATCTTCCAAAAATTGTGGAGTTTCTGTCACCATATATATACATGAATGTGGAACTGATAGGTGTTATACAGACCCATTCTTTACAAACCTTGGTTTTCATTTAGAGGTGTCATTCCATAATACTCTACATAGAACCTGGAGTTCAACTGATTGCCAGTTTTATTGGCCAATTTTATGGACTAGCCATTTCTACAGTGAAATCTACAGTCCTCCTTTATCATTATGAGTGTTGTTGAGATCCATTAGGTTATTGTATTACAGAGGACCAATGATACAGAGAATAACTATAATTGTCAGTCTAGATGTAGGAAGAGTGGGTGCCCTAAGATGACCACATTATACAGTAGACATTCAGGGTTACAGAAGCTAGCAATATAACAAGGGAGAAATGCAGTTTATGGTTTTAAATACTGACCTTGCCTTTGGCTATACATCTTCTTGCAGAAGGATAGTCTTCAGAATTTTACTTTCAAATGATAACGAAAACCAATTTACTGGTGAAAATCTGCATTACAAGAAATTGCAGAAAGAAAGTGTAGAACCCTAAAGTACCTGGGTTACCTGAGCTGGCATCAACTTACTTGGTGGTCACTGTGTAAGAGTGAAATTGGATCCTTGACAATACCTTTTCATCATCTAGAACACTAAAGAACACCCCATTTTGCCTTGCTAATGAAAGTAGTGCCCAGACATCTACTGTTCCTTCAGGTTTATTTTAAATTATTTAGGGACAATCTTTCTGACAGCCCCATAGAACAATTGATTAATTAGGGAATAGGGCACAGGGTCATTTCTTCATTTGCAAATTGGGGAAAATAACAAAAAGTTAGAACAATGAAAGCAAGAAGTTATTTTAATGCATTTTAAGGTGTTATGAATTATTCATGTTCCTAAGTAGTAATGCACACTTGAAATTTACCCAATTTTACTTCTTCATAATGTACATTACCATCATGATGAAGCACATTGGACTACTGGAAAACTGCTCTTAGAACTGTTTGAGCACTCACTGAGTTAAATTTATTGGGAATCCATGCTTTTGTTTGTGTATGTTGTTCTCTGAGTGTATGCTTTTGTATCAGTGTGTATATTTAAAACGATATAGGATTCTGGATGTCAAAATCTGTCATTAGTCAAATGTTAAGTTTAGAGAGAGTATAATCTGTATGCTACGCTCTAAGGAGGCACAGAAAAAAGATTGAAATTTTGCTTATTTGTTCATTAATTTTATTATGGTCATAGTTGCCAATTATATGGAGACCAAATGAAGTAACACATACAGATATGCTGAGCGTTCTGGATGGTCAATTACTGCTTCACTTCACATATCTAATGGTTTCAAATCAAATGTTTGAGGATACTCTTTCTACAAATGTCTTCTGACCTTTAGTTTGACGAGACACCCATTCAAGACCTCATCTCTGCAGTTCCTCAGTGAGACTGGGCCCTGTCCCAGTAGTGATGCTAGCCCCATTAACTGGGTGCTGGAGAGATCACTACAATGCAGAGAAAAAAGTGGCTGCAACATTCCAGGCATCTCCCCCCACTAAAATCTGGACTCCAGAGTCACTGGTGCTTTGATCTCTCATGTCTCGTCTTTCCTTATCATTCTCTGTAATACAAATTTTCAATGGATTAGAAAGGGAGAGGTTTCTCTGGGTTCTCATTTGACAGGGAGCTCTGATGCTACATGCTGCACATTTTCTGATTGCCCCATCAGAAGCTGACAGCTGTCAACTGACTGCAGGCATCTGAAGAGTTTGACTGTGAAGTCAGATGAATTGAGTCTTGTAGGGTCCTTAAATCCCTGGTTTGAATCCAGTTGCATTGCTATCAAATGTTTATCTCACATTTTTTTCCTCTCCAGCACAAGTTCAGATATTGTATTCTATATGATCATTCCTCAGGTTACTCACATTAAGCATCATAATGTTTCAGTTGAATCTTTGGTACTAAAAACCTTGAAGAATCCTCTGCTTGTTTTTGATGGCCCATCGCTTTACCAGCACTGAAGATAAATCTGAGAACATGCAGGCTACTTTACGCTTCACAAAGTGGAGTTCACAATATGAAATTATAACACTCTCCAGAGAATAATGCTGATAGGAAAACAACAATATAGCATGATTCAACAAGTCTCCTCTCTTTTGCTCTCTTTATTCATATATCTAACAATCGGCATTGCCTATTTTCATGATATAACATTGATTTGAGTCATCAGCTATGTTGCTATATAAAATAAGATTTGTATTCATAACATGAAACTGCTGATGAAAGTATTACCTAGCCTGTAATGATATTGTTGCTATTGTAATGTTCCTAACAAAATTGAAAGCCAGCGTAAGCTAGCTAACAAAATTAAAAGAGATGGTAAACATATTCAACTTCAGTAACGTAACAGCTCTCAGTGATATGAAATGGAATATCACACTATTTAGTTGTGCTATTTGGCTTGGTTTTGTCAATACGCAATGATCTTATAATGTTGTAAGAAATTCCATTTAACCCCGGTATATTGGTGAATGCTGTCACGACTGGAATGCAAACTAATAGGAACACTGAATCTTAACTAATGCTTTCATGAAGTAGCCTACATTTTGTCAGAGCACTGCAGAGTAATGGACAGGACCAGTAAAGCAAGCAAAAATTTTGGGGTAAAAAACATACTTTACATTCTAACCAATTTTAATCTGTTGCAAGGTAATTCGATTTCTCAGTATGTTCTCAGGGCAAGGAGACATTTGGTCATTTTCAATTTAGCAAAATTCAATATTAATATATATTGTCTCCTGCCTATGAACAAGAATTAAAAGTTTGTCAGTGAGTAACAATATTTATTGCTCCCCTTCTCTGTAAAATGCAACTAAAACACTGCAGACATGCACATACTGGTACACTACCCCTGGTGACATGTATTTAACCAGCAGGACCATCTAATCAATTACGCTAGGAAGCATCTGGACGCTTGGCTATCTGGAGGGTAGATACTGTAAAGAAAAATCATCATTATGCAATTGTAAAATTCAGGTTCATGGTCAGAGAGAAGAGACTATTTTCTGCAGAATCCTCTCAAAGTCACATAGGAACACAATTAACCAGTGGCAGCTTATTTTTTGTTAAAATAATTGGTCCCAATTTTGCAGGTAGACAAAAGGGGGTATCCAGATATCTTCTGGCTAAACTGCCTGATGCTTTCCTTTAATAGGTAGCTGTATCTGCTTCACTATGTCTGGGAGAAATCCAATACTATGACCTTACAGATCCATTTGGGGACGGGACAAGGGGGTATCGATTGCCAGAATTGTGGCTTCTCTGCCCTCAAGCACCACATTCAAGTTCTTTTGGGAATTTGGAAAGGAAAGGCAGTTAGGACAAAAATAAAACAAAAATCACTAACTCCCAAGGTAAATCATATTGTTGTTTATACTCACTCACACACACACACACAGTGTGACAAAGTCATTACTGTTCTGTCACATCTGACAGTATATGGTGCAGTAGTTAGAGCACTGAACATTGGGTGGGAGAGATACTTGTTTAATCTCCAGGTGGTTAAAAAAAGTGATGGAAAACTGGATCACAGAAGCTGCAAAAACTGAGCATAATATGGAAATGCCTGTAAAGCAAAAAAGAAACATCTCAATGTATGATGAACCTAATATCTCACAATGCTGCATTTTGCCACCATCCAAATAATTCTGAAAGATTGCATTTTCAGTCTTACCACAGAAGAATTTGTAGGCTTAAATGTATTTAGTGTCAGGCTAACAAAGGTATCCACTATAAGCCACGTTTCATTTCTATTTTTATATGTATTACTTCTGTGTTATTAATAGACCCATTTCAATAATGCTATATATTATAAGTTTAGTGTCAATTGTTGCTGTCAAGTTTTTGTTTTAAAACAAAATAAAAGAAAAAAGCAAGAAACACATGTACATCAACACAAGTACCCTACTGGTGTTGAATCAGTAGGTGTGCCAAGATTCCTTTCTTCCTGTTGCAGATTGAAAGGGACATCTGGTCTGTGACTTGAGCCCGCTTCTAGTGTGAATAACTCTGATGGAAGCCATAGCTCTGAATGTTTCATGAGAGTGGGTTAGAACTAATAGCGCCTATCATGTGACGATTCAAACAGGGGGTGGGATCAAATCCAAACACTGAACCACCCACCATTCAAGCACAACAGATTCAACAGATTTAGCTGTTCATGTTTTGCTTGTGCCCTCTAATATGCAGATAGAACCACGAAAGGTATGCGGCCAAGACTAGGCAACAGTTGAATCTGAATCGTGCTGACAGTCAAAAGGAGCTGTTCTTAAATATATGTATTTTTTTTAACTTCAGCCAAAAATGTAAGTTGATAAGAGAACACGCACAGAAAAACAAACAAATAACAACAACAACAATAATAAGGATACAACAGCAACAACTATTTATAAAGTGGTTTTCATATGTTGCATTCAAAGCATCTTCCAAAAAAAAAAAAACACGCATAGCACAGCTAGAATAAAAATGAGGTAAGGAAAGATGGTAAAATAACACAGTAACTGTTAAAATAAACATACAATAAAAACAAAAGATAAGAATAAATGCATAAATAAAATAAAATATGCAGAAGATTCCACACAATTAAAAGCCAAACTGAAGATATCTGTAAATCATTCCAAAGGGCCCTAACCTGAAACACCCCACATCCTTTTGTTTTGAGTCTGGTGGCAAGGGTCAAGAGAAGGGTCTTATTTGTGTTTTTGTATATCATAACAACATATCATATAATGTCATAAAGATATGATTGTTCTATATATTGTTATTTTTTGCGCATTGTCCCTGTTCGTTTAAGGCCATAGCGGCAATATACGTAAGTTATATTTAGAGACAGTAAACATTTGAAAGTTGTGTTCTCCATCTGTTTTTGTTGGGAGATGAACAATTTGCAGTTCCAAGCTGAAATTCTAGAATTGAAGGATTAATGACTTCTGAAATGGAACCAGGGGCAATGTTGAGTCTTGCCTTAAAAGTAAGCAGGTAAACCAATCGTATAGGCAACAGGTCACCAGTGCTAAAATAAATTTGAGGTGATTTGAGTTCTCATGTATATTCTCATAAGGAACCAGCAGAAGAATTTTGCACCACCTGAAGCCAAGACAGGGCATTTTACCTAAGAGAGACATAAAAAGAATGATACTAGTCCAGCTATGGAGAAATGAAGGCATGGATTACATTCTCAGTATTTATTTTAACTATGTTTCAAAGGTGATAGTAGCAGGACTTGGATAATTTCTTAGTGTGCAGTTCAGAACTCAGAACTGAATCAAACGTACCACCAAGGTTCTTAGAAGCATACTTAACAGAATTGAGGGAAAGGCAGCCAGGTATGGACTGAGTTAGTTCTGATTCATGCTTAGGACCAATCAAAACTTCTGTCATATCAGTGTTAACCAAAAAAAAAAAGTTCTGAGACACCCAACATCTGATATTTTTTAAAAAGTCTTGCAAAACAAGTTATTTACATAAATCACTTGTCTTAAAAGACAAGCAAAACTGTTTATTATCTGCATCTAAAAGCCCTAGGTGTGCGGTCTACCCAGGTCTTAAGGCAATCTGTCAATACCTTATGCTCAAAAGCTGCACTGAGATCTCAACAAATTAAATGGGGGCATTCACAAGATTCTGCTTTCATTAATAGACCATTTGTTACTGTAAGGAGGACAGTTTCAGTACTTTAGGCAAAATCCAGACTGAAATGTTTCAAAACAATTATTTCTGTCAAAAAGGGTAGCTGCTTTTTGAGCACTTTCTCTACAAGTTTAGCAAGAAAGTGGAGCTGAGAAATGGGGCTGTAGTTATTCAAAGCAGGTTTCCAGGTCTGTTTCTTTAAGAGGCTGCTGAACCACTGCAGATTTAAAGAGTGAGTGATAACTGTCCCAGTATCAAGCGATGTGTTAATGATGACAATAAAAAAAGTATACACGGTTCCAAAAACTTCAAGCAGCCTAGTTGGAATAACATCCATAAAACAGGATGTGCTATGGTTTCATAACACACACACCAGTACAAAAGTGGCATTTTCTCATTTTTAAAGCAGTATATTGATGTAATTTCTTTAAGAAGACTATTTCTTCTTTCTACTCAAAATCTTAAAATGAGAATAAAAATCTTGCAACTAAAAATAATAGCTATAACAAGATATTTTTCTCTTAATGAGACAATGGTTACCAATATGGATCGTACACATTCTTGTACTTCTTTCAGAATAATCTATAACAAAATAATAATACAGTGAGAAATACTTACAAAAATAGTGTTTGGCAGTACAACATTATCAGCAATGGAGAGGAAGACATACCAAAAGTCTGAGCAATCTTCCTTTTGATGCCTAATTGGATACATCCCAGCATGTGCAGCCCTGAATGCATGCAAATGAAAAGAAAGTGCCCTCTTGCTGGTTTAGGATATGAAGGGAGTCAAGGGCCAGATCAATCTAATTTATCTTTCGCTATGTATCTCAAGTTCAACTACCATTTAAACAGTATTGTGCATGCAGTAAATGACAGACAGGATTTATCTTTGAACAGAAACAGTGTCACATAATTAAACATCACTCAGTAAACAACCAACCAATCAATTCACACTCTGGAAATAAGAAGGGAATGGGGGCGAGGGGGTTGGAAAAGATAATTAGAGTTAACTACACATTTACTTGAGCTCACATGTTTTATATTTATACAAGCTTTATCTGCACTGTGATAATTGGCATCCCTTTTAATCTCGTGATTTTAGTAGGATTTGTGTGGCTGTGATTATAAGGAACTAGCACACTTCAACAAGATATGATAATTTGCCCACTCTACTAAATACTACCATGGAGAAATCCTGAGCATGTTAAATAACGACCCAGTTTTAGTCTGTTCTCCATGAATTCTTCCCCATCATCTTGAGAGGATTGTTTGCTCTTTGCCATATGAGATTACAAAGTCTTACAGAAAGTCAGATTAAAAGACACTTCAAGTCCAAACCAAACTCTTTTTCTCTCTACAATGTGTAACAGCATGCTTCCATGCATCCTAGTTCTAGTGTGGTAATTTATCTTTCAGCCTTAAGCTTGATTTTATAAGAATCTGAGCCAACACAAAATACTGCATGGCAGCAAGAACAGGAGATTCTATTAGTGCATTTCTACAGATGATTATGATGTAGAACTTTGCACTATAGTGTAGAATTTGAACACATTAATATGTTGGACTGCCTTTACACAATACCTGTCCAACTACAGGGCTTGCAGTTTAATTACAAGCATACAAACAAAATGGTAATTAAGTGCAGAAAGAACATACATAGCATTTGATCTGGTTGCACACACATATGGATGGATTTAAACATGGGCAACAATGTTTAAAACTCACATAATGATTTACACAAGCACTGGCCAGCTAAACATCAGACCTGGGGTCACCTTTGTGTGCACACTACACAGAAACTCTTTCTATGCAATGGTCAGCCAGTTTTTTACACTTTTACCTGTGCTGGTATGCCTGTAGTTAAAGAGTAGGTACATTTCTCTTCCAAGTGCTAGATTTGAGGAGGATGTAGTGTGCTGTACTCAGCATACCATAAATTAATCTGGGCAGACAGCTGGTAAGAAGCTCTCAAGGTGTATCACACCTCTGCAGCGTGACCGAACACTGTGATGCGGATACCCAACAGTGTAACCCTCCACAGTCATTCTTAATTACAGTGCTGCACTATAATGGCATGGGCGATCACCGCACAAGATAGTACCGTGCTACCCTTTAACAACAAGAGGTGTCGACAGTGACAAACAACTGAGTAGCTGAAGCATGAACAGATTCTGTCTTTGATGTGTAACCTGAAAAACGTGTGAGCTAATAACATTCAAAGCTTAATGGAGCTCGCCAAATTCACACTTGTTAGATGCTCTCAGGTAATCAGCAGCACTCTTTTTAGTGGGTTTCTATAGATGGCTTTATATTGTCTAATTTTGTTGGCAAGATGTACTGTAATCTCTGTTTAATTAAATAAATGATATTGAAAACCATATGGTAATACTGAAATTGGACTGAAATGGGGCAAAGTTTCTGTCATTGTTACTCTTCTGAGAACAAACAACTTGCTAATAATGTTAAAGGTATGTAATAATAACGTAATTTTCTGGCATTACACACATACACACAGATACACACCAACATGTTTTATCCACAGTAGGCTGTAGCTTTGGATAAGCTTTATAAAACTGAAAATAGATTTGCCCACAGGCTGGAAAAGCTCTTTAATTTCTCTCTGAACTCCTTCATCCAGGAAAACACGATGATGCAATTAATGGACACTTATTTAATATTTTGCTGAATTAGACTGACTTTAAGATTAAAAAAGGGCAAAAAGAATAGCTTCTCTTGTGAAGTACTCAGATTTTTATGTACACTACTTGTGTGTTTTCTGTGTGGACTTCACAAGTCACGGCATGCAAATCATACACGAATCGCGCTGCTGAGAAGCGGCGCCCTCTTGAGAGGTTGTGACATCTAGTGGGCCCTTACCCACTGCTTTGAGTGAGGCGTATTTGTTGAGCTCCTTGCTGGGCTGCTGTTGGTCATATGGATGGGCGAGCTGGCTCAGTGCAGGGTATGAGTGGGGCTGGGACATGGTGGGCAGCAGAGGTGAGCCGGGACCAACGTTGTTCATCTGTGTTCCCTCTGTGGTTGAGAAAACATGGAAGAGAAAAGAGTCAGAGCACTACAATGTCAAAAGGTATCTCGCATTTTCTGACCTAAATTTCAACTATCCAAATGAAAGATAGCTTTGGTTCTCTTTCCTTTTCAAACGTATTGTTTGAAAATAAATCAGCATATGCATTGAGGTACTGTGTACGCTCAACATGCAATGCAGCATGTTGTGATGTGATTTGTGTCAAAGTGTCTTCCTGTTAGTTACGTTCAGAATAATTTGTTTTCTCATATCACTCATGGTGCAAGCAGCGCTCCAATAAGCCTATATTTCTACTTTAAAAGTTGAAGAAACAACTGACTTCTGAGAACTAATTTCAGTCAAAAGGAAAACAAGAAGAAAAGAGGACGATAAAAAAGTGATCACATGGTAAATTTCAAATCAACTCTGCTTGACAGAGCTTTGAGAACAAGGCTTTGTATGCTTATAAGGAGAACTTCTTTCTTTTTTTCTCAGCTCACAAACTTGCATCAGGCTTTTAATATGGAAATCAACCTGAATGTTGCTGGCATTGAGAAAAAAATATAGATGCATTACTCAAATGTGATTGAGGCAAATGTCACAAAAATCTACTTTATCTTTTCTAGTGACAGAGACAGACAGAAGCAGAAAGGCCATGTGTTTCTGAAACACTTTATTGATTTTTACAGTTTCTTCCACATTTCATGTGGATGGATCGGACAGCTATGAAAAGTCACAGATCAGAGAAGCATCACCTGCCTGCCACATTCACCACAGAGCAACACATTTAGTACCTAATTAATCAATTAGCTGGGACACAGCAGGTAACACACATACTGGAAACCCATCACATTTGACATTGCAATGTGTCACACTCCCTTTGAAGTGGGTACACATTGATCGCTACACGGCTTTTGAAAAATAAATTTTCATCATTTGTGTTTTTCAGGAAAAATACTCATGAGGTCATGTAAACATTGAACCAATTTAAGATTAGACATACTTAGACACCATACTTGGACACTTCCTCTGTGCCCTTGAGTAAGGTACTTAACTTTAATTGCAGTATTATCCAACAGTTTAAATGAAGGACATTTAAAACCGTGAGCTATGCAAGTCATCCTGGATAAGGGAAAATAAATAATGTAATTGAATGGATTATATTCTACTGAGAGTCATTGCCCTGTTGCTGTGCCATTTCACTTGCCATGTTTATTTATTTTCATTTCCATAGCTGAGCCAGTTGTGATTCATCAATTTCCTTTGTTAATTGAAGCCATTAAGGTGAGATTTACAGCTGCTTCAACAGCGGGAGAAATGCTGTGCAGCTCTTCCCCTACCTGCTATCAACAGCTAAAAGGAGGGAAAAAAATGTGGGATTGATCTGAAGCAGAGTGGTATTGAAATAACACAGCTCTTTAGAGGAGCTTTTTTGACAGGGCTATTTTCAAACCAGTGGCCTGGAAAAAACAATTCGTGGACTCCATGTTTTTGTTTGTTTATCTCCTCAGACATGAGCGATGTGTTTTCGAGGACAGCTCTAAATGAGAGTGCTGAATGGATGGACAGACACGGGGTCTGTCACATCGACCCATTGACCCAACACGATTTTCACGTTCTTATCCACATTCTTTACAGAACAACCATTGAGATGAAAATCTGGGGGGAAATGTAGGAGCGGGGATGATACCTACACAGTTACTGTAGGAAATGTGTATGTCTTTTTAAAAGCACACATGAAAATCTCACTGATTGATATTGATATTGAATGTTGTTGCCATTGCCAGTGGCATTAGTTTTTTGCTATTTAAGAGGTAGTGCAACAATGGAGCATGTTCTCATGGCTGACTGCAGGCACACATCCTACCTCATCTGGTATTTACTATAGACCTGCAGATTCATGTTAGTTTATGCTGGTCTAGTTCACTGGGGAGTTAGGCTATACCCAGATTCTTAAGCAGTAAGACTCGCAGTGCAGTATAAGGAAACCTGCTCTGAATGCCTGACATACATCTGTCTACCCTGAGAGCAATAATCTCATATAAATTGCTTGGCTCAGGCCATCTGTCATTGAAAGCATGATGCCATGGGGATTAAAGTGAAGTAAAGAATTGGTCAATGTGTGAAGTATTGTTCTTCACCTGTAACACCATACATGGCATGTATTGAGAATGATTACATTCTCTGTTATTGATGATTTGGGAACCCCCCCACATACACACACATGCACACACATGCACACATATGCACGCACTCAGTAACTCCAACTTAAGTGCTATGTTGCCATGCATGCTGTTCATTTTTTAGACAACAGATTTCTCGTCCCACTCAGTTGAAACACTGACAAAAGTAACATGCAGTGGGAGGAACTCCATACATGGTTGTGCTCACCATCTCAAATATATTTTGTTTTTGTTTTTTGTTTTGTTTAAGATGCTGATTCATTCCTCTAGGGACACCTTCCTCTCCTGTACTCAGAAGGAAAATGCCTTTATTTTTCTCATTCTCTTATTTTACCATGGCAACATGCCCCATGAGAGGTATGTAGGTTCATGGAATTTTGGCCCTTGTATGTCTATGACATACTGATAAACGAATGAACGGAGCTGCTCCAACACATACAGTACCCCTGCTTGTTTTTTTAAACAATTGTATGGTAGTCACTATATGCATCTGAAAACTATACCAGATATCCTACTTGAGAAACAGCTGCTGGACTTGGCATATGGTATGGCATTGCCATTGGGCCTTGTGCAATTCAACCACTATGTGTTCCATAGATAAAATCACATAGTTTAAAGTCTCAGCCTTGCTTCCATAAGCCACACCTGTTATAATGCACCAACTAAAAATTGCATCACAAGACAAGGTAATCATTACGAATAACAGTAAGGATAATGATAAAATGCATTGTTCTTCCAAATAAGGAAATGATAATGAAGATAAAATAAACCATATATATTTAAACAAGACCTTACCCTCCAAGGTCCTGTAGCTCTCCTGGCCTGACTGCAAACATTCCTTACTTAGAGGAGATAATTGGACTCCCATCAAAGAAAAAAATCATTCTTAATTGCAGGCAATATTCTTCAGCCAAATCCTGCAATTATCATACTGTGCACTTAAGTATTTATATGCTGGAAGAAAAACAGCTGTATGAAGAGAGATTTATTGGAATAAGCATTTGCTGAGCCAGAGGAAGAAACATATTCTATTGTAATGCATATTTGTTATGGATCCAATTCAACCGTGAAGATGCAAAATGTGCATTTGTTCCCTTTAGGTTTGGACATTTATCCAGTACTTTTGTGTGGACATGATGTTGACTAAGAGGCAGTGTTTTCAGTAATATCCACCAATGGCCTGTAATTCCAGTTTGTACATCACAGTTAGATTTGCAGGCTCTAGTGGGTATGTTGGAGCTTTCACCGATGATTTTAGCAGTAACCCAGCAGGTGCCTAATGAAATGCCCTGTCTGTCATTTATAATGTGGTGTTTCATCCTGGTCTTGAAAGGTAATACTGTCACTTAACCACAAGAGAATAAAAGAGGCTTATGACATCACAGTCATCCCACCTGAGAATTAATGTTAGTTGATCTGTGCAGATCTGACAGCCTTGCAGAATGCCATGTCCCAACTCCCCACTGGCTCTCAGTCTCCTCTCACAGCTACAGGAAGTCCAAAATGTTACAATTAGAGTCCTCCCCTGCACCCCTGAAGAGGAACACATTACCACTGTTCTTTTTAGCCTCCACTGACTCCTCCTAAAGTTCAGCATTAATTTCAAGGTCCTTCTTCTCACATACAAGGTGCTACATGTTTCTCATGTATATTTGTCGGCTGCTTCATTACTACATTACTAAATCTGCACCTCATAGTCCTCTAATTCAGACAGACCGGCACTGCTATTACTCTGGGTCAGATGAGGGATAGTGCCTTTTCCTCTGTAGCTCATAGGCTCTTTAGCTCATAGGCTACCCACTCACATTAGGTTGGCCCCCCTACTGCTGTCTTTTAAATCTCTCCTGAAAACCCATCTTTTCAAGGTGGCATTTAAAACTGAATTTGCATGTCTCACTCATCAGTGTTCTTGTTGTGCTGTGCTAGATGCATGTCTTCATTTTATCTTAACAGTTATCGTATATATTACCATTCACCTTATAACATGATCATTAAGCATGTGTAATGTGGTATACTTCAATTCTGGAATGTGCGTAACATGGTATGACTGAATTCCTGTACATGTGCAAAATTCTTAACTGTATATAGTAGAATTTTTAACTGTGTGCAATGGGGTACAACTGAATTATATGTACTTGGTAATTCTTTGTTTTATCTACTTCTATTGTATTTGTGTTCTTGTCTTGTGTATGTATCAGCAACAACAATAATAATATTATTATCTTTGATTTTAGATACCAAAGAATAAAAACAGGGGTTAGCCAAGGATCCAAAACACAGCATAATGAGAACAGGCCATTGAATCCACATGTCTATAGACTAGAGTATGTCTACTAGTGCATCAACCTTGGCCTTGAATACTCTAAGGATCTCTGCTAACATTCTGAATACTGATAAACAATTACATGCATACCTCCAAGTAATAAAAAAAAAAAAATCCTAACGTCAGTATGAAATTTACCTAATTTCCACTTATGTCCTCTTGTTGTACTGACAGAATTCAGCTTGTTTTAGCTTCTGTAGTCCCAGTTCCATTCTCAACACCCTCCTTATTACTATAATGTATGAGCTTCAGAATGGTGGTGCTAAAGCTGCATTGACAGAGGTTTTGATTGTATGGCTGTCAGGACAGTGTGTCATTTAGAGCTACAGGGGAAGAGATCTGTGCCCATTACCTGCCAGGTGGTGTGTGACAAGCATTGGACACAGGCTCTTCATTTTGGAAAGCAGCAGGGTAATCTCTCGTGGAGCAGAATGTAAGCACCTTTCGTTATAGCCCTGTGTTCCATCAGGAGCATGGCTGCAGCAGCTCAGGCGGGAACCTCCTCAAAAAGCTGTCTTTGATCGCATATGGAGCGGGGAGAAGCTCAGAAATATATGTATGATGTGACCGATGGCCAGGATTTGTAACAGCCTTTCTCTTCATGCTGCTAAGTAGGGTGTAGACACTCTGTTCCCTTATCAGCTGATTCTGGATCAGAATGAAAATGTTATCATTAATGGCTGGAGTTAGGATTAAGAGCGGAAAAGGTGATCTTATATCTGTTGTCAAGAACAGACAGCACTCAGAGTGCTAAATAGGCCAAGATAAACTGATATTGAAAAATTATGGGCTATTTTGGTCAAATAAAGGATATCCCCACTGAAGCAGATTCTAAGTGTCTTACACTGTCTATGAAATGTCACTCCATCTGAGGCCATGCTTGAAATCATACAGGCAGGTTTAAAGGTGCGTAAAATCAATCCATTATTTTGTCCTTCATAATCAGGGATACTTTGTTTTACCTGTCAACTTTGCATCCCTTAAACCACTATTGTGTCCTGGAGTCAGAATAAAATAGGAAATCTGAATGTTATCGCTTCACACGCCTTGAGAGTGTTAACAGGTATAGCACTGTTTTTTGATTGCTTCCAGAGCAAAACACCACATTTGATTGGATGAATGGATACATTTTCATAGGTGGGTAACCCATAACACAGAAGCATTGAAGCAGATTAATTTGCGTAGACATGGTATGATGAATTATTTTCTTTCATAGAAAGGTTTGGGGGGAAATACCTTCTGGCAGCTTTGAGTTATGTACTTGTGTTTTGCCTGCAGCTCTGTGTATTCCCCACTGCGACCCATTATTGCATCTGTGCCCAAGAGTGTGCTTATGTCACGCCACAAGGGAGTTAGAGTAAAAAGAATCCACATTGTATAGATCTCTTTTAGATGCACAAGATATGCTTTCAGCTGCGAGCTTAAGTTATTATATTGTTTTTTGACCTTGTGTCTAATATTCATATATTTTGCGTGTTCTATGTGAAATAGAGAAAGAGAGAGAGACTGACAGAGTGAGCAAAAGGATGCCATCTGTTTAATTCTCTTGGTGGTGGTATAATTATGCAGGTAAGTGTTGCATAGTTTAGGTTAAAGCTCACAATAAATGACAAAGAGAGCGAAGAATAAGGAGGAGGCATGAGGAGGCAAAACAATGTGTCAGAATACAGAAATATGTCCTTGGATGAATCACCTGGGGAAGATGCAAGTTTGATTAACAAAGCCAATAAATCACTACAGATACATCCAGGAATAAAATTATGTGTCCCGTTACCAGAGTGGGAGCATAACACGAGTCCAGGGAGACGACTCCTGTGAAATGAAAAGAACGCTTCTCAGTGTGATCTTTCATGGTGTCATGGCATTTATTGAAAGATCACTGTTTCTCTTATTGGTCTATAAATAAAGCATCTTATTGTATGGACAATTGGTTTACCCAATTTTTGACAAAAAGAGATGTATACTTAAACATGGAAATATAATTAGTAATAATGACTTTCAACTTGTGATGCAAATTTTGTGATGCACCCCATCGTTGGTGGCTAAGTCCCTTTGTTTTTGATTTGAAGGCTGTCTATCAATGCATATGTATGACATCAACAATGCAAATAATCATCAGTAAACATTTTTAAATTCAGCAATATCAGCCAATCCCCCAATCTGGCTTTTGAGTGTCACTGAATACACAGTTACATGTTTTTGTTCAAATGGCTAGCTCCTTAGATTTTTGTTTTTGTCAAATGAATCCCTGATATTTTTGTGTTTGTTATATTTAGCTGATGAAACTGTAAGTGACTGTATACGTGTTGATATCACAAGAACTTGGTTGGCAGGATTGAGGCAGAAATGCTTCCAGAACAGAATGCTGGTCTGCCACACAGACACATGTTTACTGTATTAATCTCCATATTGTTGTTATTTTGTTATTTATTTTTTGAAATATGGATTAAGACTACTCCTGGATATTTGCTTGTGCATTTTATAAAAGTACTGTTTTGTAATTTCGCCAAAATTAAGTAATTTACGTGCAAAATGCTTAGGACACACAGAAACCTAGCTTTACACCAATGTTCCATTATAAGTAACCATTGTTACTTATTTGATTTGCAGATGCTCTTATCCAGGGCAACTTATAAATCATACATTTTTACATTATCCATTTATACAGCAGCATATTTACTGAAGCAGGTCAGGTTAAGTACCAACACCAACAACCTGACAGTCTGTTAGGGAATCGAGATGACAGCTTTTGAGTTATAAGTCATATGTGAAATAAAAATGATTTAAATATGACTCAGAGGAATTTATATTGTGAAGCACCAGATAGTCTTGATGACCTCAGTACCTAAATCTTAGATTAATCTTAGATTATGAGATATACCTTCTTTTCTTTGAAATTAGACTAAATGGGCCAATTACAGAAAGATTTAGCAGAAAGGGAAACACAGCTTGCATTTTGGCCACCAAAAAATGTGTGATTCAAGTCAGCCAAACTGTGATATGCAAGCTGTTACCATGGTATACTACAACACATCAAGGCTGTCACAATGAGTGAAAGCACAGAGAGCCTGCAGGCACATCTGAAAACCACCCTAATCACTTGTAATGAATTATCTGTGTTTATTAGTCCATGACAACTAATGGAAGTTTCACGTCAAGTTATATTCCCAGTATCAGTTATCTTAAAAACAACAAAGTAATTCAACCAGTTCGACTCCTGTCACACCATTTGGGGGCACATTATGTCACCAAATGTGGATTACCTGAAATCTGGGGTGTGGCTTTGTGATGTTAAATAGGCCTGTCCTTAACACTGTCAGTTATGTAAAATGCTGTAAACAACACAATGCACATTAAAAAAGTGAATGATTACATAGTATCCCTTCTCAGTATTGCCATCCATCTCTCTTTCATACCACCCCTTTTCACATTTGGAATCTGGCAGGCACATGGAGGAGAATGGGCCGGGTAAGACAATGGTTCATCTTTAAAATGGAGTGCAGCCTGCTGAATGGATCTGGAATGAGTCCCCCTTGGATTACGATTTGTGACGGATTATTTTTGCTAGGCAAGGCTGTTTTGCCTCCAGCCTCCTCAAAATCAGCAGGGTTCAGATTCTGTTCACTGTAATGAGGGAGAAAATGGCCTCTGTAAGCAAGCTGCTGGGAGGACGAATGGAATCAAAACTCTCAAAGGGAACATAATTTTGTATTTCCATATATAGAGAGAAAGATGTGTGCACATACAGAGTTTAATCATGTCCTTTGAAATGTTCTTTTTTCAGATTGACTTTTAAAACTTTGAGTGGATTTGAATGTTGACAATCAAGTTTTCTCAGCAGGTTAACTTTAAAAGCATAATCTAATTTAATTGGTGTGTATGTGTATAACACTTCAGAAATTTTCATTTCTTTTCTCCTGGACCTCTTCTTGTACATAATCATATATAATATGTGTAGCACTTGACATTTATTACATTGTCTTATTTTTTGTCAACCTAATACACAGCAAATGGGGATCATTTTACTTTAAGACTACAGCCCATGATCAAAATAATGGAAGCTCTACTTTGGCAGGCTGAGCCTGGCTTGACTTTAATGGATTTGCCTCATTGTTCTTAAAGGTTTTGGCTGAGTAGATGACATGGAGGTGGGATCATGCAGTGGGGCTAGGTAGAAACACACAGCATGAGAAACGCCAGGGGTTTGTAATACTCTGCACTGTCATTTTGCCAGTTAGTCTCTGACCTGTATTCATGCCCATTTCTGTACTGTGTCTGAGTAGCATGCTGGTGGACTACTGTTGATAGGATGGACAGGAGGCTATAGGCATCAGGCCTCTATACAAATGATAAGGTAAAATGTGACCTTTAAGCTTGGAGGCATTACAATTGATCAGAACAAAATTGGACAACATCCATTTGTGTGTTGACCACATTACAGAGCATGTACCTGTCAAAAGAATTTATAAAAAATTGAATGAGCATTTTTAAAATCCTCATATATTGAACACAAGAAACTTTTAGCTGGTGCATTAAGAGTTTGTCCCTTGGACCATTGTACATTAGCTCAAATCATGCTTCATTCTGTATTGTATCTCTATTCAATATTCAAACTATTTTAACTTAATATTACTTTTGGGAACTGATAATTGTCACAAGGACAGTCAAAAAATAGTGTCATCTTTCTCAGCAGCTGTGGGACATTCAGCCATTATGGCTTTGGGGAAGGTGGACAAGAATGGTTTCTCATATCCGGTGACAGTTCATTGTATCTTTTGTTTGACATGCTCATTATTCAGATAGATAAATACATGGGCGCTCCACTAAACAGTAGAATTGCCACAGTGAGGGCTATTCATCATGTCCATGGAGCATTGTAGGGCTGGAGGAACAGCTGTCTACCTGTTATCATTTAAAATATTCCCCTAACAGCCAAATTGGTAGCAAGAGGCCTTGGATTCACATCATAGCAATCAGGTCTGAGATTGTTAATATATTCTGAAATTAATAACTCCAGGGCAGCATGACATGGTCTAATGTAATTCCATGGACTTTGATTGATCTCAAGTCCAGCATTTAAAGGTCATGTTGATTTCAAAGACAAGGCATCGATGCGGGACACACTTGTTTTAGGGCCAAGAAGCACATAGTTTGGCCAGCCCAGCGTAACATATAAATCCTTTAAATACTCAAGCATCATGTGTTGTGTATTTTATTTTCTGCCTGCTTAGCAAACTCATTTCCATTGCTTCAACATTCTGTAACCCATTTACATGCATTTTTTTACTGGAGGTGTTCAGCCACACCATTTTCTTACTCAAAGGGTATGAGAACAGGGTTTCACTGAAGATTTCATTCCAACACATACCTTCTACTCTGGACCAACAATGGACTGTATGAATAGATCTGGCAGTTGCATCCGAATGATTGAAAGTGTAAATGTAAGCAGTAAATATAAATGGTTATTTGCTATACACAAATTGATCTTTGCAGCAGAAAACAGGCTTTCCACTATATAAAGAAAATCGATTGATTGATTGATTGATTGAGAACTGAATGTTGTCAGATACTGTACTGTATAATTGCATTAGATGAAAAATAAATGACTAATCAAGAATATCTTCCTTTTTGCAATAGGTTAATAGTGAATGTCCAATAACTTCATAACTGAGATACTCTGCCCGATAGAAAGAGTAGCCAGGTATTTAGTGTAGCACACAGCCTTAATCTGAGCAGTGAGTTCAATAATTTGCTATTTGTAATCTGAATTTAAAAAGGGAAATTCTGTTTTCACAACTACAGCTGTAACATGCACCTGCACTAGGGCTGTGAACATGAGGAGATAGTGGGCTTGGGCTGGGTTGTGGTTATGCCTCTAGATTGCACCTTTGCCATATGAAATTACATTATGTGCATAATGCAGAGCACGTCATTGCATCATGCACAAGGTATATCATTCATTTTTTCAGTTCACTTAATCAACAGCTCATCACAGAGAGTGCTGCTCTACAAAACTTTAATGCTATCTATTTCATTACTATCATTGAAGGGAAAAAATCTTCCTTTGTTTGTTCTAGAGTGATTGTGATAGAGTATTGTCACTTTCTTCAAATACTTCAGTTCAGAGGTACTACAGTCTATTCAAATCATGAATGGAAGTATACTTAATATTTGAATGAATGTATAGACTCAGCAGGGAACAATATGAAATAATACTTGTGCTTTGGATGATTATCCCTTGAAAGTGTGGTGTAGTGGTAAGGATCAGGACCAATAACTGAAAGGTTGCTGGTTCAATTCCCTGCTGGGGCACTGCTGCTGTACCCTTGGGCGAGATACCTAACCCATAATTACATCAGTAAACATCCAGCTGTATAAATGGATAGAGCTTTACCCTATGTATGTTGCTCTGGACAAGATTGTCTGCTAAATGATAATGATGTACAGTACTGTAACGTAAAAGACTGCCATTTTAAAAAATGCCTGTTGACAGCTGGAAAAGTGTAAATTATGGAGGATATAAGGATAAGTAGAGAGAATATTAAAAGAGACAATTGATTAGAAAGGGAAAAGAACGGTTTGTGCTTCTTCACTACAATAATTAGTAAAAGAAGAAACTACCTCCAAAGAAAAGAAGAGGAAAAAATGTCAGGCATGAAACCAGAGCCAGAAAAGAAACAGACATAAACTGTCAAAACTGCATTTAAGGGCTTTTTATGGCACATGAAAACAAGACAAAAAGGCTAAAAAGGCTTGTAACAAGATGCAAGCTGTTAATAGTCTGCTTTCTGTCTGTACATCTGCTGAGTTTAAAAAGTAGGTAATTAATACTGGTATTAGACTGATTTTGACCCATTTTTTTTCTGCATCCCAGCCGTCAAAGCAAATGTTAGGCCTGCACTAATTACACTGAGTGCCATGATCTGAATTGATCACTGCGTCCATGAAAAGCCAAAGAGAAAATCTACAGATCTACAACATCTTTTGATCCTCACATTGAATTACAATTTTTCCAAGTGTCCCCCTTTAACAGGGTCAAAAGCTTGTCTAACTTGTCAAACACTATTTTTCTTTAAAATAATCATGTACCATCACTGACCTTTGACTAACGTTTTAAATAGTATAGTAAAATTATCACCTCACCTTAGCTGTCTTCTGTGAAATGGCTAAACCAGAATAAAAAATCTTGTCTGACAATATCTGAACTTGTTCCATATTGGCTATTTATTATTTTCATGTGACAAGCACCATTGCATGAAAAGCAAAACCGCAGAGAATTACAGTAAGACAATTTTGCCCTGCTGCTCTGTAGAATCAGTTTCCAGAAAATGTGTCCTCTTTCCAGTCCTGGTGCTGATTTGCTGTGTCATTTTTTTGATCTGAACAATCCATCAAGTCCATCTGCAACGTTTGTGTCCCCACCCCTAATTCTTTGAAGACTTTATGAGCTGAAACTAGAAAGGTAGCATCAAATATGAAAATAAAGCAACAGATTGCTCAGATGTGCTCCTTCTAGCTAAAGACACCTACTTATCCATAAGTCCATCTTTCACTTTCTTCATCTACTCTCTGTTTGTACACACATACATGCATCAGCTTCTGTTTCTCTGGATATTTGTCTTTTTGTTTACAATCCTTTCATCAATTTAGGATCACTTTGTCCATGGATCTCCTTTTTGGATTGCTGTTTTCTATTGAATATTTGCCTACAAAGGTTAAATATATCAAGGTTCTTGCAAGGTGCAGCGACAGAGATTGAGTGTGTCAACACTACAGCATGAGATACCTTCTCCATAGCTCATAAAAAATGCAGGAGAATATTTCCTGAGCAGAGCACCCCAGAGGGATGGTACTATGAGAAGGGCACACTTGCTCACAGGTAATTTCCTGTCCAAACTGGAACAGACTATTTCAGGGCATGTACGGGATTGCTAATGTAAAATTCAAGGACTTTTCAAGGGCAATTTAAAAAGTTTTCAATGGCCTCATTTGTGAATGAATAGCAGAGTAAATGACCTTAAGTGAACTAGACAAACAGGCCATCTAGTTTGACAGTATTTTGTACATCCATAGAGTCCAAAATTTTATAGCTTTCGTTGTTCCATGTGTTCTGATGGATGTCCATGGGGTTACACCCCTTTCAGCACTATACTAAGCAGTCATCAAGTATTAGTGTTACTGTAAAGCTGCCCAGTGTTGCCCAAGTAAAGACTCTTTAAAAAATTATACTTTGAGATAAAGAGATAAAAATGGTGAATTTATTTCTCCTGGTTCTGTGCTTCCTCTCTCCATTTTTTAGTTTAATGTCATGTTACAACAAGCTTTAAGGGGCATACCACCACCTACTGTAATGGAGTATTGAGGAGGAGTATTTTAGGAGGTCATGACTTCTCCAAACCTGTTGAATAAATAAATTTTAAACACTAAGTTATATACTTCCCTATAGCTTTCTTTTGTGCCCAGTAACCCTTTCAAACTGAAATCTGCCCTCCCCAGTGCTGATACCTACTCCCACAATAGCTGCCTCTCTCCATCATTTATTGTGTGGTCAGAAGGACATGCCCTACTGTCTTCTGTTCTAGGCATGCTAAGCACAGACCAGTCAGATGGATCCCCATCTTCCTGAGTGACAAGTTAAGTCCTATATGCCTTAAACTTACCTTAGTCATTGAGAGCTCCTCCCTTTTATGAAGGTTTCACTGTTTTCGCTTTGCTTTCACTGTTGTCTACATGCTATAGAAATGTCTCACTTTCACTGCATTTTCCCAGTGACATTTCCATGTATCATTACTAGCTATGTTGATAAAAGACTTTACCTCACTGCTAAAAGGGACATCAGTGTCCACCCTTCCCCATCAGATAACACTGTTTGTCAGAAAATCTGTCACCTCATTTCCCATCAAACCTACAGTAGGCATGCAACAGAAGTAAACATTTCTTCTCATTCTATATACTCAGTATATTGAGATGTGAACCCTTTCTTACAGTCCTCCTCATATTAACACCACCTGGTATTCTTAATAAAGAGACGCGGCCAATCAGCTAAAGAATTACCCAATTATACAATGCCTGAACAGACACATACATTCTCATGCTCACAAATAAAACCCAGGAGAAAACGTAGTTACTGCATGATTTATAGTATCAGATGTATTTTTTTATATTCAGCAAAAATTTCCTGTTGGAGAGTGAAAAAGATCAGTACTTTAACAGTACTGTATGTAAATAGCTAAACTGAGCACTTTGAAAACTATAACTTGACAGTTTAGTTTTATTTATGGCCATTGGGAGAGTCTCTTTACAGCATTTAATAGGAATGTTTGAACCAGCTGAAATTACAGCACCTTGAATCACTTTCACAACCTTGAATTTATCATTTCACAGATTGAGCAGTTTCATGATTTTTGAGGATCTATGCAAACACGGGGCTATTTTAATGTATTTGTCCGTTCCCTTTCTAAAAACAGAATGCTGTACGCATACTACACAGAGCTTATTTCTTCGCTTGGAAACAAATGTAAACAAGACTGTGGGTTACTTGGGGATAGCACTGATTGGATATACTGCTGTTTTACTTATCACCTCTCGATAGCCGGTTTTGTCTTGACAGCCACATCTTTAGGCTGCAGGTGCTTGTCCAAAATATGTTACTTTTGTTCTTGTTTTTTGTGTTGAATGGTATCTGAAACCATCCCACAGAATAAGCTAAACAGTAAGATAGCCAACATATCCAATGTCAGCAATGACTAGTAGATTGCCTTACTGTTACCTTTCTGCTCAAAGTTTGGTCAGTATACCCTACAATGCTTTATGTCAGTGTGCATAGTCAGAGACATTCTCAACTCTCAAATTAAGAGATGAAATTGAGTGTGACACGTTGGGTGACTTCTATCTCATACCCAACATAGGCGTAACTAAGCTGTCTGAGTCATTCGCGCTGCTGTCATAGACAAAACATGCTCCACAGATGGAGCAGCCCTGCCAGTCTGAATAAAGAAAGCCTTCCCTCCCAGGGATTTAGCAGCATGGTGGCTTTACCTGCCACAGATGACAGCAGCATCAACATGTGTCCCCTATTTGCACTAATACACGGGGAAACACTGATCCACACAAATGTCTGTGCTTTAAAAAAATTCTGTCAGCAGCGAAATCCCAACATGCTGAGAGACTGACTTCTCAACGGAGAAAAGTTGTCAGTCAATGCCTGGTCATTTGGTCCTAAGCCTGACTTTTGTAAACACTGCTCAGTCATATTTGAGGCATGTAATTTATTCAGAAGAAGCGCCTCAGCGTCAGTGTCACATATGTGCAGACAGGGTTAGCCTTGGCAACCATGAAATGAAGGAATGGCAGTGGTGCCATGATTAGATCACATACAACAGAGTTTTCAGCTCGATCCAATGTACTGTAACTTATGTTCACTGTTGCTATTATTTAACTGCTTGGGAAACTAAAGGATAGCCAGAGTTTGCCGGCAAACACAAGACCTTCACAATGGGTGGTGACTTTGGGCAATGGTTAACAGTACATTAATATTACAGCACCATGTTTAATATAAAAATCTTAATGCACATCGACAGACAACAGTAGATCTTACCATATTGGCTGTATCTCAGTGTGGCCAGGGATCTAGAGCCGTGACCAACTGTTTTGCTACAGTTCATACCTGATGAATGAGTCACTTGACAGATATAGCAATAACTAAAAGGAAATGGTCACAAAGTACTACACAGTATATACCTCACGTGCACACTGTTGAAAAGTATTTATGCATTTATAATTCCAGTTGTTAGTCTTTTCCATTTCAAACACATAACAAATTTTAGCTGGGATTTGCATTCAAGTTCTAATACCATTTGGGGGTTTCATGAAATTTTTTAGACCAAAACCAATACCCAGTTTAAAAGAAAATTAATCAGCTTCATTATGACCATCATGTGTTCCTCAACAGAAAGCTAAGTATCAATGCTGTAATACATTGTGTCCATTGTGAGCAAATACAACTGCAGGCTAATGTATCTTGTCTTGTCCCAAATTAACCATCAGGCTTCCTAATCAAAGTCCAAGTATGTCTTTCTTACAACTGAATAATTAAGCGAGATGGGTCATTTTTCTCTCTGTTAAGTTATTTCTGTTCCCCCTGCTGACTTCATGTAAAACTCCCACACAAAGGTACCTGAATGACAGGAGCCATCTTTGCAGGTTTTGCCTAATAAAAGCATGGAACAATCAGGTTGAAGTTATAAAGAAGTACTGTGCATGGCAGCTTGGGGGTTATCTGTCTGTTACACACGTACTCTGTAGTCTAGTGCAAAATTTAAGTCTGTCATTTTCTGGATTGACTACTGCATGTGTTCTTGTACTGTCAGATTGCTAAGAAGTACCAGTTTAGAATAGGTGTTATATGAATCCTCACATCTTTATATTATGTGAATGTGTTAATTTAATCATCTATGTCCACTCATTCAATTGATGTATAGGTCAGTGGATATACATTGCACAGTGCTTACTCTGTACTGATTACTGTAAACAAGCAGAGTGCCTACAGTTAGTGTTTAAAGTGGAATAAAAGGCTTTTAATGCTGATATTTGTGATAATTACTGTAGCCTTTGAAGAATGAAAACACCTTTGCAGGCATTATTCCTTATCCTTATCCATTATCCTTCCCTGTCCCCACGTATGTACCTTCACTGTCAATAATTGTTTCATTGATAACATGTAAATGACATATATAGTATTGCACTTAATGACTGAGCAAGTAAACATAATGTGGAAAGGAAATATGAAAATTAATTTCATAAGGAGAAGCATTAGACATTCACAAGAACTATACTATAGTATGAAAGCATGTTAGTGATTTTGACTGGTGCTCCAAGCAATAGCTTACCACTGCTGCTGTTTGACAAGTTCAACAATGAGGAATGAGCCACTCTCACACTGGAAGGTGGAATGAGGCACTCCCTGAATGAAGCGTCACTGTGAGTGCTAGGATTACTAAATCTGAGTGACAAACTGCTTACCTTAACACTGATGCTGACCCACACCCGCTTCTGGTGTGAGTGTAAGGTGTAATTGCAACACAATAACAGTATTTCAGCCCAGATAGATTAGACAGAGAAAATAATTATATCCCCCATGAAACTTTTTTTGCGCCTCATCAGTATATAATATACTGAGCACACAATGTTGCACATGTCCTCATCACACAGAACACGGTTTACACAGGACATAATATACAGCATCATAGTACATGTCCAGTTATAGACCCTGGTGTTCATTTGTGAGCTTCATTTAAAAAACGTACAGACCGTGGCAGAAAAGTACATAGTTTGTACAAACTGTTTGCTCATTTTCCTTGGGCACACCCATACAAATAGGACCAGCTGTTATGATTTACAGCCTTGGATGACGCAACTGAGATAGACAGATTAAAGTACATTTAATAAAGTAGCAAGAAATATAGTACATAAATGATGCAACTGACTGCCGCTGTACTTGCATCAGCCCTGAACACAGTGCTCAAAGCACATGCTTCCACATAAATGCAACACAAGCTGCACTGTGGTAAGCCCCATTCACTAAAGTGTAACTTCAGTGTATTCTACATTAAATTTACACAAAAGGGAAATGAGAGATGCTTGGGTAGAAGATCTAAGGTACAGGCTGAAGAGGTGGATCTTCAGTCCACAATGGAAGATGGCCAGTGACCCTACTGTCCTGACCACTATAGGAAGCTTGCCCCACAACACTGGGGTGTGAACAGACAGAGGATGCAACTGGGATATACAGCCGCAAGGAGGAGATGCCTGAAGCTGCAGAATGGAGTGACCTGGTCAGTGTGTAATATCTGACGATGTAAATAGTAGGCTATTTAAAGTACATGGTTATGGATTAGATATGTACTATCATTCTATAAGAAAGTGTAGCTTCAGCTGGAATAAATTTGGTAAGGAAAATAATTCATAATTCTGTTTATACATATGGATAGCATCAAGCTGTCTTTTATTGTTATTTCATTGTTCATTGTAAGACAGGAAAACAAAAAATACATTGAAAATGAGATTATCTGTTTTGTCATTTTTCCATATATTACTCCTTCTCATTGTGCCAAAAATAGTTTGATCTTTTCCTGGGTTGCACTTTGCACATAATTTTATCCATCTCCCCTGATGAATATTTTTCTTGCCTCTGTCTTGTGAACTACGCTCCCTTCATAACTAGGGAAATTGGCTACAAACTAATGGATTATAAAGGGCACAATCTGAGAAGACTTCTGCCACAGTGTCACACCTTCACCTCACCCACTGGTAATTTATTCATTGAATTCCCACTAGTACCTACTGTGTGTGTGACAGATTGCTTAAATTATGGTCTAACACTTAAAACTCAAATCTCTCAGCCATATGCTTGAAATAATAGAGATCTCTAGTGACAGTGATTGAAAATGGCTGAAACTAAAATTACACATATTGAACTGCATTAGAACAAAAAGGGGGGTCTCAGGGGGTCTCAGGCCTGGGAACAATGTAAAGCTACTTTGTGACAACTTGTGTTGTAAAAAGCGCTATACAAATAAAATTGAATTGAATTGAACTGAACTTGAAATAACTCCGAAAATATTTGGGTATGTTACCTGGACACTTTTACAATGGTACTAGGAAACATAACCATCACAAGTGAACTAAAAGACAAATGTGAATATTGTCAATTGAGTTTTCAGCTATGAAGGGGTACAATATTACATTTGCTTATATATTATATAATCATTTGTTACAAGAAACTGTTTAGAATTTAAATATGCCAGGGCAATAGTGACCCACTTCAACAATTCTAGGTGGTAATATACTATCTTTCCATTTCTGTTCCATTTCTGGGGTCTTAACACCTTGTCAGCAGGTGTGGTACAGTATGTATATTTAGGAGAGCTGTGAAAAGAAAGGCCTCACTGGAGATATTCAAATTTAAAACAGAAAATTGGCAAACACTCCTCTCCTGAGAGATAATGTTAAGAGCACTGCCTGATACACAGCAGTGGATATGGAATGGATTTGGTTTAGCAATCTGATGAGGAAATGGGTGAGATGTTGGCACTGTCTAAAGGAAGCATGCCAGCATTGACATAGAGTGCACTTAATTTGTCTCATGTCCAAATGTCCCACTGGAAGTTTTGTAAGCACAAAAAAAGTAAGTGTGATGTCATCATTGCCATCTGTGGGATTCACTCCCTATGCCAAGTTCAAACATAACTAGGCCTGATTTTTTTTAAGTTTGACCAATAAATAAACAAGACGTCCTGTTATATGTTTATAAATAATAAACAACAGGACATCTTGTATATATATGTTGTTTTTATTTTTAATTTGCTAATTTGACATACCATTTAGTAGCCATTAAATATGTGGTATGCTATATTACCAGTTCCTGTGACCAAGGCTGTATCAACATATGGGCTTACCCAGGCTGAGGCCCATGGTCCTGCCAAAGGGGGCCCTCAAAATATGAAATATATGAAGATGAAAAAATTAAGTCTCCCCATGTGATAATAAATACATCAACAAAAACCAACTTAAATTATGTGATGATGTAATCACAGTTAAAAGTAATTAAGAGAAAAGAATAGCTCCAGGGCCAACAGTGGTTTATCTGGCCATGCCTCTGACCACCACGACTATGTCAACATCACAGATTAGGAACTTTTCATTGCATTGTCAATGATGTTTTGAGATTTTACCTCAAAGTTGATTAAAATACTAGAAGAAACTAAGATGCCCCTAAAGATATTTATCATAAAGTTTAACCATGAAAGATGTTTTCCTAATTTACTTATCTGTTTGATACAGTCATGCTATATTTCCCCTTTTTGTGTTTGATCGACTGTCCCTTTAATTAACATAACATTACAGTCTTTGTATTTATCAAGCCCCACAATCTTCGCTGCAAACTCATATCTCTACACAGACATTCTGGTAGTTATTACTAAGACATGAACTTTTCCTCTTTGTCATCATCTTCTTTTCTTACCTGCAGCTTTTGCCATAATTGCTTTCAAGCCTGTCATGAGACCAAAGCCCCCCTGAGAAATCTGAAGTGAGGGATCCCGGGCTCCCTTCCAGGTGACATCATCTCTGTTTCAGAACCGTTGTCAATGCCGTCTTTCTTGATTATTGTGCTATGAAACCCGACAAAGTCTGATTGGAGCAAATCAAATGGAATTAGATGTGGCCATAACCACAAATCGCGTGCACACAAATTATCAGTGTATCGATGGGAATCGAAATTACAAGACCCAGTTCTTTAAGAAGACAGAAGGATCACTGGAGAGGGTGCATCCAGGTGCAAAAGAATGCGTGAAGACAATGAGATAAAGTACCAAAATCAAAACTTTCTATTGTTCCACCTGTTACATTTTAACTATAGCGCTGAAAATTTAGAAAAACATATTCACAGACTATGATTTTGTATATTATTAGAGCATATGATATACTATTTCATTTTGATCTGTAATCCTTACAGCTGTTTCCTTATAGCATAACAATGACTGACTCCCAACAGATTGTGATGACAGACCGTGAGTTTTGCAGAAAATGAAACACAACATGTGACTGTCTTGTAGTTGGCATTACGGTGAGGTTATATTTATAGAATATTGAATAATGAAAATGGAATTGTTGATGGAAGTGTGGTATAATCACCAATGTACTAAAAACAGCATCCCATTTTCAAACAATCACAGTAGGAATATAAGTGTTATCATAGCTCAGACAGTGAATGCATGTTTAATGTATATTGAAGGAAAACAAAACAGATTTTCTTACTCTATAAAATGGAAGTATGAAATATAAATATATTTACACCTTATATTAGATACATAAATACACATAACATTATTTGTTGTCGACTGGCATTGTCAATAACTAGGCATCTCTACAATGCTATTTTATTGAACACATTAGAAAAGCTAAAAACTGAAATAACAGAGTAAGCAAATATTGGAATGACTTCACATAACATGTTTTTAAAACCTGGAGGAGAAAAGTACAGTAATGCATGCTCTCCTTGGTTTTTTCTGTGCTGACAGATCATTTTAATTTAATCCAAAAAAAATTAATTTTGAAGATACTAAAAAAGAGGTCTCAGGTTCTACTGCGATTATTAGTTCTGTACAATTTTAATATGCATTATCTTAATTTTGCACGCTTTATTTGACTATGAAATAAAAGAAGTACAGAGGTTGAATGTGATGGGTTTTCAGGAGGAGATGAGAATTCAGAAACCATTGTTCATACTGCATTGGTACAGCCGGCCATGACCTTTCGTACAAAATGCACCAGTATTGAAAGATTTTCTTTGTCTTGCTAGGGGCTGTCAGAATCCCATTTACACCATTTGGTATTCATTAAACAATGCCGGGAGAACCAAAAGTCTTCCATATAAAATTTGGCATTGAAAGAGTGAAGAACTGCAGTTCTTTGTAAAACAGAGCCCACTATACAGCCCCACCTGAAATGCTTAGCCCATAATACATGCATAGTGAAATTGTATATATCTCTAGGGGAGCCTGGTATTGCAGCCATTGTTGTATTTTCTCCAGAGATGCAGTTAGTTGAACATTGTGAAATGGCATTTTCTCCCTCATTATAAAGACACTTTCCTTAGCTGTTGAGAGCAAGTCATTACTAACAGACAAATGTCTGCTTAGGTTGAAACTGGCCAATGGTCTTCATAATAAAAAGGTTTTAAAACTTACAAGACTCAAATCTTCCAAAGTATCAAAAAGACTTTCTACTCAAAAAAGTAAATGATAATAAATTAAGAAGATTTTCACATAACTAGGAAATTGTATGTTGACCATAATAAGTGGCACTCGTCATACATTTTGGTAATGATCAGAAAGATAGCAAAATGCTAATGGAAACTAAAAATGCTCTACAATGCCCCAAGAGTCCACTATTCACTATTCCACAGAATATAGCTCACACACCCACCAGGACACAGGGAATATATTTAATTCATAACAGTGCAGTGCAGAGCCCAAATCTCCACTGCCTCATTTTGAAAAGAGGCAGAATCATCTAGTTTCTAACAATATAGCTGCATGGTAGCATAGCCAATGTTACCTTAATAGTTTGGCTAAATAAACTCTTTTGTTCATAGCAGTCTCTTGAGTCTCTTATGTTCTGGAAATGTAGCAATTATGCCATCAAATGCAAGAAATGTCGATAATAAGAAAAAGACATTTGGTTTCACTGCTATTTCCTAATTGGAAAACTCAAATTGCTGTTAAAGGTTGATCATCAATTTTGAGCCCGGGTGGGCCTGTTTGCCTGTACCACATGCCTTGTTTGCCTGTACCACAATCTGGCCATGTTGTTAACTTGTTCATTGATAAGTTGCCAAAACAGAGTTAAAACAATGCTTTCACTTCCAGCTGGCATGGACCTGGACCGGTTAGTGCTACCAGGGACTCCACAGAATAAGTCATTTGGAATTTCTTCAGAACATAATGCATGACCCAGATTGTGTGACAAATCAGCTGCTTCCATTTCATCTTTCTTAAAAATATCCCAGCTGTAGCATACAATACTCATTTTTGAGTTTGTTTCAGTTTCAGCCCAGCCTAACAGTTTTATAGTTCAGATATGTGATTTCATCTGCCAGTTGTGTTGATTTTATAAGATCAGCATATTCTTTCTAGTAGTCTTCTCTTTTTACCTATATTGTTTCATAGGTTGATAGGCTATAAAACAATATATTTAACATTATTTAGCATTAACTCAGATAAATGAAACAGACAAGTTTTAAAATAATCTAACAAGTCATTCAACCTACATTTTGGATTTGATTGCCAGAATTTTTTGTCATCTCTCTGTCAATGTTTTATGAAATTGAATTGCTTGAATGTTTTATGTAATAGATAGGCAAAATCTGGCAGTTCAATGAAGACAGTTTTTTGAGAGTTTGGTTGCGATACATTATTACCCTCTCAACTTTCAATTCCCCTGAATGCTGGATGTGCACATGGATGGCTGTCAGCATATGCAAGGTAGATTGACACTTTGAAACAGAATGGATTGATTAATGGAACCTGTATTTCAGGACACTTGTACAGACTATAAGCACAACAATAACATTCTACTAAGAGAAGACATAAAAGCATAGTAATAGTTTTTATGATTAATATTTTAGTCCCACCCTCTGCAGGTGTTGTATCATGTGTGCATAAAACACTCTACTCTACTTTATGACCCAAATCAGTTTCATACTCTAACTTTCATACTTCTCCATCAGTATAGGTAAGAACTGCTGTCTATTTCTACTTAAGTCAAAATTGTTTTTGAGTTATATACCAGGTTAAGGTTTGTAAGGCAGCTTCTTCAAGCTTCTTAAAGGTAAATTTATCAGTAATGTCTTTTAAAATCCCTATTGTAATAAAAGGATATTCTGGATTCTTGTTTGGTTTGACTGCATTTAATTGACTGAATGAGAAAATCTCTTATTGACAATGGATTACTGCCCCCAGGTAAATCTACCTTTTTTACCTACAGTATGCTTCAGTTTTATTTGATTAAAAACTGAAACAAATGATGTGCTTTTGTATCTTACACCTGGTGTATTTCAGAGCGATTACAGCTACTCAGCCCCCATTTACATTTACTCATTTGGCAGAAGCTCTCATCCAGAGCAATTTACATGAAGGAAATAACTCTGGATAATGTAATTAATAAAATGATTAAGTAGCATAAATCATCAGATGTTTAAATGATACTGTAATGTATCAAGGATAAAGTGCAGTTGAGTTGCAAATATTCTGTGTTACATTCCCTAGGTCTGAGTGCTTGGTGGTGCAGTGTCCTGGCTGCAGTGGGAGAAAAACACAACCGCAAGGCAAAGGATCTCCTTCTGTTGCATAAAATAAATGGTTGCCAAGCTGATTTCCCTTTTATGGTGAGAGGGAAGCGGATCAAAAGGCAAGCCCATATGGACTGTTTTTCTACCACTGAAAAGTTCTCAACTCATTTTTTTCTCAGATATGATTCTTGTTGCTTGCTTGAGTTCTGAGGGGCCAAAACAATGGGACAGAACTCCTAAGAATGTCAGGTGACAGTGTAAGAGCACTTACATGACAGCTGTAAAGGAAATCTCATATTTGCAGATCTATGTACGTTTGTACCATTTCTATGGTTCTGTGGCCTTGTTAGTCTGATGAACCCTGTTTACTAGGGCGTGTGTTTTATCTCCTAAAAATGCATGTAACGTGATGAAAGTTGTATAGTGATCCAGTAATATCCCATCCTATTTACTTTGAGTTTCTTCTATTAAGGCTTCCTTTTGAAGCAGCAGCATAAAACAATTAAACAGTAAATAGGTAGGACACAAAGCAAGTGAAAAACCACCTCCTTGGCTCTCTGTAATGGAAGCACCACCCATTTCAGATGAATTCCAACTTACAATGGAGACAGTTACCTAACCTGTCTGAATTAATACGTCTGCCCAGTCCAGTTAAGACAGGCCACGGACAGCCCAGCGGAGACAAAGCAAAACTGTGATATGAATATTACTTTGTATCTGAAGTGTAATATATTGTAATTGGCAAAAGTCAAAGTTTTTAATGAAGGATATTACGCCACACAGACTGGTTCTGATATCTTATCCACTGAAATCTTCATTTTCAAGTATTTTTCCTTTTTCACAAAGAATTTGTGATATAATATGTTAGCATATTGTATTCATGATCAAAAGTGGAAAAGTAATAAAATTTCATCTGACACTGTACTGTATGTGAACAGACTGGCTTCTGTCAGAGAACCGCCTCCTGTCTCAGATACACACACATGCGTGCACACGCAGCCATACATACAGGCGCACAGGCATACATTTCCCCGGAAGGGGAGGATGAAGCAAGCTTTGGTTGAACTGCTTTAAATTGCTAATTTTATAAAGCGCATGTGTGGCTGAGAATGCATTCCTGTTAACACCTGTAATGCAATTAATGCAAATCTATGCCTCCAGAGAAAATTGCCTTTTGCTTTAAAATATTGCTTACGAGACTCTCGTTCCAGCTCATTATAACACCCCAACCGGTGCCCTGTAGCTAATTCATGCTTTTCCTACAGTATGAAATTAGTTTTAAGTTAAAACATGCATACTTAAAAGAAAGGCTTTCCAAGTTTCAGTGCCCATCAATGCCTCATAATATCCCAGTCGAGATATTCTTTGGTTTTTACCTTTATAACCTTCACATTGAGTCAATTCTTTGTACATTTTCCATGAGTTCCTTTGTTCTTTGTGAATGTAGGTCTAACTTTCCTTCGCAATAATTCTATGTTGTGAATGCTGCTGCAGAGTTTTTCTGTAGAACTAAATGTGCTTTAGAGTGAGAGAAACCTGTGTTAGCATTAAACAGTATGGAAAATTGACTGCCTCCATTATGCTTTGTCATAACAATGAAGAAGAAAAAATGTGTATTTATCCACAGAATGCAGTGTAAATGTATATCAGTTAAGTTACATGAGATTATATTGTTTTGGTACATACTTTTTCAATTTAGGTATGATCCATGTTTCCACAATTTAATGTATTTTGCACTATGGTGGATACACATGTCAAGCAATAAAGACCAAAAATTGAATTTAGTTAAGTATCTTACCCGAATGTGTGATTTAGCAATACAATATCACATCATTAAATGCATGCTTCATGCAGATTTCTGGTCTGAAAGTTTATTCAGATAAGGCTTCTCAGTGTAGCAGTCATTTCTGCAGGTTTAAACTTTCCTAAACAGTTGAACTGAAGAATGAATAACAGGCAGTAATGTACAAGTATAATACGTGCAAGAAATGCACAGAGTAATGGAAATAACTTTATCATAAAAGTGTTAAGTTTACTCATGCCAGAGTAGTTATGTAACAATGAATGATATTTAATGTTAGGAAATAGAAAAAAGAGGGATCATAAAAAACAATTGGTCTGAAGCACATGGATTACTGAATGTGTTTGAGTCGACTGAGACAAGACAAGCAATCCTTATTATTGTTATTAAAACCCAAAAAGTGCACTCAGATTTGCCATTAACTGATTCTGCACCAACTATCCTTATTACATTACATTTTTGCCATTTAGCAGACTCTCTTATCCAGAGCAACTTACATAGGTTACAATTTTTACGTTATCCATTTATACAGCTGGATATTTACTGAGGCAATTCTGGGTTACGCACCTTGCCCAAGGGTAAAACAGCAGTGTCCCAGCGGGGAATTGAACCAGCACCCTTTCAGTTACAAGCCCTGCTCCTTAACACTATGCTACACTACTGCCTTATGACAATGCATGTTAAAAAATAATCCAGCTGTATAAATAGATGTTATGTAAACTAAGTCATTCTGGGCATCATCTTCATTAAAGGTAGCCCAGTCTACAGTATAATGTTATTTGCTCAAGAACCAAAAACCTTTGGTGGCAATTAAAACATAAATGCAATGCAAAAATTGCTATGGATTTCAGCAATTTATTCCAACCAGGGGGACTGCTATAACTGACTATGGTTATAAAATAGAAAACAGGACTGTCCTATATATTTTTCTTTTTACTTTTATGCTTTATTCAAAGAATGAGATGTTGGTCTTTCAGCTTATATTGTCATGCAGTGTGTTTGGGAAAGATATAAAGAAAATGTCAGCTTTTCAAGATGAGACACATAAAGACCGATTATCAAATTGGTTTATGTTCTGTTGTAATTCCTCAAGTGGTACAAAAAGCAAGTCATACTATGGTCAGATTTATATGCAAATGAAATAAATGAAAAATGGTATCAAGCCAATAAGAAAGAATGGAAAATATGTCCAACAAATCACAGATATACAGTACACTAGTCATACTTTATCTACTATACTTTGAATAATAGATAGTGCTGCTGTGTACATAAGCCTATGAACTAAACAGAGAAAGCAGACATTATTACGATCCAGAAACTTGTCAGATGATAAACAGTGCAGGAGCCTAAGTGTAAAGTCTAAAATCCATTAATCTGTCATTTTCCCTCAGTGCGTGTTGGTAATGAATTATGCATCCGTTTTTTTGCCTGTGGAATGTTGATCTAATGGCCAGATTTAACCAATTTCTCAAGGCTGCCGCATAAAAATTCACACATTCTGTGAGCATAGCTCCAAAACAGGAATAGAGCCAAAAGCATTGATTGAAATCAATATCTACATATATTATGTCAAAAAAACAGTGTTGGAGGAGTGGTGGCAAAAATTCAATTCAATACATGATTAAACCAGCACATGCAGAACCCCCCCAAACCTCATGCAATCATGGAACAGAGCAGAAGTGTAACAACAACTGAGAATAGCAATATCAACTGGAAATTACCGACTGAATGCTAGATGTGTTTCTGTAGGCATGAAAAGGCAGTAGATGCTTTCACATTGACAGGGGAAATCGAAATCTGCTTTTATGGAGGGCAGTCTGTTATGTGAATACAGCTGTTGGCATCCCTCATTTCCTTTCCTGTGGAATTGCCCTTCAACCTACAGTCCACCAATTATCTCTCACTGAATTCCCTTGTGAGTGGGTGCTAAATGAGGGATTAACCCACACATTATAAATCTTTAGATCATATTCTGAACTAGAAATGTGACTTGTACGCATCACGAAATGCTTCTCTTTCATAAATTATATTCCCAAAGGCAGTACAGCATTTATGTACTGTGTACTGTATACTGTGTAATGGTCATTTACTGCTTTGTGCTTTGTGCAAATAGACATGAGCTGTATGTGTAATTAAAGCCTGTTTAAATGTTTATAGATACTAATTCTTTACTCCCCCCATCTCACCTTTAGCTTAGACCTAAACTAATATTTATAGCATTACATGTATGTCCCAAGGATGGAACAGAGAGGCTTCATGATCCCTGCTATGAGTGGAGCTACTCTGTGCTGTCAATCCCTGAGTGGTATGACCCAACCACCAGATTCTGCTTGCCAGAACAAAACACTGCAAAACACTACAATTTAAATCAGTGATCTATCAATAACGGCACAAATTTTGGTGTTCAAGAGGCCCCACTCTCCCATAACTTGTATCTAGCCTTACCGTCCTGCTTTCTGCTGGGCATGTAGAAAGCGATCAATATCGGCTTCTCCCTTTTCATCTGATGCTTCATGAATGAGAGCTTCTCATGCTACATCACCTTCTAGGGTGATAAAGTAAGTGAATATGCTAGGTTATAGGCAGAACCCACTCTGTCTGTATATTGTCATATGAAACATATAAGCATATCAATTTGGTGTGAAGACCTTGTGGGCCTAGCTCAGAGGAGCCTCCTGATGCTTGCCTGGCTACCACATGGGCTAGGCTTTCCCAACAGGTAAACACCACCACCAGCAATTCCTGCTCCACGCAGCACTGTACAAATTGGATGAGGCTGGACTGGCACTAGTCCTCCTGCTTCCCTCAGAGATTTATGTCATAGAGAAAACACCAACTGTTTCTCTAGGATCTTCATCAAATCTGATGATGATGCTTTAGCTATGTAACAAGATCATGTTTTGCATGGCCTGGCTTGGCTATGCTGCATCTGGGGATTGCTAGTAAGAAGCCTGTGTTCCTGGTTGAGATCTACCCCCAAGACAGCTCGCATGTCTTATTCCCTGTCTTCTTTTTTCCAGTAAAACTTTCTTCATGAAAATTGATGGCCATTATCTTGCTCAACCAGAAACTGACTCTTGCTTTCCGTTAAGTGCTCAGCATTTTTGGTATTGTCAACATTAACGCAGGTCTTGATTAGAAGGTAAGATCTATCATATGGCAGTGAGGGGCTACAACAAATCATTCTCATCAGAGAAAAAAATCTTAAATAATAACATGACTATAAATTGAAACACGAATGCTGTCTACACTAATCCATTATTTGAAGAGTTTATTTACACTGTTAAGACACAGGCCTGTACTCTGACTTTAGATGTTGGTCTCAAGTCTATTAATCAGCAGTGTATTATTCTGCTAAATCTGTAAATTCCCTTCATTTGTATTATGCTCTCACCTTTAGCACAATTCCAAGTAAGGTATGCATTTTTCCTCCACTGTTTTCAACCGAAATGTGTGAATGTGTCAGAAGGTGGTAATTATGTTTGGTATCTCCTCTGCACTCTTGAAAGCATTATGAATCATTTCTGGGTATGCGCCATGTCATAACAAATGTGCATGTATTTTATTAACAACTTCTTGAGGTGTTGGCATACATCCATAGTCATTGCTGTATTCAATACATTTTGAGTGGAAAAAACATTATAAAATATACAATGTATAACTACAGACTGCATGTGTTTAAATTCTGTCATTTTTTAAGAACACCAAATCTGCTTTCTCTTGTAATGCCAAATTTTTATTAGAATGCACTGAAGTATTGTTAAATTAGACAATTCCAAATGATAGCAATACAATATTTCTCGAAATACCACCCTTTCATTCCAAATGAATCTCTGACAATTCCTCCAAAAGGCACCCTTTGGGTCAAATAATTGAATAAGTGTCTTCAATAAGGGTTTCAAAAAGGTTTCGACTGAACTTGGTTGGAGGGACACAGAAAAGATAAGAGTGTTTGTCAGTTCAGATTGGCAACTTCCAAGCTGTCTTTTAAAATGGCTAGACTCCCACAAATTGGTTTCTGGGATGAAATGCTGGAATTAAAAGTAATCAACTTCAATTCAAGGCAAAGTCTTTTCAATAACTGGTGCACAGGCTTAGGTTGCCTGTATTGATGCAGACACTATTGAAGTCTAAGTGTGTAGGAATTTGATTTTGATTTCAGTTCCTCTGCTTAACGCATCCCAAATATAGGGAGCTGAAACACTTAATACTTCATGTTAAAGATAGGAACAACAAGAATGTTGTTTTGTCTCTTATAATTGTGCTAGTCCAGTAATAATATAGTTGTAAATAATATGCTGGGGCCTGCATAAAATGTTATATATTTCTGCTTAAACAAACAAAAAATGTAAGCATCAATATGAAGAGGAGGTATTATTTATAGAGAAAATACTGGAAACACCAAACAATATTTGAGTATATAAACTAATAAGGATTTGGACTGCCCTTTGCCTTCAGAACAGTTTCAGTCCTTCTTGGAATATTGTTATACAAGTTGTAAACTGTTTCTTGTGGAGCATTGGACCATCCTTCAAGAAAGAAAGCCTCCAGTTCTTTAGATCTGGTGACTGGGAAGGCCAAGGTGTTTGACTTCATCCCATGGTGCTAATGGAACCGCTCTTCAATCTGTTTCACATGTGTATGGGGGTGTTATCCTCTTGGAATATGGGAACATCTTGAGGAATCAATGTTTGTGCCTGGTTACCTAAAATGTTCCTTACACATTCCTTGTCCATAATTATTCCATGCAGAGTAATAATCAAATCCAATGAGTCCCATGAGATGGCTGTCCATACCATAACAGATCCTCCACCATCTTTAAAAACTGGGGACAGGCAATGTAGGCTGAGGGCTTCCTTTGGCTTTTGCCAAATATTAACCCATCTAGATGTAGGAAAATGGTTAAACACAAATCATCAGATCATATTACTTTCTTCCACTGCTCAGAAGGTTTTGTGCTCACTACACCAGGTTATGCATTGTGGTACTTTTGCCTTTGTGGCAAGAAGTTTCCAAATGGCAATTCTACCTTAAATAACAGCTTTGTGAAGCTGTTTATGTTGAGACAAGGTCATGGAGGTGTAAATTCAATTCTTTTTGAGGCTGTTATTTGTGGTTATTAGTGACTCTCCTGTTAAGTGTTTATCTATTACTATCAGTGAGCTTTAACGTTCAACCACTGGTCGTCTTTCCTGATTTAGTTTTCCTTGTTTTGCATATGCCACCACAATTTTTAACACTGTTCCCGTTGACACGTTAAATAATTTATCTGTTTCTGTGACTGACACACCTGCAATTTGAGCTCCAGTTATTTGACCTCTTTCAAAGTCTATTAGATCCCTCATGTTGCTGTGAGAAACTCACATATTAGTGCTGATTTTAGAATGTCTTTTATAGCAGGAACTTGAACAATTAGATCAAGTATGGTTGTCCTCTGTCCTGAGCATTATATTACACAAAAATGCTTCCAGTGTCCAAAAATGCCAAGTTACTCAAACAGACTAACACAATAGCCCATTAAAATGTGTTATATCAAAATGAAGGCAATTTACACTACACTATTTGGGCCACATTACCTCTTGCAACCTGAACAAGTACTGTTGAAAGCAAACCTTTCCTAACTTCTTTAGTGTAATGTAGTCCACTGTTTCTTCATCTTACCATCTGAAGAAAATGAAGTCTGTCAAACATTGTGTCACATCCAAGGGTAAAATACAGAAAAGAGTGAGTTAAAATGCAACAATAATGATAGAATTAATACAAACATGATGTGTAAAAATCAGTGCATGGGGTGGAGATAAAAAATAAAAAGTAGAATTAGGATAATTATTATGATTTATCAACAGCTGTGGTCCAAGAGGTCAAGGAGGTGGTTGTGTGGTATATTACTGTGGCACCTGCCCTACACATGTAGTGATATTGCTGTATATTGTCTTCAATTTATGTGATATTGTTGTGCTTTTAAAGGTTGTAACACAGTATGTTTAGGTACATTGTATTCCCCACCAACCTGTAACTTTAAAGATGACATAGATGTCATCCAAATTCAAATGTTATTGAGTGTTATTGCATGTGTTACGTGCGGCACACTTCCTTCAGTCATACCCCTGGACACCATTACACATCTGGGACATAACAGCATGCTTTTACTATGCCTAATAATTGGGCTAAATGCATAGGAAGGGCAAACGAATGCTGTACAATAACATGAGTGGTCCGCTTCCATGGTTAAGCAACTTGATGTCTGTACCATGTCCCCCACAAACACACAATGTGACACATATTGAAGAAGGAACAAACTTCCTCCATTAAGCTGGATATTTACAATGACATCAAAGACACATCTACTCAAGAGTGGCTGAGTTCCTAATGGCTGCTGGGAGCTTTCCGCTCTGTAATGACAGACACCGTAGAGATGCTGGTGAATTGGTGCGGTAGGGTGTAATACATTTGTTGTGGATTAGGCGGGGACAATTAAGGCTGGGAACAGCGCCAGCGCTCGGTGCACCCTTTTAGGTAAAATAGATGTGAAGGTGACGGTGATAAATCCCTACATTTCTCAGGTCAGTGCAAAAGTACAGTGATTGTAGTCAAGGCACATATCTCACACACAAGTCTATAATAATGAAAGAGGACAGCTGAGAACTGGAGTGACAGAGAAAAATTAATCAAAATGTCTCAGATACATGCTATATAATGTTGCTGCCAGTAGGTTATACTGTACATCACAAAAGAATAAGAAAATCAAATTACAACAAAACAAGCAGACTCTCTCATACCCTCGGGTACTGAACAAAATGGATGTAGTCTCATGTTTGCATTTGCAATAGAGCGAGAAAAGGTATGAGTGTGCTGCTGTCTTTTGTGAGTTAGGCAGTGTCACAATCCTCACAGGTGTCAACCTTCTTATCGGGCACCACTCTAAGTGAATCAAGGACAGACGCATCAAAGATACATTTACCGATCAACCTGTAGTAAATCAACCATCACAGGGAAGGTCTGATGACTGAGCATCTCTGGAAAAATTCACGTTCACTTAATGGGGCTTTAATTAAAGTTTAGAAATGCAAGTAAGTAATGAATCTAGTTCCATACTAAGAATACATCCCCTCACTTCATGCCAGTAGGCTTAAAAATGACATGCTCTCTGATTTCAGAAGTATAGCATCATGTATCGTTCATTGATGGAGAGGGGGCTGGGCTTCAGGAGGGAATAATGGTATATTTTCTCAGAGATGCATGTAATGCTATGCAGTTGAAAAAAATCACCCACTAGAGCTGTATCACTGTATTGGTTTGAATAATAATGTATGTGTATTACTGAATTTTACTGCATGATAACCACTCAGTGTTACCATGAAAATCATTAAGTGTCTGTATAATTCCAGAAAAGTCAATGAAGATATTCAGTGTTTATTTTCATATGTGCCTGAGACTAAATAAAGCGCAAGATAAGAGGTGAAGAAACAACATGGTATTTGCATAGCTAGCACTTAGGCAGCCAGTAGGGTGCATGTGGAATGACTTGTGCAGAACTGGCATCCGTATTAATAATCACTGCTCTTTCAAAGGTCGAAAAGTTGGGTTTTGTAAATATGTTTTTCCATTTGAATCATCTGTAGAGTTATGTTCTACTGCAGCAAATCTTCTTTTAAAGAATGGCTGAAGTGGAATTCCTCTGAAATCACACTCTCAGCTAAGACAATAACCTCGAAAAAGTGCTCTTTTATTGTCTCTGAATAATTGTATTAGTTTCCTGGCTGCTGTTAGTGATTTCGTTTGAAGGACATCCTTGGCCTTTACTATGAAGAATGCCATTTTCAACAAAAATAAAAATTTCTATCCAATATGTCCATGCATATTGACCTGTATCTGCTTATGACCTTCTTATTTGGAATACTATCATTATTTATAAAAATAAAATATCCCAACCAGAAGAACAGCTGCAACATGTGATACAGAAATACCATCTGCCATCTGGGTCAGAAGTGTCTGCTTTGGAACTGTTCAAGAATATCTGGCTAGTCTCTTACATTATCATGAGTCATTTTTTATTTTAATTAGTTGGTACAATGTTAATGTATGCCTGAACAAATCCCCAGGCATAGGGGCATACATCATGACTTGCTACAAAACAGGTTATATCGGAATTCTGGAGGTAACTCCCATTCAGTGCATTTCAGCACCACAACATTTTAAACTGAATGATCATTAGTGAGACAGGTAACTTACAGCATGAATATTTATTAAATGTGGAACCCACATTAAAATCAGACTGCTGGGATTTTTCCTTATATCCTCTCCTATTCCCCTTAACCCCATCAGCTACAACAGCTCAACATTTTCAATGGAAAATGTACTTGCTTCTTTCCAGAAAATGGGTCCAATTTCAGAATGTGCAACAGAACAGTTGTACAAAGGCTTGTAATTTTTGTAAATTGCATGCATCAAAGCATAAAACTAGAGACTTGTGTAACACTAGGATTTTGAGTTAGAATAAAAAAAATGTACCTGAACATCTCATTTGGTTTTAATTTCATCTGCAAATCAAGCCAAGCTGAAAATATTAAAGCAATGTTCCTGGAATATTCCTGGAATATTCTGGTATCAAGTGCTACTAAAGGTTTTCCCACCAAGAGTCTGGTACAGAGTAATTCAACATATTGTCATTGTTTGTGTTTGTTTTTTAAATTTTATTAATGACTATTTTCCCCTGTGGGCCTGTGAAAACAATGTTTATCTTTGTTTACTGGAGTAAATCAAATCCTGCCAAGCCTAGGGTATACATACAGTATAAAGTTTCTTTTATTTATTGGGCTGACGTTAGGTGGGAATCCAAATCAAATTTGAAAACTAATAGATAATACCAGTGAATAAAACTTGCCACATGATATTCCTTACACAAACAGAATTTGAAAGTAACTGGAACAGAATTTGTGGTGTTTTTCCTCCTATTAGAAATAAGCACGCCCTGTTATGAGAGGCACTCGAGATTTGGTAGAGCTATTTGTCACTTGTATCTGTGACATAGCTAGCATCACTAAAAGATTTGGAAAGTAAGGCCACCATGCCCAAAGAGTTGTGTCTCTGAAACAGATGTTGTTGCTAGACTTTAATTGGATGTGTTGCTAAAACTAGAGTTATCTCTTTCTCTTTCGTCCTCTGACTGTCTGGATGTCTCCCATTTCAACTACAAATTACATTGTTGTGGCACTGCACTCTACTTTATTTGTACTCAGGGACATTTAGGAAAAAAACATTAGGTTTTAAACAGGACATGAAAAATTTAGAAATAATCTGAGCTTGTGAGCTGTTGTCACAAGCAGGTAGAATCACATTAAATAATTTAAAGATCCTGATTTATGTTTTATTTTGTTCTGTTTGACCACCTTGATGCACATCACTGTACATTATGTAGAATGTACCTTATCAATATGTGCGTGATGCGGCTGTATCTAACGTGTGTTGTTCTGTTAAGGTTGAAATGATATCTTTTCAATGTATTACATTTGATGTGTATTACATTTCTTCATGTTCACTGGAAGAAATGCTTCATTTGAGTAAACTGAAGTTATACAGCAAATGCACAGTGCAATACACAATGAAGAGGTGGTAACAGTGATAACAATTTAGTGACTTAATACATGGAATAATATTCATAAAATTTTGACCTCTGCCAAGTGGATCATAGCCCTGTCTCCTTTTCCAAGTAACCTCTCCTGATTAGATTTGCTTCATTTTCTTTGACCTTTGACCCTACTGTCCAGAACAATTGCCCTATATCTCTATCACTAATTCTCCTCTAACCCATTCCTCTTGAAAAAGAACTTCAACATGCTATATTTAAACTTTTTTTTCTAGCAGAATAGCCTCCTGGATCCAAACCAGTCTGATTTCCAGGCTGGACACTCCAGTGGGACAGCTCTTATTTCAGTCACTGTGGCCTTCCATCTGCTAGAGAAGCCTCCTGTGCCATAATCCTTTTGGAAATCTCTGTGACTTGTAGCCATCAACCACCAGATTGACCAGACCCTTCCTGTCTGGCCTGGGAATCTCAACCACTGTTCTAAAATGGCTCACCTTCTACTTCTGGAGCCACTCCTGCTATGTCACCTGGCAAGACTGTCTTCACAGCCCAGAAGCCTTTTGCAAACCGCACCTGTACTCTCAGGAGGACTCCCCTCTACTACCATTGAACTGACAGTCCTTTCTTCCCTTTTCCTTTTCTGAACCACAGAGATCTCTACCTGGAAGATGAACAATTCTTTCAAAGCCAGATCTGCACTATGTACTGGCTAAACACTCTCCTGTTCAAAACCTCTTCAAACCTCTTCAAAAACTCTGGAGGGCTCCACAGTGGCTCCCCCTCTCTACTGAGAATCTCTGTGTTATCCTCTATCACACCTCTCCTTCACCATATAAGTATCCCAGTCCTGCTGATTCTACGTCCAAAACATCTTTCGCTGACATTTGAACAAGCATGAGCACTTTTTGACATTTGCATCAGTAAAATAACTGCCAACAGGCAGAGTGCTAATAATGTACTGGACAAGGCTTTTACATTTATTAATTCTAAAATGTCAGAATGTCTAATAGTTGTAACACATATGTGTTGAAACCAACAAAATAGGTAACTCAAACTGGCATTTCTGTATGATTTCCAACACTCAGATTGATTTTGGATGGCCACATGTCCCCTCCCTGCATAGGAATGCTACCCAGGTGGATATGTGGTGCTGGCTTGTCCATGATGGCAGTGGAAAAAATGCCAGCCTTCCCCCGTCAAGCATCCTGAGACAAAGGAGGCCAGGCATACACTGAGGTGGCTATGTCTTCTGTGAGGACTGACATGTTGCTACGAGGGCTCTCCCACAGCAGGCAATCTCTAAAAGTATCCCAACCTGATAGGCACACCCAGAGTGGAAGGAGGCAGGAAATTCACAGTGCTCTTGCCTCCTGCCTTGCTGTGAGGCACGGTTGAGATCTCACCACAACACAGAAGAAAACAGCCTTCATTTCACACATGAAAAATATAAATATTTTAAACAAAACATTACAGCAATGCTACAATTCTGAGGGATTTCTTAGAATATAACTGGATATTTATTTTAAAAGAACACAAAAAATAGATTTCTGCAATTTCTGCTCTGTCTTGTGTTTAGTTTTTCCTTATTAGTTTGTGTGCTGAAAGTCAAAATGTAGTTTGAGGGGGTCTCCTTTTGTTATTCTGTTTATGTCAGCTATTCTGTTTGCAGCAGTATAAAAAGAGTGTTGTGTTCAATGGGAGAGTTTGACTCTGCTCAAGTAAACGAGAATGATTTCTTCAGAACTCTGAGAGAGAGCAAGAGAAACACACTTCAGTGTGGATGAAGGCCTAAAGATAGAACCCCGTAGGAAAGCCAATAACTCAGTTTCAGAAAGAAAATTGTTGTTCTGTTTAGCCTAAATAGTCTGATGTAGATAATTTGAATATATTACTGATTTAATTGTTTACTGCTTGATTTAACTGTAGACTGCCTGTTTACAGAGAAATTTCTCTTTATATCCTTTAATCTTACAAAATGCTGCAATTTTGCAAATGCTGACATTATGAAAATACTTAAGAAGACAGGCATGTAGCCATTAAAATTTTATGTTCTCATCTGTATAGTTCTAATTTATCTATTCTCCTCTATCCTGTATTGTTGCTGCTAAATTCAATACAAACACCACATCTAGATGCTTTCAAACCAAATTACCGTATAATGTTTTTTGCAACCTATAATGCTTTTTGCAATATTGCAGTACTTTTTTTCAATATTATAATAGAAAAAAATCCAGTTAAAGCAAAGATTAGCTGCATTAAAATAGCATTGTGGTTTTGCTTTATAACAATAAAGATATTGCGGATGCTCTACAGTTGATAATTGCTTTCTGGAGAGCTTAACAAAAATCGTTACAACCACACCTAAAAGAACATCTGAGTCACAGGAAGTATTAGATAATAAGTAAATAATGACACATTGGACAATTTAAGGTACAACATGAGATTAACTAGTCAATATACACTGGTAATATGTAAGATTGTGAAATAAAATTTAGAAATCTTAGAATAGTAGAATTATTTAGAATTATCAGTATAAAAATGAGTATAAGGTATAATCAGCAAGGTTTCCACAGAGGGAGATCATGCTCAACAAATCTCTGATACTTCTTTGAGAAAGCTACACAATGTGTTCGTTCAGATCAGCCATTTGCTATTATTTATTTTAAGCACTTGACAAAGTACCACACAGCAATTCATTATTAATCTGAAATCATTAGGAATTAAAACTGGCTTCAGTATACTATACACTATAAAGAGTAATTATAAGAGGGATCATCTGTTGTGTTCTGGGAATTTGAGTCCCCCAAGGATCAGTCTTGGGCCCTCTGCTCCTCCTTAATTACATAATGTCCCTGATAAGAACATCAGTTGCAAAACAGTTCAAATCACTAATGAAACAAAACTTAATGGTGAAGCATTTTGAAGTGACTAAAATAATTCAAAACAAGATTAATGCAGAATTCAAAACTGGGCAGACACCAGGCAAATAAAAGTGAACATTGCCAAAAGTAAGTGTCAACATGTAGGCAATATCAATTGAAGGCAGCTTCGTCTTATTGGGGGGTATTAAATTAATGTGTTCACTATGAAAAATACTTGGGTGTGGAGCTACATTTAGAGAAATGTGTCAAGTTCTGTGCACCACTCTACAAAAAGGCCTTTGAAGACCTTGAAAAAGGTATAAAGAAGGGCAGAAAGACTGGTTGCAAGTATAAAATATACGTTATGAAGAGGGACTTTAGACACCTAATCTCTTTAGTCTCAGCAAAGGGAGATTTGTAGGGGGTGTTAAGCCTTTAAATTTTAAGAGGAATTAGTGGATTACAGAATCCATTTCAAGTTTAGTTCTATCAGTAGAATGAGAGGGAATAGGTAAAAATGAGATTTTTCTTCTCATGGAGAGTTATTAACACTTGGAATGGCATAGGACAACTTGTGGAGTATGTTAAAAACTGGGATTGACACATTGTAGATTTGTAGACTATGATGGATCTAGATGGGCTGAATGGGCTTTTCTCATCACACACAGTTCTTTAGTTTTTCAAAAAAAAAAATGTTTTTCTTATAGAGCTGTAATGTTTTCTGTAATTTCCACACAAATGCAGAAATTTAAGATATACTTTAAGTATATCTTTAAATATTAGGTGAAACTTATGCTATGGCCACAGTCGCCGGGATCCTGTGTGCATATTCAGGATCACATCCTTAAGTCTAGGATGAAATTTGTTAATAAAGATCATGTAGATCCATGAATATTTAGTGGTTAGCTGCAGGAAGAGATCCTCCTAACAGTAATTATCCTTGGGCCTGAGATAAAGCCATTGTAAAGGTGCACCTGTCCCTTTAAGTGTTTGTTTGGGTTTCATGGGAAGGGGGGCAGAGTGAGTGAATGCCGGGAAGCTTGAAGATGGTTGGTCATGGCCGCCTCGGGGGCCTGCGAGTTGCCAGCGCTGCTAGAGCGTCTCCCCTGAGCACACAAAGCTCCGAAACTCACGAGCCGGGGACCGACCGCGACCTGGAGACCTACCACGAGGGGAGTTGACGGTGCGTGCCCTAACGGAAGGAGGATCGCAGGTAACTTTAAGAAAACAACCTCAAACACTGAACAGACAGAGGAAACACAGACGGAGCTGGCCCGGTTGAAGTTGCAGACTGCATGCTGGAGCTGGCCGGGGACGTGAGAGAGATTGTATGGTGGGCAGTGAGGTGTCCTGACCCGGTAAGCACCTTTACCTTTATTGGCTGCCATTTCAAGCCCAGGATAATTTAACTGTGGGGCAGTTGAGGGAGGCGTGCAGTGAATGTTAGGGTGGCATGGGAGGTTTCCAGGAGACTTTTCTTTACCCCCTAGACAACGAGTGCTTCTAGCACTGTTTGTCTCCTGGCTTACCTCGTGTACACGCCCGTAACACTTTTATTAGTTGACATACTGTTTGTAAACAAGAAACAGTCAATTTACCATTCAAATATCAGAAAACAACTAGGTATGGCCAGTTGGCTATACCGTTTTTGGCTATCCCATTTCAAATTAGCATAACAAGTTACAAGTAACATTACTCGTTGTGTACCAAGGTGTAACAATGTTAGTAAAAAATAAATAAATAAATAATGCACTTTAAATGGGTTTAAATTGTTATTCCTATGGACGGAGCATGCCAGGAATCCAAACCACTCCAACTTGATATTGTCATCATGGGTTTAACAGGACGTTGAGGGTGGCTTCCCAAATTCAAACCAGCCTCAGATACAATGACCAAAGAGCTCTTTACAGAGATTTGGAAAGCTCCTTGCCTGATTAATCACAGCTTACTTGTTTCTGTTAGAATGGCCAGGGCACTAATGCTTAGTTGTTTAACAGACAACCCTATAAAAGGATATTTTAATCCTGACATTAGCTAATATCTACTGAGATTACATTTTACAAATGGATAATTTCATTTGCACTGTCAGACACGTACTATAAAGCACATATTTATTTAGAATATGACACTTTGGTCATAATGATTATCTTCATAACAGTATTTAATCACAAATTAATGGGATTCCTGCTGTTTAGGTAGTCAGCATTGGGGGGACTGTGCTTTTTCTCCTACATCAAATAGGTATGGAGTTTGACATATTTGCAGACCGACTCTCTGGAAGACATCAAATGAAGCAGTGGATCAGCTCAGGCACTCAACAGCACCTGCCAGAAGGCTTCTGATTTACATGGAGAACGAACCCCCGCACCTGTCGACATGCCACCCGCCCCTTAAGCCCCCTTCCCCCTTACCCCTGTCAAAAAGGAGCTTTAACTAGTGGTTGGTAATGAACTGATAATTATTCCAGGGAGGCGAAGGAGGGAAGGTGATCTCTGATTAGGAGATGGATTATTTGCCCACCAAGCCTGCGCTTTTGCTCAGTGCGCAAGGTAGAAACTCTGAGTTTGGGGAAAATATACTGATCCCCAAGACACCTTGTAATTAATCCCCAGGATTCTGTATTGTATGTGTTTTACAGCAAGAGAAAGACAGGTAGGGAAGGAGAAGGGAGTAAGCCTGCACCCATGTAGGGAGCTTTGTTTTGCCTAGAAAACAAGTAACACAATAGATTTCTCACAGATTTTATGCACAAGCATAAAATAAGGATATTTGAAACCCACAACAGATCAGTAACAGGTCACAGAATTATATCCTTTGGTTTTTGAAATACTCTGGGTATGCTCTAACTGCTCTCCGTTTGGAGGGTTAGAGAGCATTACAATGTAAAATGGATTTATGTGGCATCTTAAATTCGGGTCAAAATATGCGGAATTACAAATGCAAGCCAAAGGAGGTCTTGATCCTGACTTTAAAAATGACAATAAAGTGAGTACTTCTCATTGTAAGTACCAGGTGCCTGGTAGCTGACCACAGTGGTTGTTGTTAGTTTTGGCATGTTTTGGGTATCATGAAGAGTGTTTTTGGAGAACAGGCTCAATATACCAAGTTTGAAGATTACAGAGATACAATGGGGATAGACTATGGACTGTTTTGTAAGCATGAAGAACATAAATCTGAACACTGGAAAAACAGGCTAAAGTTACAAAAGATGGGGCATGCACTGTGGGTATTGTGAGCATTAGACCTGAGAGGAGTTAGTTCTGGTTTTTATCCAATTGCCATGGATGTAGACGAGTGAACACAGAATTGTCGGAAAGGAGGAAAGACAACAAAATGGTGGTTGTTGTCCGATTGGTGTCGATATTAACTATTCTGATTTCACCTACCTTTGTGGTGTTTCGTACGATTAGTTAGTGACAAAAATTCTTCTGTACTGGTGAGTCTCCAGCTGTGGGTTCTGCTGATGCACTTTTTTCTGTGTTGGTACTGTATGAGTAAAAGTCATTAAAGAGCTTATCTAGCAGCCATACTTTTTATTGTTGTCCTAAATTATCTCTGAAGCAGCAGCAGCAACAAACAGCTTTTTTCTTGTGACTTCTTGTCTGTTCAGTTAACCGACCAAGACACATCTGTTCATCACATATTTTATATAGAAAGCTTCCCTTCACAATGGCTCTCTATAAGACATGTCAGTCATGTTTTTGTCATTTCACCATTCTGAGAGACCCAGATTAAATCTTTTCTTTTAACTACAAACAGTAAGCAAGGACATAAGACAGAGAAATATGACCACTTTCAAAACAGTTAAAAATTGTTAAGCAAACTGTCACAGCCAATATCCCTCACAGGGCCACCAGTAGTGTAATTAAATTCAGTGCAGTGGTTATATTCTTTGCGTGTACTGAAACTGCACAATGACAAACTGAAAGTCTTTTTTCCTGAAAGCTACCATACTCGAGTTATTGTGTTGCTTTGCAGGCCATAATTAAGTAACATACTGCTCTCTAAGTACAAGGAACTTTGCTGACAAATAGCTGTCACAAGCTACCCAGTGAAATGAAAATTATCGCCTTGTACCTCACTAACCTCCCAACGACCAGCATAGCACACTCTCTCTCATCTTACCTTGCACGGGCTGCCCTGTACCTGAGACGATTACAAAGCCAGGTCGATTTCAGATGTCTGGTATAACACTGGGGCCTAATAAACAGGAGGTAATGGATTTCTGGGCCTTCCATGGGAATCCACATTAAGGTAATTAGTTTGAGCAAAGGCAGTGAGATGAGCTGGTGCACTGATGTGCCAGAGCATGAAGATTGACGCAGCTGGAATGGGAAATGACACTGTGAGGATACACAGTCATCTGAGTCACCAATTTCACACACATCCTTGAATAAGACATGGTCAAAGCCCCTTCCATTACTGTTTCATATCATTGTCTACATCAAAATATTTTTTAACATGTAAGTTACTTACATATAGTTCACTTCTAAACAGCAACTTTATTTCAAATTTTCTATTAGATTGACATTTTCTTTAAAAAAGGAAGAACCTTGGAACGTCATATTTCTCAAAAACATCATAAACATAAAAATATTTTTTCTCCTGCTATTTTAAGTTTATGTCTTTACTCCTGAAGTGAGACCATTTCATTGTGTTAAATCATTTGGTCATGCTACCCCTTTTTCTCTATCTCAAGCATGTCTGCTGTCATTTGCTCCACAAGATGAATCAAACAAATATCAACTGCAGAATGCAGTGCAGAGTAACATTCCTGCTTTGAGGTCCAGCCTTCCTTTCCTTTATTTGGGGGGAACCCTGGAAATTGTGCCCCTGGGATGCATCGTTATGGGGAGGTACTTTTCTTCCAGACTTTTTTTTTTTTTTACTACCATCGAGGCTGCACTGCTGCACCAACTATTGAATACATTAATGACCTCTGGAGAGACACATCTAAGATGATCAGACTTAAACCCCCATCCACTCTCGTCCCTGGGGAAAGGGTGAGAGGGAAGAAAAGAGAGGGAGTGAGAGAGATAGTATGCTTGTGACCAACCTGGTTGAAGTAGGCCAGATGATTGTCATGTTTGTGCTGAGCATAATATACTCAAAGCTTTGAAACTATAATGCTTTTACATGCAACATATTAAAGGTCTTCCCAGGGTAAACCATTGCTATTATTATGTTATACACCAGTAATTATATTCTGCATGATCTCTGCTGAGAGTGTGGTTTGGATATAAAGTAATAATAATATAAACCTTTCACAAATATATGTGTAATGTTGAGAAAGTCAGAGCTGAACACATGAACAATGTAAAATACTATACCAGATACTGTGCCTATTTATTACATACAGGAAAACAAGTTCTCAGTTCACAGCTGCACCTCCATTAACAGACACAATGAATAGGGATTTATATATATTATAATATACTTTGATCCAGCATCAGAAAGTCCTTGTCTTTATAAGATTTCAGCAAGCAAAGAGATGTCTGCTTAATGTAGAGAGATGAATCTTTAAAAAAAAAACAGAAAAACATACTGTTGTTTTGATACCAATGATGAAGCTATTGTTGCAGGATTTCATAAAATTCCTGTAAAATAATGTAAACATGTATATAGCAGCTCTTTGCTGGAACTTTGCCACACAATGGATGTGTTTGTACTTGTAGACAGCCATTTCTCCCAGCTCCTGTGTCAAATGGATGATGCACCATGAGGGTATTAACAAAATAAATCCTTCATTCTTTACCAATAACACTGGGTAAAGAGAAGAAATGCATGACTGACAATAACTGGGCCATTTTTCAACCAGAAACCTGAAGGTAGAAAATAAATTCACTGTTGCATCTTACTGAAATAATATTTTGTTTTTTGTCACTCCATTTCAGCTCAATAGATTTTCATCAATGCAATCATATGAGATCTCCATGGAAACAGAATAAACCATATGAGCAGGTGCAGTAAACACACTTCACGTCTACTATTTCTATGTGGAAAATGATCATAATACAATGCAATACGCTTAGTTCCCCACGAGGACCTCAGGGAATGACAAAAAGACAAAAATCACTGTTGCAACTCTTATCAAATGGTTGTGTGAAGTCCAAATCCTACTGCTGCACCACAAACAGGTTTTATTTGTATATATGACTGTTACCATGGAGATCCTGGAGCACTCAAATGAACAGTTATAGTGATCTTAGTGAGGAGCTCTTGGTCACTCCAGTAATACTCCTTAACTTGAAAACAGTCTAGAAGTAGTAAGTCTCTTGTGTTGTTATGTGTTGTTGGAATGCTCCAATGAATACTTATTTTGGTGAATGAATACATATTTCCACTTACAAAATGCAGTGTTTTCTGCGGAATTTACTGTGTACTTGAAATACTTCTCTCACAAAGGCTATTTGTTCACAATTATCACATATGGTATTTGGTTAATAGAAAAACAGATTTGTAGTTGGCAGTAAAGTATGGTAAAAATGTACCTGTGTTCCATTTGCAGTTGATGGGGACTCCTGAGTGGCTCAGTCAGTAAAAGCACTTGATGTGTAAGTGCAAGGCTGAGCCCTGCTGCCCAAGCTTTATCCTTGCCATCTGATAATGACTAGGAGCCCACTGTATTATTGAGCTGTTTGAGGATTCTCAGTAAGTATTCTCACATTTCCATATTTTTGTTTTTGGTTCTGCACCTTCACAAAGTGTTGAAATAGACATGTCAATCAACTAGCTTAAAGCACACTGAATACAGTTTTCTGACTAAGTAGCTACCTATTGAGCCGTATGAAGTAAATCCTCTGCAATATCTTTGTGCAAGTTTTCAGTAAACTTTGCACCTCTACACCAAATCTCAACCATAGTGTTGGGGTGCCTTGCACCAAAAAACAGCCCCATTAATATAATTCAAAATAAGTATTGGAATTCCATTCTTCCAGAAAATATGAAGGGATGACATTGTTTTTCAGTTTCTTTGAATGACCTTACGCACACTGAAACAGCCCATTGAGGGTCATCTCCAACAGCATCCACAGCAGCTGGGTAAAAATGGTCTTACTTCTGCTTTGAACAAGATGGCGTGTATTTGACATATGTCCTCTGTTTCAAAGCTTTCTGGGTGTACCTGCTGGCGACACTGTCTAAAACGTGACTCCAGAACAGCAGTAGTGAGTCAATCAGACCTGGGCTCTGTGTGTAATACAATTTAAAACTATCACATTAAATATACCATGCTGAGGTTATCTCCTGCCACTGTGTGTGACTCCTGTGGTAAACTCCTTAATGGGCTTCGACTGGAAAGCCCCAGCGGTGTAATGCTTTTTCCTCCTGTGCTCCCTGACACAGCAAGGCTCCCAGCAGTCAGGCACTCTGCAATGTTATTCCCCTTTGCTTGTGCAGTCTTTGGAACACACCTTTGTCATTTCAGAGCCACAAAGGTAAAAGATACTTGGTCTATCAGTATTTGACCTCTTTGTTCAGTGACACCCAGTAGGCTGATTAATAGGTGCAGACCTTAATGGATGTAGAGATGTGGAGTTACTAGGTAAAACTTATAGTGATGATCATGAGCAGTTTATATTGTAGTGCAGTTTATATAGTATTGCTTGTTACATAGGTAGAGGCTGAAATTCACTTTTGCTTATATGACTGCCTCTGCTGTTTAAAGGAAATCATAATGTGCCTACTTCAATCAGTCTGTCAGCTGAAGCATACTTTGCATGTTGACATTGTGCCACTTGTCAGCTAGTGTCTTTCTTGACACAACTTTCTCTCTATTGCTCTCTCTCTCTCTCTCTCTCTCTCTCTGCTTTGAAGCTCTGGTTTTGAGACGTGGGATTTTCATCTCGTTCTAAATTAAAAATGTTTTCAATTTGAAAAAGACTTGAAAGGCAGTATCTGATCATCAACTCAAACAGGATATCATTGGTTCAGGACCATGAAGCGCAGGCTAATTTGGCCCTTTTTAATACAAGGAGGAGTGTGGGATCCTCAGTCCTGCAGGGCCTAACAAACACACTAACTGATCTGGATTGCTGCTTACCACAGGTTTCAGTTCTTTCCCTGTTCTTTCTTTCCCTGTTTAACTCCCAAAACATAGAATTATGATCTGCACAAAATTGCACACATGAAAATTCTTTTGTCGCAAATCAGTTAAGATTAAACTTTGAAGTTGGATTCTTTTTAATTACATATCCAACAAGTTGCTACAGTTTATGACCAACATCTATGTAAAGGCATTTTTCTTTACATGTGATGATTTCCTTAATACCTAATGGGAGTAAAAGAATGTAGAACCTTTATAAGATTTTTAAAACATGACATTCAATAATCCTGCATATCTCCACAAGACAGAGAAGGTAATGGTAACTGTACTGTCATTATAGATTTGAGAGTTAAAGCACTGCATCAGAGACTTCGATATTTCATAAAGCTGGTAGCATTCCACATCATCAAAATTCCTCTTGTCTGGAAAAGGGTGAGAAGATGCCTCTGATTTAGGCCATATTTCACTCATGGCACACAAAGGAGAGTTTCCATGAGAGCAGGTTTTCCTTTGAACAAGGACGTTTAGTCTTCTGGTAGAAAAGGAACTGTCTGACGTCCTGACTGAACAACTGAATAGCTGCCAACGTCATCTCAACGTTCCATCACTTCCTCTCTGTGTGGCATGTATAGAGATTTGCCTTTGAAGTCAGCACATCTCCATCATAGGTACCCTTCTTGTGTGAGTTCAGATAGAGGTCACATATCTGAGTGTTTTCAAACATATAAATGGAACGCCCTTTCCTTTCACTCATATGGCAGAGAGGGAGAGAGAGACAAAGAGAGAATGATGCCAGGTATAGGCTCATATTGGCAGCAATTCATATGCTATAGGGCAAAATGCTTTGGAGTTATCTGGAGTTACCGTACTGTAGTAATTGCTATACAAAATATTGTAGTATACTGTAGTATATTGTAGTATACTACAGTATACTACAAATACTGTAGTAATTGCTATACAAAATAATTAAGATTAAACATTATGTTGAATCAAATGAGGTAAAAAAGCTTTAATCATTTAATGTGCAACAGTAATTTTATCTGGAGTTTTGGACAAATTTATATCATGCATATTGTGTTTGATCACCCGCTTTTTTTTTCTTTTTTCAGACTTCAGACACAAAGTATATCATAAAGTAGATCACTTTGCTTTTGTCTATAATTTAGGAAAATTTAGGATAATTTAGGAAAATCAGGATAATTTTCTTTAGCTAGCTCCGGTATGATCAGAGAATATTTTATACCCACTGTGTGTGTACTGTCGGGAGAGTACCATGCATTTTATGGCTATGTGCCCTGGTCTGGGTTTTCTAGGATTCCTTTCCCTACTCAGGACCAGATCAAGCGCAGATAAGATAAGTCAACAAATACACACACATAGCAGGCAAGAGGGCATATGGTCTACCACCATAAATACCCCAAAATCAGTGACCACAGCTGCAGGGGGTTGCCTTCTCTCCCCCCTTCTCCCCTTCCTGAGCACAATCTTTATGTGTGTGTGTGGGTGTTTCTTTATGTGTACCTATACGTTCGGATCATTTACCCTTTTGTACCCCACAGTAATTGTACTCTCATGTCATGGAAAAATGTGGAAAACCCAATGTTGTGTGATAACACATGTATTTCTCAATATAGCAGCAAAACCACCATTTTACCAGTTCCTCTCAGCTAACTCTCTCCTCTCAACCCATGCCTATTAATGTTTGGTGTCATTGCGATGCTCATGAAGAGCTGAATGCAATGATGAGAATCTTGAAAATATAGCTGGTATTTCCAGATGTCTGGATCGAAAGGACAAAATTAAGTCCTGGAGAAACTTCCAGGCACTCCCCAACCATAAAATTAATCATGCGTGGGTCAGGGAGGTGGAGAGAGCTTCTTCTTAAGTCAGGCCTAGAACAGGCCTCTTGGCTCAGTTTCGCTTTGGCTCAGTCTTTGGTCGTTGATCAGTTTTTGCCACAGCTCAGTTCCTTGCCTACGCTCAGTCATCCGTTCAGTCTTCCAGTCCGTGGCTCAGTTTATCCTGCAACTTTTTGCATTTTTCCTTTTGGAGTTTTGCTGCTATCGTGAGTGGTTCCTGTGTTCTTCCTTGGAGGAGGTAAACAATTGGCTTGGGTAATTTTCTCTGCACGCATTCATTCACCATTCTGTGATCCATCCATGTTCTTGCTTGTTAATGTCTTTATGTAAGTTAGTGTCTGTTAAGGTAGTGGACCAGGTCTGTAGCCCAGACTTTGAATTTTGTCTTGTCTTCGTGTAACTGCTTAATAAACCTTTTTTAATTTATTCCAGTTGTGATTCTATATTTCTGGCAAAGGTTGATCCACCAGACTGCTCATCTCCTATCAACGAATTCGGTGATTTAATTGATAGTTAATATCTTTGATAATAATTATTAAATTAAATCATTTTTATTATTATTTTACATGTTGGTTAAGTGAGGAGTTTTAGTAATTAGCGTCATTTGTGTCTGGTATTCAGAGTGCTGGACGATAAACAAGGGTGTTAATTTCTAAGACCGCTGGGTTCAGACCATTGAAGTTTTATTAAATCCTCACTTCCCCGACAGTACACTCAGGCAAACAGGTAAAAGATGATTAACTGAAACACCTGCAGCTACAGTTGTGATGCCTTGCATTGCTAATGTAAATTTCTCTACCTCTTTGACACTTGAAAAGCCTTCACATTGGCACACAAAAGCTTATCCCTACCCGAAGGTTATGTAAGCATCGGCACTAGAGTTGAGGCCCATTGTGTGATAACTCAAAGATCTTGAAGGTGCCCGAGAGTCATTCTGATCCGATGGATTGAAGGACAGTGTCTTGTAAGGGGAGGCCCACACAATGGTGGAGATTACCTGGCACCCGGCACTGCGCTCGTCTGCACACTGAAATCCCCAGAGCCATTGTCTCCAGCAGCACTGGCCTCTCCCAGCTCTCACTGCCAAACAATGGCTGAGCTGACATGTTCCTAATTGCTGTGAGCTTTTCTCACACACAGCACTGTGCCCACTCTCCGTCTTTATCTATAAATTCCATCCATACAGACCAGAGATGAATCAATCAGACTGTGCCACCATGCTGGCTCCTTGCCCTGTGGGCTTTGCTGATAATACAGGGGGAAAGTCCTTTATAGGGAGAATTAAAGTTGGGGATTGCAAGGCTGTTATCCCCAAGCTAAAGGTCATGTAGCTCGGCGTGCCAGTAAGCTGTTGCCAAAGAGGGAATTGGTGAGAAAGTGCTGGCCATGTCTCCATGTGTTTGTTGGTATTTTCAACAGGCACTGATTATTTCTTGTTTTTTCTTTTTCTTAATGGTTCCAACAATATGTGCAGATACATCCCCTTGAGCCATTGTGTTGCTGGAATATCTCTCAGTCTCTTTCCCTTCGCATTTTCATGACAAATACTTAGCTAATAAAAATGAGCAACTCCCATATTTTCATCTAAAACTCTTACATTGCACTCATTTTTTCTCCATCCCAGCACTTTGCAACCCCAGAGATGGGATCAATGTGGATGTGGATATGTGTGGTTGAATATGTGCATTGTCTCATTAAGGCCTAGAAGCCAGCACAGGCCAACACAATGAATACACCCAAGACATCAGCTCAACATTCCACTGTTTCTTCGAGGAGGAACGAAGGTATGCCATCTTATTATCTCGAACAGCTTCCTCTTTGTCATATGTAAGGCTTCACAGATGAGCATCACTGAGGAAAATGCCTCGTTTCATCGGTGTCAATATGTGTCATTTTACTGCTATTATTACTGTACAAGCAATGTTATCCTTTCCCTGGCTCATACATATAATCCATCTGGAACCAAAGCAGTGAAGCTTCAGGTGCTTGTGAAGCAGATCTAGGTTGACAGTTATAGTGAAAATTGCAGACTTGCTTGAACTTGTCCGATATGTTTCCATGCTTGTCAGTTCAAATGAAAGATCAGATTGGAATATCTTAACATGAAGTGGCTTTACATCCTTCCACTGGTCCAGAATGTATTGTTTATATTAGCTTTAGATGCCATGGTAACACTTTTGAATAATGCTACATCAAAACATATTATCCCTCTTTTAAGTTGATATAGCTGGTACTTATAAGTATGAAAGAAAGTTTTCTTTGGCACAGGCCAAAGTACCCTTGACTTTGATATAATCTCACAGACAAATATTAAATGTACCTGGAGTGTAGTCCTGTGTTATTATCAATCAAAAAGGTTTACAGACAACTCCTCCTTGAAAAAAAAAAAGAATTCAGAGAGAATCAGATCTTCGATAGGCACTATTTAAAAAATGATAGTGAAATTGAAATCCATGTTAGGTGCATAGCTAAAGTGCATTATCTATTTAATAGCCTTTAATATGGTATGAATTTCCTATCATAAAAAGAAAAAGAGGCAGGGCTAGCACAAATAACAATGTGTTTAATGAGAATCTGTTGTGGAGCATCACATCATTAGTATGATGTTTTCCAATGAAGTGATGTTCCACAATTTATTCTACATTGTTCAAAATCCTCACATGGACATGTGTACTGGTTGCACTGATGATGGCTAGTCGTAAAATACAGCACAGCTTTTTTTTTAATTGGGTGCACTAGCCCTGCTTGGCATGTTTATACTCATTAATGTTTTGCAATCCAAGGGAAACTGAATTAGACTCAAATGGATTGAAGGTACCTCAATTATTGTTTTTACTATTACTTTGCTATTGCCAATCAAATACAAATATTTTATTGGTCACTGAATGCTGCTGACATTAGGCAAATGTATGTACAGCTATATAATCAGTACTAACATGGTGGAAGTCTTGTTTTTATGATTACACTGATGCATCTCTTTAACTCTGTTTTATCATCCTAATATATTAATTATTTTATGTAACATCTAGCATTGACTGCAACCTTGTCTCACTGACAACAGGTATGAAATTTCTCTCATCATTAGCAGATTTTTTTTACCAGGCTATCGTTTTGATTAATTAGCTTATTAATTCAAAATATTTAACCCATGAAATGTACTGTCAAGCTAATCATATTTGATAATGGTGTAAAGGATGTCAAATCATACGACACTTGAGGATCCCTTCCCAAACTGCCCTAAAATGCTACAATAAAGTTACATCCTAACACTTTGTTACTGAGCCCAATGCACAGAATTCTTTCACTGTGTTGGGACTACTCATGAGAATATTCTTGAGACACACTGCTTGACTGCTGTTGTTGAACGGAAGTTTGTTATCAGATTTTGGCAAGTTGAACAGACCACTGATTTTACAGCTGCTATACAGCAGCAATGTTTTGTTCATTTGAATTCATGAACAATGAAAATTCAACTGTATCCTGAGAATATAAAACATATTTACCTGGCTACTGGGTTTTAAACAGTTTTCACAGCCTTCAGTGATACAGTATGTCATACAGACTGAGGTTACAAGTGTATAATAGTTAAAGGAGCTATATATTTACCTCTGTATGCATTCTGTCACTTTTAGTCAAAAGTAGCAAATGTGACATAATCTCATGCACTGTCTTGCAGGACAATCTATAAATGAGACATCCCTCTTATGTACACGCTGGCGTTTTGCATAAAGCCTGCTATCAGTCCCTTACCAAAGATACTGAGTCACCTATACTGTTTCAGATGTTTCTCTGGGGTCAAATTCTTCTGAAATAAATATTCTTGATATTTAATTTGCAATATTAAAATACAAACAAGATAATGGAAAGCATGTTTAAAAGCATAAAAGCTGAGGTATCCAGCATCTGTTGTGTATGTCAATATTGAGCCAACCAGGTATAATTACATCTGGACCGTTCCTAAGAGATCTGAGAAGATTTTCTATTATTAATTGAATAACCATATACAATAGCAGCTTTTTATTTAACAGGAACTGTCTGAACTGGAAGCAAGACATGCATTGTATACTGCCCATTGTTCCTGCTTATTTGAAAACAAATATTCATGAAGGACCTCATGAGGAAACCATAATTCACTTTGTCAATTTTGACGCTTGAATAGCATAAAGAATGAGCAAAGCAGCACCACCGCTCAGACTCCGGCCCTCGAGGGTAGCCATTTCTGCATGGTGCACTCCCTTGCTAAGGAAACATCTTGAAAGCCTAAACAATAGCCATATTTGATTACTTCCCTCAGGACTTTCTAGTTCCAGCCCAAAATTGCAGGACTGCTGTACCTGTCTGATAAGCAACAATGCGAAAAAAAAAAAAAAAAAAACTGAAAAAAGCCTGAGGCTTTTACATCAGTCTTGCATGACAAACACAGTGACTGAAAAACCAGGGCACATCTCCTTGAATCAGTGGAAACTACAGTTGATTTTCTGCATGCTCCAAGCTTTATCCTACCTTTATCCTACCTAAAACTACAATACTGACTGCTTTTACAGTACTAACAAGTCTTGTTGCATTAATCAATGAACAGATGATTGTAACGAGGAAGACTTGCCACATATAACAGTGAAGAATAACAACAGTGCACATTTTTGCTACAAAATGCATCATTTTAGTTTCAATGGAAGCTTAAAAACGCTGAATGATAATTTCAGCATAGACATGGGAGAATGCTGCTGAAATCACAATGGTTACATCAGGTGAGAATACCATTGTAATAATAGTAGTGTACTTCTATCTGGGTAAAACTGATCATTGATTTCCTCCAGCAACAAAACAAACAGTAGACACATCTTTTGTATATTTTCAAGCATGACATTAATGTACACGTTTTGCCGGTGCTGCATTGTCTAGCCAGAGAAACAGAGTTAATTCTTTTTTCAGTTTCTTTCCTCAGTGAATAAAACTAGATTTCATGGTCACTTAATATGTACAGACACCTACGTTAAACCTACATAGAATAGAAATTTGTTGGTGTTGGGATTCATAAGCAACAGTTCCAGTGTTTTTATCCCCTTAGTCCAGCAACTTAATTGTTAACATTTTTGTTTAGCTGTAGTGGGCCATGCTGAAATGTTCATCATTCATAGTGGTATTTTTGATCATTTGTATGTAAATCAGACCTCTCAGCTGGCATGAAAGTAAAATCACTTTTTTAATATGCATTTCTGTGCACATCTTTGCAATGAGTCAGTAAAGCCCTCCAAAAGCCACTGTAAACTTTTCACTGGTTTCTGCTACATCACCACATAACACCATTATTGCTAAAACTATAAGAATCTCAAGGGAGCATAACTCAGTAAACCAGCTGGTTCCTGCAGAGATTATTTATTTGTATTTATTGTATGTGGTTGACACTAAATATATTCTGATATATATGTTTTCCAAGGACATGTACATTATATTAGCAATATCTTGTCATTTGGGGCTTCCACAATAGGGTGATATATCTACCATTGTACGTTTAAACCTTGTTTAGTGAATTTATAACCTACTTTCTAATTTACCCACCACCAGTCAGGCTGAATTTGATCACTTTTATTTCAGAAACATGTTCAACAAGTTTGTTCAATTAACCATGTAGTATCTAGAGAAAGAATGATCTTAACTTTTGACATCTGTAGCCCATTGGTTTACATATAGCTTGTTCATGCCACACAAATTATATTTAAATTCTCACAAAACATTGGAAAGCATGACATCATAGCATGCATTACAACTGTAATGACACAAAATACATTACAAAATGTACAATACAAGACACAGCAATCCTCAAAAATGATCAAGCATAACAAACATATACTCTCTGTAACAACACCTATGCTTTCTTCCAGGGCAACGATTTGTGCATAACCACAAAAATGGATTCCACACCTTGGATTTTTTTCAAACAATACAGTTCGAACCACAGCCCTTTGAATGCAACATTACCTTTAACTACAATACTACAATTACCAGAATACTATAGGAATTTCCCCTTATAATTTGACTCAGTAGGATTTTAACACACAGCAGCTTCCCTGACTATAGTAGACCAACCCCATGTTGAGGGTTTAGCTGACAAACAAAAAACTGAATCTGGAATTCTCTTAACAGGGTCAACTGCCTCTGCCCATGCTCATGCTGACTCAACTTGAACTGGAATGGTTATCAAAGGCATCTGGACCCAACAAATTGAAATTTAGCTAATTATTCTTTCTCGTTTCCAACATTCCTTCTCATACAATATAACTAACACTGTCCTTTGTCTTTGCTAGTTTTGCTATTGTTGCCATTTGTTAGATCCTTATATGCATCATTCTATCATTGGTTGTAACTAGCTGGTTTGCTATATGATGCAACTGGTCTTATGAAATGTATCTTGTTATAATCTTATATTTTATCCATTGGTGCAGTCTATAATCATGTTCATATTATAATGAAGTTTTATCCAATTCTGCTTGTATCATTCTAAAAAATTATTAACTATTACCAATATTGGTAAAGGTGCTATATTACATAGATAATTGGTTGACAATGACTTGCACCTTTCTCCAAGTTAAAAAGAGGAAAGGAAAGGTAACTATACATTTCCAATCAGAGAGAGTTGTAGATACTGTAGCAGTTTCAGACTTCTTGCCAGGAGCAACATTATGCCACCAGTTAGCTTTTTAAACAATAGCAAATGAAACATGTTAATATCAGTGACAGCCCAACTCTAAATTTGATATATTCCATTATCTTAAGATGCCCATATCCAGTGTGACTTACATTACTTACAGTTTTAACCATGTACCTTCTCCAAGGGTACAACAGCAATGGTCAATTTCAATGGAAAATTTCCGCTACACTGCTGCCCCCCTTCTGTCTCCCTATTTTCAAAACAGTGTGTATATAATATTTCATATAAACATGGCCTTAGTGTACTTATGCTACATGGAGAAAGACACTGCACTGCACACTCTCTTTGGAGAGCTGGCGATTTAGCACATTTAGAAGATTGCAGTCAAGTAGATACTTTGCGGAGCTATTATGCTAAATCACTGTAGCCCAGGGATTACAGATGCAATTTAGCTTCATGTCTAATTCAGGGACAGTCACATGGCTGCCCATTGTCCCTACTAAATAAACAAAGAAACAAACAAATAAATATATACATAAATAAATGTTCTAGTAGGTTCAAATATAGTTAATGTCAATGAAGATATTTTCATTTTAGCCATGAAGCACCCTGTTTCAACAGTCACCAGATTACACTGCTCTATTTGAGAGATTTAAGAACACGTACTAAAGGTGTTGAAAGCAGTAGGTGTAAAAATTGTGTAAAAAGAGGTAAAATTGAAGTTTCAAAGTAAGCTTTGGTAGGCAAAAATTGTGAAAATCCCTTGAAACAGCACTGTGAGTACTGTGTACTGAATTCATAATCCTTATGTCAGGATGAGGTTGCCACTGTAGCTTTAGCTGGTTAGGCAGGTATTTACTGTCTGTGAATTATATTCAACAAATGTTAGTATGCACTGATATTCATACTTGCTGTGATACCATCTTAGATATAATAGCTACTGGTAGGTGGACAGCATAGACATGCTTTCAAAACTCAGATGTGAAACCACTATGTTCAGTTTTCCACTCTTCCATTTTGTGCAAAACAGTTTTTTTCTCTCAATTGCACATTAATCAGAATAAGTAATGTGATGAATTAACCAGACATCACTCACGTAGGTTATTTGCCTTGGTTCTGGCCTGCATGTTCTCGTAGTGCTGCACGTGCATGCCCAAGTTGTCTTCCCGCTCTAGATGCTCTCCTGGACATGGGCCTTGCTGGCGCATCACATTCTGCAAAGCTCTGCAGATACAGGAATCATCAGGTTGGATGGCTGAAGTTAAATCAAAATTAATCCAAAATTAAATTTATATGTTGCATTTTTTGTCACAAACACAGCTTGGCAAGTTCAGCAGTTACCAAAAGTAATGAAAAAAGGCACTGTACTTTGACTCACAAGTATTCATATTTTGTGAGTTAAGGACCAGACCTTAGTCTTATTGTAGCGAGTGAGCAAGTTTTTCCAGGTAATCTTTGTGAGTTAGTTCAAGAGCCCTATTTATGCACTATTGTCAAATACAGACACCTGGCACTGATTTCAAAGGGGTATATCCAAATCAATTTTGGTATGTTAGTTTTTTTGCATTTTTACATTATTATTATTATTATTATTACATGTTTAGATGAAATGTTATGAAGATCTTTCCAGTAACATGATGGCAGCGCCCCCTCTCCGTACAGCCAGGCATTTAGCCCAGAGACTAAACGTCATAATTTACCAAAAGAGTGCGAGATCGGCGTCAGAATGAAATATTACCTTGTTTGTTTACAGACCTGTAGCCGACACATACATCAACACATGTACAGTAAAACATTACCGTTAAAAAGCTCTCAGATACTGTGCGATTTCATGACATCATGTCAAGATTTTAAATGCAATATGATCAAATGGTAACACATCCTATTGCCGGTATGGATCGTTTTGTGTCCATAATTTTGTAAACAATTTATCACTGTTAGCTAGGGTTGCCGCCTCAAACAGAGAATAATAATAATAATAAATAAGAAACACCCATCTCAAAAATCTGTGACAGTGCTCTCCCCTCACTGTACAATGCTGATCTGCATTGACGCATTACACAGTATTTTAAAAAATAAAAACCAGCCTTTTATAGTTTAAGATAACAGAGTTTTATTGAGCAACAGTCTTTTTAGCTGAGAATGAACAGTGGTTATTTTAGATTTTAATTACAATTTTAGATGAAGTCATTTTATCAACTTTTATCAGACTACTGTTCTGCCTGAATTCGACAGCATTTTCATGTACAGTGATGCAAGATCAAAGAGCTGCAAATTTTACGATTGCAGATGGCTGGTTATGACCATATTTGTCAAGCAATGTAAACTCGCTTTCATGGATAGTTCTTTATGTCATAGTTTTATTTATGAACATTGAACAGAGCAGTTAACTAAGCATATGTCTCTTGGCACGGTTACTCTAAAACTGGCGCGTTCTCCACTGCTCATTTGTGTTGACCTCTCAACTTAAAATACATGACAATACCGTTATCATGTTTGTTTGGAGATTAGTTTAACACTTAGCAGTCATTAGTTGGGACCGGAGGGCAAATATGTAGAAAGGCATAGCTAGTTAGCTTGTTACGGCTTTGTACAAAAGTTTAGGCTGCTTATTAAGCATTGTCGCTAGCTATCTAGCTAGCTAGCTCACTTTGAAGATTTGGCAACAAACTTAACATTTGCTGTATTAACCTTATAAAATTTGGGGAAAAAATGTACCTTAGCTGGCAAGCTAGGCACAGGTATCACTCAGTGGGGAAAATACGGGACAAAAAGTGTTCTCCACGCAAGGACTGCTCTGTGTTGCATTTCTAAGAATCAAAGAAAAAGCACGCAGAAACCGCGGGTAACCGGAGGGTAGTTTTACTCGTTCACGAATCTGCATATCTCATTCCGCTTCTCTCTTTACACGTTCACATCCCAAGTCACAGTGCCATGATTCAGTGTAATATACCACACTATGTACACATGAAAACTGCAAAAGTGCTTGTAAAATGCAATCAGTGCTGTTGTGTTTATTTCAGATGGATGTTTAGTCCTTGGCCTTAATGACCGAATATACGAACATAGAGCCACTGCCTTGACTTTCTTATTACATGACATCATATAATTGCAATGTAACTTAAAATTTCTCGTTCTAATGTTTTATATGTTTTGATGAATCTGCTAGCTATAAATATTCTATAAAATATTATATAAAATTTATAAATCGATAGTACGGTAAAACATAAACTATATCAGTTGCTGTAGATTAAGGTGTCCGGCAAATTAGCTGTATAATGTAGCTGTATAATGCTGTATTCTGCTTTTGCTGTTGCCATTTCCAATGACAAATACACCTTATAGACGACATTTTGTTTGAGACACATTCTGTTCTTGTCAGTTTGTCTGGGGGACTGTTGGAAATAAATGGTATGTGCTATGTGGATGATGTCTGATGCCCAAACCATCTCAGTGTGCAAGACATAATTCCAATAGGTCTGGGGGATGAGAGATGTCCTAATATGGACACCATAACATGCTACATACACAGCGTGACTCTCCTCACTCATGTGAGCTCAACAGTGCCCCATAATTAATGCTCAAGAAGCCTATGTGCTGTGAAACTGCAAGGCAAATTATCCTCCCTGTAAGGACCAGTTCACCAAAGACAAGAACACGTGTTTTCCACATGGTGCTTACAGTGCTGCACTGGATTTCATCTAGAAATCAGTTAACTTGAATGACACAATGCATATCAGCTGAGAGCTTCCTGTGTCACCACATGTGGCACTGCTGCAGCTCAGGACCTAAGTCTTTTTATCCCTAAAAATGTGATTTCTTAGGAATAATTGAAGAAGAGAAGGCTGTCACACCTGAAGATATATGTTGAAACAATATACATTCTGTGGTTCCACTGTAAAATATTTACATTTCGGAAACTGTTTGTAATGTTGGACAGTGTGTAAATGCTCCATTGTCCTCATGTAAGTAGTTTAGATAGAAAGTTACAGTTAATAAATAACTTTAAATTATCTGTTTATGTATATTTATTCATACCTGTATGTACAGGTAATGTGTATTATATATATATATATATATATATATATATATATATATATATATATATATATATATATATATATATATATATATATATAAATTGTATATTAAAATATTATATTAAATTACATATAACATTCAGTACCTCAATGTGAAAACATACTCTATTTGAGACTGATGTCGACTGACGTCTCCTGAAGAGGTGTATAAACATGTGTTCTTATTGAAAGGCACCAGACAAATTACTAAGAATCTAGAACAAAAGAAAAACACATTTGGTTAAAAGCAATTGTTTTCAAATGGTGCAACAAATGGCAGATGATGCTGAGACCACAGTGCTGCTCTTTATGGTGACCCTACTGAAGAGAATCTTAGGACCTGGACAGACTCAAGTAATACAGGTGCAGTGTAAAGCAGGGTGATATTGTACCATGTTATACATATATCATTACTGGGGACCAAGGACGTGCACAGGTTACAGTATGTATTTGGGTTAACCATCACATTCATGTTAGAACTGAGTGTAATGTGGAATTGCTGATGCAAGTATATTTCACAAACAAGATCTAAGTCTGACATGTACCATGCTCTTCACCTAACTTGTGAAGTTGTGGTTGTATGGTGTGGTGGTATATATCTAAAGAAAGTATGGAGCAGGTGTAAAGCCACAGACTTTGGCAGATAGATGAATGGCCTCATGGCTAATACTTGATAACTGGGAAGTGATATTTGTTCTGAAATACTGAGCAATATTGTTGCAGAACAACAGACTGTTTTAATAACAGATGGTGTAAGGTAATTTATGAATTCCAGCACAAACCGAATTAAAATGAAGCAGTTTCTCAACCCATTACACAAAAAGTATATGCCCTCTATATCCAATGTTCTCACACCCATAATGGAATTCTTTACTAAATGCTGATATCATTTTCTTGCTCTTAAGATTGAGACTTTGCTTGACCACTCTTTCCAGACGTTGCGAACATCAATGTCAATCACTAGGTGGCTGGTTTCAGCGAATTATCAAAACAACAAAATAACCAAATAACCAAATTAAACTGTGTTTGAGATATAATTCCGTTGTTAGTTTCTCACATTGTGTTGAGTTACAGCAGTAGGCTACCTGTAGACTGGGTGCTCTTCCCAAGCTTCATTTTAACCAGACCAAGAGAGAGTTCCCACGAGTGGAAAGAGTAAAAATAAACAAATGAGGGTAATGTAAAGACAATTATCTTCTATAATATTTAACAATATGACGTACTAGTATTACTATTATTATTAGCAGTAATAGTAACATTAGTGGACGTGATGGTGACTGTAGTATGTTAACTGCAAGAGTGTATTCTGATGCACTGCATGTGGTTGTCCTGTGTGTTCAGATTTACAAGACACATACTCCATATTGCAGGTTTGCTATACATAGGTAAAAACCACAATAAGGTTCTCATTTTTCATCTCTGAATTCACATAAAGTATTGAAGACACTGTTCCACCTTTACGACATTGTGAATGGAAAAAAACGAATTATAATGTGATCAGATTAGTGTATGAGATACACATGTGTGCATAGCGCTGACCATAATATGTATTTCTTTATATACTTTTAAAGCGAGCGAATGCTAAAATGTTGAACGTGGCTATCATCCAAAGCGCTCAGTTCGAGACAGCGCAGTATATAAGACAAAGCATTTGTTGGACCTGCTTTTGTTAGAGCTGCTAAATACTGTGTGGCAGTTTGACTAAGATTAAACATAGACTTGTAGTTGGACAGTAGTATACTTCGTTAAGACACAGTGTGGCTAAGGGAAAGTCAGTGTAGCTATGCAATCCATACGTTTACCACATGTGACATGGGAGATGAGATTTGATCGTTTGAGCCAGTTAAAGTCTATTTGCGCAGTTCTCGTTGTGATTAATCGATGTTCTTTCTCTCTGCCACAAGTATGTATTAATTGGACCGATGTCACCTCATGATATTGGGTAAAGATCTGTAAAAAAGTGTATATATAGGAAGTGTATACATAGGAACCGTGGTTTTAAACAACTGGGTTCATCTAAGCATTTTTTTTTATTTTCAGTGACTGAAATCATTTATGACGTAGCTTTAAAAAGGCTACGGTAATTATTAGAGAATGACAGCGTTCAATCTACCTGTTGACCCTGACCTGTGTGTTTGGCCAACTCAAATTCATCACTGAAATTCTATACTTTTTTATTAAAGCAAAGTTAATTAAAAACCGTATGCGCAGTACACCCTTGAGTTTTCAAGAGACTGCAAGCGCATCGCTTATTCTTACATTGCCGGTTTAACAAAGGATGCTGGACAGTTAGTAAAATTTGAGAACGCTAGATGGTATACATACTTTCAGGTATGATATTTGTCTATTTTGTTCTTAAGAAAGCACAAGTCTGTAAAACATTTAACTTCAGAAGTCTGCTTTCCATGTTTCCTCAAACGACATTTATGTCGCACCAAGCGCACAACGCGCTCAGCGACCCACGCAAAGCATGTGAGCAAATGGGAGAGCTGGCTGCAAGCAGCGACAGTCTTAAAGTTAAAACCTACCTGGTCATGTTTTCCCTCTGAGGTCGGTGTGCCTTCTCCAGTCCGAGTTTTGTGAATATCCCAACAAGTGCCATGATAGCCACTACTCCACAAATGATATAGACGATTAAGTTAGTTTTATCCTTGGTGGGGTCGTGTCTGGGGTCGTTCTTCTTGAATGGGGTTTGACCTGTCATCATCCATACAGGGGTGTCGTAGTTTTTGCAGGTGCTTTGATCCAACCGCGAACTCTTAAACGCGCAGCAGAATCGGAAGCCACAGGTCCCACAACAGTACAAATAATTGCCCGTTTTGCACACAAACGGCGGATCCCACTGGCCCATCACATCATAGTATCCCCGGCATTTGTCTTCTGTGTGGGGGGGTTCAGAGAAGCCATTCTCCCCGTCTCTAGATCCGTTGGACCCCGAAACCACCACGAAGCCCTCGAGCTGCTGTCCGGTTTCACCCTCTGCGTTGCACACCAGCGCCAGAACTTTGACCAAAAAGTAACCAAGCAGCAACCCCGTGCTTTTCATTCTGCTCTCTCCTTTTTCAGTTTTCTTTTGCACGGTGAAAGACAGAGCGGAAACTGAACTTGAAGACGATCGGGTTTCATAAAAAGTCAAGAAATATATTCCCAAAGAACAGGACACCGCCATTCGCGACAATTACCATTTTTACAAATGTATCTGGAATTTTTCAACTCACAAAGCTCCAAATTAATGGTTTCGTTGAAACTGCGATGTATATGTGTAGGCAGGATTTCCTCTACTGCGGACTCAACACACATACACAGGTGTATTATTAGACAGAAGTCTTTCACGTGACATTTGCGATGTCTGAACTCCTTCACTCTCCTGGCCGTACTTCTCGCATATCCTTGTTTGCCAGTCGTCGTTATGTGCGCTCATACGCAGTTCACTCTATAGCCAGTAGAGATAAAACTGAACAACAGATTCAAGAGTGAGTGAGTGAATAAGAGGGAAAGAGGAGGGGGAGAGAGAGTTAGAGGACCTGGTGAGGGAGGGAGAAAGGGAGGGATGGAAGGAGAAAGATATCACCACAGCTCACTGTAAATAAAAAAGAAAAAAACTGACAGTAATATTACCTATATATTTTTCAGTACAAACGTTTGTTCTAAAGCAAGTTTAATGGTGACACAGCTGAAAATGCTATCCTTCCCCTTCGCCTAAATTCGGTTCACGTTGTCTCTCGTATACATCGTTTAAATACATGCACCTGCAGCAACGGAGAGTGGTAGAGTAAATGTGTGCCAGTGGAACACGCGCAAACAAGAACAGAGTCAATATACCCTTCGTTCTAGTGAGTGATCGTTTTACTTAGAAACATAAGACATTAGGAGGGAGATAAAGACTTGAAGAGCAGACATGTAGTTACAACATGGAGAGTAATTTGCGTTCGTTATGTGGTCTGAATTTTGACCAATTTCCAAAAATGTACTGGGCGTGTTTTTATGAGTTAGTTTTAACAGCACATTTTATGAAAACAAGTTGTATTTCAAGTGTCGGCATGTTTTTTAAGTTATAGTTACAAATTAAAATTGTCTCATGCAAGCCGTTCATTGCATGGAATATTCTTCTCAGTGATGCGTGCGCAACAACTTGCAAATACCGATACTGCAAAGACAAGATAATTACGTAACCCTTGCTTTCACAGGCAGCTGTGATGTACAGTAGCTGCTTGACTCTTGCTCCGTTTGCACAATATACCTACTGTTTGTGTCTTTCATGTGCCTTGATATGACAAGGACATAATTCTCCCCAGTATGCCTGCGCTCCAATGTGTGGTTGTCACTGTCAATACAGTATTTCTGCTCTGCTTTATTGTGTTTATTTTATAATTTACCGTTCCAAATGTCAATCTCAGGTCCGTTGGTTGAGTAATTCTACCTCAACAGACGGACCTCCTAATCGGACACAATGATCGGATAAAACCTCTTTTCCAGGTATATTTTCAGATGTTTTTTTTCCGTTACAGTGAAAACGAAACTGACGATTTTAGCAGGGATTAAGGGGGCTGCCTTTGTCCATGGTGCTGAAAACTGCTCCGCTGCAATTTATGTCCTGTTTCTCATCTTTGTTTCAATACTTTCGTCAGGATTGTACATTTGCATTTTGGAGTAGCCTACCTCGCTGATGACGGAGAAGTGATGGACTCTTTTTGGGTCATACGTACCTATTTTATATACTGTGGTTATTCCAACATATTTTAATGCGGTGATATGGCTATTTTGTTGAAGTTACACTGTGAATTGTTGCAATGTGCAATACTGCTTACTAGTATTCATTTCTGCCACACGAGAGGTATGATTATTAGGTTTTCAAATGTCCAACGTATTAGCTTAGGATGAGTCCAATAAATTCGGAATCATGTTTCTCACACATGAAAGTATTATTAATACGAGTTAAAGCTGTTTATTTCTCTTTTGTCAAAATGAACTTCTAATTACACCCTAGAGATGACAATGAAAAACAATATTTTGGTTTGGTTTTCCGTGTTAATAGAATTGTTTTGACGGATATTCATCACAGGAAGTTTGACAAACATTTGTACACACAATGGGGGCATGCCTCCAATTCACACAATAACATCTGATTGATTATTTGTGAGGTCTTTGTATGAGGGTGGATAGGATCTTTCATAAGATATTGCAGCTGTGCTACTGTAGTTCACTTGGGGAATTATACTCCCTGTGTTTGTCTTTAATAAAAGACAGACAGTTGGTAGGTAATGGGCTGACTGATAGCTGGGCATTATAATTATATGACATACATAGCATAGACTTTCCCCCTAAATGTCTTAAAAGTCTAAATGATTATAAATATATGTTTAATCTTCAGTGCCTAAATGACCCTCTGACACAGTTCTTTAAACAGCACATGGGGCTTTAGGGATTGCAGTTTAACGTCCTGTGTCATACATGATACAAAATTAATCATAATTTTTATCATCCTAATTTCAATGCCATTGTAATACAACAACATGTACATTATCAAAAAGCTTTGTCTTTGTTTTGGCTCTCCTTTACTGTTACTTTCATCCAGGCCTTCTTGTTATGCCCTCCAACTCAAAAAGCAGGGTTTTGCATTTACTCAAGACCACTCTCCTCCTAACTTGCATCCTGCCTTGATCACTCTTTGGACATCTTTCCTCACCTGCCCTTGTTCCGTGTTGCCCTATTCCCTGCTAATTTTACTTTCTGCTATGCCTTGTTTCCTCCCAGCACATTATCATCTATCCTGTGTGCCCTCCCCTGTGTGGATTCCTTTTCAGGTTGCACCATTGACTATGTGGCCCAAACTCAAATGTCATCCAACACATTTGCTCCCAACTTGGTCTGACTCCCATCCACCCAGATTTTTTGTGCCTGTCCTTCCCATCTCTTGGAAGTGTTCCATCTCTTCTATCCTGTTTTCATTCAGGGTGAACGTATGAGCCCTGGTGGAAAGGACATATACTGTGAGAGGACTAGAAAGTTGGTTGACCCCAGTCATCATATTGATTTGCCTTTAATAACGATGTCTTTAATTGTAGTACAATTTGTTTATGACATGTAATAATTTTTGTTTGTATATTTGCTTGCTTTAATTTATGTAATTATTTTTTTATAGCCATTTATCTTTTATAACTCTGTTTTGCCAAGAAAACAATTATTGTTGTAGGCACATTTGCAACAACAATTGTAATTATTCTGACACAATTGATATTCATGTTTCTCATCTTGTTGTAATTTCTGTTATTGTTTCATTAAGTAATGTTTTTCAATTCTGTGACTTTTATCCTGTGTATGTCATTTGGTTTGTTCTGCATCATTCTCTTGCTTGATTTGTCTGTCTATTACATTAATGCTTTAATTTCACCAACCTCTCTCTTGATGGGTGTGCCTCAGGGCTCACTCCTGATCCTGCTTCTCTCCTGTGCTACCATAGTGGAGGAGAGTGTCATGAGTGGCCGTTTGTGTGTCTGCTAGTGATTTCACCCTCTGGAGCCAGAGCAAGGGTACAGTTTATGTGGGACCTTTTGGTATACTGTACTATATTGAGGATGAGGCCTTTAGTTCGAAAACTGATTCAGACTGAATCAGACTTGCTGTAACTCTCTGTTGCACATGATCATGTGAGCCCCTCATAGCCTCTCATGGGTTGACACATGGGTCTCATTCTCATTCTTCATTCTTATTCTGATTGCTTCTTTCCTCATACTTACACACACCTTTCCTCAAGAGTCCTTGCTAGTCAGTGACTTCTCTATACCAGGAATTAACATACACCAACACAACAACATTCTCATGCTCATCCAGAATCCAGTTATGCCTGTGGACTGGCAGCAAACAAGTCATCCTGTCTGGCTGCTCCAGCCTGCTTACTAGATCTATCTTGAGAGATTTTAAACAGATCCAGGACACATTTCAGCTCCAGCAGCATGGTTTCTCCTTCATGCAGTGCAGCGAAAATGCTTGCAGGCATATCAGCCAAATTCTACAGTGCAGCCACATGAAACAGGTGACGAATAGATAGTTCAGTTGAAAGGAGGGTCATAAATTTAAGTCAGAGAGAAAAACAGGTGACAGTCAAGAGGAGGGCAGAAGAGCTCAAAGGAGAGGGGAATCTTTAGAGCTAAAGTCACACTAAATCACACTAAGTTAAAAAAGAGAACATTTGAAAGTTAACGTGGCTAACCTGAACCGTCTGTGGGGTATAAAATATATACTGTGCCAACAATATGAATGTAAAACCACAAGGTATGTAAAACAGTTGTGGGTCACATCCACAGTGAAGAACCTTCAATTTCTCTAACCTACTCCACCAAACTGCTGCCCCAAGTCCTGTCCCTCTATTGCTGTCACTATGATACTACAAGCCTCCCTTCATTGGCTTCCCTGCCAGTGATATCTACCCTGCCCAAGTCAATCATAACTGCTGCCTAACCAGTCCTCTCCTTCTTGCCAGCAAGTACATCACAGTAAGTACATCACAGCAGCAATCAGCTTGCTTCTTCAGACCCTCTCTCTGTCTATAGTAACTGTTAGTGTGTTTGTGTTAAAAAGGATAAATTAATATTTATTCAATGTATATTCAATGTATCTTGTTAATACCTGTCCTTGAGGAAATCTGTGACCTCTGTCTCAGTTAAGATTTATTGGGTGTTCATATTGTTTTAGATTCTTTTACAATTAACTGAAAAATAAGAAATGAATCTTAATCAAGCAGAATACTAAGTTGTACCATCAGTCTTTTGGAGGCTGAAACTTTCTTCTAAAGATGCAGTAGAAGCCTTCTTTAATGATCTGTTGTTGAATACATTTAGCAGAGGAGAGTATGTATAAAAGTAGATGGCAGTGCAATCATTCATATTCATTTTTCCAAATTGCAAGCCAATAATGGATTTCAAGTATTGTTGATTTTCACTGATGCATTCAATTGCAGATTTGGAGGAAAGCAACTTTGTTTTAACATTAAACTAATTACTCTTATTTGAACTAAATTATCACAAATTCCCTGTAAGTGTTAATTGGTTTTGAAGAACTTGATAACCTGCTAGAATGTGGCTTAGAACAATTTATTAAAAGCATATTCCACAGAATAACAATTAATACCTGACATTTCATTTTCACGTGTAGTGACCGATCCATCAGCTTCTTTCATCTCGGTTGTAGTTGCCTGTTTTGTCGAGAGCTTTCAGATGGAAGCAGGCTCAATATATCAGCACTTTCCCATTCTTCCTTATTGGCACAAGTCATTGTTGTGCTTTCTTTGCTCCAGTGGTGACAGTTGTCATTGGATTTTTCTCACGATAGTTTTGCACGTTTTTCCTCACTGTCATTGTATATGACAGAGGAATTTTTCACTCGGTTTAAATTGTTTAGAATGTGTTGTGATTGGGAGAGGAATTTGTGGGTGGATTGTCAGCTGTGTAATATCAATTGATTTGGGAAGGGAGAAAAAAAAATGGAAACAAAATACGGTAGACATACTGTATGACTTGCTGACCTCAGTATGATACTGACAACCTTGTATAACTTTCTATATTTTGCCAGCTTTTGAGAGATTTGGACAGAATATAGTCCAAAACCAGACTATACCATTGGGAGAAATCATGCCTCCAGAAATAGTCAGCATGGCTTCTTTTAAAATTCAGATTTAGATCAAAGATAAAAGAATTTCAAAATGTGTTTACTGTAAATGTACCATTCAGCATTGAAATTTGTCAGGGTTGATGGGGGGAAGGACCCAGGCTCAGACAAAACAGGCAGTTAAAGAAGATCCTTTAATTTCAGGTCCAAACGCACAGGCAAAATCGTAGTGAAAAAACCAGTCCAAAATCAGAAACCAAAAAGTCCACAGGAGAAAACACAGTATCCAAAACGGCAGGCAAAAAGGGAGAATCAGGAACAGGCAGAGTCAAAAACCAAACAGATCAGAACTAACAACTGGCAAGAACGACACAGGAACAAAACTGAGACAATCAGGCAAAGAACAAAGGAAACAGCAGGGTATGTATACATGGGCTGGGGATGAGAGAACAGGGAACAGGTGCGCAGGATGGGCTTCAGGTGGTGGGCGTGGCAGCAGGGCAGGTAGGCAGGACAGGAGGAGGGGCGATGGCTGAAAACAAAACAAAAGCACATGCACGGAAAAAAACAAACGAAAGACACACCCACGCTGACAGACAGGGAGAAACCAGCAGCTCAGGCTGGAGTGCTGACAGAAGTTACTGTATCAAATTATTCCTCACAACCACCAGATATCTCTGATCATTCTGACCAAATCCATTTACAAAAACTAGCACTCAAATAAAATTAAAAATGTGGCATACAAAATATATGGGAGGGATCAGACACATTTTTACCATTATGTACAAAAAGAGTACATTTTTCTAGCCCACCTGTCTCCCATGGGTGTTTGTGAATGAAGAGATACAGCAAACAGATCAAAGCAATCAGGTGACAATTAAGATAATAAACTCACTTGTGCACTTTATGAGTAAGTGATGGAAAAATTAGTCACAGCGCCAGGACATGACCCTCTTACAGTGCTTCATATGCTGCACATAACCTTGTGTATAAAGGGCCCATTCTTCCAAAGATACATGATTTTAATAATTACAGGGCTACTTTCTTTCAAAAGTTGCATACCATGTGATTTAAGATGGGATGGGGAGGATGGGGAAGTGATGGCATATTGCAGTGTTTAATTCACAAAGTCTGATTATAGAAAAAATTATAGAAAAAAACTAAGCACTGTCTCTAAAGATATTTTTGCCAGAATTTTCTGTAGAGATGGAAAAACAGTGTCATCATGTTCTCTCAACTGGACAGACTATTTGTCAGTGTGTGAAGGCAATTTTAAGCACATCTGATATCTTTGGTGATCTGTCTTGTTATTTTTTATTTAAGGACACAAATGAAAGACAAAATGGGCAGGAGCTGTTGGTGCTATCCATTTTACAGTAGGCTTACAGATCCATGAAGTAAATATCAGTTTGTGCTGTTCTTAGAGACAGCATGTCTTGAGTGTTTGTTGTGAAAATTTTGAACATCTTTCTCTATTGACAATGTAAATCTCAGTGATGAATAATGTTGAAAACAGTTGTATACCAACATTGGTTGTCTGGTTGAAACCCCATTGCTTATCTACTTGTCTGCTACTTTGTTCCAACACCTTTGGAACTCTCCAAACTGTCTGACGTATTTCTCATGTTCACCAAGCAGGCATTTTACAAATATTCTGTTATTATGTTTATTTGATTAATAGGTAGTATTTGATTAATAGGTAGTAAATGAACTCCCTGAAGGCCTTAGATGAAAGGAAATACAATAGATATTCAGATTTCATCTTACTTAATCCAATACATTACAAAAGTGAATCTGCACAGGGGAAAAATTGTGAAGTGAGTTACTTTTTAATGTTCCACTGTTAGTAATTTAATACACTAGTAGTATTTTATACTCAACTGCAACCATAGTATTTCGTAAGGAAGTGAATTACCTAGCTGCCCAGCCACTGACAATAGTATTAGAAAAATGTCAGCTTTATACTGCATTGTTTTCTAGCTCAGGCCTGTTAAATATTAAAAGTCCTAATGGGGATTTGTTAGATATTTGTACTCTACTGGCATAACAACATTGATGTTTTGACTGACATAAGCTGTGTGTAAGATAGCTTAATGATCATGTAGACTCTCTAAACCAAAGGCTAGTGTTCATAAATAGCTCTTCACATTCCACCACCCATACAACTCTTGTGCTGTCACAGTGTAAATTTTAGTTGAATTACATATACAGCAATTGCAAGATGCTCCTTGAAGCTGAGAGCTATGAATGTTAAAGTAACAATGTCATGATGATGAACCCTGAAAAAACAAGATAGTTAAACAGATGACTAACTGCAATTAAGTTTTGTTCTATGGTGGACACATGTTACAGTGAACTATTACTTCATCTAGAGATGTGGCTGGTGTCAGAGAAGGTTTGGGGCATGTCATGGTGGTGAGAGAGGAAATGATGCAGTTTCTCTCCAGTTCAAAATCAGTGCAGTGTCTAGTTTGGACAGCATGGGTAATTTACTTTGTGGGTATTTTTAAGATGGACAATAAGCTTAATAATTCAACACAAAACAACAATTCAGACATGTTATAAAATGGATTAGGAGTGAAGTAAAATATACCTGTCAGGTGTAAAACAGAACTGACTTCATGCTTGAAACTTGCCACTCAGTCCCTTCAGTCATATTGAAGGTGGACAAATTAATACCCTGCCTTCTTGGCAGTGATGCAGTATGAAGGCAAAGGATGAGATATACTAAATACAATGTACTGCAAAATTCTTGGAATGTGACCCTTGGGGTCTAAAATGACTTCCCAAATACACATGCTAATGAAATTAAACATATAGTCTCCTAATGGTTGCAGCCCACACCAAGGGTGTATGTGTTCATGAGCTGTCACAATATTTAACCTAGTGAATAAGTCTGTGTTCCTGAACACAAATCCCCATTTCCTGTTCTTTCTTGGGATATTTAAAATTATTTTTCACTACGGAATTTTGAATTTAAAAATGATAGTGCTAGTACATATACTGTACATAAACAGTACATAAACTGATTTGTAAATAGCTTTCATGTTTTATGAGAAGGCCAAGTACTAAAAAATCATTGGCAACCTGCTGTTTTTGTTCAGATTTTGTTTCTTTTCACTACTTCTGGAAAAATGGTCATAACTCTTGAACAGTTTTGCTTGAACTTTTCTGATTTTGGCCCCTTTGTAGAGGAGAATGTATTATAACATATTATCACTCCCTGTATATGCTTACTGGCCACATGATTTGGATTCAGAATCCAAAATGGAGGACAAGTGTTGACAATAATTCCAATGAATTCATCATAAGCTATGGAGTACTGTAACTTGTATCATAATCATTATCATAAAGTCATAATAATATAAATTTATCACTATCATAAAGTCATAATAGACTTTATCAATTTGGTTCTATTATAGGACATTTATCTTTATCTATCATTTATCATTCATCCATCATTATTTTCTCAAAAACTCCTTTGATTCATACAAATCTTGTGGCACATCATTCACTAATTCTTCCACATGTAGTTGCTGAATCTCCAATTTTTCAAGTGAAACAACATGGTTGTCACAAATTGATTGAACTGCAGGTTTTTTGATACAGATGAGTGCATCTTACGCAAGGCTGGGTCTAACTGATACCAAATTTTGTGGATTGAGACATTCAGCTTTGTAACAGTGTGGTAAATTTTAATATGATCCCCTGGATTAACAAGTCCCTCTACAGCAAATACAATTTTATTAATTTACTGTCAGTTTTCAACATTGTGTTAATCATTCAAAAATCTTATTTTCCTGAACCAGCTGTTGATTGGATGGTATGACATGACCTTGGGAACACATGACCCTTGGGATCATATTAGAGGAATACCTAATAGGCCATAAATTCTATGTAGATTTTTCCTGATGTGTTATACTTTGCAGTATTGTTATGTCTATATAACTAAATATCTGATTGTATACTCTCACAAATTTGGTGCGCAGATTTAACTTATTTAAATATAAAAATGTCACATCTAACAAAAAATGATTGTACACATTGCTGTATTTGGAGTTTATTATTTATTCCTTCAATATGCCCTATGCATGTTTACATTTACATCTTCAAAACTCACATTTTCTTGACCAAATAGAATCAGTTCAGCTATTCAGGTCACACTTACTAATGTCTGGTTGACTCCGACTTCACTCACTGTCTGTGCTGTCGGAAAAAAAACCCTTGCTCACTTCGACCATTAAGATCATCAGAAAATGTAAAGAACATAGACGTTGTGGTTAGATAGCAATACATGCAAGCAATTATTTATTCAATTGTCAGTTGCCTTTATTCAGGCCACTAAGAGAGCACTCAGATGTACAGTTGCAGACTACAAGTAATATTCTTTGGGTTTTTTTCATGTTGCATGGCTCTGTGGTTTTTCCTTATTTTACACAATAGAACAGAGGAGACACTGGGAAGCATTTGTTTTGGAATAGAGTACAAGAGGTAATGTGGCCCTTGGCAGAGCTATTTTTACAAATATGTATGAACTTGTGGAGAATATAAGGTTTGTCCATGGGGAGCAACTTGCCATTTATGTATGCTGAAAATGATTTTTTTAGAGATATGAATACAAACTAACATATTGTGGTAGAAAGTGGTGTCACCTTAGACAGCCATTCCATAATCACATACAGGTGTGTTTCTGGTTTTTAAAAGTTTCTTGGTTCTGGTTTCTTGTGCAAGGTGAAATGTTAAAAAGTAATGCTGGTGTTTGTTATTTTAACACTAATGAAAAGTAAAATAAAATTAAATATACTGTTTTGGAGTGTCTCACTTAAAAGAATTTTAAATTCAGTAAAAAGTCTGAATCCTCAAAAGCCCTAGATTTTCCTAAATCTGCTGTTGGCTGTTGCCTGTATTTTAACCACAGATCACAAGCCACAAACAGCCAGATTGCATGCTGTCTCTATATATAGGCATGCAGCTAACAGCAGATTAAGGGAAAGACCAGGCAAACACGTCATGAGTGCACCCAAACAAAATGGGAAGTTGAAAGGTTGAAGTCTATGTCCATATGTGCGTCGAAAACAGATAGTGTGCAGACAGAAACAATGTATAACCGAAGTAGTCGATCAATGAACGCGGAAGCCAGACCCAGAAACTGCGCTGGAAGAAGGCAATACAAGTGTCATTTGCCAACAGATCATTAGCTAGCTTGGTAGCTAGCTAGTTAATTAGCTAACTATAAAAGACGTATTCTGTCATGGCTGCAGATAACAACATGTTTCTTAGAGCCAGAGATCGGACCTATGCTGGGCTTACTGAAGGTATGTGTAGAGTCCCACACTTCGAATTTGCAGGTTTGCGTGAAGAAGGAATTAACTTGCGATTGTGTCTTCAAGCTGGCTAACTAGTTAGCTGGCTAGCTATTACAGATCGTTGTAGTTAGCATGCTAGCTAGTCATTGATAAATATCCAATAACTTGCCAGTTAACCCAGAATTTACCATGTCATCTAGCTAGCTAGATAATTAACATGCCTAATGCCCAGTGAGCTAACTTGAAAACAAAACTTGTGGGAACTTAACAAGCTCGCTAGCTAGTGAGCCACATTAGTCGAAATGACGTTCCCCAGTTAACCACATTAGCTACGTAGTTAGTCAGACAGCTCGCAATATTGGATAGTGCGAGTAGCCACAAAAGAATGGCAAGGTGCATTTCAATGAATTGTTGAAACAGGCGTTAAGTTAGTTATTCAGCTAGCTAACTATGTTTTATTTGCATACCGTTTACATTTATTCATTCAGAAAACGCTCTAATGCAGGGGGACTTAAAGGTGAATGTAGTAAGGTTAGACATGCAGTCATGTACGCATTGAATCGTTCGTACCATATTTGTAATTGAGCGCCAGTGTGGAAGTCGTTGCCGTAACAAGTTCTGCCTTTAAGAGTACAGCACTAGCTCAAACCAGCATTTTGACAGAGAATGAGAGTGGTGCATGCTTTGGATCAACAGTACAGTTAGTACTGTAAAAACTCTTATAATAGAGTTAAACCTCTAATAATAGGCCTATCAGATTTTTCCTCAATAAATGCAGTTTCATACATATTGAGGTCAAAGTGCGTTGCAAATGAGGTGGTCGGACTACAGAAGCAACGTCTTGTATTATCCTTAAAGCCTTTCAAAATCAACTCAGTTCAAATGAACTTGCAAATACTGAACTGTTGCTTTTCATAATTTTGGACTATCTACTGTATCTACCAAAGGTTTATTACCTAGAGATTAGATGAAAATTTGGGTTTTCAGTCATTTCTTTTTCAGTTGTGGTTCAACACATCATAGCTACTGGTAATAGAATTAGCAGCAGTCAAGAGTTTTTGAAATTCAAACTGTACTAGGGTTCCATCAAGTTCTTTCTTTGCTGAAATGGTAGGACATCAAATTGCTTTGCTCACAGTGTCATGTCTGAAATCCAACTGCAAGATTTATGTTTGAGAAATCTAAGTCATCAGATGCCCTAGCTTAGAAGCAAATATTGCATGCCTTCCTGGTGTTTAACTTTGCAATAGTGTCTGATTTTTTTGTGAAACAAACAGGCAAGTATTCAGCACGGTCTAGAAATGTCCAAAACATTTCTGAAAAGTCTTTGATGTCTACAGAAAGGTCATTTTTGCATGTTTAAAGCTGGTAAATAAGGCAAGTGTTTCCACATTCTTTGATTTATTTGGATTGGCATCATAAGGTAATATAAATGCCATCCATCTTAATTTTGTTTTGTGTTAGATTTATTTGTGGTTGGCCTGTTTGCTTGCATATTAATCCCTTGAAGAGATTGAGGTTTCCTATAATTGACACACTGCTGCTATTGTTGGCAGCATCTGTATCCCCTATACTGGAGGTACACTACCCTGTTTTTTTGTTTTTGTTTTTTTTTTCTACAGTCCTACAGGTCTTTCTGACGTTGTGTTACATCCATTTTTCCTTGAAAGGGAACTTTCATTGGCCTATTGTTTTTGAACTCCATGGCATGTGAAGAACAACCAACTGTGTTTCGCTTCGAAGAGGAAGTAGAGCAGATTGCTTTGATGCAAAACAGGGGTTTGAAATTCACAAAGGATTTACCCTCACCCCCCAACCCCCTCGTCATCTGAACAAAGGCTTTAGAGCCCATGTTCTCGTGATCAAGCAAGAATATCAATTTTGCATTTTTCTGAGTTGAATTGAGCAGCAGGAATAACACCGGTTCAATTTTTCTCAATTTCTTGTCATGGTTGAAAGCAGTGAAATATGTAAATAATCAACTTCAACCTGTATTGCATTAAATTGGGCTGCATGATATATTATCTCAGGCACAAGGTAAAAATAAATACGGTCAGTCATTCTTAACGATAGCTCTTTGAGAGGGACCTACTTTCAATTTGCCTTCCTGGTTTCTGGGTGTAATTCTGAGTTTCATGTACTATATGCACACCATAAATGACACATAAGGAAGCTGTATCACAGACACCGGCTGTGGTCAGATTTAACTTTTGTGTTTTGTGCACAGGAAACATTTAAATGTTAAAATCACATATGCTGTCTCTAAGTGTAAGTTCAAATTTTTAGAAAATATTTTAGAGTGAAATGTGTCAATTTGCATATTTCTCTTGTTACAAGTCAGTTAATATACCCTAGTTTATGAAGTAGGTGGTTTCCATAAGGTAACTTTGTTATCAGAAATTTTGTTACCAGAGAAATAAATAACATGGCATGTACAAGGATGTGCTCCATGACTTCACAAAATGGGGGAAGTTAAGTACACTGTTATTTACAAAATAAATAGAATAAAATATGCTTTTATACTGAAATACTAGTTTGTTTAGTAGAACATGCATTAAGAAGACCATTTATTCAGAGGTAGTGCTGTAACCTAATAATTTCACTAGCATGCTGCACTGAAGCCTCACCTTTGTTTAATTAAAGTGTTTCTCAAAATTGACTTCGAATGCTCCACTTCAAGATTCTATATTCCCGATTGCACCCTCTTTGTGAGCCATATCTGAGTATAGAGAGAAATTGTTCTACATTTCATCTTTTGCACAGGAAGGTTTGTGGTTGCATTGCAACAGATACAAGAGTGGCCATTCCTGAGGGGTAATAAATGCAGAAATGAGAAGTGTAACCGTTGAAAGACACTTGTAAACCTCTTCACTGATTGGACTTTGATAATGTGGTTTGATGTTTGGTTACTTTTATACCATGCATTTCCTGTGATTTCTGGATTTTTTAAGGAAATAGCCTATATATTGTACTATTAAAAATGTTATAAAAGAGTTGCTATGAGGTTCATTAACTGAGACATACCTGTATATGGTTTATGTCTACTATTTATAGCAACAATGCTTTTAGAGTACAAAAAGGCTAGGCTACCCATAAGTACAAATCGTAGTCAGTGGTGTACATTTGTAAAAACTTGTGTCTCCTTTTGCTTTCGGTTTTCAAATGTGTCAGGTCACACATACAGGTCCTACATTATCCATATGTCAGTACATGCATGTTTGCTAAAATGGCTCTGCTTCTCAGTTTTGATATCAATTACAGGTCAACTTGCAAATAAAAAATTGCTCACATTACATCAGACACACACACACACACACACACACACACACACACACACACACACACACACACACACACACACACACGGCATGATTCCAAATGCATGCAATTTTTCCTCTATTAAAGTAGCTTGGCCTTGGTGGGGAGTATTATTAGCAGTATGTGCAATGATGTAGGCTAATTCATTCCGATGGTATTGACTGGAACCTTTAACAATGGAATTACAACTAGGCACATTTGTATCTGTCCCTGCCTCCACAAGGTTTAACCTTCATATGTTGATGTAATGATACATGATCCACTTGACACCAGCAGTAGTGTAAAACTTTGTGTGACTATTCTTTAAGTCTGGGCTCTGGGGACAAGGATCTGCTTGGATACGCATCATACTTTTATTCAGGTTTTAAACATATCCAAAGCACTGTTCTGGTTTTGCTTCCCACACCCTATTTGAAGAAAATCAACATCTTCAGCAACTTGCTGATTAGTTTTTTCTTTGATCTTTTATTACCATGAACTGATGGTGTTGGGTCTCCTCAGGTGTGAATTTGCAAAACTATGTGTGCATAATATATAGTAGGATGTATATTATAATTTAGATTTTGAGTGCTTTCGTCTTGAATTATGATCAGTGTTGTTTGAAATCGCCATCTGCCACCTGAGAAATCTCTCTGATTTGTGTTTGAAGTTGGCTGGGCACAACAATATAAGGCGGCTTTTCTTTACAATCAGCTGTCATGGGAGGTTTGGCCATTCTTTTCTATTCATGTTTATGAAGCTGACTGAAAATAGTTCACACGTTCTCCTGGGACTTCATTGTAAAGTTTGTTTAGAAGAAAAAACCAAATCTTTTTGAGAGTCAGAAGTCCCAGCTGAAAGCTTTACAAGTATAATGTCACTTACAAAGCTGATAACACCGAAGGTGGCTTACACTAATTTTCTCTAGAATTGAGGATAGAATTACTATTCAGTAAAGATAATGGGAAATAGTCAACCAAGTGGCTTCCTTGTCCTCACGAAGAAAAACACACTGGGTGTGTAGTTTTGGAATTGTGGAATTTGGCTGTGAAGTTGTATTTTGATCACTTGGAGAATCTGAATCTGATTCAACCAGAGGTTTTGAGTAATAACCGCATGTCAAAATAAAATGTTATTCTCCTCTTAGTTGCCACAAAAGCCATGCAGATTTGTCAGAATTGATACATTTTAAGAATATTGCATTAGAATTATGCAGAAAATAAGGACTCATTTTAAATGATTAGTGTATTGAAATTGTTTCAGAGTTTTTGTTTTTTACTCTAAAAAATCCTTGAAATATAAAATGAATGTATAAACTATAAAAGTTCTAGGAAGTAACTTTAGCATAACAACATAGAGCTGCATGTTTATAAGGCTGTAAAAATGGGATTGTGGCTGTGGGTAGTGGTACAAATTGCCTGTTTTTTGACTTTTTAAATGTGTAAAGAGCATATAGGCCTCACAAGTTCAAATCTCCTTTCTGCAGTGCAATTTTAAATGTGTTTGCATCTTGAATTCTGAGGATCCTTAACACTTACAATGCTATAGCAAGCATTTTATATGAAGTTCTTTATTTTTACACACTTTAAGTGTATAAAAATGTGAAAATGTACATTTAGTTTTTAAACTGGAACTAATGAAAGCAGCTTAAATCTAACTCCAAAATGTTGTATTTTCAAGAGTCAAGTAGTTGTAGGCCTGTGTACTGGTAGTCTTCTGTCCAGCTATGGTTAGATTTTGGGGGAAACAAAAGATTTTTATTTTGAGAAAGAAATAGTTCTTTTCTCTTCTCTTGAAACATTGAATAGTTGTGTGGAGAGCAGACATGTTAAGAAATGCACTTAGAGGAGGACTAGTGTAGTTCTGTTTTAGTAATGGTGTTTGAATTGGTGGGCAGATAGCTGATATAAAACAGGAAGACAGACTGAAAGATACATAGTAGACCAAGCAAGTGATACAGTTTAAAAATGTAGGTGGTACCAGGTTTTATGTGGAGAGAGATCTTTTTCCCTCTGATTACCATCCAAGCAGAAGGATCTCTTCTTCATTTCAGAGATGATAATTACAGAGTCAAGAACTTGTTAGGGAATTCCCAGTTGTGGGGATCTCTGTTTCTTTTTCCCTTATTTCAAAGATTCTGTGTAAGAGCAGAGAATTACCATAAACCCTCTGGAATAGAAGGCATAGAGCGCATGTTAAACATTTTAGAGGAGGCTGAGCAGAAAGCTCAGGGGACCAAGTGAGGGGGGCCACAGTGAGGAGCCCCAGGATGAAGATGAGTAATTCAGTGGGTTGCTGTATGTCTTCACTGCTCCTCTTAACAAAATGAGAAACGCTAAGGGGGAATCGGTGTCTGCTGCCCATTAGCAGGCAACAAAGGGAATCCACTCCAACGGCTCTGTGGTTTGATCTTTTTTGAGTAGTTCGTGCCATACACTGACAGATTGAGCAGGGGGCAGTGTTGTTTAGTCAAATAAGTATTCTTTTTATGAGTATTAAAAAATAATTTGATTGCAAAAGCATTATGTAACCTATGATTATGTAAAACATTTCATCATGCATGCTTAAACATCCACCGTATGAACATGAATAATTCAGATCAGTTGTTTGCATGAAAAAAAAGTGTGGCAGTCACGTTGGTGGAAAGACATGTTGTCCCCCCCCCTCTGCAGACAAAGAGAGAGAGTGGAAGGGCCCATTCTACTTCATCCAGGCGGCAGACCCTCAGCTAGGCCTGATGAAGGCCTGGAAGGTGGGTGACTGTGATGGTGGAGGGGACGAATGGGCAGACGAGGTCCGCCTCACCAAGCAGGCGGTGCAGGCAGTGAACAAACTGAGCCCAAGGCCACGCTTCATGGTGATATGTGGAGACCTGGTTCATGCTATGCCAGGTAAGACCAGTGAGGCCTTCCTTTGTTTTTTGATGTTACTTTTTTTATTAAATCATGCTTCTTGGGTTGTGTAGACCATACTGTGGTGGTACAATGTAATGAAAATGTTCCTTTTCACAGTAGTGCCATTCCTTTTCAGTTTTTCATACCAAGACATCAATAGTTTAGTGCTGAAAACATAAATCAACTGACTGCATCAAGGGAATTCCATGTTTAACATAGTTATTCTTCAAGGATCTTAAGTTTTTCTTCTCTGTTCTCCTGTTGTTCTTTTTGTTATTTGTTTATTAACTTGAAACTTCAGATCAGACTCTTGGTAACAATTCATGTCACAGAACAGTCATTTTCTGCTGTAAAGTGGCAGTGCTTATTGCTACATCTCTTGGTAGTAGTGTAATAAAGGAACTTTATGAATGGATTTATGAGGTGTCACCTAAAACAGGAACAACTTGAGATACATTTGCTCTGTCCTCAATGCCATTATAGCTTCTCTCCTGGTCAGTTTTGTACAAGCAGTTGCTTCCAGTGGATTAATTATCAAATTGACTAAATTTACATTCAAAAATTCTAACCTCTTGTTGCTTGAATGTCTGTTTATTGGTTTCCTGTTTCAGAGAGCAGAACAGTCATGCTTAGGAAAGAGGCAGATCGATTTTGTGGATTCATCAATAAGGAGGCTTTTTGATGGACAATGAGAAATACCCAGTTTTAACAAAGCGACCTGCAGAGTGTGCAGTAGAGTAATCGAAAACCTAACACTGAGTGGAAACAACTTATTACTGCTTAATGAAAAGACATTCCATGAGACTGAAATTAAAATATAAATCAACAATGTCTAGTAAGACTACTTTTTGGATATCCAGTGGCAGAATAGTGATGCCTATGAAACTACCTGATATAGGATTTGATGTGTTTGCTTTGTGTCCTCAAAAGGACATGTCTGTAAAACAATAACTGAAATTAGACACTGAGTAAAAACTGCTATTTGCAAAGGTATCATAGCTTATAGACTAAAAAATACCCCAGTGTCCTTAAAAAGGTATTTGATCATGTTTACAAAGAGTTCACGTGTGGCAGGCACTGAAGAATTTTATTCCTGCACTAGGCAGGCACACACAGTCTGTTGTAGCTCGTGGGCTACACCAAAAGCTTGTTATCTGCGCTTCACTCCTACAAAGTGACACAGGAACATGAGAATAGCATAATGGCAGATACTGACTGGATTCCTTCTGGGAAAAATTATAGTCAGATTCATACACACACAGCCTCTGTTTAAGACACATGTGGCTCTGTGTGGGGAGTATATGTCGTGACTCATGGGACATGGGAACACCAAACACAAGCAAAAAGTACTTGAAGCCTGTGGGCATATTTACATTACATTGCATTATTGTCATTTAGCAGGCGCTCTTATCCAGAGCGACTTACATAGGTTACAGTTTTTACAAGTTATCCATACAGCTGGATATTTACTTAGGCAATTGTGGGTTAAGTAACTGGCCCAAGGGTACAACAGCAGTGCTCCTGGAGGAATTGAACCAGCAACCTTTCAGTTACAAGCCCTGTTCCTTTCCACTATGCTACACTGCCACCCTGTTTAGTTCTCTTTCAATGTCCAGTCAAGAAAGCTGAAATAACACTTACGAAATTGCGTAATGTACACTTCACCAAGAAGTGTATAGCAAGTTAGCGTCTGCGTTGGTGGGCAGGCTGAGGTGGTAGGTCCTCGCATTGAGTAGTAGCAGCAGCAGCAGGCTTTTCCTGGCCTGAGGTCTCTGCAAAGCAGCAGTGCAGAGAGTTCTCAGTTGGAGAAGGAGAGGGCTCGGCTGTGGCTTGGTCTCTTATAGTTTTCCTCTGTTCAGGAAGCGACTTTTAAATGCTGATTGTGCACGCTTCAATAGCTGTAAGCCACTGCCGGTTTTAGCATTGAGGAGTGCAAGGCTGCCAAGTTAGTCTCTGACAGTAAACCTGCTTTGTGTCCTGAAAGAACTTCACTCATCCCTCCTGCCACCAGCCTGTGGACCTCATTCGGAAAACACTGACATCTCGTATTTTTCCAGCACAGAATGTTTTTCTACATTGCTGACCTATACATTATCAACAATCACCTGTTAATTCAGGAAATAGTAACGTTGTTAAAATATGTTGTTTTATATCAGCTTTGTCTGAATTTTGAGCAAATAACCCTTTTTCCTTGGTTCTTTTGAAGTAACAAACAAGTAAGACACACACACATCAGCCTGTCCACCTTCTCAGTGCGATAGACTAGTTCAGCCCAAGAGACAATAAATCCTTTTGAATAATTTGTATAAAATTTCCCTAACAGATTACTTAATTTGCAAAACCACATGTTCAGTTGTGATAGCTCATTAGCTAGCTAACAAATTGTTTAATATGATTTTTTTTTTTTTTTTTTTTGCATTGGTCATACGTGTAAGCCATGTCAAGAAGCTTGCTATCTAGACATTAATATTAAATGTTCAGTATGTGTCCGCATGTCATTAAATATTTCTGATGTTGGCAAATATATTTGAAAAAAAAAGTTAAAAACAAACATTACTTGAATTACAAGTTGTCCAGTTTTCTTCAGTTAGAAAAGGTAAACAATGCTACCTACATGACTGGAAATATCTAATCTAATAGGTAGTTTTTACCTTGTTTCCCTCTCTGTATGTGATTTCACACCTCATGTTAGTCTGTGTGTAGTGTAAGCAATGATGTACCTAAATTGGGTTGCAATACGTTCCGTTATATTCAGTAACCATGATGAACAGAGTGGGTGGTTGTTTAGTGCATGCAAAATTATTTGTTGGAGGGATAGGATTCAGTACTTTCCTTTTTTTACTGGGGTCATGGGACTTTTAAGGTTTTTTTTCAGTCTCTCAAGATTAAAAAGGAAGAGGAAGCACACATAAGTTCCCTGATAGGAATGGAAAGTGGCCACCTTTTCCTAGATAAATAAGTAAAAAAGTTATTAATGCAAGATTATGGCTGGGTTTTTTATTTTAGTGTGTCAGCACAATTCTCCAGTTATTGTAATGTCCTGGCCATAACCTTGGCAGGAACCTGTACTGTATGTGTGTTTGTTTAGAATATAGCCAATGTAGTCCAGTTTATTTATAATTTTTTTCTATCTGATAAAACGTTTGAGCCAAAACTATTCAAACCTTCAGCAAAAGACTACAAGCAGTGGGGAAAAAGATGTATCTTGAAAAAGCAGTGAATGTGTGAGGTGTGGTGAAAGTGAGGTGTACTATACTTTCCAATTAGACATTTTAACAGTTGTAAAAGGAAAAGAATGCATATTGCTGTCAAAGTTTTATTTAAGAACATGGATCTAAACCAACAGTAACCTTATTTAGTCAATGTGATGAGCAAAAATGATTTCAGTTCACTACCTACTAAAAAAACACCATAAAATGGGTGGGGGGGACTTTGACTTGGAGAGAAAAATGACAGTAGATTGCATTTTTTTCTTAATTCCCAATGTCTCCACATCCGGTGTTGCGACATTCCGTACTGTCTGGTTTTTAAAGATAAAATAAACAGCATTATGCAGTTTTTAAAAATAGCGTAGAATTTCCGGAAGAATAAAAATCAAAGTGATGTGGAGGCACAAGCTCAAAGACAAATCCCTGGTCTCTCTCGGTGTTGACTTTCAGCTGAGACAGAAAGAGTTGTAGATGTGGTGTCCCATTGACCCACACATTTTCATCTCATCACTGTCATAAGAGCTTTGCGTTTTGCCTGGGTACTTTGGCTCCTGGATTTGTGATGTCTACAGTGCATAAAGGCAGGTATTTCTTTATTCTGTCTGTCTGTCTCAGCCTCTCAGTAGTTGTGTGGAAAAAGTAAAGCACAGAATAACGCAATCCTGAGTATCAGTGATGAGAGCATGAAAGAAGTGGATGTGCCAAAATTGACTTTGGTCAGTCGGCCATTGCATATGAATTATTGCGGTATATAAATCTCAACAAAAATGCTTTCAGCATACAAAAATACCAGTTGCTCACACATATTCATTATATACACACTTATTCAAGTATGTATTCTCTGAAAGTCACAATATGCCTGAAAAATTGATTTTCCATCAACATTATTGACATCAGAAAAGAAAAACTTGTTACACCAAACAATTTATGAAACACTACCTCACACAAACCAAACAGGCACTATTCCAAAATGAACCCACCCAATGTCTTCTAAATTATTTTGTGTAAATTGGTCCTATGTTTTTTTCCCCTTACCATCTGAAGTTAATGAGATTTTTCAAACATTGTATCACAAGTGTAACCCTATTGTCTACCTTATTTACTAGCTAGTATGTTAGGTACTGTAGCTAGCTAGCAAACTGCATCAATTTCCAAGATTATTAGCTAGGTAGCAAACTGAGTTGTGAGTGGCTCTGTTAATACATTAATAAACTGACACCATGACTTTTGTTTATGAAAACAATAACATTGTTGATTCACAACACAAACATCTTATACTTGGTGACTGAATACCTCATCCTGATGTTAAATCTCATTACATCTTACCTGTGTTCAGCATCACTCCACAGCACTGCATACTTTGGCTAGCAAGCTAGCTAAGCTAACTAAGGAGCTAGCGTGCTGGCAGAAAATAAAATTAGCTAACTATCTAGCTGACTTTACAATATTATACAATACTATCACGATATCTGATTGGTATTCACAGTATCTAATGGTTTAGCTCCCTATTTTTAATCAAAATCACCACAGTGAGGAGATAATCAGATAATACTAACAAGAATGGTGGTAACACTACTATGTCTGTCTCATTTTGATCTGTAAAGTAAAGGGAAATTACAACTGAAGCCATGGAAGCAAGACCTGAAGGATTAAATGGCCACTACCAGTGTGCCTTATTTTGTTAGTCAGCAGAGTTTGGCAGTATGTTTATGGGGGAAACCCAAACAAAAATACAGTCAGAATATCTATTTTTGTAATAAGGTGGAATTTAAATGACCACCTTCTGCATTTCATAGGTGTGTATGCTACAGTTTTTGAAGTCAAAATTTTCAATGTCCTGATAGTTTTTTTGTACTTCAAAACTCTTTGCTTTCCATTTACAAATGTATCATTTCCCTGCCAGTGTTTTTAAGTAAATATAGTACCTTTGGTGAATCAAAACCATACTTGTTACCATTTTAAACATGTGAAGCACATTATACAAAACTGAGGGAACTGCTACTTACCTAGCCAGCTAATGAGCATCTGGCTGTGAATTGAATAGGTAGGTGCCTAGCGAGTTAGCTAGTGAGCCCGGGGGCTTGTTTGCAGCCAAACAATTGGCCATGAATACTATGAAATCTAGATCAGTTATGTAGGCCTACAATTTAAGCTTGATACTTGTTGTGAGTTGAGGTGACATACAACACAATGATGTTGTTAAATTGGAAATAAAAAAGAAGTTTGCTGTCAGAGTTAATTAGCTAGATTAGCATTAATATATATTATAAATTAAATAGTTTGGGATTAATTAGCAGCTTAGTTAAATAGCTTGTTTGCTTTAATGCACAACCAAGATGGCCATCATGTGTTTTCTGCCTGGTGCAGGAAATGACAACTGGCTGCAATGAACAGACGTGGCAATCATGAACAGAGACCAATGATGATCACGTTTTCAATGAGGTAATGTGGCAGGAAATGTGGTTTACAGTTATGTGATCTATGAGATCTCAAATCACTTTCTACTTAAAACCATTATCTCTCTCTGAACAGGCCACTCTTCCCGTCCAAGGGGGGGTTCTGCTCACTGTGGCATTACATTTTTCTCTGTCTGTTTGCACAAGGTAAACAACTGTGGCCTTCCCTAAGTGCAGTACAACGTACCTCTACTGCATTTAGAATGTTTTATGAATGTTGTATGAGTATGGAGCACAACAAGGGGTCTGTGTTCGAGTTACAAGTCAAATGGTGAACGTTACATTCGTATTGTTACAGGAATAAAAGGATTTAAAGTGCAGAAAGGATGAAACAAGAAACTGATATGCAGGTGATATGCATTTTCATAAGCCTCAATGAAAAGCTTAAATCTCACGGTAATGAAAGAGGCAGTGTTTTCAAATAAGGAAGACATCATGAAAAAAAAAGAAAAAACTGTAGCAGTGTATTGCATGTTCAATAAAAGGGATTGCCCTCACTGCATATGAAATAGCAAGGTGGTATCACGGTGGGGAGCACACCATGGTAAGGTGTGCAATGTGGGCCACACTGGACCCTCAGAACTCACTTCACACAAGGTCTTCCTTTCTTATTAACTGAACTGACACTTTACACCTAACTTCTTTCTTTCTCTCCCCTCATCTCTACATGAACACACATACACACCTCTGTTCTTAAAATACTACAGCTATTTTTCCACATTCATCTGTCTTTGCTGGAGTGGTAAAACAGCCAAGCTGTGAAATGGCTATTTTTTTTCATGTTCTCAGTTGAAGCATTCCCAGAGCTAGAAGTGCGTAGAGCTGGCTCATTTTACTTCTTGAACTAGAAATCAGAAACCATTGTTAATTTTCCACAAAGAAATTTTGCCAAGTCTCCGATGAATCTGCACCTGGCGCAGATTCAGATAAAATGAAATCTCGTATTTGTAGGCCATTCCCAGTATTTCCTCTGGTATGAAGCATACAGATGTTGATTGTGCCATTTCCCCAACAGGCTGTGATTAAGCGGCCATGCAAGCGACAGACCCCCATCGTAAAATCTGTTATCTCCTTTGCAGGCCTGACCTGACTGCAGGGTAATTGGAAAAATTAAATTAAATGTGACTCCTTGTCTGCTTGAGCTCTCATGTTCACTAGAGGCAGCCTTCTATCATACAGCTCAGGCTGATGAGGATTCCCGGGGAGGGGTCCCCATGGCTGGAGCAGGGAACCATGACCCCAGGCTGTCATGAGACACCCATGCTTTTGAGGAATGTGCAGCATGTACACCAATGCAGTCACGTTGACCTGTATCATATCTGATTATATATGGTTTCTTTCAGACAGGGTTAAAGGCTGCATCTTCACATTGGAATAATTTCTAGGTCATATTTCACTGTCTTGATGTATTACTGTGGAGGTCTTAAAAGAGAGGGGGGGAACTACACCATTACTCATATGAAATGCAGAGTGTTACCTTTTGTTTTCATTCCATTCCAGAAGACACACTATTCCAGCAAGATGCAGATCTGTCACCCAGTTAATGATTTAAATTAGTGTTACTTTGCTCTGTTTAGGTCCTCTGGTCCACATGTATTTAGAACAGTACTTTGACCATGGCCAAAAATAAAATAATCCCTGCCCTCTCCTGTACTTGAAGGGACAGCTCTCAAAGACCTAACTAATTAGCTTTGGAATTGTACTGGTCCATCTTTGTACAGAATATATTGTATAACATCTTCAGTTCACTGCAGTCATATCATAATACAGAGTAATTTGTGTAATGATCCCATATTTTATAAGAAATTACTTTAAAATCTGTTTTTAGCCATTTTGAAATAATTTTCTTCAGGTCTCTCAAACTCTGTAGTTCTGATCTCAAACTTCAGGAAATACATTTCATCATGTTATTCATTCATTAATTGAACAATGGATCAACATATTGGAAAGGTATCTAAACTTGTAGTCAAGCACTTGGGCACAATTAGGGAAAAGGTTTATTAACATACCTGTCACCAGAGCACAATTTTCAAAAATATTCATTTGAGATTACCTACACACTCTATGGATGATGGCCATCATAGATAGTCATGTTTGAGGCCAGATAGAGAAGCACTTTTCAATATCAAAAGTGGCTCAGCCATCTTAATAAAATCTAGTGTCTACAGTATTTGTATTCGAATTTGAATTCAGTTGGAAAAAACCATTTTGTGGCACAGCTGCATCCACGTTGGCAGTGGAGGATTGTCTGTCAGCCCAAGCAACACTGTGTGAAGGAAGCACACACTCCCCACAGGTGTTGGTAGCGCTGCATTTAAAGAGTGCTGAATTCCAACCCAACAGCTTCAAGGCAAGACATATGCATGCTAATTTTTTACGTCCTTACAGTGTTTAAACAACTAAGTGTCAATGCAGTTCCTCTCCTGGAAATAAAGTTCATTTTCCAAATAAGAGCAGCAGGTTTCTGCCTTTGTGGTTGCCTTGATTAGGATTTTCATGGCCTGCAGAATCAGAGTCTCTGTTGTGCCTCAGGTCATCATGCTTTTGTCTCTTCCTGCCTGTCTAACGGCTGACAGCATACACAAGAAGGCATCAAAGGAAATATGATGTGACTCTTAAGTATGGAGAAGAGCTACCCTGACTGCTTTTTTGTAATGTAGTTGTGTATATATGGCAAGGTATACATCGCCTATTGGCATTTGTGTTTACGTGTGTTATTGTTGGAAACCTGCTAGATGTCCCCTTCGGAAGATTTCAATGTATGATTTGCATAAACAGATAAACCCATTCCTGGGGAGCTGATTGTTGAGCATGTGAAGTTATTGTTCTTCCCCTACCCCTGGGTAAGGCAGTGCCATGGGACACTCCATGTGAACAGTGTCACCAGGCACACAAGGCTATACACTGCTGGCAGCATGTGGACCCCTCCTATCTCCAGGTCATGTCATCCTATTGTCAGCAGTGGAGGCTAGCCAAGACATGGGATCAAATCAATTACAAGGCTTTATGCTCCATCAGCCCTGGCATCAGTGTGTTGCTCTGATGCGCGATTTGTGCCAAGAGTGGAAGATGGGGATGTGTTGATGTACGTGGCCTGGGGAGGGGGCGGAGGACAGAGCGGTATATTAGTCACACCGCCTTATCAGCCCTGGGCAGCGGGTGGTTGGTAGGTTGCATGACTGGTAATTTGGACAAGTCCAGCAACCTAATCTTATCAGTGGATAGCTGGAATCGGCACGCCTGACCCACTACAAAGATCATGTGGTTGTAGGCAGCCATTAATACTTTTAACCGTCATATAAAAATTTCATTAGAAATTGCTCCCCAAGACATCCAGCTGATGATTTTAGGCTGGCATATTACTACATTATAAAATGCTGTGCATTAGTTGGTGGGTTGTTTTGTTCCACCTTATAGCTTGCCATATTGTTCATTTTACACACACTAATGTGTGCACACACACTCATTAAATGTAATGTATGAATTTGTATGTCCTTAATTTTATACCAGCTGTAGCTGGTTATTTACAGGAGGAAATACATTTCATCTTGGAAATGTATATTCTTTATGAATCATGCCATAAGAACATTGGGTATTTGTGTGGTGCTGGCATATAGTGCTGTCTCAGCTTACTTGTAAATATAGACTGGTAACCCCTTTAGGACTCTCAATACACAGGGCCAGTTCCAGACCTTGACTTTCCCTTCTCTTTAATGGAGGCCAAGACCTTCGGGGCATTGGAGAGTGGTATACTGTCCAAGACAGTCAGCCGTTTTTGCACTCTCAGGGGAACATGAATGAGATGAATAGTGAGAAGTGATCATTGAGTCCCAGGAAGCCGGTTGACCTAAGTCATTCGTACTCAGCACACACTAACAGCCAGAGTTTGCCAGTACATCACCTTATTTGCTCACACAGTGAGCTACCTGTCACTCAGAGGAGCCTGTTACACTGGTGTTTTTTCCCCCTATGAAATAGATGTACTTTGTAGATGCACTTGAGCCAATAAAATGAAATGAGATTGTCTTAAAGCATAATACAGACACTGTCAAGCAGACTACTCTGAACAGTGAAGGATTTCAGTCCTGTAGAAATTGCTTGAACTGTCTCTAATTTTCTGTTGTCCCTACCAGTGTACTTCTGCTGATGTTCTGAAGTGGTGGACAAAAGTGTGTATGTGTGTGTCTTTGTGTGTGTCGGCCAGGCATCTGCACAGCCCGCTGTGTCGTAGGCTGCTATCGCTGACTTTCTCATCTAATTATCTCAATACAAACAGCTGAGCACAGAGGGTAGACAGCATAGCCTCAGAGATAACAGACTTGTCTCTGATCAGATGAGTAGACTTTTTTATTTGTTTCCCATATCTTTTCCCCTTGCAGTTTGTGGATTTTAGTCTATAGGCTTGCCAGGCTTTGATAATATTTCTTCAGTTTCATGCATAAATCAACATTTTTATTGACATTTGTCTTAGGATGATGTCACAGAAAATTCAGACAAGTATCTTTCTGAAAAGGGAGAAACAAAACAGCAAACCATAACCATGTGCAAAACTGAACAGTGTTAATGGAAAGACTGTGATGAACTATGCATGTTTTACACTCTTGTCATCTCTGTTACCTCCTTGTGTTTACTGAGTAGTTCTAGTGATCTAAATACTGGTCAGTGTGACAGTCAGTGACTGCAGTTAACTTGTCGTCAGTACTCTCCTCATGGTACATGCACAAAACAAACATCTGTAGAATATAAACCTTTAAGCATAATTTATGAATGGTCACTTGATTTTTATCAATGGGAATTTTTTCATCTATGGGAAAAGTCCGTTGGGGGTGTGTGAAATAAACAATTATTGTCACTCACCAATAAAAATGTGGTCTTGTCAAACCCATTTATTTGGAGACATGGCTGCTGTTTTATTCTGTTCACTGTTCCAATACTATCCATAAGGAGTACAAAACATTCCCCACTGTCTACACTAAAGGTGGGTGCTTGCAGTGGGATGATTGCTGAAATTTCTGCTGGTCAGAGCGTTTTGTCGGCCCGCTGGCTCTGACAGAGGAAAGGATTTGCTTGAACGCTGCGTTTCGGTGAGATCTGTGGGGACATGCTGAATGGCATGCCCAGCTGTGCCACTGAGCTGTCTGGTCTCGACTGTCAGCCATCTGTGATCAGCAGTTCGAACCATTCAAACGCAGCATCCCTGCCTGCCTGCTAACGAACCTTTACCCTGTGGATGATGGGGAGCAGTAATGAGAAGTGCTTGCCTCTGCAAATGAGTAAACTAACACTGTTACCATGCATTTTTGTAATATGATCATGGCTAGTTGAGCATTATTTTAAAAGAAATAATGTTACTTTTTATTCTCCTGTTTTTATCCTAAGACACAATGCTAGCTTATGTGCTAGCATTGTTCAAATTTGTTAGATTGGTGGGAATGAAGTATGGTTAATCTGATACAATAATCTGATACAATATAAATTAATTAATAATTAAGGCAATATGAAGTCAATAAAACAACAACACATGACTCATTTAAATAGTGTTGCCTGCTACAGTGGTACCTGCGAATGGACCGGCTCATCTTTGGTTACATTGTACATAATAAGAGGGAGGCTTTGAAAACATTAACAGGCTCATTTGTCATAGTCATGGTACTCATTTGGAAGGTCATTGCTCATAAAATTGACTGTAAAGTCTCATGTCTCATGGTGCGGCAATACCTTTAATAAGACAGCGTACTGTAGGTGTTCTGTGTGGGTTTCAGGAGGCTTTGCACCTCAGATAAGTCAGTTAATTCAAACAAAGGTTAACATTTGTTTTAATTATTTATGTCAATTGGGACTTTTTTTTACTTTAAGTTAAAGTTTTCTGTTTTCTACCAAACCTATAATTAGTTGTTGTCTGCATGTGTTTTGATTTCACCATTTTATAGCTCTTTAAATATTTAGAGGATGGGGACTTAAAACTGTTGTAAGAGTATCCTACACTTACCTATGCTCCCAGTTATGGAGTTCATACCAGATTCTGATGTTATTAATTCTGAAAATATGTTCCAGGTATGAAGAGTTGATTCTTGCAAATACTCTATGCTTGGAATTGAGATTTTTTCTCATTAATGCAAATGAATTCACAATATGCAAAATAATTTTAAAGTTAGATTTCCCTATACAGAATGGAAACTTTATTGTAGACATCAGTTTTTATAAGAACATATTTGCTGTAACTCTTAGCATTCCCAGGTGGAAAATGTTATTTTGACAGCATTTCAGGGTCACAGATCTGACCTCAGTAGCTGGCACTTTTCCACTTTTCCAGTAGCAGTTGAAATGCGGGTAATAATAATATCATAATATAATACAGGAGACATTACAGCATGCCATTATAGTTTCACTGCTACGTGGTTTTGTACTCTGGATTTTTTTTTTTTTTTTTTTTTGCAAAACAGAGTAATGGTGAACAGTTGGTCCTGACAAATAATATATATGGTTGTTTGTTATACAGATTACATACTTGTTACATGTTTACATACTTATTTCCATCTTATTGTGTGAGAGTTTCTTCAGTTTTGATTTTGGGCCTCAGTAAATTGGATGATGTTAAGATCTGGAGATCAGGAAAATGTGATCAGGAAAATGTGTGTGATTTCTGGGTTGATCAACCTTGTAGTCTTTCTGGTGAACATATAATTGCCAAATTATCTGACTGGTTCCCTGAAGACAGTATGCAAGAGTTGAAGAATGGTAGTCCCCTTCTTAAGGTGAAAGTTGATCAAGATGTCCATTTGTTTATGCTGAAATAAAATCATTATTTTGCTCCATCCCTGTAAACTATACATCTTAGTAAAATATACATCTTTGGTCATAATATCAGTCAGATTGATATTATAGTTCTGAAGTTTGCTCATAATAAGACATGGACATCTTCAGTGTTACAAATTGGAGTCCCACAAAATCAAGTCATGATTTTCCTAAAGATTAATCATTGCCTGTCAATACTCCCTCTCCCTAAGGAAGTCTGTGGAAGACCATGCAAGTATTCAAAGCGGATTCAAAGGTTTCCACTTTGTTGTGATTTTATGGAAGGCAACATCCTGTAATTTATCCTAATCTATTTAATTTTCTAGGTAAGCCTGAGATAAACAGCCTTTAAATGCATTGGAAAATGCTCTATGAGCACCTGGGACCTTTAAATGGCCCAGTGTCAACACTCATTACTGTCAGAGTCTCTGAACAGGTTGTGTGTGCCAGACACATTATACGGAGCGTCTGTCACAGTCCGCACTCTCCTCTGCTCTCATAGCTAGATTCTCGTTTCACTCTTTCTGTGATATTGTCATAGAACGTTAAATTGTGTGTATATTTTTCAGCCAGAACTAATGGTCTGACAAATAACCCTGTTTAGTGTTGGTGGGAGAAGCTTGATCATTGATCTGTACCCCATTGAGATTGTACCTCTGCATGGATGTCCTGACTCAGGCACCCTGAGTTCACTCTCATGATCAGAACTTGGCGTCTGTGTTAGTCTCATTTTTCTTTTGCTGTAATATGTGGTAATTAGTTATTAGTGATGGAGCCTGACCACCTCAGATACAAATCGCTTCTGATCGTGAAGGTGATCTCGAGGACACGGGGCTTGAAGGACTGCGGAATGAGGCTCAGTCAACCTCTTCAGTCGCCACCGCCTTCATTAAACACGCCCAGATGCGTGCACCAAGAAATCAGCGTTAACCAAATTTGATTACATTTGAAAATCCCCTGCACTTAGAAGTCTCTCCTTGTAACGATCGGCCCGTGGAACATGTAAGGCGCTGTTCGGTGAGTATGAGTATTGATGGCTCATTACACCCTTCCAACTGAAGTCCTTGAGTTTTCAACTCCGGGTGGACCGGGGGTGAAAGAGGGGGATCTCTCTTTAGCTTAAAACAAAGTGGGGAAACAGATGATTAGATTAAGTATCAAGCTGGAGGTTAACCATAATGAGCATGCATCAGAGCTTACGGTGGGGAATGGGGGGAGTGGGCTGAAAAGGTGAAAGGGAGGTCGTTCTTTAACACTCAATCCCTCGCCCCAACATGTGAGCCCTGTAATTGCTGTTGAAAGTGGATAAAGTCGGGATCTCAGTGGAATTCCAGCACATCAGTGGAAATGACTAGCGGGAAATCAGTTAGCAGAGGCCCCCTCTGTGTGTTTTGCTGATAGGAATCTCTATCTGGATCTGGCGTTAATGGGTTTCTTTGGGCTTTGGGAAGTCAGAGTTACATGTGAGGCTGATGGAGGGAATGTTGCTGTTGAACTGCAAAAGAACTCATACGTCCTACCTTATGTGCTGTACTTCACAACAGAGTAACAGCAATACTTCAAAACCGTTCCTCCCTTCAGTGCTCATCATTCCTAAAATGTTTTGTCTTTGTCAGCAATGTGTTCTTTTCTATTTTTACTGACCTGGTTATTCATTACTGAGACCATATTCTCAGTACCAGAACTGAGTTGCACTACTTATATGACCCCATATCTGAATGCATCTGTAAAGCTGATAAGTAATTAAACTTGTATGCTTTGATAAGTGGAAGAAAAGCATAAATGCATTTGGGAAATAACTAGAATATTCTAAGATCTAATAAACTAAGTATTCCATATATGTCAAATAAGTGGAATAAGTGTGAGCTTATGGGATTATGTACCATAAGTGCCCAGTATCCATGTGTCATGAATCTTGAGAATCAGTGTGATGCCAATAGTTCAGATCACCGCCAAGTTAGACTAGTGACTGCCTGTTTATTTATTTCTGAATTACAAGTGTAAGCGTAAGCATAGCACAGTGGAATGGCTTCCACAGTACATCAGAGTAAATGTGTCTGTCTTAGAGTAGCAATACGCTGTACAATTTTAGAAAGATTTACAATTCACTTCTCACTATCCATTTTTCTATATCATAGTGACATCTTTACGTTGTAAACGAGGATCGGGTGTTTTTTTTTTCATAGTGTGACAAGGCCAGTAACATTTGATTAATTATCTCTGCGTCCTCCTAGGCACACTAAAACACCACAATGAAAAGTCTGACTTGTCAGAATTTTTTTGTGGCTCGTACAGTGTAAACAGTGCTACGATGTGATTTCTGAGAGACCACTGTCACTGCCCAGTAGAAACTTGACATACTGATCAAAACAATATCAAAGTGAAGCTGGCTACTGGGGTCCACAAGGACGCAGGAAAGTGAGGCAAAACTGGCAGAGTTGTAGAAGGAGCACAGCTGTCTCATTTCCTCCTGCGACAATTATCGTGACATAGGCAAAAAAGGCGACTTATGGGCACCTCAGCAACCTGGTCAGTAAATACTAAATTGCATGCTAGCTAAAAGCTAACAATACCAATGAAATTTCAAGTCAAGTGAGGAGAGGATATGTCAGCATGCAAATTTATCTGTCTGCATGTATTTTGATGTGTGAGTGTTTGAGGCAGAGTATGGTAGCTAGTTAGTCTACTGTCCATGGCTTCCAAGCTAATGACTGCTCCACAGTCTTCTTTTTGTTTTTTTCTTTTCAGCTTCTTTGTATGAAATAATGCCACAGCCATGGCAATAGGCTGTTGCTCCTTGGTCACCATGAAGTTGGAGAAACAAGTGGTAAAATCATAAAATGTTGGTGGCTACGCTGCTGCCTACCCACCATCAGGACAGCAAGAAGTGGGTTTGTCTGGGGTTTTATATCAAAGAGTGTACAGGTATCTGCAGCAGTAATTTCAGCAGTCGTACAGTTTATTCCCGGCCTTTCTCTCAAGGCACTGTACAGTCTGTCTGGATTTATTTTTCTGCCATTATATAGCTGTGTTGTCCCTTTCTGTTTCATTTCCAAGAATCACCCCCCCCCACCTTTCATTTCCGCCTCCTTCCACAGAGAGATCTGAACCTGCAACAGGCAATTAGACATCTTGCCTTGTCACGCTGTTACTACAGCGATTCAGAATTGCACTGCCATTTAAGTGTCAGCTGGTCCACAGTGGAATGTTCACCATTTTAGAAGTGATACTCTTTTCTCCTGAGTTCAGTGCCTTTTTTCTACCTAATGTAATTTATTCTGTCCACTTTGTAATCTGACACATTTGATCCCTCATTGCTGTTTCTCCGCTGGAGAATTTAAATAATTCACTGGAGTGTTGATTATTATTGCATTTGATATAAAAAGGACAGAGGATATGTCATGAACATGGACAGTTGTGATTCTCTGTAGCAGACCTTGGACTGAATAGATCTAGAGGCACTTTTTTTCTGCACTAGCCAGATTTGGTGGCATTACTTATGGCCAAATAAATGAGTTCTGCTTGATATTTTTCTCTCGCCTCTCATGAAGAGAAAATGTCCTCCCTATACACATGTGATATGTTTGGTTTTCCTTATTCATGACAATAATAAAAATGTTCTGCACCTGCAGTGGGGAGGCTTTAAAAAAATAAAACTTGTTTTCAGTCCTCAGTCTTCCCTGTCCTGTTGGTGTTTAGAAGTTGGAACAGAGCTGTTTGTCAAAGAAATAATGGCTGAGGCTTATTTAAGGCAGAAGGACTGCTCAGCCCTCCCCTTGGCTACAGCAGCCACTGGATATTTGATTGTTATCATACTTCATTTGATTTTTTTTTTTTTTTACTGGAATTGGTTTCTCTGATGGAATGGTTTGATTTACCCTGGTGGCCCAGGTGTTGTCTTGGCAAAGATTCCCCCCCCACCACCACCAAGCCCCCACCCCAAAAAAAAAAAAAAATTATTAAAGGTACATATCATGTTATAAGCAGCTACAGATGGTTCCCCTGCAGTGATCTGCCGCTGTTAATAAAAGCTACCTAGGATATGAATTGCTCTGATTTCTTTATCACAGATGCTAAAATATTGGGAAAAACGCTGCAGCTGTGCTCAGCACCCAGGAGCTGCCGTCATGTTGGTTTGTGGCCTTTGTTTACCCTTATAACATTCACTTCATTCAACCACAGGATGCTCAGTGAAGTAGAGTAGTGTAGAGTGCAGTACAGCATGACTGCATATGTTCACTGCTGAGTGCACCGCTTATCGAAAAGCTGTGTTGAAGAATCCCATACAAAATCTATAATTGAATATGCCGTATAATGTGGATCAAATATGTATATCCATGATTGACACCCCAGCTCCAAAGCCCTATATAAGCTGCCGAGCTGAGTCTCACCCTTCTTTTGATGAGGTGTCTGGAATATCTGCCACATCAAATTATGTGTGATCTGAAGCAACTGTCATGTTTTCATGGTAAAAATTTAATGAGTCTTGCTACAACAGTGATTTTGTCAGCAAAAAAAAAAATGGACATGCCACATGTTTATGTTCTCAGGAGAAGTATGTCTACTTTGTCTTAAAGAGATAAGCAACTTTTCTGTAGTGAAGAAATAATATCAATAAAAATATTTTCTATACCCTTTATTTTACCATGAAAAACCTAATTGAAATATAGTCATATCTCTTTTCCAAGTGAGTCCTGGACAAGAGGCAGTATCAATCAATTACAGTACATACAGGTTTGAAACAATGCATGCATTAAAATACAATATAATAGTCTACAGCACATACAGTACCATACACATGGACATGTGGTCGTGGTTTAAATTCAGGATTGGAAAGCTGGTGCTGCATTTTTGGACAGCTGCAGTGTGAAACTCATTCCTTCCTGGCTGTACTCTGAGAGTAATCCAGTTGAACAAATCCTGATGCGATGTCATTGATTCACAGGCACGGATTACAGGGAGGAGCAGGAGAGGGACCTGAAGGAGGCCTTGAAAGGCATAGACCCCGGCATCCCACTGGTGTTCGTCAGCGGCAACCACGACCTGGGGAACACCCCCACGCCCGCGACCGTGGAGCTTTACCGGCGCGGGTGGGGCGACGATTACTTCAGCTTCTGGGTGGGCGGAGTGCTGTGCTTGGTGCTGAACTCGCAGCTCTTCTTCGACGGCTCGGCCTGCCCCGAGCAGAGGGACGCCCACGAGGCCTGGCTGGAGGAGCAGCTTCAGAGGACCGCACAGGGCCCCTGCCGCCACACCCTCATCTTCCAGCACATTCCCCTCTATCTGCGCTCCCCGGACGAGGAGGACGACTACTTCAACCTGCAGAGAGCCGTGAGGGAGAGCCTCATGAAGCGATTCCAGCAGGCAGGTGAGTGCTCCTCTGCCAAGTCCCGCTCTTCCCGCTGCGCTCACAGTGTTTTGCTCACTGGCCAAAGAGCCGGAGGTCATGACTGGAGGAGCTGACGTTCACTTGTCGGTATAATTCCTAAAGCTGCATGCCTAGATGGAATTTTGAATGTGATGTTCGTTTGCTTTTGGGGCAAGCTCTTCCCGGTTACATTATTTAAGTTATGACAGGTACAGAGAAAGAACAAGGGATTCCCTCTCTCCTTTGCATTTTCATGTGTATTATACATGTTACACAGCTATGTTTGATTCACACACATGTTCACTTGTCCTGGTATCAATTATGTATCCGGTTTACACTGAAAGTATGTTCCAGAGAATTTTAAATATTGATCACAGGCTTGTGCAGAGTGATTAATGGTGTTTGATTTGGAGTGGGTGCTATTTTATTTAACAGCAACTTGGACTCTGCTGCACATTCTTCATTATGATCAGTCTCTGGTGTGTTTTTAATGAGTGTTCCTCTGCTTCCTGTTGGCATAGCTGTGAAAGCTAAAAGTAGATGAATGTGACCAGTTTCTGAAGTTTTTTCCCTAAGGTCTAATAGCATGGTAGGACTGTTTGTTGCCTGGGAGTGATCCTTTTGGGGGTGATCATATGTTCATGATATAGATTTTATCTGTGATAGCTTTTAAGAATGCAAAGAATCCATTTTACAGTCTTCTGTGCAGCGCCCCTTTGAGCTGAATGTGTACATTTTTTTTTTTGACAGACGCGCTGTTCAGAAACATTACTACAGTTAGCACAGCCCTTGCTCATGTGATCTGAGTAAATAAGAAATATTTGTATCATTTAAAATCTGTACCTACGACTTGCTTATGTATAAATAACTTCTTAGCCACTTTTTTACAATGTAATGAAATTGTTTCTGTTACTGCCTGTTTCAGATTAGGGACTGCAATTATGTTTCTGAATAGTGCTACTGTCATGAGACCGGCCCTCTGTATTGAAAATGTTTAACTTAAATGGATCTGAGATGGCTGTGTATTTTTTAATATTAGACTGTATCGGAGAGCACATTTTTCTTGATCAGTTAACTAGCTGACCCTTAAACAATAAGGTCAGTCACATTGGTTGAACCAGAAATATCAGTGAATTTCAGTGTTGTTTGTCCTGACGAAGATTCCCAGGAATCGGCATGTTGTCCGTGCTGCAGCTATGCGCAAATAAATTTATTTGGGGGCATTAGAGTAGTGTGCAGACTGTTTTTCTTCTTGATTTAGTTATGTTATAGTCCTGTACCTCTCACCATCTAGAATGTGCTTTATGATATCACACATTGTACCAATACAATTATAACTTTCTTGATTAAACTACATGTTAAATAGAAGCAGACCAAGCTTCCCAGAGACGAACTGTCAAAATACACTGTGCCAGTCAAAAGTTTGGATGCACCTGATTAAGATAATGGCAACATGCATTCAAAGATATTTTATCCAAAGAGCTTTGCTTAAATACTTGAATTTTGTTTCTTAAACAATTGTAAACAGTGAAGTTGATGTATGAATTTCTTTCCCAAAAAAAAAAAGAATTTTACAAAGTATTTTTGGCTACTTTGAAGAATCTAAAATATAACAGTTTTGATCTGTTTAACACTTGTATGGTCACTGCATAATTACTGCATAAATACTTTACTACTATTCTAAAATGTGGAAAACAGTAAAAATAAAGAAAAGCCCTTCCATGAGTAGTTGTGTCCAAACATTTGACTGGTACTGTGTGTTCTGGCTTTTGTAGTAGTTTGTTCAGGAGGACGTTATCATTAACAGAAGTTGTTCTTTTTATATTCACACATTCTCCAACCCATTTACACCATGGGGGCTTGTTACTGAACCAGGTGAGGTAAAGCATCTTGTGGGAGGGTAAAACGTCAGTGTCTTTTCTGGGATTTAAACCCCTGGCCCTCAGGAGTCCATTGGCTCTGTCTGCTGCACTACATGCTGTCACATTCTGTCACGGAATGTGTGCTATTAAATTCTGGACAAAATAAATGATGTCTTCATCTGAAGAAAAAAAAAAGGTCAAGTGGTTACAATGACATGTCGGGCACAGCCCCAGAGTCTTGCAGACAGGCGAATGAAATGAAAGTGAGTGTGGCAGCACTGTGAAATGGTGCCTCTCTCCTGGCTCCAGTTTTGCTCTGTTGTCACTTCCCCATCAGCAGGTCATTTGTCTCCCGTCTCTGCAGGTTAGGGGCAGATGGTAGCACCCGGTGCTGTAGTCTAAATTGGAGTAATTCCAAAAAGTGGGTCACTTTTTTCCATGAGGTCACCCGAGATTTGAGGCATTGATTGTTCATGCCTCCCAAATATGAAGGATAGTCGGTCTGTATTGGGTTTAAACTCTCATTCATGTGGCCCTGAGAGACTTTTGTTCTCAGATGACTACAACTTTTTTTTTTTTTTTTTTTTTTTGTCAAACACCAACTCTCAATGAACCAGTCAAGGATATATGATATATGATATATTTGTTAAAAAAAAAACCCGAAAATGGATTTATTATTTGTTATTGTGCAGCCCAAGCAACAACTCTTATTCCTGTTCCAGTAAGAATTTGTCCAACCTAACTGCCTGTACATTTGAAAGTGCAAAAGAATGAAAAGAGAAGAAGAATCACATTTACAATTTATGTGGTCCAGGCAGTGGTTTGGTCCAGGCCCAAGTTATATTTCTTAAGGTAAATCCCTTCCCAAGTCTCCTCTATCCTCCTTTATCAGCTGGCAAGATGGCCCAGGTGTCAGATTTTAAAAGACTTTCGCACTAATCCTGCCCCACACTGGGGACACTGTTACCCAGGTGCCAAGTCACGTCAATGAAGGATTTGGCCTTGCTTTTCTCCCCCCTCCTTCATCCTTTTTTCTCCACTCTGAATCGTTTACACAGTTTGTCACAGTTCCAAGGCCACACACCATATCTGTCTCTTCCTTTTCTCCGTGCAACTGGCCCATCACCCCGAAGTGAGAAGCAACAAAAATGTTAAGTCACAGCATCATTCCCTGTGCCTGTCTCCACGTTGTTTATAATCTAAGATATGCAGAAATTGTTTATTTATTTTAAGAAGCAATCTCCTGTTAAACCCCACTATTTTCTCTTCCTGTTAAGTGCATTAGGTGACCTTTATGGGCTGTCACACTGTGACCGGGAATTCGTCTCATCTGACTTGTGCAGGAATTTGAAAGATACCGTACAATAGACAGCTGATATTTCCTATTCAGTGCATTGCTTCCAAAACTTGTAGTAAAACTGATAACAGAGTTTATGATTGTTTGATGATGTTGATGGATTCCTGTATCTTTGAGGGAAAGAACTGGAAGAACTGAAGGAATTTGTAGAATAAAATATACCTGTCCATGCCATTATTTTTTTCCCTGTATCACTGTTTGCAGTATTACTAAAACAGTAAACAGAGTCTTGCAACGTTGGAAGTGCAGACAAACTCATTTCCCAACTGCATTGGAGCAGTCAGATCTAATGTAACAAGGCAATTCTATCCGTATGATTTGAGTAATATTTTATGCAAGTTGGCTTGTTTGTGGGAATCTCATCCATTCACGGACATCTGTCCCCGAGGCATGTGTTGCTGATCACTCTGTACTGTGTTATCAGAGGGATTGCAAAAATGATAGAGTTTTGAATATCAGATTTTGAAATTTATAATATTCACATTCAAAATACTATTTGTCATATAATGTTGGTAAAACTTAAGTTTTATGTGTCAAGCACTTATATTTGTCCTCTGATAACATGCAAAGGATATCTATCAAGCAAACCCTGATAGGCAGAATATTGCATGTTCTTTGACTCTCAGTGTTGTGCCAGCCCTTATGCCTGCCCTCAGTGCTATATTAAATGACGCAGGTCATTTTACAAGAATCCCTGTAGCCTGTACACAGGAAATATGAATATGAATATGAATCCCTATAGCCATGCAGTCAATACTTGGGTTTGACGGCAACCAATATTGTTGGAGTACACAACTGAACTCTATGAACTGGCATCCTTCTGGATGGACGTCCTGGACTTCCACCCCTTGTTGCCGGTAGTTTGTTGTCCCAGTGAAGTTGGTGTATTATTTATCACGTATTTCCCAAAACAAGTCTATAGACATGCCATTAACAGTTAAATTTTAGATAGTTGAAAGCTGTTAAATAGTTCTGTGAATGTGTAACAGCGTAACATTTGCATATACTTTTCATAATTGACTCAGTGAACTCAATGACGTTCATCAGCAACAGAAGCCATCAGCTTTAACGAGCGAGTCATTTTTTTGTCACCATTATACACACAGAAGTAACATGTAGATTGTAAATCCCCCACATAACTTTAGCTAATATGTGGAAGGAAACTGTTTGTCATTCCTGTAAAATTTTCTGAACTCAACAGGTGTTTCAGTACATCAGGAAAGGACACACTTGTTGTATTTGTAGTCATATTTATGGCTAAAATAAACTAATGCTCCATTTATTCTAGTGCAGGCTACCCTCATATATTGGAAGTATTACCTACTCTAGTTTATTCTCCAGAAGGATTTGAGTTAATTGGGAGTAAATGTGAGTCATTGTTACCTTTAACTATACTCTTCTACAGGTACACTGCAGTAGCATGCTCTGTAATGATTGAATTGTCGGCGTGATGTAAGAAATCATTTGACTCCCACAGAAAAAGGGGGAAATAAGAACATATAATTCAATTATATGTTCAGAAAGAATTAGAAGTACCCTTTGGGATATTTAAATTTCACAGGATGTCACCCATTTATTATGATAGCCTTTTAGAAGAGTCCTTGGCATTTTACAATGCCAAATTAAACTGTACACGTTTGACTAAATGTCCATATGGACTTCCAACAGAAGAGTGAGTCAGCAACCTCAAGCAGTGCCCCATAGTTTGGTGTCCTGACATTTATCGTTAATTTTCAGGGCAAGTCATGTATTATATTTTAACTTGTATAGATAAATTTGTATGCTGCTATGTTAGTTAAGTAGGAGGTTCATTGCTGTCATGGTAATGTTATCTGTGACCAGCTCATCAGCAAGTAACAAGGCTATAAAGATAATGTTAGAAATAGCTAGGTAAGCATTCTAAGCAATGTCAGGAGCATACAGTCAGAAGGCAATGTCTAATTACAGATACTGCAGATCCCTGGAATCTCATGCATTTCAGTAAGTCAATATAATATGAAATGTATTTGACATAATATTTATGTAAGTAATAGTCTTTGATGAAATTAAGATGAAGAATGCCTACAGCAACTAATGAAAGCTATAATACATTAATATGCAAGATCAGTGTGCTATCCAGAGTAACAGTCTGATTCATTTTTCTTACCTAGCTGGCCAGGTGTACATTGAAATGCTGAAATGTAGTGGTAATGGGCGGCACTTCTACAAAACGGAATGTTTTGTCCAGCAAGAGTGCATCATGTGCTGTGCTAATGCACCAGAGTCTTAAAGTTGCATATCAAAGCTAGTGTAATGTTGCACATTAGACAGGGTTGTACAGTATTGTATACAGTATGTATACTACTACTGTATATCAGTACATGTTTAGCTTTGCTATGCTCCCAAACATTGGCAGAGTTTGTAGAAAAGTGTTAAGTTTGCCATTTGATATGAAATAAACTCTCTAAAAAAATTAAGAATAAAGTGGAATCCATTGCTCCATTTTGACATTTCATGAACAAATACCATAATATCACTGGAAGAGACACTCATTCTCACTCATTTAATTGGTATACAGCACAATTCTAATGAGGCAAGTGAAACTACTGCCACTTCTCACCCTGCGGCAAAACTGCTCATTACCCAGCCTAAATGATCTATATAGGTAATGATGTGTTATGTTCTAAGTTTCATTGCCATTTTTTGTCAGCTATGGCAATGTATGCGATATCGGAAGTCATGTGTATTGCAGTGAATTGAATTTAATTGAGTCAGACTGTCATTTTCTTGAGTCGTTGAAGTTTGCACCCATAGAAACATGTGGGCTGGTAACTTGGTTTCCAAAGCAAGGATGAAGTTTGTCATTCAGTGTAGAAGGATTGCTGGCAATGTGTGGTACATGCCTGTTGCTTTGGTGTTATTTGTTATGAAGAATAATGTTTGCAAAAATTCAGAATATGTTAAATGAGTAACAGTTTCATATTTCTTTTCATTCATTTTTTGCATTTATTTGCTTATTTTTCTGGATTAATGTGCATTTTTGACATTTCTGTTCCTCACTCACATCTCTTCATTCAACCAGGGGTTGATAAGAATGCCATTAAGAATGCTACCTCTTAACATTTGCTAACCACTCCCGCACCCAAATTTACTTATGTTAGCATCATCAGCTAATATAGCCTAAACTAACTTGGCTATTGATTATCATGCAGCACCTGAATAGTTTCCTTAAAAAAAATCTGTGAGACAGCATAATCTGAATTTACAGTATGAGGCCCTACTTGATGTCTAGGTGTTAAGTTTTAACTTAAAAGTTTTGTCAGTTTTTTTGGTTTTTTTCTTTTTTGATTTTTTTTTTTTGACTGTGTATTTCTGTGTAACTTTTTTGGCTGTGTATTTCCATGAGTATCTTGGGTGGTCAGTTGTTTTCCTATGTTGACACAAGGAAGATTGTCTCTGTTTCAGTCCTCTGCAGCAGTGGTCTGACAGTTAACCACACATTTTAATACATAGTATGAATATGGTTTCCTTCAATAAGAATAGCTCACTGACAGCAGCATGTGGCATTCCTCCTCTGATGTATGAGCAGTGAATGGATACCTGACCTCCAAATAAGTCATTGTACTAAAACTACATCTTAGATATGCGCTTGGAGTCTTTATGCGTTTACAATACCAAGAATGCTTTTCTTTGTTTTTTTTTTTTTTTTTTTTTTTAAAAGAATAAGTAATAGCGGTATGATATGAAAATGCTACCTGCAGTCAGAGAAAGAGAGGAAGAACAATGGATTCTGGGCTTTTTGGATAGCATGAATTTAGTTTAGAAACCACACAGACAAAAAAGGAGTCAAGTCAAAGTAAATTAATATCAATACCTACTATATTATAAGTAAGGAGCAAAATTAAGTTTGAATTTTTTGGTATCACAATGAAGTCAAAAGACAGTGAAACTCATTACATTTTCACCACTAAGAAAAAAACAAATTGTATCAAAGGATTGTGTCTGTCCAAAAATGTCACCCTTGTAAAATATTTCAGACAAGAGAATAAAGAGCATCAAGTTAATATTCAGTACCAATCTTATCATCTAAGCCCCCTTGCAATCTTCCCTTCCCCACTATTTAACATTCTCTGGCTCTAACATATAAGCTCAGTGGCTGGTACTAATACATCAGGGCCTGCCACACAAACAGTTGTTACTGTTGAGTGTTCTTTGTTTTCAGGCAACAATGTCACTACAGAGCACATGACACCACATGAAAATGCTATAGGAATTTGCTCGTTATTCAAATATAATAATACATGTCAACATCGAGACACTTCCCCATACATTTGACAATGGTAAGTGTGCAATACCCACTGAAAACTAAATTAAAAATTGCTTCAAGAATGCATATGGAGTATAATTGCATAATGATACCTGAAATGTTTTCCCTTTTGCAGTCATGTATAAATGGCGTTGTGGAGAAATTTCATTTTCTGTGTGCTTATTGTTTCACATTCATCTACAGTTGAAACCACCTACGACATCCAGTCTTAATAACCCTCCTTGTCTTTGAGAGGGGAAGATATTACAAAGCAGACAAGATCTGCAGTGTCAGTTCAGTAATCATTTTTCAGTTTGCATTTACAGATGAAAATACAAGGAGGGTCAGAGCTTTGATCAGCTCCGATTAATGACAGTAGTGGTCTAGAGGGGAGGACTGTCATCTTTTCTCCCCTATGGTCTGTAACACCATGTACTGAAAAGCAAGGGCTAGTCTGTGGTTCCATTACCTCTGCAGATGAGTAAAGGCCACAATGACAACAGCTGTTTTAACAGCTCTTCTCTAACAAAATAGCTGTTGATATTAATTAGCATTGCAATTTAATAAATAAATTGAAATGTAATTCCACTTAATTCTATTGGCTTGGGAAAAGAGGGTTTTTATTTCTTTCTGTTTGAGGCAATGAAATATTTTCAGAATGGCATAAATAAGAGAGTTATCAAGGTGAAGCAGCTTCACAGATGGGAGGCGACACCAATTATTCTTTCTCGCGGCATGCTGGCCCTGAATTATCAAGTGCAGCTCCTAGCTTCCCGGCTAAAAGGCTTCCTCCAGCTCGGATAAATATACAGAGCAGCAAACAGGCTGCCAGATAATTACCACGGGAGCATTTTCAGCACAAATCTGTTTGTAGCCAAGCTGCCATACGTTTTTCTGGCAGGTCTTATGCCCTTTATCTGTGTATACAGTATTTGTGATAGTTCTTAAATATATGTAAACAGCTGGATTATGAAATGCATCTAATTAGGCAGGATTGGTGTTGTTTTGCACATTCTGTTGAAATTCAAAGTTTTCAGGAAATTGTTTTTTTGTTTTTTTTTTTTCACTGAACTCTGAATGCAGTGACAGTGAGGTTTTATACAATGCATTGGCTAGAGAAAAATAGGGAAAGCCGTCAAGCTGAAGTAAACAATAGATGCTAAGAATTGATCCTGTCAGAATAAGTTTTGACAAACTTCTATATTTGTGTGGAGCTTTAGATATAAATGAGGACATGTTAAGGTCCAGTAAGATGATTGGCTGGGTGTAAAGCTCTTATCAGAAATGTTTTGAAAGGTGCATGATATTAAGGCTAATTGCTGCTGTGTAACTTTGACATCATAGCATTTTTATGTGGTAAGTAATGACTTGTTACGGTACGCTTGTCACCTTGTTTTAGGTGGCAGTGAGGTATAGTGGGAAGGAGCAGAGCTCGTAACCAAAAGGTTACTGGTTCAGTGACCCACTGGCGCACTGTTGCTGGACCCTTGGGCAAGTTACTTAAACCAGAATTATCACAGTAAATATCCAGCTGTATCAATGGATAAGATGTTTTAAACAAATTTTAACTTGTGTAACTGCTAAATGATTGTAATGTATTCACCATGTCAGCTCTGCCAGCTATAGTTTTGGTGCCTTAAATTGTTCCAGTGGTGAAGAGTTCTACAGAGGCATATTGGATAGTTGTTTTTACTGAAATGAAAACAGATGAGCACTATGGAACTGGAAGTTCTGGAACTGGAATTCTGCCATTGGAACTACAGGGTGACTCACTAGGAGGTTCACTTTCTCTACTGTCTTCTCATAACACAGCTGATCCAAACTGCCATCCAAAATGTACAGTTTTTTAAATTTGATCATTTAAGGAAATCAAGCTTTTTATTTAGCTTGCCATAAGAATATGGCCTGTATTTTTCATCATTTTAAAAAGAGTTTGTATGCAGATGAGGTTTGAAAGAGTAGTTTTTCAAACCACTGGGACTAGATATTTGAACCATGAGGAAGTCAGTTACTTCCATACAGCTTCAAAATTCCTCCTGAAATTTTTGTAGTGAGTGTAGATTGTACTCATAATTTTCCTCTTTTACACACCCATGTATCTTGCTGTTATTATTTTCCACCAAAGTCACTAGAACGTTCCAGCAGGGCTACACAGGTGAATACCACAGAGGTACGCCACTTATTTGAAGTGACATTTTAAGTTTGCATTTAAATTGCACTTGGGAAGCCTGTTGCTTTAAGCAGAATAATGTAAAGCATGCTAGCACAGGACCTTGTTAATCAGAGGGCTTACTTTTCCTCCACTGCGCATTAATGATAGGCAGCAAAAGATTTTCGCACAGTATGGCAAAAGAGTGTGATTGAGGATGATAAACTAGTAACTGTGACATGTCCTTTGAGAACATGTAAAATTTTATACCCTATTGTTGTTCCTGGGTTGGTTGAGGTGATGGAGTTGATTGATTTGCATTCTGGGATTATCTTTTTTTCTGCTTTTTCAGTGTATTTTTTCCTGTGCATATTGACCCTCCTTCAAGAGTGAATAAAAAAATAATGAGCTTAAAGGGGAGTTAATGTTATATTCTTCTAGGTTTTAATATTCACTCAGCTTTATTCTTCTTTCATTAATCTCTCAGTACGGCTAGAGCCTTTGAGGTCAGAGATTATTGGGTCAATCCATGGGAAAACAATGAGCAATTGACCTTGCTCCTTTTGATTTCAATGGATTATTTCTACACAACATCCCAGGGTTTGAGAGTGTCTGAAATGATATAAATACCAGTTTTTACCTTTGGGAATTGCCACATTTAGATGAATGGAACTTGGCCATTCTAGATGCTGACAGCCCACTTAAATTGTCAACCATTATGTTTTGATTTCAAAATGAAAAATGACAGGGCCAGTGCGAGGTACTTTGTGGTCTATGAATCAAAAATCCTCTGTCATATTTTGGCTTTTAGTGGTAGTGTTAATACGACGGTGTCAATGATAGACATGCCATATTCATTTATTAGAAATGCCAGCAGTAATGCTCTGCAGTCACCTTGTGCCAAACAGCAGAAGACAAACATTGATGGGTTTTGTTATTATTTGGATAGGAGACCTCCTGGGAAAGCTAGGTTGCTGCTGGAAGTAGTAGTATGCCAATAGGGTTTTCCCCTGGATCCAGTAGTGCAATGGGGCCAGTGTGCGGTAGGACGTACCCTCGTTCCCTCGTTTGAGATGTCAAACCATGGTTCTGGCTCACTGTGTGCATGAAAGATCCAGTGGCATTCATTGAAAGGGTAAGGGCGTTAAACCCAGTGTCCTGGTTGAATTCCCAATCTGTGTACCTAATTATCCCCCCACTGTAATTTATGTTCTGTGTTATCCCATGTATTCCCTTACAATGAGGAGCTATCGGAGAAGGCAACATCAGTATCTGCCCCGAGCATGCTTGTGATGATATCTTTTCATGAGCAATGGACCTGCCAAAGGGCAGACCACTGACCGGACCATTTGTTACAAGAGGGAACTGAAGTAGAAGATAAAGTCCTCCAGGAAGAAAATCAATAGTGTTTATTAGTGCACCAAAGTAATTAAGATGTGGAATTACTGTATAACTGTTCCCCTCTCAAACACCCTTGATCAATCAGTTTTTCATAGGCTGACTTGAAGCAAAAATATATTGACAGAACTCTGCACACTAAAATATTGATTGTTCAAAGTAACTGTAAGTAAAATTAAAGTTAATGTCATTTTGGTATCAAAAAAATCTAATTGAACATTACTTAGCAATCAAAGAATAAATATGATGGATAAATATGCTATCTACAAGAAAATTAAAGCTTATTTTACCTATTTTGCATGAATTATTTAGAGGATATCCATTTTTATATGCCTGCGGGGCTGCTGGCATTACCAGCACTGTAGAATATCGGGTAATTGCTTCCCTTCCAGGATTCACAAGAGACAGGGCCAAAGCTACAACACAATGCACAAATGAAGAGAAAAAAATGTTACTACTTTTAAATCTCAAATTTTCAAATGTAATTATTGAATGGCCTCACATTGCTGCCTGATACCGAGATCAATTTTATTTTCCCAACAGGGACAATTTATGACATCCCTGAGAAAAGGTGGGGGATACCAGATGGATCAGCCCCAACCAGCTGTATCTCCTGATTGGGATCATTCAGGTCCAACATTCTTACTGTAACCAAATCTCCCAGAGGAGAATTCCATTAGTGGAAACCTCCACTATAATCAAAAGGAGTGAGATCAATTGGCTATTGATTTCAGATGGATTCACCCTTGAGTAATAAGAGATCAGATTATTCTGGCCTTCAGAGTTGGGATCAGTTTAAAATGATGTTTCCTCTCAAGTTGTCCTGCAGTTACTTTGTCTGTGTGAAAGGACAGTCTGACATTTTGTATAAATTGCCTCTGCCACAGCCAGAGGTAACCAGAGTAACTGGACCATGACAAAGCATGGTAGTGGAGGAGCAGCAGGAGAATGTTTTTCTGCTGTTATGAATCTGTATACTTTCCCTCAACCAGTACTTTTGATATCCTCCCTTTTCATCCCTTTTTGTAAGGGCAGTGTTTTTTTTAGGTAAGTATTTTAGCCCACAACTTACGGATGATAATGTGCATGTAAAATTGTGGTTTGCCAGGCAGCTGTGTGTTTGGAGATGAATAACAATGGCATAGACCACACACTGTGTGCTGGCAGTTCCTTGCTTAAAAGTACTTTAAATGGGTCCAGAGGGATTAATGAATACGATTTATTGCCAACTTGAGTAATGCGCATCTCTTGCAAGATCTTTTTTTGTCTCACCTCCTGTCAAACAAATTATCTACGGGCATGCATTCTGATTCCTGATTAATTATTTCAAAGACTGTAATGAGCCCCCAGTAGTGCATTAATTCAAATAAGCCATTTACTTTCCTCCAATATGTTTGCCTTTTTAATGTAGCAGAATGAACTGTGATCATTCAGGCTTTGAAAAAGTCATATTTGACAGTGATGGCTCTGTTAACAGGGGCTCGTGAGCGAAACATTCAGGTCAGTTGAGTTTTTTATCATCAGTTCAGATTTGGCAGCCAGATCAACCTTTCTTTAATGGACCAGAATTTAATGTGATGTGGTGTGATTTTCCCAGAGCGCATTATTTTCCAAAGTTTTCTGGGTGCTTCACTAAGTTTCTCCTTACACACATTTCACCTTTCTGCCAAAATACAAAACTGTCCCTACATACTTTTTTACTTTTTTGTAAGAAGTAGCACCTTTAACAGTTGACAGTTTAATATGATTGTCAGAAAAGCTGTAGATGTAGATGTAAAATTTCAGGCTGACCTAAATAAGGGCATCCACTAATCAAATAAGTAGAACAAGAGGGGAATAAGGCCAACACAGCTGGTGTAGAGGTTACAGAAATCCTACCCATCAGCCCTCTTTGATAACATGACCGTCCTTTTTTGTAACCTTATGATGTGTGGGGTTATTATTTACAAGAAAGCCAGAAATGAGCGCCATGAAAAGAGGACCAGCAGACCGTATTTTGGGGTTTTAAATTATGTCTAAACAGGTCCTTCTAATTATGCATCACATTAATCACTAAGTATGAGGGTTAGCTTAATAGTAATTAGAGGAGTTCTCTTCAAAGGAGGGACATGTCAGATGTGAGCTGATTAAGCACAAAAAGTAAACTTTTGTCTTAATATAACTTTTAGCTTGAAAGTTCACTAAACATCTTAATTAGAACGAATGCAGGGTCTTGTGTTGTAGGTTTCTGAAATATATAGCTAAAAGCATCAGCCTTATATTAGACATTTGTTGATGTGAGGATGTTTTCGACATCTCAGATGTCCGGTTCATCTCCCAGTTCATAATGTTAATGCTAACGCTGTGTATGCCTGTTTCCTTTCTGGTTTTCCATGGAAGACTTCATAATTCAGCAAACAGATACAGCACTGATAACATGTCACCTGCTGTGTGCTGAGCAACCTGAAGGCAAATAATGTTTTGGGGAAAAAAATGGGTTGAAGAGGATGAAAGCACTTCATCAGTCTCAGGCCACTTGGTTCATTTTAATCGTCAAATAATGAGAGTGGCAGCTGGGGAGGAGGCAGTCAGTCCTCCCTGCTTATTATGACTGATATGACAGCTCTCTTTACAAGCTGGAGTTTCTACAGAAGAAGAAACAACATATTGCCACTCTGCTAAAATATGGGCAAGGGGAGAAAACTGTGTTTAGGAATTGATTGTTTGTCTGTTAGATATTTACAGTTCTTGCTTCAAAGCTAAGCTGCAAGCCATTTGTCTGTGCTCTGTTGTTATTTTGAGGGACTTCAGCACTTCAGGCAGTCTTTGACCTACAAAATCTCAAGAAAGCTTTTTCATGTTTCCTGTTTGAGTCTCCTCAATCAAAAACATCACCTGAGCACTCTTGTATTTGGCTATAAATTCACTTTCACAGGACTCAGGGGTGAATACAGTACACTCAGAGCTACCAGCACCAATGCCACTGTGTGTCAAATATACACATTTGGAATTTGGCAGTCAGGACTCATGAGTTTGCAACATTTTCATATTGTCAATCAGCCTCCCTCTTTAGTGTCTAGTAGAACCCAGGTTCAAATCATAATTTGCACCATGTGATGGAGAAAGATGTGTTTCTTCAGCAGTTTTTAGTGTAAGTGCAAACTTCCTTTTTAAGTTCAATTCAGATATAAGCTAAGAAGCATTGACCCTACCATGAAGTGTAATGGAAATGCAGTATCCCAGATAGCTCAGTCATTTACAGTGCAAGAAGAGCACTGCTCCTACTGTAGGATGTACTGCATACATTTTTTTGTATAGCTTGTGCTATACTACACCTCAATTCAAGTGCAAGTGTTGTTCAGTTCGGAGGGCAGTCCATTTGACTAAATGTTTCTTTTTTAAAAAAAAAAAAAAAAATCCCCTTTTCCAAACAGGAGGCTCCTATGTTTTAAACGATTTCTCTGTCCTTAATATGTCTAAGTTGACCTGCATTTGGGAGAGGTGGAAAATGCAGGTTTACAATACATAGTTTTTAATGGATTTTTCACTTTTAAGCTTCTTTGAAAGAACAATGAGGGAGAGCAATTACCATTATTTTTCTCCTTTTTTCTTTTTCTTCAACTGTTTCCGATCAATCATTTTAGTGATTTGGGAACCGAGCTAGAATCTGGAAGGTAATAGTTTCTCAAATGGGATGGGTTGCTGTTCCACGCATGTGTGAAGTAACACTCCCCAGCCTCTCATCATAAATCAGGACTTCGTGTAGCAAAACAATTGATTGTAGTAAATTTCCTCAATGCCGTGAACATGCATTGTTAGATGGGGACTGCCTATATTCAAAATGTAAGCCAAACAACTCATTCAGCATAAGGATGTTTTGCAAACAAAGTATTAATAATACATTTTAATAAAAATAGAAATATAATATGAATGAATTGCATACCATGAGGTCCTGAGCATCTGCTGTACCTTTGTAACCTAATGGTGGGTTCCTTCTTTAAAATACAATTCCTTATATTTTTGACAGTCATATTTATGCATATTATACATATTATAGATAATCATTATATATGTTTCACATTCGTGACAATCTTTCTGCCATTAGTACTGTAGTGGCCTCTAATTATTGTGTCCTCTACCGCTTGACAGAGGCAGTCCTTTGGGTAAATGAATTGTTTAAAAAGTACTTTGATTTTTCTCTTGTTTCACATCTGACTGTACTAGATAATTGGCCTCTCTTTCATTTATTTTTGATCAGCCTGTGTTAGGTCTGGTGTTATGTTTTTTTCTCCTTTTTCCTAAGGCCAGAAAAACTGTACTGATGCACATTATAGGTTGAACTGAGGAGAATTTCAAAGCTTTTTCCTCTTGGAAATTGTCGATTACATGATGACTCATCCTTGTGATTACATCAAACAGCCCTTCTTTTTGTTTATTTTAATAGTGTATTGTGCATTTTTTGTCTATTCTCATCTTTTGGGTGAGTTGGAGGTATGCACAGACATATGTAGTCTGCTGTGGAACATACCATATCCCATTGTAATTGGTACTTTTTAAATATGGCCTGCTAGTCTAAGAACAGCATTGCTGAGGAAACCAAGAAACGTTATCCATTAGCACAAGGTATATATTGCCTGTAGGCTTTTATCACCAACCGAAGTGTGCAAGAATAGCGGCATATCATACAATCACACATTTTGATTCAAAGGCAGATTCCATCAATAATGACTGCAGTTGGTCTAAGAACTAAGAGAAAGTGTGTTATATATTCTGAATAAGGTTTATTATTGCTGTGTGTAAAAGAAAGAGTCTTCTTTATACAGAGTCTGTGCTCATGTTCAGGAATAGGCTTGGTGTGCTATTAACCAAGACAGAGCACTTATGGTTTAGGGGAGACTCAGAGTTAATTTAGGACTCTTTTAGTCTCTCACTCTCCCTCTCTCTTTTCTATTTACATGTTTTGCAAAAACTACATTTTTTCTTTCCTGGTTAATTATAAATGCCACAGTGTTTATCAAAACAGTAATATCTTTATCAGGCACAAAATCCTCCAGTCATATCAGCTACTCTGTAGTACACTCTTAGACTTTGGCTTCAGGAAAATATTGTCCTGTATCAGAGGATTCCATGGGCCTCAGTTCCTGTACAATAAAAAAAGGTTTAATTTTCCTCATTTATTCCTGAAGATGTATTATATATTGTGAAATTTGTTGAATTGTTAAAAAGAATGACCAACTTTAAAAGGCATCACCGTATATTTGGACTAATACATTAAATTTTGCGGTTTTCAATGTGGCTTGCATGTCCAACTGGTGGGCTACTGCATTCAGGCCACCATTCTGCCTGAAATTTCTAACAGCATAATAATATGAAAAGTGCTACAGTACAATAGCAAAACCATTCAAAAGCTGCAAACTGCTCCAGGGGACAGATGGAAGCCATCTCGATAATGATGTGTTTTGTAATGGAAAATAAATTGCAAAGAAGTTTCATCCATGAAAAAGGTTTCTATACAGTATTTCTTATTCTATAAATAAACACAGTCCTTCCCTACATTTTTTCCCTGCATGGATTTGTTTTTAAAGGAAAAGGCCACCGTTTTCATTTGTGCAATGAGATAGCACAGGTGTGCATTAATTAATTCCTAATTTACAGTAAAGAGAGATATTTGGAAAAATTAAGCTATGTTCACGTTCTAATATGACACTATGAATATATCAGGTACTCTGTGAAGAGTAAGGGTTATATTTAATTTGGTGCTTTCATTTTTAGTGGAAGGAAAAATATCAGAGTGCTACACCCAGTACAGTTTGGTTTTGAAAGGGTTAAATGTTTTAACAAAGACAGTGCAAATAATTTTATACTAATCAGATCTGGTACTTAAGAGTGAGACGGGCTGTGTTTTTATGCTCACAGACTGTGACTTGGATGTGATTTTGGCTATAGAGAACTTATCTTGTCTTGGACTTGGTCGGAGGATTTGACTTAAAGAGTAGTATCTACTCTTTTAGTATGAACAATGGTGCTTGTAAATTTTGTTTATTGAAGAGACTGGTCATTTTCATGTTTATTTTAAAATGCCTCACTAAATGCCATGAAGTGTGCAATTGAAATCATATATTTTAGAAGAGATGATGTGTTTTGGTGGACTGGCTGCGTACCAATGCTTTAAAACCAAATCTGTCATTCACCCGAGGTGTAATTGTGCTGTTTCATCGGAGCAGGACTGTGTTGTTTATGGAGGTGTCATTAAGTGTGTGGCAAAACATTGATTTACGGTAAATCTAGACAGTGATGTTGCAGTAAAGGGTTCAGTGCTCCACTCACCTCATATCTGTGACCTCTGTTTGCTCCAGGAGTGAAGGCAGTCTTCTCTGGACACTACCACCGCAACGCAGGGGGGTTCCACAATGGCCTGGACATGGTGGTGAGCTCAGCCATTGGTTGTCAGCTGGGAACAGACCCCCATGGAGTGAGGGTAGTTGTTGTGACGGAGAAGGAAGTGGTCCATCGCTACTACAGTCTGGATCAGCTGAGTGAAAGTGGCATGGATGAAGATCTGAAGAAACTACTGGCCTGAGTCAGTTACTACAGAAAGTGCATTCAGCCAATGGCAGTCAGCATCCCGAAGACCACCTGTGTGAATTCCATCACTGAGGAGGGCTGCGTTTCGTCGGAGAACTGGCACTTACATTAAGGAAGCCCTAGCCTCACCATCTTCTGGATCATTCCGTTAGATGTGATCGGTATATTAATATGGCGTTTCAGTGCTCGCCTACATTTGTGTGAACAACAGCAGTGTTAGAGGAGTCCCAGAGGAATCCACATTTCACTATCAGAGTGGTGTCCAACCAATGAATACATGATGAAAATGTGAGAAAATGTGATTTGTTAGCGGCTGTTTAGAAACATTTAATAAACAGCTTTCCTTTCATCAGAGGCTTTTCTCGTCAGCTGGTAAAGAATAATGCACATGCTCTCAGGTTATGCATTTAACTTTTTTATGATTAAAAAGAAACAAAAAACAGTTCCTTCAGTTGGTGGTCTGGGACATGTTTATGTTATCAATGGTTATTTTACATTAAACTTGACATTTTAACATATTTTACATTAAACTTACATAAGACTTGCTGTATTGGATGTACATCTTCAGCCAACAGCATTTGTCTGCCATATACCCATACTGCTGTACTTTTGCAAACAGGAGAGTAGGGAGAATGAATTTGCCATGGAAAGAAATACAATACACAGCTAGGATGAACATGAGTGAGACACTTATTTGAAAGCAAGATTGTCAGAGGCATTTGTTTTGACCTCATTTCGCACTATAGTGGATTACTGTCACTTCACAAAGACAATCTTTAAATAGTAGGAGCAAACACAAAACCTGGAAGAGGGTACTTTATCAAGATTATAGTATGAAAGTAGCCTGCCAGACCACTTCTGTGTCCTGACAATTACCTATTTTTTTGTTCTTTCTGTGAAAACTGTACTCTGTGTTTCATCTCCACTGTTAGACACCATTTTAGGTGATGCAGTAAAGACAGTAAATATACTCTGGCATTTTGACTTTCTAATCAAATCTTTATAATTTCAGTTTGTCTAAGAGAGACATATGCACGTTAAATATTTTATATTGTGTGTTTTATTCATATTTCAAATAAATGTTGATTAGAAAAAAAAATGACTTTGAACTCTTACCAGTGACATTGCGCTCCTTTAAGCCAGCTAAACTAGTTATCTGTTTTTCCTCTAGAGCTGTGAACAAAATTATACCCTCTTGAGTTTGAACCATAAAATTTGGTGGGAAGAAAACAGTGTTCAGCACAAATGCAAATTCGTTGTTCTCGCCCCAACATATCAAAAGTGTGTCAGCTTCCTTTCGACATTCTCACAGGAGTTTGTGAACAAATTGCTTAGCAAGGGGGAACAAGGTGAGAGTGAGTAGTACAGGGAGTAGGGATGCCCACGGAGTAGGAAAAGGCCTTGGAGTGTTCCATATTTGGTCTCAAGTAACCAAATATGTCACTGTGCATTACAGGCGCAGGAAGGTGTGCTGGGATGACCTTGCTGCTTGGAAGGGGTACAGAGGTCAGGAACATATTGATTTTGTGCACCTCCAATTGGGGCCATCTGGTAGCCAACTAAGGCTTTTATGGGGAGAGGGTGTGTAATTACTTGCTGCATGGGTAATTATCAGTGTCTAATATTTGGCTGGTTTTGTAGAGCCTCTCTAGGGTGCCAGCCATCATATGCACAGACCCCCCCCCCCCCCCACTCTATGACTGACACATCCTAACAAACTCATCCCCCTTCCCACTATCGAATCACATCCCCACTCTCACACGCTGTCTGTCTCCTCTTTCCATTTCTATTATGGGTGACACTGAGCAGGCTGCTCTATTTAGAAAGTATCGACAACCCTTCATTTGACTGTTTGCCTGAGCTCTGGGTCTTGTATACTATAAGTATGCCCAATAAGACTGTCAGGGATTGGGCTGGGGATGAGGAAGCAGGGGGTATAGAGGGGTCAGCAGTTGGACATGGTCAACCCCATTACCTTCAGTCATTAGTCTAACAGATTGTTTTATCTGTTTTTACTTCCCTGTCAATCAGATCAGTAACCAAAACACAATATTTTACCACAGAGGTGATTTGGTGATTTCACAGAACAGTATTTCTCCTGGGCCTGGACAAAGTCAACATTGAGTAATCCAAATAGTGGTGCGCAAAACTCCTAGTTACTATGCTTCTGGTTAGTTCTTAATTTTACCTGAGGACATTGAAGCCTGTTGCAACACTGCTCGTTGCTATAATGAGGAATACAGATGTTTATAGGAAAGTCAAGGTTAACTCCACACTTGTTCCTGGATCAGCACAGGGGGATTCCCTGGTGGATGCAGATGAAAGTAAGCAGAAGCTTATCGATCACATCTGCCCTGTTTCTGTCTCCTTTACCTCCTGACACTCCACGGGTGACCTGCCATTGGATAGCTTTAATGGAATAACACTGTAAAGCAACACATGTCTCTTTCTTGCTATCCTCACTGGGGAGGTAAATACAAAATCTGGAAATGGCGCAGTTAAAGTAGCTCGGTCTTCCTCTCACCTAAGTGTCAGTCATGTGAGGTATTGGTTTAGAACCTGTTCTTAAGTCAGTTTGTCATGACAGGCAGACTGTTGAGATAGTGTGTGTTTTATTTCCCTCCTCCCTGCTTTCTCATCTTATCTCTGGGGTGTTCTCTCTCAAACAACTGCTTTTTGTACAAAAAGAAAAATACACAGCTGGATATCAACAGGGAACATGAGACAATTTTGCCCATTCACAGTGGAGAGCAGTACGATTTTAGAGATAGCACTTAGCTTTCTTCTCTTCAAGGGAGTTTTTTTTTTTTTTACATGACTCATTACTACAAGAACATTAAACAGCATCTGTCAGTTTCATCTCAAAAGCAAATAATGAAACTTCCTTAAGGCCCCAGCCTTAAAGATTCAAATTAGTATTTGTTGGGAAATGGAAGTGACATAGTGGGATGGGAGCACTTAGTGTCTCTTTTGTTCCAGGGGATCGTACAGAATGCATCCTAAATTTGTGAAGTGAGGAGGATATCGTTATAGTCAATTTGCTGTTATAACAAATGACATCAGTCTAACAGGTTCAGTAGAAGCACAAAAGCTCCCTGTGAGCGTGACACTTTCACACATTCCGGCTTAACACATTGTCATTGCCCGGTCACAGTTACACAGGACTGCTCTGCACACACTTGGCACCCTGTAGGTTGTTTCGAATGAAAAAGCTTTCAAGGTTTCTCCACTACTGGGCTGTTTGAATCTTTCTATACCCTGTTATTGATGTGCTAACAATAGGTGCATCACTAAGGTTTTTGAAAAAGCGGATCTGCGGCCAAACCTGATCCCTTTTGATGGGTGTGATGGCTAGGCTGAGCACACGGCATGTTTTCTCCGAACTCTCCTGCATGGCTGTGCTTTCCCAGTTCTAAGATACCTTCACACATCCTGAACTGATGGCACTGTTGACATCTTACAATAATGTCCCCTCTGTGAACATTTCCTGTACTGTTAAATGTTCTGGTGCAGGCTTGTCTAATGGGTCTGACATGATTGATCTGCAGTTGGCCACACTGTAATAGAGGATAACACATAAATCCCAAATGCAGTGTTTTTCCAGTTAGCTGAGTGGTGGGGAAACATATCAGAGGAGACTGCACTTAAGATACCCTGTTCTAACAGGCCCTCAAAATGGCACCTGGATGGAGTACGCTGGAGGCGGTGTTGTCATCTGTCAGCCCGCCTGTCTCAGAGGGAATAGTGAAATGGGGGCAAAGGGGGGCAGACATTTATGCACAAGGATGAAAGGGCAGTCCTAATTTGATGGTTACATCAGAAACCAGAAGAATGAACAGAAGAGAGGAGAAGGGAGAAGGTTAGAAACAGAACTGTTACTGGAAGCTTGTCTGTGATCTTTGTTAAAAGCCTACACAAACTATATTGAGATACTTATGTAACATATGGTCACATCAGTTAAGACAACCTAACAATTTTAATATTATTTTAGGACCACTTATTTAAGCCCCTTATTTAAGAAAATAGCACACAAGCAATAACGCAAGTGACATTACAACATATATCATGTCATGATGGTGTGACTGAAATGAGACCATATGTGATTTAAACAAGTCCAGTAACTGACATTGATAAAATTAAGTCTCTTGGTGGATATGTGCACTGCCACGCAACCAAATGTAAAACAGTATAAGATTTGAAAGAAATAAAGACAGTTCACTCTAGGACAATAACAAGGAAAAAAATACAGACACTCCCTGTTCCATATTTAACTTTTTTTTTTTTTTGTTTTTTTTTTTTTTTTACAATAAACAGTAATACTAATAATTGCAATGTATGTACATTTTTATTGTCTTCCTGCAGTTATATAATTGTAATGTTATACATGTTATCATGTCATTTAAAAAGTCATTTTTGTAAATATTTGTGCTGGAGAGGTTGTATATTAAAGTGCCAGGTTTTAAGTCAAACATCTTTTGGTATACTGTTATTATTCTCTTCTTGTTGTAGATATAAATGTTCAGCTGCAAAGAGTACCCAGTGCATAAATAACCTTAACAATGTGTGTTCACTAGAATTCTGTCATCGCTGTTGTTTTTTCAGTTGCAGTAACATTTTATGAACTTTTATAAAAAATGGTGCATTAGCACACACAGTATGGATATAAAACACCTCTAACTGCAGTCTGTCTGGATTTGGAAGACCCAGTTTGTGCAATGAGGCTGAGTTAGAACAAAGGAGATTTAGTGTGTCTGGCTGGAGGAGTGGTGGGTCACCTTCTCTATTCCTGTGAGCACCCAGTAAAAGTTGTGTCCGCTGTGCTCATGCATTTCAGAGCATCTTTGATGTCAGATGAGTGGCTGTTTCTTGAGCAGAGGGGCAGCTCTTTCCTTTTTTTTTTTTTTCTGAAAACTGGGATGGAGTAACATTGCCAGTTTCTCCCTGATTGTTAACTGTTCGGGTGCCGTCCTTTATGAAAAGTCTCAGTTTGGATCGGAGGACTGTGGCGTGAGGTTTGAAATACCTTGAACTGAGTGACAGCTCTAAAGTTTGTCATGGGCTGCAGCATTATGTTTCACACTGTCTGGATTTGTTACTGTTGCTGATACTTAAATGACAAGTAGATGTGACAAGCACAGCCATGTTTTTATTATTATTATTGTACATGTTTATTGCAGCAGTTTACATTATTTACATTATACTGTACATGTATAAAATATAATCCATCCCAAGGCTAATTTATTGTAGTAAATTACAATATATGATTACAAGATATAATAGACAATTGAATGTATTACATGTACTGTGGGTATACTGCTTCTGGATAAATTAATACTTGGTGGAAGCACCTTTTGCATCTAACTGCAATCTGTTTGGTTAAGTCTCTACCAACTTCTCACATCTAGATTTCACAGTTTTCCTCACATTCTCTTTTTGAAGTAGAGTTCGAGTAAACTGGGAGGTGACCAGTTATGAACCCACCTGCTTCAGGTCAAAGATTTTCAGTGGGGTTGAGGTCAGGGCTCTGACTGAGCCATTCCAGGACATTGATCTTCCTTTTCTCAGGCATTCCACAGTGGATTTGGCTGTGTGCTTTGGTCAATGTCATGCTGAAATGTGAAATTCTTCCCCATCTTCAGCTCTTTTGGAGAGAGTAGCAGGTTTTTCTCTAAAATCTTTAGGTATTTTGTACTGTTCATTTTCCCCTCTATCCTCACCAGAGCTCCTGTCGCTGCTGAAGAGAGACAGTCCCATAGCATGATGCTGCCATCACCACACTTATCACTTCCATCTTGCCACCCCAACCCATGGCACAAAATTGTGGAAAACACATAAAACTGCTGTTATGTGCTGCTGTGGTGGCCAGTCCTTGCCATGAAGTCCTCTTTTAATGTCGCTGTTGACCTCTTGGTTTCCTCCTTGCACAGTCATCCATCTTAGAGGAACAGCCTGATCTAGGCAAGGTCCTGGTGGTGCTGTATTTAATCCATTTCATGATTATGGTTTTTACTGTGATTGATGACATATGTAAGGCCTTTGATATCTTTTTATAACCCTCTTCTGATCTGTACCTTTCGACAATTTGATCCCAGAGATGTTTCGGTAAAACAACAAAGAAATAACAGACTTGAAACAACAGACTTGAGCAAATAACCAAGTTGAGACAAGTGTATACTCAAGATTAGATCAGATAAGTTTCATGTCATTTTTGAGCACAGTTTGTCAGTTACTGTCCAGACTTCTCTTTTGGACCCATAAAATTTGCTCTTTATAATGACTTTGTAACAAATATAATTCCAGGAAGCCAGTGTTAATATCAAAAATTTGTATCTAAATGCACCAATGAAGTATTTTCTTACCAAGGTAAAATATATTTGTAAGGACAGTGAAATTGGCCCAGGTGTGGGTCAGTGAAGACAAAGTAGCACCACAAGTTTCTTTTTAAACTGACGGCAAGAAACTCATGCACCCAGTGAGGCCTGGAGGAGGTGCTGTGTAGGACTGTGACTTTGCGACACGCTCACTCTCCCATGGCCACGTCACGTGTCTCGTATTTTCCAAAGGGGACCAGGTGTTAAGATTGTGAATTAAAACTCAGCGTATCCCGTCACTCCTTGGCACGGGCACGCCACCCCTCTCTGCCATCTGCCCCCAGAGAGAGCACCATCTGGGGATCTGCAGCCTCTCACCAGCCCAGCTACTCACCCTGCCTGGCCTGCCGCCCACCTCCGCAAACAACGAGCTGCCGGGGAGTTCAAGGTTTCCCTGTCATTCCTGCATCCCTCCTTATTACAGTGCTCGAACCTTAGCTTTAGCCAGTTGCTAACTTCTGTCGGGGGTGAATTAATGCTGTGAATTGATGTTTTGTTTTTTTTTTTCCCAAAAGCTGCACATGCTCTCTGTTTATTAGGCTTTGCACCAGGCCATTGGGCACAGATGTGTGGATGAAACTGTAGAACTTGGATGGAAAAGGGGGGGTGGGAGGATGCTGGAAAAACCAGGGTGTGTTTGTGAGATGAGTTACACATTTTCTGTTCTTCTCAACACCAGCTATAAACAGCATATAAAAGCTCTCTGCATCTCCACACTCTGCTCCACACCTCTTAGGTTATTCGTTCCATTGGATGAATTGAAAAGTACAAAAGTACAGTTTGTTGCTAAGGTGGTGTATGATGGCCCAGGTTTCTAAATCCGATGCTACAGCAATGTCTTTAGTCTCTCTAGAGTAAATGTCCATTGCATTAGGTTACGGTATCATTGTAAGTATTCTTAATGTACTTGTCCTGTGTCTGTGAGAATTTTTTTTACCGTAACATTATACACTAATAGCATACTGTTACAATAACATTTGCACATGAGTGTGTGTGTGTGTGTGTGTGTGTGTAAGAGAGAGAGAAAGCAGCAGAGAGGAGAAAAGAGAAAAATCCATGGCTGATCTGGAGGAGCAAGATTTGTCTTTATTTAATTTTGGTACAATGTCCCTGTGGAATAGCACCAGTCTTCTTGCCCCCGCCCACTTCTTTGTTCCAGCGCAATAAACACTAGAGTGGAAGCAGTGGAGCCTGCGTGGCAGCAGCAGGTGATGTCGTGGCCAGCAGGGGAGGCTTTGTGGGTGATGATGAAGTGACTCAGGCTGGGCGGAATGATCTGTCCTGGTGGATGGTGTGGCTTTTCCATATTAAAATCCCAGCGGGGCAGCATCAGTCACATTGGGCAGTTAGTGGTATAGTGTGGCCCCCCGTCACGATCAGGCTGGAGACATCCCAGCAACTTTATAAACAGGTCTTATTTTAGCGTGAGGGAATCTGTTGGTGTTGAAAGGGAATGTGGGCACCCTGGTGATTTCTATACGTAGTTGAAGCTTATGTGATAACTGCTCTATAATATATTGACAGCATGGTACTGTTTGGGCCTTTGGCACAAAACTGAGTAGATTCCAAGAGTGCAAAAAAGCTGTCAACGGTTAATACAGTGAATGTGTAATGAATATGCAGCTTGCGGGAAAATCCCGATATTATCAGTGATGCAAAGCAAGAGAAACATGACAGATTTCATGAACCGGTTCCTTGCCAGGAGTGTGCCGTTCTGGTCAGGCTGAAGGTTCGGTGTCGTCTTTGAAGATCGTGGCGGCGCGGCCTGGCAGAGCACTTCTGCCATCACCCTGTTGTTCCTCACGGAGACGCGGCCTCCGTTTCTGATCTCTGCCTGAGCTCCACTCACATGTCTACTGAGCGCATTAACAGAAGGGCCTGTGACATTTACCAGGTTGCTTTGCTTCACACTACAGACCAGGCTCCGGCACATTACAAGTCTCATTAGGTTAGCATGACACCTCGCTCCTTTCATTTTAACAGCACAACTTTTGCATGACTAACCACCTGTCTGCTAAGGGGGATTCCTCCTGCTTGTCTTAATTGTGTACTGATAGCTTCAAGCAGTGCCTTTTTCTCTCCATTTCTCAACCTGTGTCTGACAGAAGAGCACTGCCCCCCGCAGCATTTCACCCTAGCTCCCCGCATATACCATGCTGTGATGGGCATCATGCTGGTTTGGGCTTTTTTTGCCCTTCATGAATTGTCATATTTGGAAAACAATTTAAGAAAATTTTTATTTAAGAGTTTAATGTTGCTGAATATTATGCCGAGTGCCTCCAAAAGGAATAAAAATGTTATGGTGACTGTTTTTCTAAATGCTAAATACTGAAAAATTACAGCTCCCAAAGATTTTTAGTAATCCCAGTAATGTTTTTTATACTTTATAATGATTTTATCCAAATGACTCATGATCTACTTAATATTCACTCTTGAATGCTTATTAATTTGTTGTGATATTTTTGGGTGTTTCGCTTAACTTCCACCCTGGGGATTACAGGATAAGTAACATAACATAATCAAAGCTTTCCAGTCCCATAGCTAGTTCACATACAAGTAGTGGAATTCATCTGATTAAAAGTTTTTTTTCTCTTTAAATAGCTTTGGAACTTGGAGCTTAGAAACTGACACAGGTCTTTGTAAATTAACATTTAAGCTCCAATCCCCATATCCCCTGAAAGTTCTCTGAAGTCACTTCTCAGCACTGATTTACTGACTGCTTGTTTTCGTGTCAATAGGCTTTTCCTGGAAAAATGACAGCTGAAGGTGCTTATTTTAAGCTGTCAATCATGCCTTGCCTCAACCTCGCAAGATCTCTTTGTTGGCAGCTCATCTGCATGCCATTATGGTCGTGGTAGACAGTAATGGAGCCATTTTGCAAGAGGAGTATAACTGTGGGCCACATTAGTAGTGAGGAAGAGAGGAACTCTCTGGAAATGAAGTGGTGTGGACGTGCAGTGCATCCTTATAAGCTTTAACAGGCAGCCTAGGCAAAATGACTGAATATTACAACACCTGAAAATCTGTTCAGACTTGAGCCTGGTCCAGGATGGTTTATGGCACTCATGCCAAGGTAGGAAGGGACTGATGTCCTTCTCAACCATATGTACAGTGTCATCCAGTTTAATTTTTCAAAGACCCAAGGCTTCCTTGCTTCTTGGTCCCTCAGTGATCAGAGCTCAGCATGTCACACAAAGAGACCGCTTGCTGATCCCTGATCTGGAGTCAGCGGGGTTTGAGGGAGTGGGGAACGAGGGAGCAATTTGGCATACAGCCCAGGTATCCCGCACGGGCGTGAACCCTCTTATCAAAGGTCTCCAGAGAGGCTTATACCTCACATTAATGAAGCTTTTACTCCAGGCAGGTTGATGGCTTCAACTTCAATTTTAATGACTTGTCAAATGCTCTATGCAGTAATATGATTTTGTGAGCTATAATGGAAATGAAACCAAAGCCCCTTTAAGACTAATGTAAAAAACACAAATTCTTTGCCTGTACAGGCTCTTCCAGTGTATTGTCTTTTAATTTCCTGACACAGCATTTAGTATCACCACTCCCGGCATATGCACCCTCAGCCCAGCCAAGAGTGTTGAGATCACGGGTTCCTGGAGCCTGTCTCCTGCCCATCGCTATGTCCTTCCACCACAGGCTGCCCAGGCCCCAATCTGGTGAGGCAAGGGGCGCCGCCACTCCTCCTCCCTCTGCCCTTACACAGAAAGCGCAGAGACTTTTCTCACTAAGGCCGTTTGCTTTTGACTGGTACCTTTCGTATCGGTGCAGACAACAAACCCGCGTGGAGTTCCAGCTCCCGTGGGCAACAGAGCCGCTGCGCCGCTCCAGGCGCATTGATCCAATCCTCCTTACTGGAAATCAAAAGAGCTGCTTTTCCCACTTGGGGACTGACGAGCCGATGCTGTGGGGGAGAGCAGTACCCGCACACGCCCTCCCCCTGCTCACACCTACAGCTGTGTGGCAGCACAAGCACTGCTCCGCCACCGCGCACAGCGGCGTGTCTCTCTAACAGAAAGGCGGAATCCTTTTCACAATCATCTGTCTTTTTTTGTCTTTCGTCTTACATGGTTTGTAATACCAGCCCTAGCATATAGCATATTCATACTTCTCATAGCCATAGCATCCAGCTAGTACCCTCCTTACTGTGTCAACATGGAAGAAATGGATGCAGATTCAATGTGCATTTATGTGTGACAGCACGGATCAAATGGTTACAGCTTCAGCCTATAGCCATCCGTGCTCCTATCTGTACTCCACTGCCTGGAATAGGCAATCCAAACAATTTTAAACATGACAGAGAGGGTGGCAAATTAATCTGAGCGGCACAGGCAAAAATGAATGAATATTTCTTCAAACATCTTTTCAATAACACTCAATGCTTTCAAAGATGATTTGAAACACATTATTTTTAGGTTGTTACTGAGTGGCAGTGCCAAGGTGGTGTGATGTTGAAAATAATATTATGTTTTGTTTGAGTCTGCAAGGGCTGTAGCCCTTTCTCTTAAGAAGCTTAAGCTTATGATGCTTTTCTGCTTTCTCACACAAGGTGGAAAGGACATCACATAACAATAATCTTACAACTGAGTAAATATGAGTTTCCTTCCGTCATATTTTAAGTTTCAATATTTAGGGTTAGCTCTATTTGAGGGGTTTACAGAGGAAGATATATCATTTTAAATGTATCTTTTTTCAGCTTTGGCAGCTTATGGGATGTAATGGGAATCCATCAAAGCTTAAATTTCATTTGCGTTGTGTAATGTTGTGAAAAGCTGACAAATACTAATATTTCAAGAGAGAAAGAGATTTTTCAATGTATTCAAATGTCAACGTTGAGCACTGAAAGACGAATTCAAAAGCCTGGTGCAGTTGTCCCATTTCAAAGCAGGATCCTTTTGTTGCAGCTGGCTTTTGTGTTTCTGTATCAGTAACGCAACCGTGAGTCCACAGATGTGAAAGAGGCAGGAGAGAGAATGGGGATGCGCTGTTTCAGAAGAGATGGGGGCGGAGTGTCATTGTTCTCTACTGTTAAACTCTCCATCATCCGGTGGGCTGGGCTCTTCTGAGTCTTCTTTATAAGTGTTAGCCTCCTTCACTGTCTCAGTGCTCAACTATGAAAGCAGCATGCAAGGAGATTGGGTGGTTTAAGACACTTCTGAGGAATATATGTGTACAGCGAGAAGATGGTAGTTTTGCTTTTCACAAAGATTAAGAGTCGAGCACTGCTGAAATCCTTGTTTCTACATCAATGTAGTACATGCACAGCACTTGACAGTGCACTGTGAGCAGAACAAACTGATTTTGTCTACATCTTTCAAAGCATAAACTGCCTGTGTAATGGACAACATATGCTCTCTCTGGCAAAATAAAAGACATCAGTAAATTTATCAAATGTGTTCATCTGTTGATGCATCAGTCATAAATGAAAGAATGGTCCCAAACTGCTGCACTGTGCAGCACAGATTCGCAATGCCCATTTTGTACAAGACAAAGAGAATATAACTGAGAAAGAGTTCAATGATACTAAGAGAACATCAATGAAAAAAATTAAAAGTTGAAATATAAACTAGGATGGTATTGCAAAACGTTTGATCTAAGATTAATTGCCCACAAAAATATTTGATATGATAATTCATCATTTAGTGGAAGCTGCTTTTGAGGGGTGAAATCTACAAAAAGGCAGAATATGAGAGAAAAGTTCAAAATAGCCCATCAGTATCCAAAGGCAAGCAGACCTAGGCTTTCAGAAAAAATCCCTTTGTCTTTTGGGGGGTGTATAGAGGAAAGCTAACCTCTGCAGAAACTGGGATGTGACAGGCAAAGCAATCTCTACAGCATCGGGTGTAGTAACAGGGACAGACAGTAGAAAAGCAGACTGTCACTAAACAGTTATGAGCTTGCACAATACAATAACATATGGAGATGCTCTCCAGGGTTAGTCTATGGTGTTTGTTAAGGTGATTTCAATGTTGTAGGTTGCCAGAGTAGATCCACAGGTCACCCCTGTGTCAGCTAGGCCATCATAATGGAATCCACCAAGATGATTCATCCCATCAGCACCGCATGGGGTAGAGAAATACAGCGGTACCACAGCTGAGGTTTACATTATCTTGAAATAGGAGGCAACTGAATGCAATTGCTTATGTTAAATACTATGATTAGTCAGGGAAAAGTTGCTGACTGTCTTGGCCCTCACAATAAGAGCTTTACCTGGGATTATTTTTTTCCCCAGGAGGCAAGCCCTTTACATTAAGATATTTTTAACAGCATGACAATCCATACCAGAGATCAGCCTATGGGCCTTCTTGGATAAAAAATTAATCTAGATTACATTCCTCTTGTTGACATATCCATAATAAATAAAACAACAATGACATCAAATTTATTTTGGAAATGACATCAAATGTATTCCGCTGAATCAACTGGAAGCAAGTAATTAATGTTGCTTCTTTACAGTCCAAAGTGAATTGTTTGTTTTATGTGTAATGAACACTCATTTTCACATTTATCTTCAGAAGTGTTTTTGTAAGCACATGCTTTATAGTTATAACAAAGTTACACAACTTTGAATGCATATGGTATGGCATGTTTATACTTTGTTTGTTTTGGTCTTTCTGATCTTATTCCTGATAAATAAACAGAATTATTTTATCAATATTAAAACAAACCAAAACAGTAGTCACAGAGGTTAAATTCAAAATTGTTGTCTTAAAATTGGGAAATCTATTGAAGATACTGTGACTGAACATCTTGGATCCTTTGTGTAGAATAAAATGATGTAAACTCAGTCCCTCTTTTTAAAATCATCCATTTCTATTGGTGGAAAAATTGTCCTTTGTCCTGTGAGAAAGGGCTGGTGAGCGAGTTGGTATTAGTCAGTAAGCATCCTTGTCAGGACCTGTCACGAGCCCTCAGTAACCAAGGAAAGAGATGAAGCTGCACTCTGTCCATAAGGAACAGCTGCTGCTCTGCCTCTTTTTAGTTAGTGTTTTACTCTCAGCAGGCACACTTGACCTCCTCTCACCAGAGAATGGTCTGCTGGCCACAGTGCACTTGAATTTATTTTTGTTATTTTTGTTTTGTATGTTTTAGATCAAGGTATGATTTTTGTGTTCATTTGAGCTTATCTATCTGCTTTGCCTTGATGGTGATGAAACCAATATTGCTTTTATTGTGTTGAAATCCTTAGCCTCCTCTACCAAGTCAACATCGGTACCTCTATCACTGTATGACACCACCTTCAAAGATTCCCAGCCTGTCTCAGGGCTGAGAGACCTTGCTGAATTATACATGTAATATGCTTTCTTACAACTCCAGTCACTGCGGTATTTCACCAGTGCCAGGGGATGTCTATTTGTTTTTATCCTGTTTTCTCTTTTTTTCTCTACAAATTAACTTTCCAGAGTCGCATATCTTTCTACACTTTGCCTCCACACAATATTTCTCTGTTTTTTATTACCATTCCATGTCGTACTGTTTTGCTAAAATGGATCTGACGGGCTGAGAAGCTGCTTCATACCTCATAACAGAACCGTAAATTCGATAGAAAAGGACGCTTTTTTCTTGTTCTGCTTTTTACAGCTTTTTTTTAACCACGGCTCTGTGGTTTTTTTTAAACAGCGCTATCAGCTCACCACACTCTAATATTCAAGCTCCCTGAAAAGTAGGTCTCATCCTTTTAGCGTTCTGCAGCACGCTAAGTAAATAAAAGCAGCTGACAAGTGGTGTGTTTATTGTATTTCACCGATGCTCCAGAGCAGCTTGACTTTGAATAGACCAATCGCCCTCCGTGTGAGTGGGCGCTCAAGGGACGAAGGTGTGTCTCTCTTCATTCATATTTGAACAGACAGGGAGGTAATAAACTGAATGAATATCTAATGGAAGTCAAGGACCCACAGAGGAATACAGTTTGGAATTTTTCATTTGTTAATAATGCAGTGATCCTGTAATTCTTGAAACAAAGTAGAAGTCGTCAATGCCTGTCTTCCTTGATCCTTGTTTTGACTACAATAAATGCAATCACAGCAGTAACAAATGTATACAAGTTCTCACTTGGAATCAGTGGACTTGTTCATTTCTGCTGTGGAAACGGTGAGAGTGTGCATCCTTGTTTTTCCTCATTTACTGTAACTGTGTGAATTGATGCTCAAAAAACCTTGATTTCCAATCTTTGCAGATCTGTGCCCCCATTGTGGGCAAAAATAGATGAGCTCTGCATTCTCTCCGCTTCATCTCCAGCAAATAATAGGCCCTATAATTAGTTCAGTATGTGATTTGTATCTTTACTTAACGCATTGCTATTTAAAGCAAATTAATCAGCACTCACTGAGCTCTACAACAGATGGTCCACTAATTTGTATGGTAACATACAGCCATTTATCATGACTAAAGCTCATATTTCTTAAAACTACAAAGAATCAGCAAGTGTGTTGTATAGATTTGTGGGAAACTAACTGGATTGTAATTACAGTTAAATACTTTTAATACAGTGGCTTCCATATTTATTCATACCACTGATTAGATTAGCAGAAAAAACATGATATAATAAAATGTACATATGGATTCATTTTTTTTCTGCAGAAAAGATGCATAATATGTTTTATTTTAACCTTAATTGCACAGACAAAGTCATGTAATACAACTTTATTACAATTTTGTTGCAGAAAATGCATACCATACATACATACATACAATACTCCAGGGTTCTCAGTCAAAAAGAAAGTGTCAGTATATGAATGCACTCTCTCATTTGTTTCATTGCTCTTTGTCTCCCTCTGTTCGCCAGATGCCTCTCATTCTTTTCCCCAGAGGTACTGTCCATAGAGTAGAGGGGGTATCCTCTCCTGTATAATGCATCTGATGATGGCATTTGGTGCAGCCTTTTGGGAAGGGATTAACGTCTTGTCCATCCACTAGAAAGGGCCAATGCAACAGCCTCCGGTTACAAACAAAGCATCAGCAGCCAGCACCACCCAGCTCTTGTCTGAACAATAAAATACGATTGGACTTGTTGACCATTTTCTTACCCTTTAAAATCTCCACCGTTTGACTGTATATGTAACAGCAGGGGGCCTGGTGAAGACTGAGACTCCAATGATTTTCACAAGACTTTTTAAAACTAAAAAACACTGAGGAGTTACCAATTCTTTTCTTTATTCCACAAACAAGTAGCTTGCTTCCAGGGAAGGTGCAGTACATCACATAATCCTGCTTAATAGATATAATGTTGGAAGTGGTTCTCTTTAAACATTCAGACTATTTTCTGATTCCTTTGTCAGCGTACTTTCCTCTTTCTCTGAAATGATGTTACTTGATGTTATGACTTATGGAGCTGCAAAAGTTCTGCTTCCAGCCATGTATCCAGTGAAATGAAGAATCCTCCAATCCTAATTCCATGCGAATGGTCAATGTCTGCCTGTCCTCATGCCCCGATGATCTGTATCCATGCATCACATGAGTCAAGTATATTTGGACTCTGGTTGCTCTTGTCTGACCCTTATGGCTTGCTCACCTGGAATAATTGAAGTTTTGTCCTTGAAGAGGACTGCTATTTCAATATTTAAACATACCTGGATATTCTACTTAATCTTTCAGAATGACCTGGTTTGATTCATTGCATGATTGGTGCTACTCAAAGCAGATCTTTGAGTGGGTTCACTGGCACTACTGTGCACTTCTGGCATGTCTCTGGGGCTTGTTGCAGGTAATATAAATGTCACCCTTACCTCAGAGTTATGACTTTAACTCTGACTTCAGGCCACACGTATTATGAAAATGTGACCCTCATTTCCAAGTTCCATGATGTTGTTCCACTGGTTAATACAAAATGCATTATTACCTCTTGCTTCTTCTATGAGAAAATTATATTCAGATTGTATTTAGTCTTATCTACAGAACAGAACATGCATATGTAGATAAGAGACTATTTATCAGGGATAATAATTCCCTAATAATCAATGATAGGGTCTCTGTCTTGAATCACAATTTTAAAGGAACGATACTTAAAAATCATAACTGTATCATAACATTTTAATACTTGAGCAAATCCTTGGATGTGATATTCAACCATAATTTCAATTAAGTAAGTGTAGAGAAACTGATCCTCTAATGAGAGAAGACCCTGCAGTAAGAGATTTGAGATCTCTGGAGTTTCCAAATAGTCTGAAAAGTGGTCAGGTCAGACACATAGGATGACCAGTCCTGCAATTAGGTTTATTTTTTTGCTCTTTTTCAGAGCGCTCATTTTGTTCTGGTTGTTTGCAATGGAGGCACACACCTACTTTCATTTTAAATGGGTCTAATATCAACTGTCCAACTGAAAGGTTGTTTTGTGACGCAAAGTCTGCAACAAACGGTGCTCTGCTGCTCTCTAGTTGCCTTTCTGTGAAACACATCAGCAGGCCTTCTTTTTAAACTGTAAAACAGCAGCACATTTGGAAACTAGATAGAACAGTTACGAGACTGAAATGTAATACATTTTGTCATGGAATACACGTCATCATTTATTTGGCTGTTCACCACTGAGAATTTCAACAAGTTACAGACCTCAGCAGCAGGCCTCAGGACCTGCACAAATATGCATGTATCTTTCTTTCCTCCTTTGAAATCAAATTAGACGATGTGTAGGATGGGACGTAAAATAACGTTCCAAGTCCTCCACAGTCATTAATGGCAGTTACCCTACTGACAGGAAGCCTTACAGAATGGAACATACACACACAGAACAATTATTTAAACAATACTGCGTTGATGTTGTGATTTAGATGGACATCATGTGGGTATTTTAAGATTATTTCCATCATAGAAGAGGATATGGTTGGGACTAAAGACTTCCAGCAAGCTCTGTCATGGATCAGAGCACAACAGTCCTGAATTCAACCCTGTAATTTTGGCCAGCAGCGTAACGTGAAAACTGCAGACTGACGTCTTCTCGTATCTTATTTCTGTGGCAGTGTTTTTGCCTGACACATGACTTTGGCACAGCAGACAGGGTTTGTAAATACAACAGAATTACACGCCTGACTGAGGTACAGGGAAATCCTCAAGTAACCGGTTTAAAAATTGATGAAGTTGTTTCTGCTTTGTTGTGCCCCTTTGTCTCGGCATGATTCCCCGCTAACTCACCAGTGTAATCAATTCAGAAAACGTTTCGAGTGGCCCCGTTTTTGGGCCTATTCCTACAGCTAGTGCATTTCAATTTCAAGTGACAGACTCACTGTAAATACCTACATTGTTAGTAAACTGACTTCAAAAACACTCTCAGACTTCCCCGTTGACACCTCTGTCAAGAATCATTCGTCTTCCAGCTCTCTGCTGTTCTTACAATCCTCATCTGCTTTGAATAGGAACTCAGGGGCGATATCACCAGGTAAAAATATCTCGCTCTGGAAGTGTTGAATGTTAAGAGACAGAAAATGTGTGGACTGAATCTGGGCCCATTTTGACACAAGCATGCCAAAAATAGTTTGTGATAACTGTATTGAAACTCTATTCAGGGCGCTCACACATTTACTTGCATTGAGTGAGACAAGTGTATGTATGGAAACAGTGAATTAAGACATCATGACATTTTTCAAAAAATATTTGCAGTGAAGCTACATACAGTAAGTGATATGTGAGAAAAAACCTAAACAACAAAGATCAGTTGGAAAAATTCTGAATGCACTCAATTAGCTGACTTCCCCAGCCTGGTATTTGACATGATACTGAGACACATTAAAAGGGAGATTGAAATCATGAGCTATGGAGATGACTGACAGTAATTACTCCTCTAAAATGTATTCACCAGCACAGACATGGGGAATATGAATGACTATTTAAATAAACCCCTTTTATCCACTTACATTGCTCTATGTTTTCAATAACAAAGTGAAATAACCACATGTAATTTTCATGCTATGACTGTTTTCCTTTTTCGAAAGGGAATTGATGTATGCATGTTTACTGCAGCATTTTGGTATTTTATTGTAATGCCTTATTCTGTTTAAATAGTTTTGCTTTGGTCTATGTTTATTTCCCCTTTTCAGGTTGTTTTGTTTAAAAAATGAGGTATTGGTTCTTAGACATCTTCTTGGCCAGGAGAAAACAATACGTATGGACTTTTTTGTCATTATTTGGTCATAATAATAATAACAATAATAACAATAATAATAATAATAATAATAATAATAATGGCTTAAATAGATTAAAAAACAATCTACATTACATTACATTACTGGCATTTAGCAGACGCTCTTATCCAGAGCAACTTAGATAGGTTACGAGCCCTGCTCCTTACCACTATGCTACACCCCCAATAGTTGAACTGTATTTATACTATATTATCTCTTCCCGTTGAACCCATTTTTTCTTATCAACTGCTATTTAGCAATATATAACAAATCGATTATACCAATAATGCATCCAAATTACACAAGGCAGTCATGTATAAAACAAGTAGCTCACTATAACAGTTAACTTACAAGCATTGTGCAGTTGCTGCAGCTGCATTAATAAGTCTATCTACAGTACAATACTGAAAATAGCACTGTCAAGAAGATCACCTCTGTGAACTCCACAGGTGCATTAGAAATGAAACTCCAAGAACAGTGGCCCTTGGTTGACAATGAGGCTGTGAGTCTGCAGCAAAACAATGCTGGGCCTCTGTAGTGTCTGGGTTTGAATATGTCATAATAGTAATCAAGAGCACTAGGAAAATCAATGTGGCATCAGAAGTACCACATATTAATATGTCTACATTTGTTGTTGTTGATATTTGGGTATAACAGTATACATAAATACTTAACACAAATATTACAAAATCACTAATGATGTAAAGGTATTATTATTAGCTTTGGCGACAAGGTACATTTGTGATAAAAGGATGCCGTGCCAATTTTCTGAATATAATGGTCAAAGTTGGCTATGTGTAGTAGTGGTTAGTGGGGCACCTCCATAACCTTTGTTACCTTTATACTGTATATGCTTACAACTTTTCTCAATTGCTTAGACACAATTCCTGGAACAACTCACCATTTTCTCAAATCTTCACACACAATTTTAAATACTCACACCCAGTGGTACAAACATCTAACTTCTGGGTCCCAATCAAACTTTTCCCTCAGATAACACACACAAGCTGTCAAAAACACAGACTACATGACTGTTTGTTACACACTGGAGGAATTAATTCAAAACACTGCTACCAAAATGTTTAGAATAGGTTTTCAGAGATATAATTTGGAACTTTGTAAAATCACACTGACTATCCGGATAACCCTTTCAGGAACACCCTGGCGAGAGAAATTCAAAACAGTACTGTAATAAATACTCCTTACATTAGTGGATAAGGGTATACTATTGTATATGCTGTTTTGGTCAAAAACCTGACCTTTGAAATGTCACTCTGACAAAACATGTAAGGAAGAGTCCATACACAGTAAAATACCCAATTTCCAAAAGCTTTACTGTATTTCCAAATGCAGCAAATGTACAGGTTACTCAGCATCAGCATCAGTGTACTCATCATCTCGTCTCAGGTCTGAGTCAGGCCATAATATCTCATCAACATCACACATTATGTTTGCTCTTGCCAGGCAGCATGGGAAAAATGCTCTTGTGTGCCTTATCCTGGATAGACTCCACAGACACATCACTACAGGTGTCTACCATTGCCTCCAGGAGGTTTTGCTGTGCATAGGGGTTGCGGTCATACAATCTCCACCGCCATGCTGAGAAAATGCCTCAATCAGATTCAGAAATGGGGAATATGCTGGCAAAAAAAGAATGGTGAACCTGGGATAGTCATTGAACCAGGCGCGAACCAGAGCAGCCTGATGGAAACTCACATTATCCCAAATGACAAAATATTGGGCTTGCTCTGGTTGCCCTGGCTCCCCTTCCTGTTGAAGAATGTTATTGTGCAGCTGATCTAGAAATTGAAGGAGTTGTGCTGTGTTGTATGGACCCACTTTGACATGGTGGTGGAGGATGCCACAATTGCTGATGGCTGCATGTAGGATGACATCACCTCCCCTCTGGCTAGGAACTTGTATGATGGCACGGTGACCAATGATGTTGCGCCCCCTTTTGCGCCTTTCTTGTGGGTCAGCCACAGCATCCAGCTCAAAGATTCTCTACAGAAGTGTACTGAAATGTACTAGAATGAAAGATTGTGTACTGCAGTTACTGTAACACACTGTATTAGTACAGTACTGTATTGATATGCTGGAGAGATGGGCCATACTCTACATACTGTAAAAAATCTGTACAGTATAGCAATTACCTGCACATATTGGAATCGTTGCTCCTTAACTCTGTTTAAATTCCTTTCAAAAGGCACACAGTACAGCTGCTTTGTCCTTATGCGGTTCTTCTGAATGATCCAGTCAATGGTGGAAATGCTGATGCTATCAATTCCTTGGAAGACTACCTGGTCTTCAACTATTTGGGTTTTAATTACCCTCAAACAGATGGTGTTACTGGCAATCACCATACTCACCAGGGCAGTTTCCTGCTCAGCTGTGAGAAGTCTCTGCCAACCTCCAATAGATGGCCGCCTCTCAGTTCTGCAAAATGAAATTTGACCATTATTGACCTATGGTCACCCATTACTGTGGTACACTAAAAACTACACTGAGAACAAAGTGGAGATTCAGGCTATATGCACTACAACATTACATGTATCACAGTAACAACAAGGCAAATTGCCTGTTTTCCCTTCTGAAAGTACGGACATTGGATGCAACCATGTAACAGCTTAGGTTGGGTTGCACTAGCTGTCCAGCTTCTTGCCTCTAGGCCCTGCCTCTAGGCCCTTTTTATTGACCCTGCAATTCTGATTGGTGTGTTAACAATTTTGAGGCTTAGTGTTTGCACCTGGAGAAATGTGTGGTCTTTGAGTTTAGGTTGTGATGACTTGACTTAATTATATTGAGAGCATGTGTTTGCTGAATGAACATATAGTGCAATGAATGATTTATTTGGCCACTTTTGTGTAAGGTTTTGCAGAAAGAGTTTTGAATATTGAAACATGTGGAAACAGGTGGATAGTGTTTACAGTTGTGAGAAAAGTGTGTATCTTTTGAGAAATGAGGCAAGTCTATAGGTTTTCTTGCTGTGGGAACTGGTTAAATTTCATATCAAAAGACAAAAGAAGAAATACCTAAGTGTCATATCATCTGGCTGAATGTTTGTCTTCTTTCCCCTCATGATGTAATTGATCACCATACAACCAACCTCCTCTAACACGCCCCTGGTGTTAGTTCCATTGCTGCTCTACCCCCACAACTCGCATCAGGTGCTGAAAGGGTGCAGCGAAAAGCAACAACTGTGATGAGTCACTTTACACATTGCTGCTTGCATGCTTTCAGAGGCAGGGCTAGTGAGGCGCTGTGCTTTGCTCTCTCGTCAAAGGAGGCAACCCGAGTCGGCCTCCTCCACTCCCCTTCCACCAGCCTGTGCTATTCTGGGCCGATTAAACTCACACCTCTGAAAACGGAGAGAGGCGTGGGTTTACAGGATACAGATATCAAGTCTGGCTGAGCAGGATTAGCAACGGCACGGAAAGAGGAGAGAGAGGTGCTCCGCTCATCATTCTGTTACGCAAGCATTCTGGTGTGTTTTACTAGAGCAAAATCCTGTTATAACCCTCTCTGTCACGAGAGAGAACAATCTTCTCATGCTGGAGTCTTTGGTCTTTGGCTGTCTTACACAGTTTGCTGATTGCATGTTTTGCTACGATTCCATCTAATCTGCATTCACACGAGCCAAAAGTGTGAATCATGTGGCATTTGGGCCTATTTCTGTCATGCTGCAGTCAATGTGCACATCAGTGAAGATTTGAATATATTATTTTACAGTTCGGTTTTCATTAGAAAGAGTGCTCTTTCTAATGAAGATGACTGAAGCCAATCTAATACATGAATAAAAAAATACATTGATGACAATACACTGATGATATTATTACTTTCAGAAAATCCTGTATAGAGTACCTGTATTGAAAAGATAAAACTACCCTCTGAAAAAGATAAGTTGTTCACTGGAAATGGATATCTGTACTATTGAGAGAATGTAATGAGAATACATATTTACTCCTCCTGGCTATTCTGTCTATGCCCACATGTCTATGTAAACCTAGATACATACTAACATCCAAACAAATTTGTTAAATGTATTCAGGACATGAAAGACATGTAAGCCTATATTTTGAAAAAGAACCAAAAGAACACATATAAATCAACCTAAAGTCATCTACTGTAGCCATTACATTTGACAGAGGATGCTGTAGATCCTGAAATTAGCAAAAAAATTACCTGTCTGAAGCATGTTAATTTGCCTAGCAAGGTTCAGAATCTGTAGCAATGCAGTTAAAAGAATGATTTTTTTCTCTGCTGTGTGTGTTTATTGGAATAAAAAAGACTGTAACAATAAATAAAATAATATCCAGAGCCTTAACTTCTTGTTTATTTTATACAGGTGATTTTCTGATATTTTCTGGGAAGCTACACTGTATGCATCACCCAAGTATTGGGAAGGAAGCTTAACCTGAATTTCTTCAGTTAATACCCAGTTGTATAAATGAGTAACACAGACCCGGTGCTATGGGGGTGCTTAGAGGTGCATTGCACCCCCAAACGAACCTTAGTGCACCCCCAGTTGTCTCCTTATATTGCGATGTCTATATAGTATTTATGACGTTTTGTGCACCTCTGTGGATTGCAGTTGTACCCCTCTGTATTTGCCCCTTGTGCCGAGCCTGGAGTAACATTTAAAAATGCTAAGTTATGTAAGTCACTCTACCTAAGAGTTTATATTGTGACACAATGCTGTTCAGCAATGTGTTGTGTCAGCAGTTCAGTGTTTCGGTCATTTCAATGCCTGTGGTGGTGAAACTGGAGTGTACTTCAGTATGGATCTTTCCTGCAGCCTTCTTAGTTTCAAGCAGACTGAGTTACACCTCTTCTAATGCAATTGTGGTTGGTGAGGGATGTGATATGTTTTCCTTCTTGCTGGTGTTTTATTTGTGTCTGTTTGTGTGCTGAAAAGTAAGCTATGTAATTTGAAGATGATTTAATTCATTATTATTTTTCTGTTTATCCTGCTCTATGTTCTTTTGTTCCATAGACATCATGTTTCAAAATTTCTTTCCATCTCCAGAACTATATTTTGACTCCTTTTTGTCTTTGATTAGATACAGACCGACAACCTGGGCATGGATTGTTCAAGTTCTTCAAACAATCTTTGAAGATTTCAATGAGTACACCCTGTCCTGCTGACGGAGTTAAGTACGACTAGTGCTTGCTTGGTAAGGAGGCAAATACTTCACAGCCTACCTGATCTCTCTGCAAGCTGGTTTTAAAAACCACAAAATGTCTCTACTACGCAGAAAAATGTTGGCGCTCTGAATACCCCACCACACTAGAGGGCGCAGTTTTAACTTTACCAACTCTTTCAGAGAAATATTTCTCTTGACAAAAATTAGACATGTCACATGATAGGAAAGACGGCAGCGCGAGTTTGGAAAGAATGAGATTTGCTAGTTTTTTAAATAGTTGAAATGCTTTGCTAGCTAGCTAGCTTGCCTGTCTGCTTCAATAAATTGACATTAATATAACAGCGTCAAAGAAGCTGGTTAGCTAGGCTGTCTAATTTTCACGATACTTTGTTAAAATACTTACTTGCATTTGCAAGTATTCGCCAGCTACCTGACAGCTAGTTAGCTAGCGTAACCAATTTGACAGATCTGTAAGTCCATCCCGCTCTTTTGCTCTGCTGACTAGCTATTTTAGCCAGCCGGATAGTCAAGTCAAGTCCTACTCGATGATAATACATCAGATGCAGATGGTCTGATCTGTAAGTTAGCTAAAATAGCTAGCAAGTTACTCAGGTTGGCTAACATTATGTTAAGTTAGCAAAGGCTATTATTACTTGTCCTAACCCAGGCAATAAAGGGAAATAAATGGTCGTGCCATTATTTATATCGCGCCACCTGTTTTTACAGTTTATTTATTTGACTGGCTAGCTCGTTAAGGGAGGCCGGAGCTGCTCATATTTATTGCCTGATATTTACAATGGCGGGTCCATTGCTGGAATTTGAGACCGAGATGTTTCTCGGTCTGTTCGCTACTGATGGTCTACTGGTAACGGCAGAAGGAATGGGTATTGACCGCGTACTGCTGCAGTTCCTGCGGGTTTACTCAGAGGAAGGGAGCCTGGTACTTTTGTTAAATACAACCACACCTGAACAGGTGAGTGATCGAATCACGTAACGTAAAAATGTTATGTTTATTTTCTTATGCGTTCGATGATAATGACGTAGTAGTAACTAATTTATCTTGAGCAGTTATCTAATCATACATAAAAGTAGAGTGACAGACATGAATATAGATTGTTAGTTACATCTGTAGCTTGCAAATTGTCAAGTGGATAGGTGTCCATTTGCCTAAACTCCATAGCTGGAGCGTGTGGTCAAAATATAATATCCCTAGTTACTCTACTAAACTGAACTATTTTTGACTAAAATGGCTGAAATTGCAGGAGTACTTCACTGAGCTACTGCGGGCAGAAGGGGTTAGTCACCTTCCGCAGACTGTAACGAGTGAAGTGCAGAGCAGTGACCGCTACGACGTGTACACGCGGGGAGGTGTCCTGTTCGTCACCAGCCGCATCTTGGTGGTAGACTTCCTCACTGACAGAATCCCTGCGCATCTCATCTCAGGTCTGCGCAAAAGTCTTTACTTGTGTACTTATTTCATATGTTCACCTACCCTATAATTATAGATTCTTCTCTGCTATACTGAAGAGGTATGTGTGATAAATTGCATATGTTCAAAATTGCCATCTCAACCTAATTGTTGTGAATTATTAAAAAATAACAAACACTACAGTTAGTTCAAAATAACTGATTGAACTATTTTCTTAAGAAAACCATGCACAACAAAGTTTGTCTGTTATCATTGTGCCTCATTACATCAACCAAATAATACAGTTTCAGCATCTTCTAGTTCAAATACAATACCTCAGTCCAGTGAAGTGACATACTCTCTTTGTATGCAGGAATACTGGTGTACCGGGCCCACAAGATCATTGAGTCCTGTCAGGAAGCATTCATCTTGAGGCTTTTCCGTCAGAAGAATAAGACCGGGTTCATCAAAGCCTTCACAGATAAGGCCACTGCTTTCTCCTCTGGGTTCTGCCAGGTGGAGCGCGTTATGAGAAACCTCTTTGTCAAGAAACTTTTCCTCTGGCCCAGGTAGAGATTCTAGTCTGTTACTCCAATCCAAAATTGTGAAGGTTCTATAGGTGGTATGGGGAGGCTACCATTTTGACAAATTGTCAAACATCAGTGTCTTAAACCAGTGCTTTAGAGATTAATCAGATGGACACATAATACTACACATAATACATAATAGTTTTATTGTACTCACTCTCTCTCTCCTTCTCTGTGTGTGTGTGTGTCAGGTTCCATGCAGCTGTGAACTCTGTACTAGACAGACATAAACCTGATGTTGTAGAGCTGCACGTGCCTCTTACCCCAGCCATGAGGGCCATCCAGAGCTCAGTGCTGGACATAATGAACGCCTGCTTGAAAGAACTGAAGCGCTACAACCCCACACTGGAGGCGGAGGACCTCTCCCTGGAGAACACACTAGGCAGTGGCTTTCAGAAGGTCGGTGAGCCAAAAACAATGCAAAAGTCCCTCGTAGGGATGTTTGTCTCCCTCCAAACATGACGTGAAGGTGTGAAGGCTTTTCCTCTGTATCAGTTTTTTTTTTCTCATTTTTACATTTTCTCCCCAATTTGGAATGGCCTATTCCCCAAATTTTTGGAATGCCCAATTAGTCATGGATGTTCGGTCCCATTGCACAACCCCCACTGTCAATCCGGGAGAGCGTGGACAAGCACATGCCCTCCTCCGAGACACGTGATGTCAGCCGCTGCTTCTTTTCACTCTGCGGTCCACAAGCCAAGATAGCACAGAGATGAGTCAGAGGAAGACATTTCATATGCAGCTTTGGCACGTGGACCACAGGCGCCCGATCGACCAACAGGGGTCACTGTTGCTAATGGGACCGAAGCCCCTGCCGATGTACCCACCCCTATCCCCAGCGGAACGAAGCTAATGTGTTCCGCCTGTGAGCTCCCGGTCACTGTCGGCTAGTGACATGGCCGGGATCGAACCCGGGCCGTAGCGTTCAGTCTGCACTTGAAACGCCTCTGTATCAGTTTTGTCGGTCAGGTAACAAGGAAGAAGAATGCACTTGGATTTTGAAGACTTGTAGTATACAATCGTCAGTGTTCAAGCTGTCAAACATTTTGTTTACAATGTGTGCCGGACTATCCATGACTGCAGTGGTACTGTGACCTTTGTATTGGCTAATGCTTATCACCTATTACATTAGCATTTCAAATGGTAGTTATGATATTTAACACATTTTTACTGTAAATTGCACGTCTCATGTCTTCTCGTGCATTTGGGTTCCAGACGATCCGTCACTACCTCGATCCACTGTGGCACCAGCTGGGAGCTAGGACCAAGTCCCTAGTCCAGGACTTGAAGATCCTGCGCACACTGCTTTTCTACCTCACCCAGTACGATTGTGTCACCTTCCTGAACCTTCTGGAGTCCCTGCGTTCCAGCCAGAAAGCTTTCGGAAGCAACTCTGGTAGGGTGGACTAACTTGGAGCTGTGGGAGGGGTAGGAGGGCCGGATAATTAAGGTGCAGATTCAGTAGGGCACTACAGCATACATGGGAGTAGGAAACACCTCACACAGCTACAAGAGTGATTTTGTGCCATGGCTCTTACAGTAAGTTGCTTCCACAGGGTGGCTGTTCCTGGATTCCAGCACATCGATGTTTGTAAACGCTCGCAGCCGCGTCTACCGTGTCGCTGAGACAAAAAAGAAGCTGAAACAGGGAGGTGATCCAGAACAGCAAAAAAACAGCTTTGGTAATTCCTTTGACTAATTGTGCACATCGCCCTGTCAGTCACCAGTTTTGTTTCCTTTCAGATTTAGTTTTGCAGGCATCCTTAACAACAGAGCATCTACTGACGTGCCTTTGCTGTAATTGATTGTATTTTGTAAGCTTTAATGAATTTCTTTCCAGGACTGAGGACATGAATAATGGTCTCACTCTAGTTTCTCCTGGATTGTGTGCTTGCAGCTGAGGTGAAAAGGGAGCTGGTGCTGGAGAAGAACCCCAAGTGGGAGGCTCTCACAGAGGTGATGCAGGAGATCGAACAAGAGAACAGCCAATCTGAACATGACCCAGGTCAGGGACTGGTGTGTAGATCTCTTATAAGAAATGCATTGGAATATCACATCCATTATATTTAATCACTCATAAAATTGTTATAACAGTACATCACCCTTGTTAAAGAGAGGTTGTACTATTCTTGCAATATTTGCCTTCAGAATAAGTCACTGTTTTAAGAGGTTTTAAATATTGTGCCAAATGAAGGTGCAACTCAATACAACAAAACAATCATTCCTGTAAAAACATGTAGCCCTGTAAATATTCTTTCTTTGGGATCTGCCTTTGTGGTTTTGACTGTGGCCTCATCATCGCAGACATGAGCTTCTGCACGTTTTTGTAACATCCAACAAGTTTCATCAAAGAGCTGTCTCTTCTGACTAAAACATAAGAGTACATCATCGGTGGTGAACAGTGTATCTGATGGAGGTTGTCATAACCCTTAGGCCGGGTGTTGATCTGTGCCAGTGATGACCGTACATGCGCCCAGCTACGGGAGTACATCCAGAGGGGGGCAGAGGCTTTGCTTGGCCGACTCTACACTCGCACCATCGGCAGGAACGAGGCTCCCTTCAACCAAGACGTGGATAAGAGGGGGAGGCCATGGGGCAGGAAAGAGCAGGAGAAGGGACCCAAAGGCAAGAAACCCAGAGCCAAGCAAACAAAGAGCAGCAAGAAGGGCCAAAAGCCAGCGCTGACCCTCACCCAGATGGTGGGGAAAGAAGAGACGGCCGGTGGAGAGCAGATGGGTAGCAGTGCAGATGAAGGAGAGGAGGAGGAGACTGAGGAGACTGAAGAGGAGCTTCTCCTAGACCTGCCCTCTGATGCGTATTACGGAATCCTGAAGGAGCCGCTGACTGTAATACACCCGCTGCAGGGCTGTAGTGACCCCTACAGCCTTACCAGGGTACTACATGAAGTGGAGCCAAGATACGTAGTTTTGTACGATGCTGAGCTCTCCTTTGTACGCCAGCTGGAGATTTACAAAGCCAGTCGGCCAGGCAAACAGTTGAGGTACGCAAACATAGCATGAATATTTTGACTTTTCATCCATTATCATTGTCATTTTGCTCCTGTCCTGTATTAATTAATTCATTGCCTTTAAATCTCAGTAGTCCATCATTACAAGCAGGAGGCATTTTTTTTACTTTGTCTGAAAAACATTTGGGTCACTGCTATAAAAAAACCTGAATGACCTTAATTACCTAGTTCTGGTGTCATGAATGTTTCTGAACAGTGCCTGTGAAAACTTCTGTGTTCTGGGGCAATATCAAGAGTAACTCTCAGGGCCAACAATCATCCCTCTTTCAGGGTATACTTCCTCATCTATGGTGGCTCCACTGAGGAGCAGAGGTATCTGACAGCCCTGCGCAAAGAGAAGGAAGCCTTTGAACATCTGATCAGGTTAGCAGAATGCAGCTGTTTTCTGTTCTCTGTTCTGTCGCATTGCACTGCAGCTTACCCCAGAATTTTGCTTAACTGCACAGGAATGCCTCACTGTAAATTTAATACTTAGTATGTTGTCCCTTACATTTACTATAGTACGTGTCTGGAGCTCTCCATTTAATGTCATAACTAACTGATTATCATGCATTCCAAAAAATGAAAAGCAGTTTTCTACCTGTATGCATGAAAAGCAATTCACAATGGATTGCTTTGTAACTATGTGACTTTTGCCCTGCGTGGGGACCAGTGAAGTCCCACAGTTCTAATGTAGCTCTGCAAGTTTATTACATTATTTTGTATCTAATTTGGTTTATTGGGGAAACCTGTGCAAAATTTCAGTGTACTGTGAGCCTGTTTTGTTGCTGTGGGGCAGTGGTGGGTACAGGCAGTTGCTTTGTGTGATTGAATTTTTGGGGGTGAGTGCAGGGAGAAGGCCAATATGGTGGTTCCTGAAGAGAGAGAGGGACGGGAGGACACCAACCTGGACCTGCTGCGCAACCAAGACCCTGCCAATGCCACCACCAACACACGTAAAGCAGGTAAGGCTTTTACCTTAGACATCTTTCATACCAGTAATTTCATTACTTTCCAAAGCTAATCTAATGCTAACTGATTCTTCATTTTAGTGCATTTTTGAAATAAGTGTTGAATCATGATGTACTGGAGTTGTACCACTGTAAAGTGACCACTGTCAGGTGACAACTGTGTGTGTGTGTGTGTGTGTGTGTGTGTGTGTGTGTGTGTGTGTGTGTGTGTGTTTGTGTTTGTGTTTGTTTGTTTGTTTGTGTAAAATCAGGAGGTCAGGAAGAGGCAGCCGCACCCTCGCGGGTTATCGTGGACATGCGGGAGTTTCGCAGCGAGCTGCCATCCCTGCTGCACCGGCGGGGGCTGGACATCGAGCCCGTGACGCTGGAGGTGGGAGACTACATCCTGACCCCAGACATGTGCGTGGAGCGCAAAAGCGTGAGCGACCTCATCGGCTCCCTGCAGAGCGGGCGGCTCTACACCCAGTGCCTCTCGATGACGCGCTTCTACCGGTGGCCTGTGCTCCTCATCGAGTTCGACCCGGCCAAGCCGTTCTCCCTGGTGGCCCGCTCGGACCTGCGCCAGGAGATATCCGCCAGCGACATCACCTCCAAACTCACCTTGCTCACCCTGCACTTCCCGCGGCTGCGGATACTCTGGTGCCCCTCCCCCCACGCCACGGCGGAGCTCTTCGAGGAGCTGAAGCGCGGGCGCCCTGAGCCAGACGCCGCGGCAGCCCAGGCCGTCACGGCCGAGTCCGACACCGTGAACGAGTCCGCTGACCTCTACAACCCTGGCCCTTACGACTTCCTGCTGCGCATGCCAGGGGTCAACGCCAAGAACTACCGGGCTCTGATTAGTAACGCAGACAGCCTGGCAGAGCTGGCCACTCTCAGCCAGGACAGGCTAGCTGAAATCCTGGGCAATGCCATGAATGCCAAGCAGCTGCACCAGTTCCTACACGGCAGCATAGATGTCCCTCCTGCTCAAAAGAGCAAGGTGACAGAGTCTCGGGCCAAGAGGTGACCAGAAAGACAAGTGCTCTCCAACTTGCTTTCCTGCACAATGGTGTGGAATTGGGTGTGCTTTAATGTGGGCAAATCTCACTTTTATATAGTGTGTTAAAGACTTATATATTTGTATTTTTCTGTGTTTGGTATCAATTCTTGGAACCAAATTATGGTTATTAACATGCATTTAATGAATATTATGAAAAATGTATTTTTCCACATTCTTTGTCATGTGTGAGTTATACATGTATTACAAGATGAGTGTGTCCAGCTGAATGCAAAATACAGTACATATTTGTGGCTTTAAACAACTAAAAAATGATTTTCTTTTCATTACAATATGAGATGCAGTTGTACAGTTCATCCTCACAAGATGCAGCTTCTTTTGTCAGGTGTGAATCAATGTTCAGCCTTTATTCACATCTTAATTCCTGCTAGTTTATAGGATAGAGAAATTCTAAACAAGAAGGTGTAGTGCTGGTGGATTGACCTTAGATGGCAGTATGATTTAAAGAACTGATTGCGGCAAATCTATTCTGCAGGCAGTCCTTGAGTGTTTTTTTTTTTACATGGCTAGTCACAGTTTTTGTTTTTGATTATCACTTCTGACGAAGGAGGTCAATGTCCACTTCAGTCTCTCCACAGGAAATTTATGCGACACACTGTGATGACGTCCTAGTGTCAGTACAGATGTCATGGCAAAACAGAAGGCACAGGATACATTGATTACTGCCTTACATACTGTCATACATTTCATACATTGTCCCTTCATTGAAAGTTATTCTCCTGTCATTTCCATTTATATGATTTAAACAATCGAGAATACTTGGTGTGCTAAAGATTGGAGAGGGAGATCAGGTTCTTGAGAATTACTTATGGTTTGAATTTTTACTCCAATAGGGTGTTCCTTTTGTCAACTGCATTGGATTCATCAGACTTATCAATATCTCTGTCACCAGCCTGATGCTTCAAGGGTGTAGGCTACACGGCAAGTACATTCCACATGTCAAGTCTTCATCAAGTACAGGCATCTGAAAGAAGGGACATAATTCCACATGGTCGATATTCTTGACAGCCCCTATATGTTGAAGTGTGTAACCACACTTGCGGTTTGTCATACCAAGCTTGCACATAATCTAAATTGCTAATCTAAAACCGAACACATTTCTGGCAAATTCGGGTCTACCATTGATGCATAAGATGCATGAGTCCTGGGTTTTTATAAAATATGATGAGACGATGGAAGACAGATAGTGTAAAACAATCATTTCAATGAAAAATCACAGAATAAACTTATTTTTACTTTTATTCAGGCTTCATTGCAGGTGACCTTGTTATCACAGGCCACACTCACCTCAGTTTTCAGGGATACTTGTGAATTATCTCACTTTAAAATGTAGTCAGACCAAATGAAAAACTCGACCATAACATTTGCTCCTCAGAGACAGTTCATAGAGTAGTACATAACAAGCTGTTAGTGTGTACCAACAGTGTAGGCCACACAAATAAAATTTGTTGAATATTTAAAAAGCAGGACCTTGTTTATTTTCAGAGGAGAATTGATTCATTTACATTACCAGTCATTTAGCTTTTAATACATAATACACAGAACTACACAAATAATGGAAGATGACTTATGATTTGGGGAACGATGATGTACTCTGAAGAGATGGGTCTGTCTTCAGTATGCAACTCAGAAACTCAGCTGTCTTGACCACAATGGGGAGCTCATTTCACCACATCAGGGCCTGAACAGGTGCAGTCAAAGTGTGTGAGTACATAGTGGAGAAAGAGCCAGAGCCCTGTGGGTGCAGAGTAGAGCAATCTGACCAGTATACAAAGTCTGATGATCGTTCACAGATATGGAGGAGCTGTTCTCACTGAAAACCAGTGTGTTTCAATGCAGGTTGTTACCAGTAGTCAATGGAGAGAGGTCAGGAGAGGTGAGACATGGTAATACTTGGGAAGATTATGGACCAGCTGAGTAGCAATATTCTGGATGAACTGCTAGGATCTGATTGTGCATGCTGGGAGGCCAGCAAGGAAGGAGTAATCCAGGTGAGGGAGGGCCAGGAGGTTGGTGGAGTAAGTGGTGAGGAATGGGCAGCTTCCTTTGACGATATAAATGAAATATTTGCAAACCCCGATATCTAATGCTTGATAGAGAACTCATGGTATAAAATTAAAGTACTTCAGGAGAAGCAAAGAACACCTGCTGGGATTTAGACCTCATCTCAGATGGGACATCTCAGCTGGACCATGAAATATTCTTATTCACTAATACATACTGTAAGGGCCAAATCCCACCTGTAACACCAGTGTAGTAAGAACAGTGTTTCTGCTGTGGTAGCTATCATGGATTAATACCATATGCAGACGCTGTAAATTTCTTGTCAGTCACAGCGATGCCACAAATCAAACTGCTTGTTTGTTCTAGCTACAACATTAAAGTAACACAATTTAATGAACGGCTCTCTGTATTACAAATGTAGGCGACTTAGTCCTTAGTTTAACTGGAAGAGCTGTTTCTGAAATGCAGGAAATGTGTACTGGATACCCTCTGACATAGAACCTGAAAATCCTAAGAGGGCAATGAGGACAAAGCAGGTAAATATAATAGATGTTTTAAGCACTAGTTGTAAGTTAATGCTGCAAAATAAACAGCACTTTTGCAGCTGCCACCAAGGATTTATGACCATTCTGTCTCATATCCAACGTTTCTGTATATACGTGTGAAACACTTCAAGGCTAGTTGTGAGCATTCACAGAATTTTAAGTCAGTGCATATATTTGTAAATGTTATTTGATCATATTTAAGAACTGAGGAGAGCACATGTAAATGAAACTCGCAGAGCTAAAATTATTCTTTACCGAATGACCCATAAGTTAAGGCAAGTTACAGCCTTGATCTGGGTAGTTACTCCGCTGCCTCAAGGACTTCAAAGAGTTAAGTGAAATATCACAATTACGTCATCGAGTTCAGCCGAACAGATCAGCAGCGGCCATCTTACTCCAAGACTAACAACTTCAGTTCCAGCGGAGAAGAAATATAAACAGTTACGTAAACTTAGGTGTTCTATAGAAAATACGGGTTTAACGGAGCCACATACTTAGCACAGCAAAGGAACTGGGTAAGATTCCCTTTCGCATGGCCATGGTTTGTCATTTGTCAGTGGCGATCAAGCTGCCGTGATGCGGCACGGCTGCTTGATTTCAGCAATGAGAGCTGGGCAGATAGCTAGCTAGCTGCACATTGACAATGTTGCTAACTAACCTAGCTTGCCATCCTGCAGGCAGTTGTATCTAGCTAATTAGCTACACTGATCAAAATTAGTTCTAATGTCAAACTGGATTCGTAGTGTAGATCATAAAACACGGATAGCACAAAATAGTAATGTCCTTATAGCTTGCTAGTTCTGCCAGCATTGTTTGGTTTAGGTGTCTAGCGCGTTTCGGGTGGCTGAAAATACAGTTAGCTTGCTAGCTATCAAATCTGGCTGAGGGTTGTGAAATAGCTAACTAGTTACAATGATGTCACCCGAAACGTCCTCGAGGCAGCTAGCTAGCCAATAAATAAATGACAGGGGTCTGCGCTAATGCGCCCGCCTATGTTGGACTCATGATGCTTCAAGCATGCCATGTTCTCGCACAATTTTCCTAGGATCCAGATAGCTAGTAAACCTAGGCTAACTAGTTTTGCCACTGCTCGAAACCTGACTTACATAGCTGGTCAGCAACGTAAGCGGCTGAGTGAATATAACGTTAGCTAGCTGACCAACATTAAGATGATATCGTATGCGCTGATATTTCTTGGAAGTTAAAGACTAATTTATTAAATGGTATTATTTTTTTAGTTGGTGACCTGAGAATGCCATAATTGCAGTCACAGCATATGCCTTTCTAGATAGCTAACGTTAATTGTAGGTTAACATTAGCTAATGGACCTACACACTGCAAATTCTGTTAGATGGCTATTGTAGTCTGCATAACTTGCAGAGTTATTTCATGCTGACACACCATCATCTAGCTAGCAAACGTTAGCTAGTTAGCATTATCCTTATCATGTACTTATTGAATTAACATTGGCTAGCATGGACGTTTGACATGCATGTTACCTTTGCTAGGCAACGTCAGGGTTTGATCCTGTATTGGCTTGTTGAAGTTCACCAGCTAACTTTCTGGAGATGGCAATAACATGTACTTAGCTAGCTTGTCTTACCTCGCTTGCATGCACATTTTGTGTAGTTAGCTAGACTAGCAAGATATTGTTTGGGACACTTGAAGTAAGTGAGTTATGCTAGTCACATGATTGTTAGTACTTTACTGCTGTAAAATTCACCCTGCAGTGGGTTTCGGAAATTTTCAATGACATGAAATTTGCAATCTCATGCCTCGACCCTACTGATCTTAAACAGTAAACCTCGCTTGTAACAGAGTGTGCCCGACAGAGACATAGAACCTGAATCGCATTTTTCCTTAGAAAAGTGCCAAATCAAGTTGTCATGCATGTGTCAAACCAATCATAACCACATTCATTTCAGTGGCAGTTGAAAAAGATGTGACAATAAATGGAATTTACAATTGATCCAGTCTATAGTTCAGACATTTATGTGTTTTCTAAAACATAATTCCCAAGTTTAATAAAAAATTCAGTCAGCAATCTTTTTATAACAGATTAAAAAAAATTCTGCAGAAGCATTGATTAACTTAACAGATTAGACCAGTATTAAAAAGCTTTTTAAGATTAAGTCTGTGTACTCATGAATTATGCCTGTACGTTTCTATAATCCATTCTCAGATACTGACATTTAAAACATTTGGTAGCTACAGATGTGCTGCCGAAGCTTCTAAACCTTTAGCCAATATCTAGCAACCGCAAGGTTGCTTGTTTGAACGTAAACATTTATATGATACTAGTTAGTTATCAGGTGGTGTCCAGATTCAGCTTGGCCTGTTTTGTGCCTCAAATTTGACTTAATTTATTCTGTAGCCGGCATGGTCACATTTTAGTATCATACTAATGAATACCATAGTATCGAGCAGCTCTGTGCTAAATTGAGTGTATGTACAGTGCAATAGGTCTCCAGTGTTTTTGTTAAATACACATGGGACTCTTGAGACATGTGCCAGACAGTGGTTGTTTACATCTGGATTGACGAGGGGCACTTTGCTTTAATTAGCCCTTATGTGTTTGAGGACTGCAGTGCCATGAGCAGTGTTCTGGTGCTCATTGAGAGTGTGTCTTCAGCACTGTGGAAGTTGATGGAAGGTTGAATGAAGTCTCAGTGTTCTTGGTCATCAAGTGTGAACATATACATTGAAAAGACATAGAGCAGTGAAGTAACAATGAGGTGCCAATATTATTCACAACGTATTCCTCCACGGGGGCCAGTTAGTCACTGTGTAAACTTTCCACAATCCAGACAGCCAACTGCTTTTTGTCTCACCCTTTTCTTTTCAGGATAACCACAGAAAGCTGGCTGCATCTGTGTTTACTATATCACAGTTTTCTGTTTAATTACAAACAGTCGCAGGCATGAACAGACCAAAGCTAAACTGCACACAGTCATAATTCATGTTTGCTGTTCAGAAGAGAGAGGAAATGGAGTAAAGCAAAATGGCTGTGATTTCACTTGGTTTGGGTGATTTAAACTGCAGTGAACAAAAAGCTCTGCAATATGCAGTGTATGTGCAAAGCCCATATTGAACACGAGGTATGTTCTGTAGTCCCGTTGGCTACAAATCCTGAAAGATGTGATTACAGGTGGATCTCAAGGGAGGCATTTGGAACCATCCCAAAGTCATGGCAGCGTGACCTCTTTGGCCGCCATTCTTGTCATCTGCTTGAGGTTACCCCCCTTGAATGATTAGAGTGATTTGTTGAGCCAGAAAGCCTGACGTTCCCTGATACTAGGCTGGCTGAAGTGCTCATAATTTGTCCGTTGTGGTGAAGGAAGGAAACATATTTAATCTGGGCGACAGTTGTTTCACAAATTTGAGACAGGAATCGGAGCAGCTCCTGGGAGACGGCATGCCATGGGGGGGGGAGGGAGGGATGAAAGATGCCGTGAAAGAGGAAGAAGGGAGATGAAAGTGTGGTTTGAAGATGTGGTATTGGTGCAGATCAAACAGACTCTGCTGTGAGTCATGAGCAGGTGTTTGGGTTCATAACTCACACTGACCACTTTAAAAATCCGGTCCTTTTTAAATTTGCCATTTTTTTTATAAAACTGTCATGCTGTTGTCTTGCCAATATGTCATTGCAATCAGACCAAGCGCAGTGGTGAGAAGTAACCAAAGCCAAATTTGATCAGAATTAGAGCATACCTCTTGATTTTAATAGCTGCACTCATAGTTGTTCAAAAAGTTCGGCCAGGTATCTGTCTGTGAAAGACTCCATTGCAATGCACATCTTGCTGTATTAATGAATACACTCAGGCAGTTCAAGAAATTACACACATTAGACTGAAATTTCCCGAAGTCTAGGGAGGATGGGAAGACACATCTCTGCATGTTTGCAGACACTGCAGACAGCTGCAGTTTTATGGAGACTTCCTGTTCCATTGCATTGTTTCGTGCATCATATTAATTACATTTATTCCACTTCCTTCATTTTGAGTTTTCAGTTCCACACGCTCTAGTTCTTGTAACAACATGTCATCCCATGTCATTACAACAAGTCCAAAATAAGCGCTTTTCCATAGAAATCTGAAATTATAGAAATAGAAATTTTCATCAAACCTGAAGGAGTGTTGGCCTGTGGTTACAGGATCAAATGCCTGGTGTTAGAGTTGCAGGCTTCCTAACACTGCTAGGAGTCTGCTTGACTAAACATTGTACGTTGTATAGTATGCAGTTTATATGTGATGTAGAAGTGCTCCGTTCTCTCCATTTTGAATGCGTTGTTGTCTGGGCAACATGGTCTTCCTTTCTTGTGCACATCACATCAGCAGCAGTCTGGCTTTCATTTCATACATGAGAAGGAGCGAGTGTACCTCAAATTCTGGATTAGAGCCACTGCGACAGAGATTGCGCTCTGTTTGATCTGAGCTGCAATGGTATCTGAGGCAATTATTACTATTAATTATTTATATATGAATGTTATCTTTTGCATCATCAAAACTGTTTCTTGTCCTGCGCTAGAGGCATGTAATTTCACTCCATTTGCTAAGCCAGCAACAATATGGTGGAGGGGTGAGATGCACTCTTTCAGGGAAGATGACTGTCTGTTGGACTGAGGAAAGCTGTGATTTGGGGTTCTGGGTTTCTTTTTTGTTCTTTTTACAGTTTTCACCCAAGATCTTTTTAAGATACAAGCTAGTATGGTTACACATCTAGGATTTTTATATTCATAAACTTAAATTTTTTGCTGAATATGAATTGTGACACAGTAGTCATAAGACACATACACATCATGACAAGCACTGAAACGCAGTACCGGCTATATGGCTGTTACTTAAAGTATTAGGGCAAAAGGCAGGCTAAACATTTTAATGCTTCCTCCAGCGTGTTTCCAAAGTTGGTTTTCGTTATATGCATTAGCCAGGTCAAATAACATTTCTGTAGCATTACCATGTGACCAGACACGCACTGCTCCGAAGATTTGTTTCACATTCTTCCAGGTTGTGGCCAGGCTCATGCCTCTGTTATGAAGGGTATCCTATTCCCAGTCTTCCAGAAAGCTTGAAAAGCATGCCATTGCCTTAGCGTCTGGGCACATCACTCTTTATGAATTTGGACACAGCATCAAGCCATAACTTACCAAACTGTAAGCTTTTTCTGGTTTTTGACAACTCCAAATCACAAGAATAAAATTTGTTCTCGTTTCTGTGCCCGAACAGGTTGCACACATGGCAATGTCACAACCTCTGTTTGAGGAACGGAAACAGTCACATTTGTAATCACATCTGAGATTTAAGATCCTCTGTTAAGCCACCACAAATTGGTTCAGAGTCACGTATTTGCCTGTTTGTTGAAATAGCAGTGTGTTACCAACAACAAAGCTCACTGATTTAGTCAAGACAGGCACTTGAGTCATGTTTTTGTCCTTTGGATAACAGCTGGAAACGTGGCTTATTTTCATCACGATGACTGATCTGGGAGTCGTAAAGGCTACATTCACTTTAATGAGGTGTGGAATTACCCCACAGACAGTAGTATAACTTTCATTTTGGGATCCTCTTCCCAAAGGGGCTGAAAGACACAAAAGCTACCTACAAGCCTTATGATCTGAATGGTCGTTCAGTTTACTGTTTAAATTCCTGTTTAAAGACAAAAAGACTACAGATGAGGAAGTACACTTGAATCCTAGTCTTGTAGTGCATACTGTAAAAAAGGAGTCTAAGACTAACATGTTAGTGAGGGACCACCTGGCCCTGGCAAAGAGGTTTGAGGGACTGTGTCCTCTGCTCGTGAGCCCTGTGAATCTTAACGTATGTTACAAGGGGGCCGGGGGGCTTGAGTAGGGCTGTGTTACAGAACCTGCATCCTGTTTAATGTCAGGTTTTACAGGGGGGTTTAGAAAGGACTCAGTTATGTGTTTAAATGTGTTTATTGAAGTAATGCAGCTGGGCTGCGTCAGTTGTCTCCACTCATTTAGTCATGCCACTCAAACGCACTGCAGTGGCTCCTGCTAGACTGGAAAGTGTGGCATGTTGCAGACGGTGTGCAACAGAGAAAACTGCTGAGGGTGTAGTGGGGGATTTGTCGCCCTTACCGATGGAACTCAGGGTTCACTGCCGTCGAAGTGAGGATAGAGTAGCGATGTGCGAGGTAAGGTTGTGAGATCATGTGTCATAAACTATTGTGCCCTCTGAAAGCTTTGTTAGACACGATGTAGCTACCAAGCATGTAAAAAGATTAATGTGATATACAGTACCAGTTACAGTACCAGTTTGTACTGAGACAGCAGACACACCAGCTCATAGAAGGGTTTTTCTTTATTTTTACCATTTTCCACATTTTAGAATAATAGTAAAGACATCAAAACCATGAAATAACACAAATGGAATTATGCAGCGAGCAAAGATGTGTTAAACAAGTCAAAACCATCTTATGTTTGAGATTCTTCAAAGTAGCCAAAATATTTTTAAAAATTAAAATTTTTGTTTTGGAAAGAAGTTCATATATGGGCAACAACTTCAATATTTATATTTGCTTAATAAACAAATTTCAAGAGTTAATGCTAAGATAATGTCTTAAGGTAATGTCTTTAAGATACTGAGAAACAAGCATTCAGTCAGGTGTGTCCAAACTTTTGACTGGTACTGTAGGTTTTTCCTTCTCCCAAAAATGTGAATGTATTGTTAGATTAAAAACTGTTTTCTGTCTTTTTCTGCGTTATATTAAATGTAGCGCTTAACATTTAGGTGACGGAAATGAAGCAGCTTGGCCTTTTGGTGTAATTTATTGAGGAATAATGAGAAAGCTTTAGTGTTGGAGTAGCGCAGTCTCCGTTTGGCTTTTTCAGCATCCTTTTGATCATCTGAAGGTATATTTGTTTAACAACTGCATGCCTAATCTTGTTTTCTGCAGGTGATTTTTCACTGGCTGTTTGGAACACTGCACAAAACTGGTATCAAAAGGTCAATAAACTCCCACTTTAGTGGAAACAGTTTTGTGCTCGTTTATTTACAAAATGGAAAGAAAAAAGTTGTGTAATGCTTGGCGGTTTCAATGCAATCCTGAAACTGAAAGGCTGCTGAAAACTGATGCTAATCCTTTGGTTTGGCTTTATGGCCTCTAGCGCTTGATGTAAGGCCAGTGCTCTTTTGATATGAGTGGGAATGATCTGTCTTCCTCACATTCATTTGCCTCAGGGGTCAAAAATGAGTGACCATGAGGCATCGGATATGTTTGCTCTGCAGTACGTACGCTTGTCCCCAGTATTATGAAGCCCAACAGGAGTTTTCCTATCATCTTTTTCGGATTGTTGTGTTCATATTAAGCAGCTCTTAAATAGACTCTGATTTGCTCTAAATTGAGACGTTCTGCCCTGATTCCACGCCCCACCCCCTGCCTCCATCAACAAGGCAGTTCTGCTTTTCATGGAATAGAACAAGGCCACAGTTGCTTTCTGAAATTAGCAGTGTTGGGACCCAGAAGTCTGGGTATTTATAGAGCCCGTCTCCCACCGCAGCCTGGCCTTTGTTTTCCCTGCCTGTTGTGCGGGGCACGGGTCTGAACTGTGCCTGTGCTTCTCTGGGCAAAGGCGACTGGGGATAGCCACATTTCTAGAGTTACTGTACAAACACGAAGCCCCTGCTGAGTTTTTTTTCTTGGATACTGTGTATGTCTCCTGCTTTGGTCTAAAATTTGAAATTACCCTGTAATCGGAAGTTTGACAGGAAACACAGTCTGCCTGATAAATAATTAAGCCTACTGTACTACAGGAGAGGAGCGCCGACAGGCCCAGACAGGGGTTTTGTGAACATGATTCTGATTTGGTCATGACGTCCACGTCTGTTTTGTCTTATCTCCGGATGGAGTAACACCACAGTGGCTGCTAAGAAAGCACTTTCTGGGAAAAGTCTTGATGTGTGAGTCACTGCTAGAACAAGAAGACAGATGGGAAAAAACAGTACAGTAATGTCCTGCTGTACAGCATGTTACCCTTGCCTTCTTTCTGACTTCACCGTCTCTGTTCATAGGTCGTCACACAGTCACTTTCCATGTATTGTTTGCCTCTTTTATTCCTTGTTTATCTGTGTTTTTTTTTCTCTCAGTAACTCCTCCCTGTCTTCTAGCCAGCACGTCCGTTGGGTTCAAATAAATCAATGAATCAGACCTTCAAAGAGGAAAAAACGAGCACTTTTTTGTGGGGGTTGTGACAGGCGTGGGTCTTCGTGTGCTTCACAAGTCCTGCGGGTCAGCATTTAAAATCTAAATTTGCTTTACCTGTGTTCAATTTCAGTCTTGTTCTGTGATCTGCCTGTTGGATCATGTGGCGTCCAACAGCGGGTGTGTCAGGGAGCGGCAGTTTGTCTTTGCCTCTGCCTTTGTCTGCGAAGCCCTCAGATGGGTCGCCATGAGACACATGGAGTTTCAAATGTCACTCTGATGTGCTTCACATGCTCAAAAGAATCCATGGTGTGATAATTCGACACCAAGCAAAGTTAGTCTCGCCGCACCCTGTGATTGTAGCTTGAAGAATATAGGCACACACACAAATTCCTGTGGTAAAACTTAAAAGTCAAATACACTCATGTGACCTAGCAGCGGAGTTTTTTCTATCTCCAGTTAATCCAGTCCCTCTCCCTGCTTGACCCCCCCTACTGCTCGGGTTGGACAGGGAGGCGCTGAAGGGTCAGAGCATGTTGGGAACGTTAGGGGTCATGAGTAAATTTCTTGTAAAGGGTCTCTTGAGTATCCCTGGATTTATGGGAAATTTGCAGAAAGAGTAACTTTCAGGAGACGTCATCCTCTTTCCTCTCAGAATATTTTTTTTTTTTTTTTTTGGTTGCTAATATGAATCCTATGTTATCTGTGTGCCCTAGACACACTTTGAGAAGGAGGTTGTGGTTGTAATCCAGATATCTATTCTGGCGGGCTCTGTAGTTGTACCGGGGCTCTATTTTTAGTTGTGCAGATGACCTCCCGCTTTGTAGTGGTGAGGGATAAGGGGGGGTTGTGTGTGTGTGTGTCTGTGTGTCTGTGTGTGTGTTTGTGGACTGACCTGCTGTAGTCCAAACAGGGCAACAATGTGATCCCTGCATGGGTACCTCCAGAATGCACTCCTTCTGCTATCTCCCCTGTGGAATACTTCCCCGCTTTTTGCCTTGGATGTCTTTGATAGCCCAGATTCCTCTGCACTCCCACTCGGAAGCTTATGGCTTGTGCCAGATCCGTCATGACAAGCTGTATGTATTATTCTTAGATTATCTTCAGAACGTGTCCTCTAACTAATGTGCCTCAGTTCAAATGAAAGTAGAACATGTGTTTGGTTGTTATACTTTTGATCAGGATATGTAATGCAGAGCTTCATGCACCGTAGGAGTGTCTGTCATATGCCATGCTTACTTTCGCCTCGCTTAGCTGCATTAAAACCAGACCGTAGAGGATCCTCTGTGTGTGGGTTAAGATAGCAGTTCTGTTGATTCTCTCATGTCTGGCAGTACTTCATCTCATGTATGCCCTTGCAACTAAAATGGTGGCTGTGAAGTTGCATTTTTCTTACAGTAGTCTTAATATGATTACAGCTGAGTTCCTGTTTCAGTCACAAACCTTATATTGTGATTACGGTGATTTACAGTAATGTAATTGTATTTAAAATACAAGACTAGTTTGGATCTAACCTAATCTAATCTGTTCTTGCATTTAAAATACATTTTCAGAAGACTACATCTACCCAGTATGCTCTGGCCACATTTAACCCCCGGATAGGGACAGCTGGGGCCAGTCTACTTTTGGCCACACACAGTTGTAGGTAAAGTTTAAACTGCTGTGGCCTCCCTTTCTTTAGATCATACACAGCATAGTAGTAACTTTTGCAGTAGGGCTGCACCTACGCTACAGCTAATCATTTCCATGCTGCTGCAGGAAAGGCACGAATGAAGTCTTGACACGAGCCGTACCTGTTAAACAAACAGCAGGTCTTCAGCAGGTCCACCTTGTGCACACAAGTTTATCTTCAGATGAACATATGGAAGCGGTTGCTTTATGCTTGTGGCAGGACGGAACAGAGACTTTGCCATCTGTATTGCGTCTTTGATCCTCTGGGGCAGGGGGCGACGCTTACCACAGTTGCCCAGTCATGCATGAGGTTTGTTTTCCCCCCTGAACGAAGGGACAGGCTTCGTCCTGCCTCTGTGACTGGTGGAGCCCTGGAGGGTCAAGGGTCGTGTGGTGTGAGGGTGAGGGCAGGCGGGGGTGGGGGGTTTGCCGGGGGGTATAAATGGAAACAGCTGCAGGGTCCTGCTCGGGTCCTGTCGTGGGTTCTCTTTTTCCCCTGACACTTTATCGCATTTGTCAGACTCGTTACTCAAACCTTGTGTGCGGGTTTACTCGCGACTTGCAAATGAGGCTCTGTGGGAGAGAATGACATCATGCCGGTTGACAAGGCGGTAAAGCATTGGGTGTTTTTTTTTTTTTTTTCTTAAAGGTGACCTGGTGGCTTCAGACCACAGCTGTTGCTTCTCCATTATGGAGCCACACAAGCTGTTCGTGGGGCACGCTCTGAAGGTGGATTGCAGTTTACTGTGTGTCTTCTCAGCACATAGTGCAGCTCTGTAGTACTATCACGGTCCAGGCTGCTTTCAGGAGGCCATCTGACCTATAGTTCAGCTTCAGCAGCGCTGATTGGGCGGCAGAACTGCTGTTTGCAGAACTGTAAATGATCCATGGTCTGGTAGACGTCAGGATTGTCAGAAATTATTTATTTTTGAGCTTAGAAAAAATTCCACCCATCTCACAGGCACAGATGCATTCTCATAAAGTGCGTCGAGATGTTTACTCTCTGGGGGTGTGGTTTTAACACCCAAATAAAAAGGGCATTGCACGTCTCACAACCTGCCCCCTTCCAGTTCATCTCAGCGCTCTGCTGCCTTAATTAATTTGTGTTACGTAACAAAGTCAGTGATCCTTAAATTCCTCCTCTGTCACGATAGAAGAAGGCATTCTGAGAATGGGAAGCATTCGCAGTGTCAGATTGCCTTGTGTGAGAGGAAGGGATACGTCCTGTTTGTTGGGGGTGTTGGTGGGACATGCGTTTGCAGGACTATGTCCCAACACGCAGCTGCTTCCAGGAACCGCTGCTGTTTGTTGTGCAAGAGGGAGGTAAACAGGACGCAGTGGGCATTTGATGTGTGCAGCTGCAGACTTGCAAACGCAGGTGTGTAGAGCGGATGCTGTTTTTATCCATCTTGTCTACTTAAGCACACTAGAAGTGAGCCGTTTCCATACTTTAAGATTTTTATGGGAAAGAAGGCATTTAATTCCGCTTATTAATAAACACATACTATTGTGGTGGAATCCTGCATAACGAAGAGAGCTCGTAAGTGTTCTGTCTGGGTGTAAAGGGAAGGGAATAAATGTGTACCCGTATGGCATACATTTTGAGTAATTTTTTTATTAATGTGGAACTGCTTAACCATTTCTCCTCGTAGTCTGTGCGTGCACATTTTATAAAATTACATTATTGGTATTTAGCAAGCGCTCTTATCCAGAGCGACTAACATGGGTGACGGTGTATGCATTTTATCCATTTATACAGCTGGATATTTGCGGAGGCAGTTCTGGGTGAAGTACCTTGCCCAAGGGTACAGCAGTGCCTGACTGGGGATTCGAACTGGCAACCTTTCAGTTGTGAGTCCTGCTCCTCAGCACTATGCTATACTGCTGCCCAAAAAAGATGACTGAACTCTATGGTTAAAAAGTGGCAGTGGGGGGGGGACTCAAACTTTGGCCTTGAAGAAGACTGCAGCTTTAATGCAGCGACTTAGACTGCTCAGCTACACTACACGTGACCCTGTACATGAGATATATGCAAATGACGGGTGGATCAGACTCCCTAGTGCGGTCCTATCAGGGAGGTGGATTTTGCATACCTCTTTTGCCAAGGATATGTGAGGGTGATTGTTAATGATGTGGCAGTAGGGTGTGCTCTGTTCTTGCCGGTAGGTGAGGAGATGTTGTGTGCATGGCACTTCAGTGAAGAGACCCTTATGTCTATAAAAACCTGGCCTGCTATTGTCTTGTCTCAACACTGCTGCCACCGCTGCAGCAACTAATTACTGTTCCCATAGCAACCGCAGAGGACAGGATGCAAACCAGCTTTGAGACCTATCTAGTTTACATGTTGATGTCCTGTGCATCTTCTGTTTCAGACGTATTAAATACACGCAGTCCCCACACGTTTATGTGTTAATTGGGGGAGATAAATTGATCAGAGGTTTGGTGTCCACTTAATTCATGTTCATATTCTTTGCATATCTGCAGAGTTGAGCATTTACCCAATTCGCAGTTTGCTGTGACTAGAGCACATTTATAGAAATGGTGACAAGGAAAAATGGATAAACCGGTGCTGCTCTGTGAAATGTTAACCATTCCCTGTGTTATTTTTCAGGTTGATCACCATGGCCTAGTGTCTGTTAACAAACAAGGCTATCCCCCATCAGGAGCTGTTCTCTCTCCTCCCCTTCTTGGTAAGTTGAGTTATGACTCATGAGCTTAAATGGGTGTTGATTCTTAAATGTTTCAGGCCTGTATTTATAACTATTTGAGCACACAGGCCTTTGACTTTTATTTCAGAGATTTGTTTAAATTATTGCTCTTTGAGTCAGTTTAAAGGCCATTTCATTCTCTTATCTCATTCCAACACTCAAATGGGAGTTCTGGTCCGTGCATGAATGCACTGGCATCCCATTGCCACATCAGCAGAAGCAACAGGTTGTAAATTTCCCCTTGTTTGCTGGTTCCTCTTTCATTTTGCATGCTGAGGGAATAGAGGTACTGTCTGTAGGAGGAAAATGAGACAAAATTGAGTTTCACACACGTCAAGACTGGGGAATCGAATGTTGCAGTGCCATCTACTGGTCAGCAAAGTTAAGGTTTTTTTTTTTTGATAAAGTGTTTTTGATAATGGAACCTTGCTGTTGTTTGTATGTTCATAGGTTCACTTAAGGGAAGAAAATTCCCCAAAGATATTAGGCATGAGACAAATTTCGTGAAATCAGAAATTGATGAAATGTTTCGTGGCCCTATGAACATACCATGAAATCGAATTACCATGTGACTTAAATTAAAATGTTTTTAAAGAAAATATGTCGGTGGAATTTCTACTCGATTTACTCCTTCTGTCAGTTAGCACTCAGTAGTGCAAGGACAAGTACTGTCTAATTAGTGCCATCCATTGTTTGTATTTCTCTGTTTGTGTCCCATTTGTTTTAATATTCACCAGTATGACCGGTGAATGGAAATTTTGTACATTGTTTCAATATTATTGCGCGTTGACAAACTTAAATATTGTAACTGACAAGCTCCAAGTCGCAGAAACTGAACTGTACTGTGTAACGTTAACATGAAATAACATGAAAAATAATGTCTTAAAAGTCAGCTTGCTTGCTAGCTCCTTCACTGGCAGGCTAGTGAGTCCAGCAGTCCAACTCGGCTAGATAATGGGCGAAGTATCATAACAAGCTAGATACTGGAGGTTTCATGTAACCACTACAACTTGTGCATTTCAGTCTCTCTTACTTGATGTACGTAACCTTAAGTAGAGTGCGACCAGTTGTGGATCCCTTTTTTATAAAAGCGACATGACACTCAAACCCTCAACCCAAAACTTCTATTTTGAGTTGACTATATAATCTATTCCTGATGGATATATTTCTTTGCTGCGGATTAAATCTCCAAAACTGACATAAGGAAGTAAGTCTGAATATGAGATCAGATTCTGGCCTGTCTTCTTTCTTCAGCATAGTGGTTGTTGGTTCCAGGTTTAGTCTAAGTAAAATATAGAAACAAAATGTTTAGAAGTGTATTGATTGTTATAATTGCAGTTTCTGTAATGTATTGCTTGATTTGATTGTATTACCAAAGCCAAGATACTAAGAATTTGTTTTAATTCAAAACATCTGTATATGTCTTGTATAGCTAGCTAGATACAGTCATTGAAGAAAGTGAACTTACAGGGCTGTCTGATTTTTTAATTACTCTGTGATTGTTGTAATTGCTTCTGCATTGGTTATTTTTAATGCAATATGTGAGCTTCTCTGTGACAGTTACTTTATGAATGCTGTATTAAGGAAAATTGACTCCCTGTGTAATAGTACAGCACACCACTGTTGTATACACTAAACACATGCATAAGCATGTGAGAGTTTTCATTACAGTTGTTTAGCTAGCATGCTAGAAGCCAAAACAAATATTGCTGTTAAATGTCTGGAAATGTTTGCAAAGGAATCAGTGTACTGCAACTTTGAGTCAAAAGCTGGTTTACCATTTGGATTCTTGGGTCTTCCAGCTAAGCAGAATCTTTCCCTTGATTGTATGCACAAGATCAATAACCCTCTAAATAGATGCCTGGAGTCTGAGTTACCCTGTTTGTTCCTTGCCATTGGTTTAAAGCAGATACCCTCATCTGTTTGTTGTATGGGTACATTAATCTAATCATCTGCCTCTGTTATGGGCAAATATAAGCAATTTGTGAGGATTAAGGAGGCACTGTGGGAGCCCGCCCTTGTGTTTACTCCTGCACGGAGATGGGATTGAAGAGAATCTGCGTCACGCGTCACACTGACAGCATTCAGATTCAGCGGCCGTCTCCTCCTCTTTTTGCCCAGACAGTGCCAGGGGTGAGTTCCCACCACGGTGTTAACTCCATCATCCAAAGACCACCAAAGATTTCCCTGTGTGAACACAGCTTTAGAATGAGCACTGCTTTGTGTACAGACATAGTACATAGTAAGTCATCAGATAGATCAATCTTTGACAGACACGCGGGCTGGTTTCTGAGAGTTAAGGCTCTCTTTCCCACCCCACTGCCCTTGTCATGCATGTCTGCCTTATTTCTCATTTCTCTGCATGCTGTCAAGGTCAGCACACACAGTCACACTCCCTCAGCTGTTGTGTCTCCTAGCTGGGATTCATTTTGTTTTGAAGTGTTTTCATCTTGTTTTCTGTACTGTACATTTCCTGTGTCTCTTTCCTCTCAGACTAGCAGAAGAGCTGCACATGCACACTTGACTGATTGAACTGATTGGAGATGGTTCAACCTTTAGGTCTTTTCTTCAGTAAATCACAAGGTGCTGTGTGTGTGGCTATGCAATGCTCTTTATGTGCTGAGCATTGTCTTGAGCAGAAATATTATACAAGAAGCTTTCCACCAGCTTAGGTGGAGTTGAAATCAGAAGTCACATCTGAAATCATCTTAACTGTTCTGAAGTAATACCAGTGTTGATTCACTTGCAGTCAAAGACACTTACTGCTGCCAGTTCAGACTAGAGTAATCCAGATGAGTACCTTCCTTACAGGTATAGCAGCAGCGTTTCAAAGCATTATCTCAGTTCCGTCAGCAGTTTTCAATTACACGTGAGGAATACCAAACCAGCACAGGGTGGTTTAAGGTGGTAGATCATATTTCATTGTCTTTCCTATAGAGCTGTAGTAGGCCTGAGAAAAAACTAAGACACTAGTCATACATGTATGTATGAGGTAAATGGAAATTGTGTGTCTGTGCCACTGCATGATACCAGTCATAGTCAAGTCTGACCTTTTTTTTTTACCCACAGGGTTCATGTTTTGTCATGTTATGTCTTCTAAGTTTCTTCTATGTTTCATTAGGAAGGAAATTCCTAAGGATTGAGCTGTGCTTATAATGTTGTCAAATGTTGCTTAATGTTTTTTGTCACAGCTATTAACTAGATAACAAGAAGTGGCCTATATTAACTCCTCAAAAATGCTGCAGCAGTGTTACACAAATGCAGTATACTACATATCCATTTGATACCTAGCAAATTAAAAAAATGACCAAATTAAAAAAAAATACTTAAACATATTAAACACTAACAGGTAGCTTAATGCTTGCGAGAAAAAAGTGAAATTATATGTTAGAACAACAGTGCGGTTGGAAATGGCTATTACTGAACTGAATCAGGCAGGAGAAATATACACTCCTAGCAACATCTGCCTGCCTGATGCACTGTGGCCCCTCTGAGTACTGGATATGTGTTCAGTCTGGGCCAGCATGCCTTCTGCTAAACTCAGGTGCATCTGTGGCAACATCCATTCTTGAGACTGCCAAAGTGAAGTATAGATAGTCTTTCAAATGGAAATGTGTTTATATTGCTTTTGGTGAGCATCCAGGCCTAAGCTTGTTGCATTGCGAAATGACTGCCAACTTGTGGTCTCCTCAGGTGGCTATGACCAAGATCTGTAGAAACTTTAGAGTTTGACGCCAAAGAAAACTTAGTGGGCTTCAGGGAATTCCCTGTGGTTCCCCACCATATACTGTGAAGCACGACAGGCCCAGGAGGGGGTGAAGGAAGGGTTCCTTAACAGGGGTGGGAATTCAGGTCCATGCGAATAAAAACATTTCCTTTATATAGGTAACCTACATCTGAGCTGTCAGTTGTACTAATATTAACTTTGCCCGTTTATCCAAGACTCAGAATTCACGGTCCAGTGATCTGTAAAATTAGACCATGTTTTCCATTGATTTTTTTTTTCTTCTGAGAAAGATATTGTTGCTTTTCCTTAACAGTGATCTAACTTCAGATTTGTTATTCTCTGATATTATTTATTTGTTTGGCAGAAATCCTCATCCAGAAGGACTTCATTCCAGCAGTAATTCAAATGAAATGTTAGCAAGTTGGGTTTTATTCTTGAAGGATGCGTCAGGCCCAGATTTGGCTGAACACCTTTAGAAGGTGATTGACTTAGCATAGAGGGTCTGTAAACCTGGACAGCTCATCACTAGCTATACACATGTTGGCACGGTCCTAGAAACCAATCTGAGGAAAATGTAGATGCTTCTTTTAAAAGTGGGCTAGCAATGTGTTTTTCAAGAGAATTAAACAAGAATTGTAACATTTTACAAAACATTTACTTGGCACGTTTCATCTGTACCCTTGTACTATTATTAAACATAACAAAATTTCAAAATAACAAGAGCTTGCTTTTAGAAGATGTTTAGAAGAAGTTCTCCCCCAGCCTGAAGATTATAAGCATGCTGCAGTTAAATTTGACAGCCTTTGAAAGAAGGCTTACTCAAATAATGCAATTTTTAAACATCCAGTGGAGTTTTGTGCTGGATTTGGTACTTGGCTGAAATATTCAAATATGGATTTGTTACATCTTTTTTGGTGTGTGTTTGCCAGCATTCACTTATTACACTCTTCCACTTAGATTATGTCCTCACATCTGTCATGTAGAGGCAAATAATCTGAGTCCTGTTTACAGCTGCATTGCCTGTGTGCTAACAAGGCCATCTTGAAGAATTACAGTAATAGCCTCTGCAGCCGGGTGGTTTGAGGTAAGCATCGAGAGACACAGGACCCGTCTGCTGACAGACCCACCGGGTTAAACTGTGTCAGCTTGCAGGCCCGTTCAATAATTCATAACATTGCACTAAGAGCATGTAACCTCAATATTTTATAGGCCTACAGTAAATCACACTTGATGAGATGAAGAAAACGCTGTATCATTGTCTCTGAAAGAAAGCAACAAATCAGAGTGAACCAAAGCCTTCCCTCCGGCTCCGGGAAGGATTTGGCGTACCAGACGGTAAACATCCTTACATCATGGTATGTAAACTGTGGGTACCAACCTGGGGACCAGTTGTCAGTAGACCGTGAAGAAAAGGGTTGTCCTTGGTATAGGATTAAGAGCCTGACAGGATTTGATGTACATGCGCATAAATACCTGCACCCAGTTTTCCCCTCCCACCTGCTGGCGGCCTGGCTCTGTGTGTTGTGCACAGAGTTCACCGGTACCCGCCCCTCTGACAGCACGCAGCAGTGGAAACTGGGCTGAGCGACAGAACAAACATGGCTCAGAGTCAGGAGGAGCAACAGATAGTCTTGATATCAGCTGGTGCCCCAGCGTTCATCATCAGAAGACAGAGTGTATTGTTTTAACTTGGGTTCACAAGAAGAAAGCACGGGCCGAAAGCGATGCCTTGAATGCCAAAGTTTTCAAGATAAAGTCTCTTTTAATTCCTTTTCAATTATGTTTTTATTGGCTTTCTCAAGCTGTTTTTTTTTTCTTAATGGCTTGGATTGTGTTAGAAGGAAATGTACTGTGTGCATATTAATTGCTATTTTGAGTTAGGTCTTGATTCTGTACCCTGAGAATTGGGCATTAAGGTTCAATTAGATTATGTGCTTATGGATAAAGGTTTCATGCTGAAAACCTGATGGACAAATATTGACATTAATTTTGGAGGTAGTGAGGCAATATCTACTTATAGGATTTTGGGGGGAAATGAAAACTGAGAGTTAAGGTCATAGGCACTTAAACCTAAATAAACATTTATGAGTAAATGAGTTTGAGTGAATAAAGGCTGTATATATTTATGCATTAGAAAAGTCTTGGGCAGTACTTATCACTGGGGCATGTTTTGCATGTGCCTTTTCCCGTACTGATACTGATGCAGCTGCTTTTCTTTCCGAGTGTGATTTTCAAATTGTTAACAGAACTAATCTGTTAACAATATGTAAAGCAAACACTTCCAATATAGAGTCATACCAAGTTACTCTTATGGAAAATATAATATTTGTACTGAAGTTAGTGCATGCACATTTCCATTTTCTGAAAATGCTACATTTACACATATTTTAACCAATTTGCCCATTTAATGTGTTTCTGTCTCAACTCTCAGAATGCTATGTATACAGTGCCAGTACCATGCCAACTTGTAACTTGGCAGATGGCATACTTGCCATCAACCATAATGGTTGTCCTAACTACGCATTCAAGCCTGTGGTGCAACTTAGCTGATAGTGCACACCTCCTGAAGGTTGCAGATTGCAGAGGTATTATAGTCGTCAACAGTCCTGGCTATAATGTATGAATAGGGCAGGCGAAATAGCAAGAAAAACAATGGAACTACCTTGCATGTCTTCAATCAGCAATGAATTTAAGAGCAAATTGAATTTAGCTGTATCAAGTCATCACTGACTGATTGCAGTACTCCTGATTGATTTGTAGTAAAAATTCTTAGGAATTTTTGCTTGATTTGGGTTGGAACAACCCAGGGTAAAATAAAAACACCATAAATTATCTGTTTCAGAATGTATTTTTTCTCTAATATCTACGGTGCATGGGACACCAGTTCCAACTTGGGATGAGGATATGAAAGTCTAATAAGGAAATAAATCAGTCATGTCTAGATGTTTATTCGGCTCCAAAATTGAGATTGTTGCGTTGTCTTCATTCAGTATTTTTTTCTTTCAAAGTCATTTAAAACTAATACATCATAAAAAAAACATACTTTAAGAAGTCATTAAAATCTGTAAGAAAAGATTTCTACAGTGTCTTTTTTTATTGATGTGGGATGAATGTAAAGTCATTTTTAAAATAAAAAGTTGCCTAGAAACATGTTTTTTTTTTTGAAGAGGACCAGCTGGAATCTTTGAATCCAACCACATGTTGAAAAGGCCAAATTGTTCTCATCCTCTCAGAAAGTGAACTTTGTTCAGGATTAACTTCTGTTTGCATGACAGCAAATGAAATTAGTGTGATCAGAGAGAATTGGCAGTGAAGGTCCAGAGAGCCAAAATGGCAGACCTGTGGTTGCGGCACGGGCACATTTCCTTGTTTGTGTTTGTGGGGGAGATGGAAAGGTCTCTAAGCAACTGTGGCCGCCCAAGACTCTCAAACTATAATCAAGCAAAAACTCAGAATGTCAATGCAAAAGTGATGCACGTTGCCCCTTTACACGGAAATAAACAGTACATAGCCAAGTCTTAAGTCAGACTAGCAGTGAGGTGATGCCGCTTTTGTGGAAGCAAAGACCCATCAAAAAGCCACGTGAAGGAGACTTTTGGAAGTCCATATTTGGAAGATATTTGGAGCTCCACCTGGAAGAGGCACTTTATAGAAATAGATGAAGCATCAGGCCCTCACAGCCGAAGTAAAAGCGTAAGTGTAGCCCTATTTCATGTACTGTGTGTGTTTAAACCTCTGCCTCCTAAGAGTGATTTCACTTGCCTCACTTGAATATTATGCTCCAAAGGCTGCCACGGACAGCTTTAAACAACCTGATTCTATTTCATTTGATTCAATTTTCAAGCTCATACAAAAGAAGCAAAGCAAATTTGTGCCTGTGAAGTAAGAAAGGAATGCACATTTTTGGCTGGCCTCTGTATTTTGAGAAGCGGTGATTTGTATTTCAGTAAATATGCCTGATGTTGTTTGCTATATTTAATTAATTGAGCACCTGTGTGCACCATTGGTTTTAACTGAAAATTTAATGAGGTGATAGTTACACTTAACTGAAGGGCCTGCTTATTTCCATCACATTTGCTTCCATCTCCAGGAGCAGGCAGGCAGTGGAATGCTTGTATCAAATTTGTGAATCATCTTGACTCAGGCCTCCTCTTGTATCAGAAAGGCCTGTTACACTTAACCTGTGCTTTGGTATATGATCTGTATCTCATCTGTCCACGTTGAATAATTTTCTCACATATTATAAAAATGAGCCTGTTTATCTGCTTAAGAAAGGATTAAGTGCACTGGAAATTGCCCGGCAATGCGGAATCCTCGTACAGATGTCAGAAGTCCTCCATATTTAACAAGTCTTGTCTTGTTGAGTAGGAGATGTTTGTAGGTCCCTGTCAGCCCAGTCTGTGATTTCTGTCATTGAAATAACTCATGTGGTTAAGATCTCATTGTACCTAAATTACACCAATGCATCATTTCTCAAGTAAAGTCAGCAGACGAACCAAGCCTCATTGAAGATGGGTCCAATCTGTAAGCAGCTGTATTTCAGTGAGGGAAGGAGTTTGGGGGGGTTGTGGTTTAATTGCAGCAGTTCTTAATTAGAGACCGTGTTCTTGTGTCTGGAGCCAGGTGGAACAACTGTGTCTCTCTTTCAAGGGAGCACAGCACCCTGCAGGCACAGGAAAGGGGCTGCAGTCACACCATCGTCACGGAGGCCAGAGCCCACAGAACGGCTTTTGAATTAGAGGCGGGAGGGAGGCAGGATATGTGGATCACGAGATCTGGTTTGGCTCATGGACGCTGTGGTTTCATCCTCTCCAGATGTCTGTGGGACGTAGTCCTGCGTGTGCCTGTCCAAACCACACGCTGACTACACGTCCAGCAAAGGCTGCTCCTTCTGCCTCAACTCATTTGACTTCTAATGCCAAATGGTGTGCATACTGGTATGTTTTTGTTTGCCTTTGTCTGTAGCATAAGGAAGTTACTGAGCCGTTTTCTGTTAAAAATGTGGAGGCCTCAATCTGCAAGCCCAGCTTTTTGTTGACGTTCCTCGGTGATGGAAAACCCCTCCCTCACTGCTTAAACCACACTCTTCTCTGTGGTGTCGGATGAACAGTAATGGTCCTCCGTTATCCTCGTTTTATTAATTTCTCTGCAGCACGTGACAGTAAGAGACTTGCAGTAAGGGAACTTGAAAGAAATGCTCTCCTTCCAATGGCCAATTAGAGCTCTCTACAGCTTATAAATCACACACCCGGGTGTGTGCAAGCAAAATCCCTGGTAATCAATCTCCAGGCTGTCAGAGTCACCCAGACAACTCAGGAGAAAGAGACTGCCAGGCAGCCTGGCTGTCCGTACGCTCCCAACGCCCACCTATGACAACAGTCACATCAACTCAACCTGCTGACCACACAATTGTATTTGTCTGCCGTGTCCACTTCCACACATTTTTATAGTTTTAGTGCCTCATGTACTTTAGCATTGGGTTTGTGTTGTAGAGAAGAGTGATAAATGATTTGTTGGAGACTTGATAATGACAATAGCAGACATTTGTGCGGCATTGCCATGTCTTTGTCAAATCATTCCGGAACTGTTGCTGGCCCAGTGTCACTGTCACAAAACTGTTTGATGTTCTTTGTTTCGGCGGGAGTCAGTTTGAGATTCAGCTGTTAATTCTCTGAATAATCACTCCGTTCCTGTTATGTTGAAGTGATTATTGCACACAGACTTCATGGCCGTGAAGAGTAATGAATAGTAATATCAGCCTTTGTGTTTGTAAATTTAGAGTCCCTTTGTGCTGCGGGTAAGTGCAGGCCTGCCACAGTGCTCCAGGAGGGCTGTCTCAGTGGGACAGCACGGGTTCAGTCCAGAAGACCCAGAGGAAGTTTAAACGATCATTTCCTGTTACACTGGCCATCAGGAAGCAGGGAGGGAGAGGTACCAGATGCAGGCTGGCAGTCCTCTTTCTACAGAAGAAAAATTTGACTGTTGAGTCTGCACGCTGTGAACTGACTTTCGAACATCAGTATGACCAGAACCTAACGCTGTAACTCAAGCCAGATCCATCACGCATAAAACTGTCTCCTGCTTTAGCTCGCTCTGGGATTGCACCCATATCACACAGCGCACAGTGAAAAACAACGTCAGTTACTCACCAACAGTTTCAGCCCTTATGGAGCTAGTTAAAAGTGCATGGATGGTAATGTTTCTGTGTATTTAGAACAAAGCACTGCAGAATCACACAAGCAAATGACCTTCGCAGAGGCAAACCACTGGCCTCATTCCTTGGTGGGGCAGCACAGAGCCGACGCTGTCTCCCAGCCTCCATGCTGTGATGTCCACATGCTGACTCATGAGGAGCTAGTGAAGCACAGGATGATGACCACGACTGAGACCAAGCGCAGGATTGTGTCATCGCTGCCCGCCGAAGGGAGGCTGCCAGATCACAGAGGGAGGTCAGCAAGCCCTTCAGAGCAAAAACTCCTTCAACAAGAGGAGCACAGTGCAGTGTTTTAACACAGTGTGTTTGCACTGTAAATGGGACTATTCTGCGTGGTCTGTTAATCTCTCCACATTTTTGGCTCGGGACAGCAGCTGACCTAAGTCATATAAAGAAGAATTTCAAGACAGAACTTGAACTTTTGAAGTGGTAGATATTTACTAGTAAATGGTCGCTCCCAAGTCTAACACATTCGAGCAATGCAGACCATTAATATCCCAACCCCCTAAAAGGAGCACCCACAATAATGTATAATTTATTATTGTGTTTGTTTCCCAGAAAAGCCCTTAAGCGCCGGTCAATTCCAGTTCCTCAGGACTGAAACCATCATGGATGTGTAGATCTATGATAACAGCATCACTCAGCCTGCAGATTTGCAGTTTGTGCTTCAATTGACTAATTTTAACATATGTTCCTGAACAACTGTAGTCACTTTTTGTGGGAGTATCTGCAGTGATATTGTGCATGCCCAAAGAGGACAGCACAGCAGTGCAATGGGCTGGGAGATGGCATGCAGGCTGGATCTGAGAAACAGGCTTCTCCTCCGGTCAGCCGGAAACACTGGGGAGAGGAGCCGGGGGTAAACAGAGGGGGCACGTCTCAGTTTATAGGAAGATTAAGAGGAATTATTGGAAAATTAATGGAATGCCATCCATTTCTGGTCCCGTTGTTAAATTTCTGCAGACCCTATTTTCAGTCTGCTTCCATGTTCCAGGGTATTACCACAGAACCCCCTCGTTATGTTAAAAAAAAAAAAGCCTGCTGTTCCAGAGTGGGTTGGGTCATGTTGCACGCCTCACGTCTGCTGAGGGGAGATGAGCACCAGCTGGTCTATTTGTGGCTCGGCCCGAATCTTCTTCCTGGACTCTGGAAGCTGAGCCTGGCTGCGTTTGTGCACTTGTGCACGTTTGGTTCCTGTGGATCAGACAGAGCTCAAGAATCCTGCAGGGCAGGAGTGGTGATTGCAGTTCTGACCTAGCGGTGAGATATTCTGAGGTCATACGAGCGCATATCCAGCCCCTGTTCTAACGCAGCGATGGGATCTAAGCCACCAAAGGCCAGGCCCAACATATCTGGTTACACATCTGTGGGGATAGTGGGTTGGTTTAAATATACTTGCGTAAACAATGTGCTATCTATTAATCCCTGACCACGGGGGGGTGTCCTGTTGCAGAGTGACGGTGGACTGTATGAGGGGAAGCTGTGTGCCACAGGAGACAGAGTGTGTAGATTGACTGGCTGTGACCCCAGCCTAGGTGCAGAATTGAAAAAGGGTTGGTTCATATCAGATTTTAGATGTTGCACAGGAGATTTCTTACGCAAGACTTAATGCCTAGAAGAAATAGGTTTTTTCAGTGGTTTTCATCGCTGATTATTGTTCATTATTACCTGTTCTTAAACTAGTGTTTTGAAAGGAAATTGCATCGTTGGATACCTCTGAAATCCCGGTTTAGAGTCCACCCACGGTATACGCAGGGCGTAGCTCATCAGTTGTCTGTTCATAGCGTCAGATCCGCAGCAGATGGCTGGGGCAGCTGACATAGCATGTACGCTGTAACTGACTGTCAACACTCAGATCAGCTTTCGGGCCGTCTGATGAACTGCACATAGACGTGTCACTTGGGGTCATGAGAGTTTAAAAAACTCCTCTTGATCTGCCGGCACTGGCACCATTGCTGTGTTAGTGTAATGGGGCTTTTTCTCACAATAAAGCATTTTTCAGACAGTACACAGTCATTTATGACAGAATGAGAACTATTTTCGTGCTTGAATAGAGCTCATGTTTTGATTCGCCTAAGCCTTTTACTGTGAATCTACCACACAGTTAGTTGCATGAAGCCTCTAAAACTTTGGCACAGTGAGAGTGACAGTTTTTGTGTGTTTTCCATACAGACTACCCAGAGTTTGCAGTTTGTTTGGAAAAACCCACTGGATGACATGACTCTGATTTACAAACAGACAATTCAGGATAGTCTGTGGAAGAGCTTGATATGTCAAGTCCCCTACGAGCAACGGCACATGGCCTAATAAACAGATTAGTGGAAACCTTTATGAAAACTACCAATCAGAGTGTAATGAATCACTTCTCGGTTATGGGTCTGTTACGCAGTCATGGTTACCATACTGTTTGTTTTCGTACCAGCGCATAGTTTTCCCAACCTTATACCGTAATGACATAATCTCAAATTACATCTTTCCCAACATGGCCTCCATTTATCCATACTTAGCTTGCTCAGTATGATTATTGGTTTCCCTCTTAGTGTTCTTACATCGATCCTGCAGATAAAATGTTAATATAGAGCATTAATATTTTATGGGATTTCTGGAGTTGTTCCAGATGGTAAGCAAGAAATGAAATCTGTTTATGAGGAGCAAGCTGAGGCTTGTGTGATCAGTGTCTAGCATCAAGTTTCATTAAGGTTTTCATCCAGTGTAGTTACAGTATTACCTGTGTTACATGGAAAGACACATTGGCCAACCTGAGCACAGGTTGCCTGTATTTATGTACTGTATAGCACTATTACTCTGCCCTCCCATGGAAACTTACATATGTTAGGCTGGGTGCAGGTAATGTACTGAGAAGCACTGTTATCTTTGTGTGCCTTGCAGAACGCCACGCTGACAAGGTCGTCCTGTTCCTGTGATCGCCGGGGAGACCCCTGACTCCTTCCCCCAAGGAGAGATGGAGCCCCAGGGGCTGCTGGAGGCAGAGGGAGAGGCCGGGATGCTGGGACTGCTTGTTCCCAGCCCGCAGAGCGAGGCGGTCACCCACGAGATGGAGGAGCTCTCTCTGCAGCCCAGCCAGAATCTGCCCCCCCTCAACGAGCGCAAGAACGGTGAGTTCCGGTCCCGCGCGGGTCACCTGCCCCGTGTGGTCCGTCCACAGTGTCAGCAGGTGACCCTCCTGGCATGAAGTGCGAGAACAGCTGCTCTGGCTCCACTTTACAGTTAACCATTAGAAATAAGTTGTTAGCCGGAGGCGCAAAGGGCTCTGGCTCTGACGTTGTTAGGCTAACCTGAGTAATGAGTCGATAAATTTGGTTAAGTGGAGAATTACACCGGAATTGCAATTGGGAGCCAGTTCGTAATAACAGCTTAAATGTTTCCGAGAACTTGGGTCGACACTCTTGCTCCCTGTGCAGAAATGTTCTGAGTGTTGTAATTAGTGGGAAATTAATATAAAAAAAAAAATCACTGATAATTCAGAAAAAAATGTTTAGATGTTGTCAACAGAGCTTGAAGACCCTGCTGACATTATGTTATCACCAGTTGTTTTTGTGCAATCATGTGACCTCCTAACCTTCAGCAAACCTTGCAGGCCTTTAACATTCCCCTCAGCTCTCCCTGTCTGTGGCTGATCTGTCTAGTTCTCACAGTTCCAGTGTTCCCTGGGCTCCAGCCAGAGCCCCAGTCTTGAAATGTTTACTGGCATGTGAAGCCTAGTGAGAGGGTGCAGTGGGACATGTCTGGGGGATGGGGGGGGGTTGGCTAGCAGGAATGCACATTGAACGGTGCACTAACACTGCATAGTCCCAATGGTGCATGGAGAGGGAGGGCACTCTCTCTTCATAATGCCCCTACAGCTGACATCCATCCTGCAAGGCCATTCACTGGATGCTTCACAGAAAAAAAACATTCTGTTTGCTGAGATGTACCTTTAGGGTCAATTTCAGTGAGATTAGATCTTCAAAATTGGTTTAAGTCTGGTGAAGGATGCGCATATTGAGTCACTTTCCTGTTTTTGCCCTTGCAATAAAAATCTGTCCCTCTCTGATACCATATCATCTCATTTACCGTCCCACCTCTGTCACGCAGCACACACAACACAGCACGGCACAAAGGGTGTTTTCATTTTTACCCCCAGGTTTCAGATTGATTAAAGTCTACTTGGCCCATGCCCAATCACAGAACACTCCAAATTAAATTGTACAGGGGTGCATTCTGGGTAGCGAACTATATACATTCTTAAAATTGTTTGGAGCGTTTGAACTGCTCTGGGTTTCTGCCATAGCAGGGTTCAGATTTGCCTGATACAAAGTGATGCTGCTTGGTCCATCGTCCCACGTAGCGGCCGGTTCCATGTCATATCAGCACAGCGTCACTCTGCTTGGTGCGGTGTCGGTAGCAGGAGCCGGAGTTTGTTGCTCACTCACTGGGTGCTCTGCGCCCTTCTTCCCCTGTGTGTGAGACACATCGATCCCACAGTATTGGCAGTGGTGAGAAAGCTGCAGGACTCCGTTAATCAAGGCCGCCCCTGTTCTACCTCTGCAGCGCTGACGGAGACGCGCGCTAGCACGGGCGGGACGAGCCTCTTCCTCCCACCTCTCACAGGAAGACCCCTGCGGTGGCCCCTGGAACATCGTGTCTCCAAACTGTCCTGCTCCTTCCTCTTTCGCAGGCCTGTTTTTCCTAATCGCATCAGATGGCTGGTGGCTGCTTTTTATTTCCCGGCCACCATTTCCAATTATGTAAAGTTGACTCTCTCGTTTCTAGAGAAGTCCGCAGTGCCGTGTTCTGACACCTCCTCTGGCACTGGCATTATCAGAGAGCAAATATGAACTGAGGGCCTATCTCAACAATGGAGGCTGTGTTGAAAAAGGTGGAAGGTTAGAACTTGGCGAGTGCTGTCTGGATGTCTTATCAGTAGCTCTAGGAGTTTTTACATGATAGCCCTTTAACATGGCCTGTCAGTGTGAATTGTGAGGAGGGTTTTTTTGTGTGCCAATTATTTTCAGTTCTGTGCTCACTTGCTCACTTTTATATAATTTCCCATTCCAGTTGGTATTAGTGTTGAGAGTCTGTCATTTTATCAAAATGAGGTTATTGCAAGATACCCGTTTCCAAATTGCAGAGGGAAGTCGTTTGGAGTGCATGTTTTCTTGCATATAAATACAGCCTACTCGGGGGATGGGAAAGTATGGAAACAAAATACTTTCACAACACGTGGGAGAAGGAAATATGTCAGAATACTGTTGGTCCTCAAACTCTGCCTTGACCTCAGGGCTGACCCACAGTCCACAGAGGCGTTGGAGATAGTCAGCATTCCCGTGAAGCAACGCAACAGGAAGTGACATCTATACCCAGTCACCCTAGGGTCTGTGTGGGCCTGTGTTTACAGGTCATCTTGGTTTTGACTAGCTCTGGTCACTGGCTCCATTAAGGTCACTTAGTCACCGGCTGGAAATTCCAGCCCGTGTCCATCATCCCCCTTTGCTGTCTCTGTGTGAACTGTCCCCCTGTTGCTGGTCATTGTCTACTTTCAAGTTGAGCAATGTATGCATTTTAGTTTTGAGTGTAGGAGTTGCCTGCAGGCTCTGGGGAATGGTTTGCAATCAGCCTTGTTTTACAGATTTTTTCATATAATCAGTCTGGTTGATGTATGTAGCAAATTTGTAAAGTTCCATGGGGTGTCAACATTGATTAATTAAGCCCACATTAGTTTAATGTGTGTATTAGACAGCTAACATGAAATATATTGCTTGTGCACATTATACATCATCAAAGCATTTCATTAAAAACAGAGAACCCTTAATGTTGGAAATGTTCTGCAGTTGGGCAGAACGATACAAAGATAAACATTAATGATCCCAGAGGCCCTGACGTGTTTATTTTTGTCATTTTTGCACTATGACACAACAGCATGTGGTGACTATTTTCTCACGGTCACTCACTCTGTCTGGCCTTCTGAGTCTGTTAGAAAACAGAATGTTTTGTGTGATACAAGCAAACACAGAGGGGACTTATATTTAACCTCAGTGTATCTGCTTTTAGAAATCACATTCCTGTCCGTTCCAAGTTGAGAATATCCCAGCTGTGTACACTGTACTTGCTAGACTGCAGCAGCATTTCCCCTGGCTTCTGCGGAGCTCACCGCTGTGAGCGGAGGGCAGAGAGAGGGTGTGGGAAGGGTTAACATCGCCTCATGTATGCTCCCTCCTCCTGCCTCTCACTGGCTGAGAACATGCACACACTCCAGAGACAGATAGAGCGAGAGAGAGGGAGGGAGGGGGAGGGAGGACTGTGAGAAAACAGTCAGGGATGTCCCAGACCGAGGTCGTTCCCTGCAAGCTCCTCGCCTCCTCTCCGTCCTCCTCCATCTGGATCAGTTCATGGGACCCCAGCCCGCAGACAGACGCCGCTGCTGAAGGATCCCTCCCTCCCTCTCCTCCATGGCCTGTCTGGAAGTGGAGACCCCCGCCATCTGCCGAGGCAAATTCAGATCAGGTGCTGCTGTTTCTTTCTCATCCCCCGGCGTGACATCACCTCCTGGGCCTTAAGCAGGAATCAGTCATTTGAAGCAGGTGTTGCGGTCTTAATGATTTAAGCTGTAGTTTTGCAAAAATAAATAAATAAAAATTTTAAATGTAATTGTCTGCTGGGATCTGTGCCGTTTTAGTGGTGCTTAAATATGTAGCCATGACCAGGAAACAAAGCCTTTTTGTTGTGACCCGGAAGAGGCACTTCTATGTCCAGCCGTGTTTGTCAGGCATTTGTGTCAATGGGAGTGGTGTCACAATGACCCAAACACTCAAAGGGTGGTTCATTTTCTAAAGGTGACTACTGCTTGCTTTAGTAGGTGTTTACTGCTGAACATTACTGTTTGCTCAAGTCTTAGTTTTTTTGTTGAGAAATAGCCTTTGAGTGTGGCCTGATGGACGTCCCATGCAGGATAACTACAGTGTTCTCTCTCAAAGGAAGCACAGTACAGCCGGAGCTGTGTGAGATATGGGAATTCCCAGGCAGCGCTCACTTCAAACAGACACATTTACTGCCCGTTGCAGGCCTGATAATCCAGCTGCACCGTGGGTTTGATAGGAGGGGACCTGATGAGAAAAGGGAAAAGAAACCAGTAAGCGGGTTACATGAATGAGGAGGGTAGTTTCCTCAGCCCCAGGCCTAGTATGGACTGGGAGTGGAGTTTACTTAATGTACAGTCCTGCTGAAAGGAGAAAAGAGCCTGTAATTCACAATATTGCAAATTGTTTATCAAATGCTGACATCGGCAAGCCAGTGGTAGAAAGTTGATAAGTCTCATATTGCCCAAACTCAGCATTTAGCTAAGAGTTTTAGCTACTTATGTAGTAGCTTCCACTTTTATTGATTCTCTTCATAAACTGCAACGAAATGTGATTTAACAAAAGAAATGCAATTGCACCATCAGTATTTTTTGCACAAATAAATACAAATGTTTATCATTATAATAATAATTACAAAGTGTTCATTTAATATTAACTTGGCATAGCAATCAATTAAGTTTTGCAAATAATTGCACATTTTTTGAAGAACACAATGATCCCATTTATTTCCCCTTTTAATTCTTCAGAAATAAAACTCTGTAGGGGTATTGTATTAACAGTGCAGTTTATTAACTCAATTTGTATATAACTTTGTTTTTGTGCGTGTCAGTTACTTTTTTCAGGCCTAACTTTTATTTGTAAATTTTTAAAATCTTTTGATCTTTTTGTTTTTTATTTAAATTTGTTTTTATTACAGTTTTTTCTTGTACAGGTAAGTCAGACTCATCATCAGCACTGTGCTGGTAAAGGTTTTTTAGGGCCATTCTCAAGCCGGTAAATAGTATACAGAAAATAAAGGCACAGTATTAGTAAACAACAAGCAAGCTTAGCAGCACTGCTGTGCCCAGGCTGAATGCAGGCATCAGCCATGGGGCTGGTGGTCTCAGAGAGGATGATTCCTAACATTCGGTCACCTCTCAAAATAGTTCAGTCTGTAATCCAGTTTAGTGTCCTTCCCCTGTAGTGCTCAGCGGCACATTGCAATATGAGATTCAGAATGTGGAGATTCCAGCAGAAATACATTGTTAATACCAACAGGAATACGTTGTTAGTGCCAGCCTCGCTGTGAGACCTGCACAAAAACATCCCTTTAGACAAAGCTGTCTTGCTTAGCAAATTGTACATTCCCCAAAAGTTGTACCATACGGAACAGGCATATTCTTGTAGCGGTTATTTTTGTTGTGCTAATATTAACAGTGGGTTACTTCAGTGTCCCCCTGGTAAAGAGGAAATATAGCCACAGAAAGATATTCATGCTGTTTTACTTCTGCTCTGTTATATGTACAAGGGATCTGCAGTACCCTTGTTAAAACTGTGCGTGAGAACAACCAGAGTTAAAATGACTGTAACATCAGACAAGTTAGCTAGGGGTCAATTATAACATCAGTGCTAATGCACTGGCGTCAGCAAAATGAATGTGTGGAGTGCCTCAGACATGTGGTTTGCTGTAATGTTGGTATCACAATAACATTAGTACTTTTCCTTTGCTACAGAGTATGTGTTTTGTGGTTGGGTGGTTTTATATAGCACTATTTGGTTTTTATAAATGAGTTTGCCTCTTTGGTAAATTATTGTAGACACTTAATATACTGGAGGGCAGTTTAATGTTCCAGAGGCAGTGTTCTTAGTTTTGTATTCGTAATATGTCTTACTGTGATGTATCTATAGAAGTCTGTTAACCAGACACACTCAAACCAGGAAGGAAGGACAAGCGCAGAGTGTTTGGAAACTTTAAAGCTCTTTGGTTTTTAGAAACCTTAACTTTCTTTTCTCTCTATTAGGGGGCAGATATCCCCACACCACTACCCCACTGCATAGATGTTTCTGTGATTTCCCAAGCCTTGTTCTCACAGCTGCTGGGTTTATTTTTGCTGGAGTGAGTCAGTGTCTTGACATTCTCTGGGGATTTAGGCAAGCTTGGGTTTGTAGCCCCTCTCAGAGTAAGAAGGAGAGTTTATAGGGACTTGACCAATGCTCTTATAGTGGGTGCCATGCTCTCACAAAGTACACCATTAATTACTGTCTCATTCCCTCTTAAATATTTTGCTGAAGACCAGTGTGTTTTAGTTGCAATAACATGTCCATTCAGGAGTGTGTTTACATCGTCAGTGTTTGAGCTAAGTGTACTGTCATGGCTTATTATGACTGCGAAATGACATGGCTCTGTCTGAAAATTGGAGCTCTGTTTAATTCCTTAAAACTGTTCACCACAAACACAAAATGCATACATGTGAAAATGGTTTCCTAATGGGGGTACAGCTTGTCAGTGATGATGTAATTCATAGATGGGCTTGATTAACTGTTGGACTATGGTTTGATGTGTGCAGTTTATCCTGTGTGATCATGTTGCAGCACTTCATTGGGTTTCATTTTTTTATTGGAGGCAAATCCAAACCAGAGAAACTGTTTTTGTCATTTAGCTAACTGAGGTTTTTGGACATTCAGCTAGTTAGTATTTCTGTTGAAGAGTCTGGTTCTGAGCCTCCATTTTCTGAGCTTTTTACAGATTTGTGGTAAGATATATAACTCCTTTGAGAATCTGAACTCACTTGAGGGACATGGAAATGCACAAGCTGAATTAATTGCAGGAGTGCTTATTCCAATTTTTAAACAATTCTAATTTGAGTTGTAAAAGACAACAACAATTTACGAAAATCAAGCAAAGTTAGGCCTATTCACTCCACCATTATGTTAAAAATAATCACCGAAGACAGTGTATGAAATTAGTGACATAAAAATAATTTTTGTTATTCAGACTTTTATGCATTTAAATATCTTGTAAAACATGCATGCCTATATATATTTAACAAATAGCAGACCTCTTTTGTGTCTGTTTTAGTAATTGAGATGGAGGTCTTGGACAATCAGTCTTATTTTGAGTCCTGGCAGTTTTATTCTAGTAGTTCATCCGGAATTGTCCCATTTCTTGCATTTGAGGCATTGTTAGCATTGTTTTTTTTTAGCTCTAGCATATTTTCCAAATGGTGTTGAGAATTTACAAAATTGCCTTCACTAAAGAAGTTGCCTTAGACATTTCAAGGAAAGAACACAGACCTATACAGAAACACGCTGACGGTCTGCGGGCAGTGAGCTCATAGTGGCTGACTGTGTGTGAAGCCATCACATGTCACTGAAGTTGAAATATTGATTGTCTGCTTGCAAATATCTCTTCCATCCTTTTTTGAATATTACCAGCAAATTGCTTATTTTCAGTGAAGCTGGCACCCATTTACCTGTTTCTCAGTGAGGAATAATTACACAGTGAGCATGTCAGTGACAGTTGTATCACAGTTCTCATACTAGGGTGCATCTGAATTTCAAATTCAGACACGAATGAGCTCATAGGTAGCTGCTGTGTGTTCCTGCCTTTTTGCATTTTTACCTGTCTGTCTAGAAATATTTTCTCAACCATACCAGTGTTCCAGGAGGTGTTCTGTATCTGTGTTTTTTTTTCTTTCTATTCTTGTGCAGGCACAGTGGAAAATGTGCTTTCCCTGGTAACTGTCCCTTCATGTTCTTCCTAGAATTGTAGTCATCAAAGTGAAGGGAGTAAACAGAATCAGTTCATTGTAGACCTCTGGTGTGTTAAACGCCCTTTTGCAATCAGAAAGCTTTATCAATCCACTGGGTGGATAGACATGAACATAGGAGATGTATCTGTAAAGCTTGCCTGTGAAACATCATGTGTGAGCATATTGATGTTCTTGGAAATTGTTGCACAGTTTAGGAAGGGCTACACCTTAGAAACCACCCTCTGTAGAGTGAAGTAGGGGTTAACGTGTTCAAATAAAATGCTTTTTGCACCAGTGGGTAATTTTCACATGTTTAAACAAAATAGGCATATTCCATTGTAGTCAGTAGTATCTTCTTCACCACCCTGCTGTTCCCACACAACGTTTTCACCTTCATGCCGACAGATGAATTTTGTTGGGTTTAAAAATGTTAGCACTTTCTTTTCTCCCACTCCCGCTGTTGCTGAGCAACTTTTTCCCTTGTTATACAGTTGCCTGCTCAAAAATTTGAGGCCTTCTTAGTCATTATTCCACACCACAGCCCCTGAAATACCTCTCCCCAAGCTAAGGTGCATTTGTTTTTTACAGTAGTAGTACCTGCTTTTTCCTTCAATCTTAAAAATGTGGAATGTTCACAGGTAAACTTTGTTTTTGAACTTTGCTCATTTAATATATGAGAATGCTGCAGCTCTAACTATATAGACAGTAAGGTTGTGCCAGTATTGTGTAACAGAGAATGGTATGGTTTTAGAATGGCATTGTGGTATTGTGGTTTTTTGTACCTGGGCTTTAGTTCATCTGATTTCTGCTGCATAAAAAGTCCGTGTTGCACATATGTACGATGTTAAGTGCCAAGCTGATGTATCAGATAGCCTTGCAAGCTAGCTAAGAGCTGAGGACAATCTTGTCACTAAGAAAAGCCACAAATACCTTCGTGTGGGACACCGCAGCGGTCTCTCCTGAAGCAGGTCTTATAGTGTTTCTTCGAGGGACATCGAGTAGCCCAAAGAAACCTTTGTTGTTTTTCATTTGTTTCTTGTTTTTTGTTGGCTGTGATTTTAACTGTGCTCAGCAAATTTTATGATTAATTTATTATCCAAAATAAATGGCTGCAGCAGTTAGCCTATTAAATGTTATCGGTTTCTATTAAGGCTTTTTGAAAAGTTTTAATAAAAATAAATACTTTTTAACAGTTGGAATGTAATTTATTTGTATTTTTATTGTGGCAAAAATAACAATTGTGAGTTGCAAGACCAAAAATTGAGCTCATTCATGTCTGAATTCCCATGCCAAAATTTTGGAACCCGTACAAGCTTAATAGTCAGCTGTGTTACAGTGTTTCAGGACTGATCTTATCTTCAGTCAATTTTAAGAATGCAAGAAGCTGAGTGTACCTTCCCATTTTTGATCAGATTGGTTGTACTCAATCTGTATCAGATTTTTCTTGCCTCAGTGTATTTCCTCCTGTTATGTCCCCCAGAGCAGACATTGGTGTCTGTTTTCGATGTCACCACTTTGGATTACTTTGAATAAACTCTGTACTGTTTAGCACAGCAGGTATTTTTGTGCAGTTTTACAATATCTTGTGTTCCTTATATTATTATATATGTGTGACAACATAATCAATAACATCTGATTTAAAAAAATAAATAAATCTGTCATTGATGGGGTAACAAAACCTTTATTAGGCCTATGGAATATTGATTCATTCTCAGTAGTGTGCCCGTGATTTGCATAGTGATTGTATGCATTGTCCCAGATCCTGAGTTTTATAAAATCTTCATGTGAATATTGAGTTTGGTTCAGTTTTTAGGATCATAGCACGTTCTGTTCTGTTCATTCATTTAAATATGTTGGCAAGCAGGGGTTATTGTAATAGATTTTAAGATACAATCACAACAGCTGGGTCAATCATTTGTACAGAATGTTTTTCAACTGCAAACAATTATTCTCATCAGACCTTTTTTTTTTTTTTTTAATTCACCTTTGATTGGTTTTAGCAACAGATGCCAACAGCTGAGTCAAATACAACGTCCAAAAAGACTTGTTTTTAGAGTTCTTGTTGAACTGTGTTCTATGAAGAGGAAAGACTTAAAGAGTAATTATGGTATTTTTCCAGTTTGTAAATGGAATCAAATCTAAATTAAACCTGGATGAAACCCTTTGTAGTTAAAAGCCTCTTTTTTAAAAACAAATGTCTTTTTTTCCCCCAAACAGTTTACCTGTTGTGTCTGAAAAACTTGACTTGGCAGCCGCAAGTAACCCTCCGTGCTGTCTGGTATTGTCATTTTCTTCTTTATGTCGTTGAGGAAGTGTGTGTGGTTTTCTGTGGCAGAGGGACTAGGCTTCCGTCTGTCTGTGTATATATGCTCGTGTTCTGTACCAAAGGCGAGGTTGCATAAGGTCACATCCTGCCCCGAAAATCTCAGACTCTCGACTCATGCAGCACTGGAAGGCAGCTGAGTAGCTGGTAGAAGGAAACTAACTGTGCTGTGGTTCCTCTCCCCGCAGTACTTCAGCTGAGACTGCAGCAGAGACGTACACGGGAGCAGCTGGTGGACCAGGGCATCATGCCTCGTGAGTATACCCCTCCGGGCGCTATACACTCTTTTGCTACTGCACTTCTCTGGTACCAGTTCAGAAGACGTCATTGAAAGACTGCACTCTCAATAGATGTCATCATGGTCATGAATTGTAATTGTGCATTTAGCAGACTCTCTTATCCAGAGTGACTTCCAGCACAATAGAACATAAATTAACCACTGTATCCTGCAGGTAAGACTGGATTTCATTGTGGTCCATCTGTGCGTGCAGAATCAGATAGTAATTGATTGATAGGTGTGTTGTGAGCTGTATGTGTTGGAATAGTCTTAGTCGGGTACACACAGTATATGACAATATGTTGAGCGAACATCCTGTACCCTGCCAGCAGGGAGAAATTTGGTTAGAAATAATTGTGCCGTTTCTTCAGTTTTCGAAGAAGCCACACATATGGTTGAGTGTTTTGAAGGTGTTTGCAGAGCTGATCTCCGTTAACATCTGGTTCTCATTCTTTCCAAACCGCCGCTCATATTTACTTTTTTCTCAGATTTTTTGGTGTTTACGTGGTTTAAATGGTTTTTAAAGTTCCTGAAACATTCAGCGATGTCAAAGTAAATTATGAAATGAATGAAATTATATATGAGTAAGCCTGGGTGTAATATACTTTCGAAATACACAGGAAGTGATGCAGCCTGGATGTCTTTTTCAAGAAGAGCATGGAGATCTTGCATCACATTTATCAATGAACAGTGAAATTTAGAATTCCAGTTGAATTTTCATATGTAAGGGAGGTTTTGGCCATGTTGCAAAGTATTTGACCTTTCATATCTGATTTCTTGTACAGTCCAGTTAGTCAATGAGTCTCTCTGATTCAAGTGGTACAGGGAGGGTAGTAAGAAATACTAATCTTATTTCTGCTGTAATGAAATGTCAAAATTCTGCCTACTGCCAAAGTGTCTTTTTCCACACTGATTTCATTTCTAATGTGAGAACATAAAGGGAAGCAATAATAATCATGTTGTCTTTAGCAGACTTACAGTCCATAAAAATGGCTTCCTGTTATTCGTACATTCGTACATCTCCAGGTGTCTGTTGTTTTTTTACCTCAGCTCCAAGTCTGGAGACTTTTACATTGTTTAGCATGCACCCCTTCACTCTAGACCAGCGTTTCTCAAACCTCTCCTGGAGTACCACTTGTCCTGCATGTTTTAGATCTCTCCCTGCTCCAACACAGCTGATTCAAATGATCAACTCGTTATGAACTCCTGAAGCTGCTTAACAACAAACTGATCGTTTGAATCAGCTGTGTTGGAGCAGGGAGAGATCTAAAACCAAACTAAGACCAAACTCCCTTTATGTCTCCCACATTCACATGCACACAGGGCATACTCCTACACTGACAACAGTTTTCCAGACATCACACCATCTGTAATAAGGCTACGACATGGTATGCTAACAGGATATATTGCAAAAAGTTGTGTCTGCCAACTGCAGAGGAGGGCTGAGTTTATACCAGCTGTTTCTCAAAACCATCTCCCAGTTAGCACCAGTTACAAGGAGCAGTGTTAAGAGTGCTGACTACGTACAACAGAGGTGGACATTGTGTGAATGAATAATAGCAGAGCATTCACACTCGGGCTAAAGTGCTAAGTTATATGCCATTGTAGTTAAAGTGAAGAGTGTGGAAATGGATGAGTCTGGAGTCCGGTGTCTGGACGGAGCAGTAGGAGCTCCAGAGCTCAATGCAGACCATGTGTCTCTGCTTTGGATGTTCCCTTTCTCTACACAAAGGCTCCCACAGTACCTCAGGGAGCCCAGACTCAGTCTGTGACTCAGCCCACAGCTGAAGCTATTATCTCTACTTCTGTGTTCTCTGGTGTGTGCGCAGACCACCCCGCTGACCTCGAATGAATGGGTTAGATTCTTCTAGACTGCGGTGGTCTTGGGTCTGAGGTGTTTATCTGAGTTTTCTTCATGATTGCAACTCAAACACCCTGTGTGGCCTGTTTCCTCTTCATAAACAATCCGACATTGAAAATGATCTTTTTCCCATAATTTAAGGTGCCATTTGTGCTTGGCAAGACGGGATATGTGATGTCAGCAGCTTACCTAGAGTATGTATAGGTGAGAGGCTCGCACTAAAGTATATGAATAGACTCCAATACCACTTTGAGTTAAGCTGGTTCATCAGCTTTCATTGCATCTTATACCTAATAGTTTCATAATACAGATCTGGAAACAGGCTATGCCTGAGAGGGATCCAGAGCACTCTGACCCATGACAGCATGATTACATTGCCTTATTATTCCCAGCAACCAGACCTGTAGCACATGACATCACACACGACCGCCTGGACTTCCTCTGCAGTCAAAGGCAGAAGGTCTCCCCCCTCCCCAAAGTGGCAGACAGAGGCAGCCAAATCTGAATATAAATATAAAGGAGGATAAAACCAGTCACTCTAGCAGGGTGAGCTGGCATAGGTCAGCACAGAAGACAGTCTGAACATTGTAAACCAGCCTGGTTGAAAATGCATTTCCATGTGTACTTTCTAAATTGGTTGTAGCTTTTTTGTATATATTGCAATTTTTCTTCTGCAAACATGGAACTGGTGCTTGTATCAAAGGGAACTCGTCTAGTTATTACATTTTCATAGTTGCCAAATCTTGAAAGTATGTCAAGTGGAAAGCACTGGACTGATTCTGTTTGTTGGCGGCCATCTATAACTTTCGCCAATGAATTCCAGCAGTGTTTACTCCAAATGTGATATCTCAGTGTAATACCATACAGTCCCAGTACTCCTAGTCATTTGGTGCAAATTAACCTTGGCTGAGGTTTTGGCCACCCGGCTTTCTGTTTATGTTAGAATGTACTTTCACCAAGAAAATGTCTCTTGTTCGTTTAACTACCATTTGGAATTATGCATCGCTTGAGAGTTCACAATATTGGCTTACTTTTGTTCCAGTTATGTTATGTTTGGAACAAAAGTAAGTTCGACAAAGATTGAGGGATGGAAACCTGATCACGAATGACATGTTGCATGATTTGTGCGCACAGATGCCACCACCCTGCGCATTAACCTGTGTCAAGCCTCTTGTTTCTCGTGAACAATAGTCCCCTGTGAGTTTGAGCTCAGCAGTAGATGCCTTACGGTAGCCCCCAGATTGGGGGTGGGGGGAGAGATAAAAGAGAGTTGCATGTGTGATTGAAGCGTCCAGCTCTGAGGCTGATGAGTTCTGTGATCTCGTGTTTCTGCCGGCAGCTCTGAAGAGCCCCGCGGCCTTTCACGAGCAGATCCGCAGCCTGGAGAGAGCCCGGGTAAGAGCAGCACCCATTGGCCTGGAGCACCTGCGCCCCTATCCCTTTGTCAAAGCCGGTTTACAGGGCTTCTCAAGTCTTAACATGTAATGTAATACACATGTGCTGTACCTTTACGCTTAATAGTACCTGATACACTTTAATCTTTAGCATAAATAACAGGTAGTCTCTGTAACCACTGATAAGGCCCCCAGGTTCTGTTTTTTTTTTTTTTTTTTTGCCAGTTTTGTTTCATGTAGCTAACTAATCAGTTAGCGCTGCGTTCTGTGACTGCCATTGTTTGTGAAAATGTCCCGCCATCACTCCGCAGACTGAGAATTTCCTGAAGCACAAGATCCGCAGCCGTCCAGAGCGCTCCGAGCTGGTCCGCATGCACATCCTGCAAGGTAACGCCGTCCACACAGATGGAATGTGATGGGCTCTTTCAATTGACTGGCCGCTCTGGTTATGGTGTTGTGTGAAATGGAGGATTAACAGCTGAACCCGTTGCCTTTGTGTGAGGGGAGTGTGATGTTTTTTTAGGATCGGGGAAGGAAAGATTGATCAGACTTGGCAGTCCCCCCATTCAGATCTAATGTGAAACCAGAGCGGTCCCACGTGCTTCACATTGTTTTTCTTCTTTATGAAACACTTTGAAAGGATTGGAGGCCTTGAGTTGTGGTGGAAATGTAATGAGGAAATCTCTAAGGAGGCCCATACTATTTACATGGAACAGAGACTCCCAAAAGAGCTAGAACAATGTTTGGAAAGGAACATATGTGGTAGAAGGTGTTTGGGAAATCTGCAATTGATACATTTTTAGACTACTGTATGTCAAGTGCTTTTTTAGGACCTCTACAAACAAGCCACGTTTTTTAACTTTAGCTGTGGCTACATGTACACAGATGAGTCTATAAATAGGTCTTAACAACTCAATGCATAGTATGGTAAAATCACAAAAAGTAATGTCTGAAACGCATTGTTCGGAAGAAGTGATAATGCGAGATAACTTAAAGGGAGAGATTGAGGTATGGGTGATTGAGTGTTCAGACATGGCTGGTTACTGTGTGGGTGGCTGAATACTGAAGAGGTTATGGCTGCATCACAGAGACCCTGGCGGAGCCCTCTCTGCAGGCCACACAGCTGAAGCTGAAGAGAGCGCGGCTGGCCGATGACCTCAACGAGAAGATTGCCCAGCGGCCGGGGCCCATGGAACTGGTCGAGAAGAACATCCTACCTGTGGACTCGAGTGTCAAGGAGGCCATCATTGGTAAGAGAGCCCACCACAATAAGACTGTCTCGTGCCCAGTAGAACCCTTGCCGTCTGCTTCACACAGACCTCCAGAAGGACCTTGCCTCAGACCTGAAGCCTTAAGCATCTCTGATTCTGGCCTGTTCGCCTGTACCACAAAGTGTTGGTCGATAAGCCGCGCTCTGCACTGTCTCCGGTGTTGATCCCGCAGTCGGTCAGGTGAACTACCCCAAGACACTGGACGTATACACATTCGACGAGGACAGCAGTGACGCCTTCTCCCCCGAGCAGCCATTGAGCCAGGAGTCTCAGGGCTCGGCCGCGTCTCCAGGGGAGCCCAAGCTGACCGATTCTTCCTCCCCACTACCAAATTCCACTCTGCAGGTATGGCCCCATCACCCCTCACCCCTGCTCTTCAAAAGTAGTTAGCCACTGTCCCATTTACAGCAGATAGTTTAGAAAATCAGATCCTTAATCATGAAATTGATATAGTCAGTAGACAAACTTCTAACAGTTGTTCAGTAGAACTGCCACGGTCTCCTGAAAGGAGCCTTGGCTAGTCCATAAGAACTACAGTTGTTTTTTCTTTTTTAAAGTTTCCAACTTCTGTGTCTTATCTCCATTCCTGGGTGTGAGCAGGCGCTCGACGTCTGTGTTTGTGCTTCTTGCATTTTCCAGTTGATGTTCTCGTCTGCCCATGCTTGTAAAGTGGATTAACAAATCCTCAACATGCCGGGCCATGTGGCTTATTTTGTCTGTCACTCTGTTTTTGTAGCAGTACTACCCTCTCATCTCCCAGCCTACCCAAGACTTCCTCAAGCCTGTGTCCACCAATGAGCAGCCAGTCAATCGTCAGGCGCCCACGTCTCAGCCAATCACCACGACCGCTCCTTCAAAGCCAGGGCCCACCCTTGTGAAGGTAAGAGATATAATGCAGTTATCATTGTGTCCACTGCGTGCTGTGTCCTGGCTGTGTTTAACTCTCCAGGTTCCCAATCAAATGGAGTCAGTCTGTCAGTGTGAATTTAGTTTGAGTTACATTCAGACTATAAAATTTATTGAGATTTTCCGTGCACTAAAAAGGGTCAGCTCCTATAGTCTTATTCATTAGTTTTTTCTTTCATAATTCCTCTATTTTTGGCATAGCAAGGAACCCAGCACACGAGTCACAAGCTCACATAAATACTTCACTGAATATTCCTTCATCACTGTGTGGACTTTGTTTTCTTCCTGAACAAGCTCCATATACTACATAAACACAGAGAAAATATTTATACTGGTTTGTTTGCCAGTAGAGAGACAAATGGCATAGTAACATTGACTTTCTTAATAACAAATGTTGATTTGTAATTTGTCATTTTATATTACAAAGGTTTTATTCTCCAGTGTTGTTGAAAGGTAACCATTTAGAATCTCAACTTCAGCATTAATTTCCCATTGGTGTTTGAAGTCCATCTATATCGAAGTGGCCGCTTCCAAAGTATAGTTATCCATTTAACTAAGGTGTTACTGAGTGCCACTAAGAGTATGCTGGCTCGGCACTGTTGAATTACATGCTAATTGTATCACAGATCTTTTTTTTTCCTGAATTGTATGTAGTTGTAGCATGTCGCTATCAGTATGTACATTTTAAAACTCATGGCCACAAGAAAGGCCACAATGAAAGCATTTTAGAATCTACAATAACAGAAACAAAATTGCGCGTGTGTAATACATGCAGACTGGTAAAAAAAATACATAGTCTTTTTCTCACTGCAGAGGTGTGCATCAAAATGCAGTGTTCAGTACCTATGCATCCAATCTAACTGTTTTCCAGCAGCGTGAAATTGGATCAGAGAGACGGTTACATAGCAGCTGCAGTAATATTAGCTCAGCTGTAGGTACGAAAAAGAAGGAAGTAAAATGAATCCCGGGCCAGCAGAGACATAGGAGAATGTAGCATGATGTCTGTAATTAACCCCAATGTATCGGTCTGGCTGTGTCCAGGGCCAGTGTGACTCAGCCTGCTGCAGGCGTCACTGTTGTAATACATATGGCCGAGGCTGCTGAGGTCTCACATTTTCACTGTGTGAGGTAACTCAGGATGCGAGATTAGGAGAGTGTCGAAAAAAAGGAGCCGTGAAAATATGTATGGCTTTAAAGGAACCATTAGAGGTCCAGCCTTTCTCATGTGTATCCTGCAACTTTATGTTTGGGAACAATAAGGGTCACTTCCCTTTCCAGGCTCTCCCTGTTTCCACATCCTGTGCTGTGGAGTGGGTGTAAAATCGTGGAGCAGCTATTCATCATTAAGGGCAGAGCCAGCTGTCTGGCCGTGTTCTGATGTGTACTGTAAAACCCGGGACCCTTTGCAGTTCAGTTTGACCTCAGCGATTTGAACTCAGCTGCTGAGGGATGCTGTGACGTTGAACGTCTGCAGGATCACAGACGCTCTCCCTGTAGCTGTTTTTTTTTCCTCCCTATCGCAGCAGAGCCAGCCCAAGCTGCCCGGCGATAAGAGCCGCAGTAAGAAGGGCAAAGAGGCCAAGCCGCGGGTGAAGAAGCTCAAGTACCACCAGTACATCCCCCCGGACCAGAAGCAGGAGCCCAACGAGGCCCCCATGGACTCCTCCTACGCTCGGCTCCTGCAGCAGCAGCAGCTCTTCCTGCAGCTCCAGATCCTCAGCCAGCAGCAGCAGCAGCACTACAACTATCAGGCCATCCTGCCCGCGCCCCTGAAGTATGTCACGTCTTAGAACACCGTGACCCCACCACAGGCAGAAGCTGGTCTGTTTTTTAGGTTCTTATCTGGACTGAGCCGTGACCCGCTCAGTTGTTATCACAAGACCTCTTCCATCTCAGCATGCGATGCTGTTAATTGACAAGACTAATACAATGTTTATTCATTGATTCATTTATTCATTGATGGTCTCTTCAAAGGTTTTGTCAGCTTGGTACTTAAAAATTTCAATAGTAGCATTTTAGAACGCATGAATAAAATCCTTTTTGAGCTGTGAAATAAAGGCACAGAATCAGAGCATTTCGCTTTAACAAACTTAGTGGCTCTGAAGGCCATCAGCCAGTTTCCACTAGCAAATCCTGTTAAATAATGCTCATTAACTGCAGGATGTTGGTGAGGTTAGTCCCAGCTTCCCTTTCCATTACAGTTCTTGTTTGTGCGAGATTTATTTAACGTCGGCTGTTATTGTTCTGCCTGCATTGTTCCATTTAGAGATTGTTTATTGTGAGTGAAGTCAGTTTAGGAAGTTGCTCCTTCGTGATATTAACAGAGCTCACACTCCCTCCCTCTCTTCCACTTCCTCTGCAGGCCGGTCGCTGAGGGGCAGAGTAACGCTGCCAATGTGGCACTTAACAACAACAGCACTCTGCCCACGTCCATTGTGGTGTCCCTCCCCACAGCTGCCCCGGTGCGGCCCAACAACTCGCTGACCAACCGCAAGCCGGGTCCCCTACCAGCCAACCTGGAAGAAATGAAGGTGAGGTAACACAGATCAAGTTGACGAATCCAAGATATCAGCTAGTGGTGCAGACACAGACATGGCACTCTGGGAAATAATCATGCTTTAAAGGAGGAGATAATGGTGGGAGAGGCCGGTGTTACGGGTTTGGTGCTAAAATTCTTTCCCTCTAGGTGGCGGAGCTGAAAATGGAGCTGAAGTTGCGGGGGCTTCCTGTGTCCGGAACCAAGACGGACCTCATCGAGCGGCTCAGGCCTTACCAGGAGAGCTCCGGCACACCCCCTGCCAGCTCCGCTGTCAGCACCATGCCCTCTGTCAGCCTGCCCACGGTTGCCATGGAGGTGACTGCCACGCCAGCAGTTCAGCAGCTCCCGTCTGTCCAGCAGGGGGTAGCAGAGAGCATGAACTCGACGCCCCCTGTGTCCCCAGTGCCCTCAGAGCTCTCTAACTTGAGCTCGGAGGAGGTGGCGGCAGTGGGGGACTGCCGCGGTGAGGCCGCCGGCGCAGCGCCTTCCTCTCGGCAGGCTGCGGGGGTGTCGCCGCACAAAATGGTCCCCGAGGAGAAGGACAGGCGCCTGCATGAGAAAGAGCGGCAGATCGAGGAGCTGATGCGTAAGCTGGAGCAGGAGCAGAGGCTGGTGGAGGAGCTGAAGATGCAGCTGGAGGTGGAGAAGAGGAGTCAGCAAGGAGGCCAGCTTCCGGAGCCAAGCCCTCCTGCCCCTGTCCAAGCCCCTACCCCTGCCCCTATAAAGGAGGAAAAGAGGGTCTCCCCAAATTGCTCAGCTACCTGGGCCCCCCTCGCCCAGTCTGCTGTGATCAAACAGGAAGAAGGTCTGTCCAATGCTCAGCCAGCCCAGCTGCCGACCGCCCACCTGCCTCAGTTCTTCATCAGCCCGCAGCAGGTTCCCCAGGTCCTTGGCCAGCCCCAGACACTGCTGACCGCCCAGCCTGGCACCCAAATCCTGCTGCCTGTCTCCATCCCCACCACCGCCGCCACCATCCAGCTGCCCACCGCTACTGTCACCCTGCAGGTTCGATGGCTACACTTGCACTGCGTGACAGCACTGCCATCAAACTGCATTTGAGTCTATTACACTGTGGATTTTATTGATTCTCTTTCTGCTGAAGCACAGCTTGTGGTTTTAAAGATGACTAGAAGCTGTTGAAGGCAGTCATTACGAAACATTCTGATTATACAACAGTCTATGTAAAGCCTACATCATGAATAATTTTTACTTAACCATTAATCACCAAGTGCTAAACACAAAGTTTATCAATAATGATTATTTACTTGACATAAGCATTCATAGTGCACCCTTTGATGGTATTATGGGAATTTTTTAATGCTTCATCTTAATATGTTTAAACTAAACTGTCAGTAAAAGGTCTCTGACTCTGCATAGAACTCATTTAGAGTGCTGAAAAGACAAAATGGAATGTGGGTATTTTATCCTTGGAGCTGAAATGTTGTTTACGCACACGCAGAAGCAGCCAGTCCTCCAAGCTGCTGTGTCGGCGCCGCCCCAAGGCCTCATTCAGGCCGCTGTTCCCCAGCAACCCCAGAAGGCGGACGCTTCTCCACCTCAGGAGCTGACCAATCAGAACCACCACATGGCAAAGGTGAGGGAGCCCTTCTGTCAGGCACTCTGTGACACATAAAATGAGCGATATCTCACCTGGGACAGTTACTGTCCAAGACTTTTGAACCTGAATGAGAACCTTCTGAGCGAGAAGTGTGTTACAGCCAAAATAGTTCATTTCAGACAGTGGGAGTTATAACACACTCTCAGCATACAGTCATTCAGGTTGACTGGAATTCCGTATTATGTTAGCAGAGTTATTGAATCTATAGATGAACAAAATAAGAGGGACTTAAATTGGCTCGCTGCTGCTATAATCTAGCTAATAATAATCATCAGAACCAAATAACAGCTTTATACAGCTACTGAATAATAACAGCTACACGGATGTTCAGTGACAACCACAGCATTTTTCCTGGCTACCCAAAGGAAATCAAAAGTATTTATTTATTATTAGTTTGTAGAATGTTGGCACCAATATTCATTACTACTCTGTGGCTTCTGTCTGTGTAATCTCTGGACACCCTCTACTGCCATGCAGAGACAGTGTCAGTACTGAGAAGCTTAACCCTCTTCATTCCAAGATTCATTCCAAGCACAGATAACAACTTGGATTTTGTACCCAGTGTTGAAACCTGATATATTGAACACTGTTGTAATCAATAGTGTTGGCAAAATAACTGTGTTTGAGTGAGTTATTAATCACTTTGCATGCAATAAGTAAACATGACATTAAAGAAGAGTTCCATTGGAATCATATTCTTTGCCAGGAAATACCTGAGACATTTTTTTTTCCTACCGATAACAGGATTTTCTTTCACAAACACCGCAGCAAAAGACCCTGGATCTTTGTTTCCAATCTGCCTGGTTTAATTTGCAGGAATCTGAGCAATGAAAGTAGATCAGCGTCCGCCGCAGTGATCAAAGTCGACGATGAGTCTTTTTATCTCGACGCCGAGGGGTCAGCCAGCTGCGGGAGTGGGAAGAGGCTCCGTCAGCCTGACGGAAAAGACGGGGATGAATTTCGTACGGATTTAGCCCCCGTTTTCGAACATTCTCCGCGCGCCCCCGACGGAGTCTCGGCCGGATCAGCTTAACATTACAGTTGCCGGGATAATCGTGCCTCGGTCCGATCGCGTAGCCCCAGGGCCTAGACTTGCCATGATGAATTCCTCTCCTAATCGCATTAAAAGCGGTCCTGGCGGAGGCTGTTGCTCACCACCTGTTACTGGAGTGGAGTGCGAGTGATGAGCTGACAGCTCTCTCACTGACAGCTCTGGATGACCGCGGCGTGCCAAACAGCCGTTTATAATCACAACGGCCAAAAAAAGCTTTCTGTGCTTGTTTGACAGATACTGTGATCACCAGCATTGCACCTGCAGGCTGCTCCAAAGTCTACTTGAGCACTGATACTCTGGGGTTTGTGACCATGCGGTTTGTGTTCTTTCATAGACCTTCCCAGCATGCACCACGCCCAATACTGGATTCCAGTACAGCCCCAGCCAGAACCAGGCAGGGACAGAGATTCCACAGTGTTTCCTGAATAGCTCTCCAGAAAACAGGCCCCCTCCCAGGGCTTCCCCCAGCAATTCACTTCCTAATGGACCCAAGAACAAGGTATTGTGCCTCACTTTGTGAATTAATGTACAGATTTAAAAATAAATGTACTGATTTAAAAATTCTCCTATATAATAGTGGTATATACAATTCTGTTCATGTGCTTAAATACTTTTGTGTACATGTGGAATGATGTGTTGTACTCTGCGATTAAGAAACCCTGTCATCTCCAGCCCCCCTCCCCTTCCCAGCCCGCCTTCATTATCCAGCCATCCACATTCACCAGCCACGCCCCTAAGGGCAAGGACCCGCCCCGCTACGAGGAGGCTGTGAAACAGACCCGCAGCCTGCAGGCACCTGCTCTCACACAGGTAAACGCACACCCATGTGCAGTTGGGCACACTGGCACACAGGTGCATTAGCACAAAGTCACAGGAAATCACAAACGCAGACATACGACCAGCAAAAAGAATGAATGTCAGGGAACCATCCACAGCGAGGCATGTAAGAGCATTACATGACATACATACATACATTATTTGACATTACATTAATTTATCAGATGCTCTTATCCAGAGTTCCAGCAAAATACAACAGAAGTGTATCCATTCAAGTTGAATGAGCGACAGTGTCAGACCAGGCTAACAACACTCCCAGACCAGTGAGTGTGAGCACACCACCAAGCTGATTAGACAGGGGAAGCCAAGTACACTACCATGTATCAGTCACTAGATCACAGAATCCAAAACACATCGCAATACTACACGTAAAATAAACAGCACTAGTCTCTTCTGCTTGTCTTGTTCTCTCTTACACTTTTACTCCTGTGTGCTCTTCCACAGGTTCCCACAGCAACCAGCCAGCAGATGGACGACTTATTTGACATTCTAATTGAGAGCGGAGGTGAGGATCTGTCACAGGAGCGAGGTGTCTGTTTCGGTGTTACAAGTGCAAATTATTCTGAATTATTTTAGTATGCAAAGTAATGTGCCAGAGAATTCTCTGTTATATGCTTTGCACAACATGTCCAAAGACCATCCATTTTAATGTAGCACTGCTGGGCTGAAGACCCAGATATTTTTCCAAAGCAGAAAATCATATTTTTACATTGGTTTCCAGGTGGGGGTGACTCGAATCCTGTTTATTATGTTATCACACTGAATAATTCCTCTGAATATTCTGAGTATTATTCTCTTTTGTGGAGGTACACCATATTTCAAATAAGACGGTTACGTGATTCATTTTGTGTTCTGAATACAGAATGCAGTGTACTTGAAATGTTGTGCAGGGGAAGTAATCTGGCTTCAGCTCAGATGTCTTGCCTATCAAATGGCAAGCTGGCAGGCAGACATTCTTAAATTATTCTGCCATGAAAATAGAAGCTCTTATGGCTGCCGTAATAGCGGTTTCTCAAGAGCGAGGACTTAATGTACGTGCTCAGGAATGTAATAACCGTAATCATTGTGTTTGTTTCCTGCACAGAGATCTCCCCCTTCATCCGCCAGGACACGCCCTCCTCAGCCAAGATGCTTCCCGTGACGGCCAGCATCACCACTCTGCCCGTCAACACGGTGCTGTCTCGGCCCCCTCCGCAGGTGCAGGTGGCGCCCCCGCCCTGCCTGACCCTCGACTCCACGCCCAGCCTGGCCACCCTGGCCTCCGACAACCAGCTGGAGGCCTTCCTGGAGGGCACGCTGTCGGCCGACCCGGAGCCACGGACGCTGGGCCTGATGGAGGAGCTGCACCACTGCCAGCTCCTGGACCAGCCCCACTCGCCCATGGACACGTCGGATCTGTCGTTCAGTGACCCCGCTCCCGCGTCCTCCTTCGACCTGCACGACGCCGCCCTGGACAACATGGAATGGCTGGACCTCACCATGCCCGGCCCCGCGGGGGGGCTCAATGCGTTGGGCATATCGTCAGACTTCCTGGACACCCACGACCTGCACTGGGACTGAAGGACGCGGGGGGGGGGTCGGTGCAGGCTTTGCTGACTCAGCCAGCCTGAGTCGCACTGCTGGATCCCTGCACGAAGCCGTACCTACTCACACCTTTCCCGGTGGGGCCTCCGGGCCTCCGCCCCCCGAAGGAAGGGGACGGCTGTAGATAGGAAGCCCTGGCAGCTGCCTGAGGGAAGGGGGAAGGGGGAGGGGGGAAATGTGTAGACCTGCGGTGGGACGAGGCAGGGGAGTCTCTGCTGTCCCATCAACAGAGCACATCCTCTCTCCGCAGGCTCCCGAAAAGGCCCCAACCAGAGCCTGATTGAGAACGTTGTGGAGTGGAGTTTTGGGTTTCTCTTCATTTCTCCATCAGAATGTCCATAATCGTTCAGATAGATCTCTTGCTCTTGTTTGCTGAGAAGGGGGTCCTGAGAAGGGGTTATGGCTGTACTTCCCTTGCTTTTTTTTTCAGTGGTGCCAAACGGAACTGGGCAGGCTGTCAAACAGATGGTATCTCTCTCTATCCTCCCTTTTTTTTTTTTTTTTTGGCCACAACCAAGTGCCACTGCCTCTCTCTGAGCCTTGTGACAATGGCCCTCCCTACTCGTGATCACTGCTTACTGAGGCATGTAGAACTGACATTAAATCCTGAGTACTTTTCAACAGATTTTTCCCCTGGAGAGACATTGTTCTGGTGCCCATAAGCTGCTTCATAGCAAGGTGACACTCTAAACACAGAAAAGCTGCGCTTTTGTTCAGCTGCCCAGCATATCGCTCCGGCAGCGGTGCGAACAGCCCCTGCATCCTGACAGATTGAGGGATGGCTGTTGTTTTTACCTCTGCAGAACAGCTTTCCTCTGATTGCTGCAAGTGCGTTTCCTAGCGTACCTCACTCGGCACGGCAGACATTATGGCTTTGGGCTCGCTGGTGCACCTCCTGTCTTTTGTTAATCACAGGCAGGAAAAATTGTCAAGGAGGAGTGTTTGCCAGGGCTTAGTGTAATAGAATAACAGGGGAGGATAGGTGGAGGCAAGGAGGCTCAGACGTTGAAATGGTTGGCACATACTCTTTTCCTTGTTTCACATATCTTATAAACAATAAAAAGCTCATCCTGTTGTTTTCAGTTCATTGGATCGCTTCAAACCCCAGGACGTCGTTTGCAGAGGAAGGCAGGCTTTACTTCATCTCTTTGATGAAAACCTTTGTGTGTATTACACTTTCAACACACTTCATTTTTAAGAGATTGCAATATAATTAATCTCTTATTTATTTTTTTTTTTTTACAAGTGACCTGAAAGGCTGACAGGGAATGAACTCCTCTCTTGGTTCTTGGAGCAGCTGATTGATGTGAGTGATTGATTGGTGCGATTGAGAGCACAGTCTGAGTGACTGCAGGCTGCTGTAACAAAGTCAGTGCCAGGTTGTGACATCTGCAGAAGTTTAATGCTTAGGAGTTACTCTCCTCAGCTGGTTAACATAATACATCTAACCAGAGGGGCTTCTTTTAGTCGTGTTTCTTTCTTTTTTTTATCCAACCATGTGTCTTCTTTTTTTTTTTTTTTTTTTTTTAGAAGTATTGAAACCTCTGACAGTTATGCAGAGGACTTTGTAAATTTTTTGTAAATTATTATGAGGGCAGTTATTTTTAATGGGACTTTTTAAGGAGGAGTTTAACTGCTGTACAGTCTTGCTGGAGTTTGCTGGATTGATGCCCAGCTGGGATCTGCTAAACGGTCAAAGGTCACATATTCTGTAGTAATCAGCATGCTGTGATTATTTGTGTGTGTGCGTGCGTATGTGTATGTCTGCTTGTTGCTGTCTGTTTTTGTTTGTCTGTGCGCGTGTCTGTGTGCATGTGTGTGCGTGACTGTCTATTTAGATGGGGGTTGAGTAAGCCAGATGTGGTCATCACTACAGACCTGAGTCTGTACCATTCCTTTGTCGTGAGCATGGATATCAGATAGGGATTCAAACAAAGCAGATAACTCATACAAGGCATGTATACCATACTTTACTGTGTGTATATATATAAAGAAAACTCTAGGCCATTTTCTTTTTACAGTCTTGTGTATTCTGACAAATTGAGCGCAGTGGAGCACGGTATCCAAATGGACACTAATTACTGCCACGCGTTTGTTGAATGCAGGCACCGGTCATCACTCTCACTGCTGCCATCCACAGTGGCTGCAAACAAAGCACAAAGATTTCTACCTTCACGCCAGTGAAGGTAAACCTCAGCCATGCCCTTGTTTAGCATTTCGCGTGCAGTCCAGTACCTTTGAGCAATCTGCTTTGTGTGCTAATTATTGAGCCACATGTGGCTATTCGGTAGACAGGCAGGGACCTTTAGGGTAATTAGGATGTGTTCTGATATTGATTTGAATCTGAATTAATCATCCCTGCAGGGTACACATTCTAGGCAGGTTTTCAGGTTTGAGTCTGGAACCATGTGTAACAGGAGACAAAGATCAATGTGAGGGTCTTTATGAATTCCACTGAGACGCTGCTGTGCTTGGGAGCAGACTGAGCTGCTCTGCACGCCAGTGTGCGTTCTGTGTCAGTAAGTGTTAACCTTTACCTTGTTGATATATTGCCTTAGAACAATACTGTATTGTGAAATCTTCTCTGTGACTGAATAACTTCAACCAAGAAGTTCTTTGCTTTCGGAGTTCTTTGGAATTTCACACCAGTTCTAAATGGTGACAGAAGTTCCGCCACTTATCTACTGAGAGCATCCCTGTCATTGTTCACTCTTCAGAATCCAGCTCAAGAACATTCTTTGAGAAGCGTGACACTAATTTTAAAATGAAAAGATCCATCAGTTAAAATGTTGTCTGAGAATCAAACTCTCATCTTGGGTTCAGCTTTTTTCCCCCTCCTGCAAAGCTTTTGATGACTGTTCTGTCTGTCAGTAGTTGTAGCTTGTTCTTTTAGACAAAACACAGAAAAAAGTCGTGTGTGCGATGGAGATCAAAGATTTGGAGTGGATGCAGGTAATGGGGAAGTGGAGGGCAGCTGCTCGTTTGTACTTCAGCCAGCGATCAAAGTTATTTATGGAGGAAATGGTGGAGGAGGCAGCAGGTAAATTGCTTCACTCTGTATGTTGTAACTTCAGCTTGGGAAGTGACTCAAACATTGCAGCAGAAAAAAGAAGCACGCTTTGTATGTTGTGACGAGGAGGAACGGAAATCCACTCCCAGTTACCATGCTACAGTTCTCTCTCCTCTCCTATCAGTGCATCAACAGAGAGGGGGTAGCCTGAAGTCAGGATGTCAAGAGAACTGACCTGCACAGAACACACAGCACCAACACTAACTTCATGCTGAATCAAAGTTGTGCTACCTGACTGTTGCTCTTTTACTCATTAAACCATGTTAAATGTAATCCAGATGGAGATCGTACATGCGTTGGGTTGGGATTACACAGCATTAGATGAGGAAGAGTATATATCTCCATCTAGTGGTCACCTGTAGCTATTTGGAATTCAGTATTGACCTTTTTCATCATTGTTAATGCACACACTTACATCTTAAGAGAAAATGGCACTGACACTGAGACTGCTTTTGAAGATGTTTACTGCATTAAGGAAGGCTAGTTCATGCTTTATTGTTCAGCAGCTGTTTTTTGTATTGCTGTGCTTGTACTGGGCTTTAGTCATATCCTTCCAGTGACAGTGGCTGTGTGTTCTCTGCACTTTGACCAAGCCACACCTTCCTTTATGCTCTGTGCAGCAAAGGAGGGTGTGGGAATGATGCCAAATAGATAGTATTGTCATGTTGTTCTGTAATGACGCCTGATCGTAAACCAAAAGCAATGATTTGCATATATGTCTTGTTCAGTTGTAGCTCTGTGGCCTCTGCAGTGGTGAGGAAGGAAGTGTCTGCTTAGCTGTTGCTTCTAAGGGGAAAGCAGGCTGGCTGGGATTGTTACAGACCCACAGTCTGGCCAAAGTGCTGGAGGTCCTGGCTGTGTAGAAGATCAGGGCACTGAGAGAATCACGTCTACAGTAACTGCCCTGAAATGTTGCCAAAGAGGGCAGTAATCTACTGAATGCCCTTTAAATAACTTTACACGAGCAATTCTTTTGTTGAAAAACCACATATGTTAAATAGGTTTATTGTATTTCAGTGGAACGGTGAAGATGAATGTAGTTTTTATGTATTTTAAAATGTGTGAACCACTTGACAGTCTAGAAAGCCAACCAAAAAAAAGAAATGTAAGTCAAATGCATATAGTTTCAGCTACACCATTTGAAAACCTGAATCGGCTGTCATTGTATCATTCTGGGTTTCATACCTGTGGCCATTTTCAACACGCTTCTGGCTTGGAGGACTCAACAAATGTAAGCACTTAATGACAAAACAGTTTCTACTGCAGATGTAAATGTGGGTATAATTGAGCTCTGCATCTCCTTGTGTTTGCCTCTGCCCTGTTTGCTCAGATTGAAAACCACTCATTTCTGTTCTGTAGAAATTGTTGCGTATCAGTTGTCCGCGGGGCTCTTCAAGGTCTCTCACTGCTCCACACTTTCATCACAGAAATAAAAGGGTAAAAAAGCAGGCCTTTCAGCAAAAGTGGAATTTTGGGGAATTTTAAATGCAGCTCTTCTGCCTTCACCCACCCACCCCCAACCCCCTTTACAAATACTGTCCAATTCATTGTTTGTATGCCATACATTTTGCACATTGTGTATATATTTATATAGATGTAATGCATATTTTTATACATGTGTAGCGCGTTCATGAGCTCTATTTTGTAAATAGTTGAAATGGATACACTGTATGGTGTATATATCTGCCTTTTTTGTGTTAATAAAATTGGTGATGTACTGTGACAGTGTCAATGTCTGTTTCTGTTCAATCAGATATGTGCATCTCAGGGAAATATTCTGATGGTTGGGAGGAAATAAAATGTGCACTAGCTAGTGCTTCAGGTTATACTGTATGTACCTATCTACCTCTCTGTCATCTTTCTAGGTACTGGTATATGTAATGCTGCGCATTTATTTTGATGCATAAGGAAACATTGTACATGTTTTTGCCTTTCAGTTTTGTTCCAGATTTGTAAGAGAGTTGTTCTTACTGCAACAAATTCTTTTAAGTTCTTCTATCAAGAGTGATGTTAATACTGTAGATGGAGGGACAACAACTCCCACCAGATGCTTTCACCAGTCTAAAATAATTGTAGGTATCTATGACTGTAAAATTTAAATTGACTTAATGCTGTACTTGGATCATTCATCTGGCATTTATTTTGTATTCACTACATTACAGTATTTATTTTTTCCATTAATAACAGAACTGAAAAAACAAAGTTGCCTGTCCACCAGTTACACGTTTTGCATGAGCTTATAGATAGAAACAGGAGTACAAGGGACGTCATTCACTTTTGAGGTCATAAGCCGTTTTACAACATACTAATACAGTATCATAAAAGAAAGCGTGATGGACAAAATGGTTTTTCAGTGAGATACCAATGTACTGTTTTGTTCTAGAAGAACAAACAAGAACAGAACTTTTTGTTCACCTGAGACAATTGATAAATGAATACCACATTTTAAGGAGAAAGGAATACATTTGCAGGAATGCATTAAGCATAATTAATCACAGAAACTGTTTTTCCTTTGCACGCAATGGAGAACTGCTGTATTTTCAGGTTGAATGGCCTGTGTTGACAGCATATTAATAGTATCAATCTGTGCCAGAGACAACAGTGCCATACACTTAAATTCATTTGGAACCTTTGAGGCCAAAACATGATTAAAGTAAATTAGCACAACCCTAGGAACCTACAAGAACTGACTTGTGAACATCTCATGAGATGCCCTACCAAAGGAAAGTTTTGAACCCATTATTAAAGCTTAAGGCGAATCTACAAGACAGTTCAATAATGATTTGTTGTATAGATGGATTAACATACAACATCATAATCACATTTTCTATTATCTTTTTGGTAAGGTATTTTTGACACTGGTGTATAGTGAAAAATTGTTGTTAGTATTCAGTTCAGCATTCCAAAGATAGATAGAAATCTTAATGCATCTGAAGAGCTTAATGAAATAAACAACCAACAGAAATCTGAGGGTTTTTTTAGAATGCCCATTGCATTTTTTTTCCAGTTGTATCATAGAGAGGCCACTGATCGCAACAACACCCACTTACAGCTCAGGATAGCACAAACAAACACATGCTTGGCTCTGAAACATGATGCCGAGCGCTGCTTCTTTTCACACCACAGCCCTCATGCCAAGCTTGCACAGACATGATGCGGAGGAAGATGTTTTATGCACAGCTTTATGCAGATAGACTGTGGATGCCTGATTCACCACCGGGGGTCGCTAATGTGCAACCACATGGCCAAATTCTAGTTGACCTACCTGAAAAAAACAGTACAACATAAGATTTCATCTCCTGTGAAGGTTGGACCACTAATCAGATTTTGTACTAATATTTTATTGTCAGATCAGATGACCATAATGTACATGATGGAGTGAACTCAGGCTAGGTTTTGCTGTATACAGCACCCTGCCTCCATCCCAGGTAGTCTCTGTGCTGTACGACAAAGAGGTAAAGTCCTTGAGAGTAAGGAAAGAGGGGTTTACTCCCCTTGAAATACTGAAAGTGTCTGTCACAGAGGAGCAACCGAGAGTCACCCAAGTTAACCTGGACAATCATAGCAGACCCACTGATGGTTCACAGCTTCTTAACAGTGTGGATCTGTTTTTGACATTTTGGGCATCTGTGTACGACGTCTTTGGCACTGTCCATACAGAAGGGGAATAAACAGCAGCCAGCCACACACCTATGGGACAGAGAGTGGAGTGATTACTCTGAACCCTGCATAGGCCTTTTGGCCAGAATAAGTGTTCCTGCATGAATCTATGACACCATTGTGTGAAGAAGTTAAACACTTGCAACCTTAAAAACAATTGTGAAAGATCAGCAAACATTTTAATGTTAATAAATGGAAGAGTTATTAAATAACAGTCACATCAATACCTCACTGCACTTGGGGACCACTACTGTACTTCTTCCATTCATGTACTGTACTTAATTTTCAGGAAAATGCAAACAGAATATTCCATACAAACCTTTACACAATACACACACACCATATTTCATCACAATTTAAATCGCTGGAATTATCACCATTACATTAAATAACATAAAGAAACAATGTAGCATGTCCACAAATAAGAGCATGATAGTATAATGATCTGCACAACGGGTGGATGCGGCTCCAATCACTTCAGTAATGGTTCTCAGGATAAGGGTCACTGCTGGGTCAGGATGGACATACTATGCTCCTATGCAGGAATAAACTGGGAGGAAGGGTGGGGGAAACATACCCTAAAACAAGAGACATGAGGCACATCAGCCAGGTGATGTTGCCCACCCTGCAAAAGGTCTCCGTGGTGATGAACTGTTGGCACGAGGGGCATTGGGTCTGAGATGGCCATGCAGGCAGTCTTTCCACATCTACAATGACCTGTTGAGCTGTGGGCAGAAGACAGCAACACCCTTTCATTACCTGTACTGCTCTGTACCTTACACCACCCACCTTAGCTGACATGACAGGTCCCTCTCACACGAAACTGGATGAGGGCACAAGCTAGTAATACCCTGCCAAATACTGCTTAAACTCTGGTTGAAATCTTAATCAAATGCTGTTGAGGTAAGGCTCTCTTTATTAATTTGGATAGATAATTAACAGCAGGCAATGGGAGCCTGAAGCCCTGGTTTACTTAGGAGGTGAAGTCACTTTCAATTCTGTGAGTTAAATTTAATTTGCTCTACACAGGGAATGTGTCACAGAAATGCTGGTTTAAACACTGAGTCAATGTATTTTGTCATTTTTTTCAGTTCATAACTAGTGTATGTTCATTCCTTAGCAATACTGAAAACCTGTGGATTCCTACGACACACTCTGTTGATCAATGTGCCTGTGTTGTTTGGATGTTAAGCCTTTTACATACCTTGCATGGATGGTGGAGGGCCTATTTTGGACACGTTTTCTGTGGTACAAGGGAGAATACACTCACCCGTGGAATTGGGAATGCAGTCATCTGTAGTGAATTTCAAAGTAGGAAAACAAGTTTATGGACAGTCAGCTACTTTATAAACCTTTGTCAAACAATAGACCTATTGTGATACTTATTCTTTTCCTTGCCAGTGATCCCCTAGAATTGTATTCTTAACAAAACTATAAGCAAAGTGCTACCTACTAATAACAAGAGCCAGTTTCACTTAAGTTTAAGAGTCTATCAAAAATAAATTCCTTTAAGGATGTGAGTGTACTCTTAGAAGAACAAAAAGAATTCCTTGAGAATTAAAGAATGAATTAAACCTTTCTGGCTATCACACTGTAAACATGTTGGGACAAAAATGTTTTCAAAAATTGTATTATTCATACAGTTCAGTAGCTGTTACAGGGTGCTCTTTTTATATCTGATTTCTTTTTCAATTTTATTTTAAATTTTACACATCTGAGCAAGATGTTAACAGTTGTAAATACAACTCAATTCCATGATTATAAAATAATCATTTACAGAACATTAATAACTGAACTTATCTGTGATATCTGTGATTAGAAAAGAAACAACATATATAAATGGCAATATATGAAACAGCATAACACACACATATATGCTTATGATTTTCAAATTCATTCTCCATTTTCAGTTGAAATTACCATTTCAATAAATCAAGAAAAGGAAATATTCCACTGTTTGGTATGAATAGTCATTTCTCTTTTGTTAGCAAGGTCTGCTTTCCCATCTGATTGTTCCTGATCCAACACAAGCGCTGTGTGTAAATATCTATCTATGGTTAGTAGCATCACCAACAGCAACAAATCGTCACAATGCCACATTTGTGCACAAACTAAAAAGGGATTGTACTCTTACATCAGTTCCTGATTTCATACTGTTGGATGGACACTGACACCAGATCCTTCTGGCAATTCTGATTTTAATTCAATACTTGTCTCTATTTTCTGTTTCTTCAGGATATTATAGTTATGTACTGCTCATCCTGGTAAAACAGGATTTTGGGTCTTGCAAAAGCAAAAGTTGTTTCTCTGTACTTATGATTATATTGGGACACCACTTTATTTATGCAATAATCAAATTCTATTGAGGTCTTTTTTGTCTGTATAGGTACATCCATATATTGTAACTGATATGCTTAATGTATTTGTACTGCAGTAAATCTATGAATTAAATCATAAATCTTTATGCTGGAAAACCAAAGTAAAGGTATATACTGTATATATATTTCTGATTTACATGAATTGCCAGGGTGGCAATGTAGCATAGTGGTTAAGGAGCAGGACTCATAACAGAAAGGTTTCTGGCTTCTTGATTCCCTACTGGGGCACTGCTGCTGTACCCCTTGCAAGTTATTTAACCACCCTCAGTAAATATCCACCCGTATAAATGGACAACATTGTAAAAAACTGTAACCGATGTAAGTTGCTCTGGATTAGAGCGTCTGCTAAATGTCAATAATGTAATGTAATTCATAGATTTAATGCAGTGCAAATTTGGTTACAGTATATGGATATACCTATCTTATAGAGATAAAATATATGTATCAAAAATATATATTCATATTACTCTTTATATCTACAAGGGAAAACTGACATTTTGTGTTGTACACAGATCAGCAGATTATGCTGTGAAAATATCAGAAATTGGTTTTGGCCAAGAGAATCACTTTAGTGCAATCCCAAATTATTTCATTTTCTCTGTACAAATCAAAACAATAAACATACATTCATTTGGCACACATGAAATACACACCAAAACAGCAGTTTACTAATTACCTTTCCTTTCTATCACAGTCTGTGGTGTACTGGGCTCCTGCCTTTTTCGGAGAATCTTGTTTTTGTTTGTCACTAGGTCCTCTTTCCTCTTTGACAGCGTCTCCAGCTCCTCATCAATTCTTCTTAGCTCAGATGGCCCTTCATTTTCTTCTGTAAGAAACCAATAGCCTGTGGTCAGATTGTACTGATATTTATGTCAAATCCCAGAAATATTTTATTTCCCAGTGTTACTGGACTGTGTATTATAAAACAAGATGTGACTCAAGATTGTTACCGTTCCTCGTGTACTTCTTACTGAACTCCTTCTGCTTGGTTAGTATGGCCCGCCGGTTCTCGAGCTGCTGTTCTCTGATTGCTAGGCAGCATAGCTCCTCCAAAATCTTCTCCAGCGTTAGCATCTCTGAGGCCCCTTGCATTCTGGGTACTGATAGAATGCAGCTGAGGTCCAAGACTTTGTTTCTGTGGTTACATGTTCCACCTTAACACCAAAAGGGTATTGACTTCCTCCTTACTAATACTCTCTGCATATTTCTAACAATCAAGCAGGCATATTGATGCCAAAGTTACATCTCATCGAGATGACAATATACAACACAATAATATCAAATGTGAAAATCTTATACACAATCCTATTCCACATCCTATGGCTTTTGACATGGTACAGAAATCAAAATTCCTACACCACATGAATATAAACTTTTTCCAAATTATATCCATACATTAGTCTTACCTGGGTGTTTTTGGTGAAGTGAGGAGCTGTGGTCAGGAATGGATTAGTTTTGCAGATGTCTCACAGCCCAATACCATACCAGGAAATAAAGTAATTTGCCGTCCAAGCTGTATTCAGGTAGATGAGAGCTGTATTTAAAGCACCAAGCTCCTGCCCTACTGGATGACCAGGAAGTAATGGCAACACCAGAAAGGGACACGTACAGTAACTACAATATCTCCACCACATACGTCACTATCCACCATTTACAATGTTTCAAGAATTACAGTAAAATGTAAGATTTTAGCTCATATTTCTTCTTTACAATGTACAAACATTTGTTCTGTTTCTTTATATTGTTATAAAGAAGCAATATAATTATGATTAACCAAGTTATGATGACATATTTGTATGTGTGTGTGTATGCATGATTTGTATTATAATTTATACATCATAATATGTTTACATATGCAACACATACACATTATGATTTCTTTCATCAAAATTTCTGTTTGCACTGTACAAAGAAAATTTGTTACATCTTGGCCATGCCATTCTCCAGGGATGAAAAATGACCTGTTATATGATTCTGTAGGGCAATTTGCAGGACCACATCTCCTGCAAACCCCCAAAAAGAGTGCAAGTATTTACCTTTGGGCTCGCAGGAGGTCAGGAGGGGGCAATCGATATCTGGATACCTCAGTTACCTTGCAACACCCATCAAACGTGACTATTAAGCAACTCAACCGGGGGGTAGCGGCAATCCAACCCATGTCGCTAATCTCTGGTCAGCAGGTCACGCTAAGAGCAGCTGCATCCTGGACTCTGGACTCTGCCTGCTGCCAGGCAACCTACAGCACAGCCATACTCAGGACTCTGTTCATTTCTTGGCAAAAGTATAGAATATGGCCATTCTCATGTGCAACATAATCATGTTTGGTGTCATTTGAAAGCTAATTTCACATGCATGTCAATGATGTATGTAGCAGGGAGGTATGACGGGTTCATAATAAAGATTGTGATAGGTGGCACAAAAGTGGACAGTGAGGAATGCACTTATCCTCGCATTCCTCACCCGCTGACACCCCTCGTACCCCCCTGGTTACGACGGTATTTGTAATTGCTGAATCGTGACTACATTGTTGTTTTCAGAACTTATCATATTTGGTCATGGCGCCAAAGTCCAAATACCACATTTGATGTTCAGGTATATAGGGGGGAAACTGGCATAGTTCGGAGAGACTCGTTAGCACGACCTCCTGCGCACTTTTGCGTATAGCCAATTCATTATTCTTTGCCTCTCCGTTACTCTGTTTTTTCATTGCATTGTCCACTGTTTATTATTTTGGATAACCATACATTGTAACAATAAATTCATTTATCGTAACTCGATGCTCATCGTCCGTCTTACTCGCTGCAGCTGATCACTGTACGGTAAGATAACTGCTAATTACGCGCTCATAGAATCATTATGCTGTTGGTATACTCCGTAGTCCCTCGCCTATACAACTAGTGCCACTTTAGGTCAAGCGCAGGCCACAGGCATATATGCATCTCCTTAAGAGACTGCAACCCGTATAGAGCAACACTACGCGAGACCAGAGGCTACAGTCCCGCGGTTGCATATATAAGCATTCTATCTTAGCGATTAGCAGAGAGGCATTTGAGTAGTCCAGTTAATAAATTAAAATACGTTAGCAATAACAAAATTGGAGGCAGATGTATCAAAACAGTTATATTTAATGAATTCTGTTCCCGAACCACCAAAGGTAAGACGGCACGCCATCCTTCGCCACTCGCTCACTTCCATCGTTGGTGTGTTCGAGTGAGAGCTCTACAGGCAGCTCTACAATTCCTTTCTGTGGTGTGACACAATACAATTAGACTAGCTTGAGAGAGTCAAGATAGATTTTATTGTCAGCCCATCCATACAAGTATACAGTAGGGTTGAAAAAATGTTTCCCTGGAACCCATGGTGCTACATTCAGTCAATGAATAAATGCACAAGATAATAAATAGACAAAATAACAAGACAATAAATTGACAAAATATGAAATGGAAAAGGACATGAAATGGAAAAGTGGCAGGCAGAAGAGTGCAAGTAAATTGTAAACAGAATTACAACTGGCTATGTGCATTTATATTTTGTGGTGCTCAGTCCAGGGGAGTGGACAAGGGCATGCGGTGCCCCGGGGGTGAGTGTCCATTCTTGTACAGACGCAGGAGGGGAGGAGCCTGACTGCCTGAGGGAAAAAGCTGTTTCACTGTCTGGCAGTGACAGTAAACCATACACACTTGAGGGAGACCTTCATCTCCTTCAGTCCAGGTGCGTTTCTGAGACAGCAATGCTTGATTTGCATGTTTGCCATGAACAAAGAAAACATAACCAGAGATGTCAAAGGAACACTGTCAGTTTTGAATATGTTGACATAAACAAATGCGATGATTATGGAAATACTTGTGACCTCATAACTTCAAATATGACGTGCTGCTGTGTACACACAGTAGACACAGTAGGTTAGTGCTGATAGTAAACCTTAGCTGCACCTGTGGTTGCATACAAACTTCATATAGACGTGACATGAGCAGGACAATGGGGATAGATTGAATCCAGTGTGTAAATTTAAATTCACACCCCTTGTGTTTGAAAAGTGTGGGAAAGAACAGGTACATCAACAATACAATACATTTTTTCATGAAATTTTCAGCATCTTTGTACCTTATTGCATTACTTTGATGCACACATACATCAGTAAAGGTTAGTCTACCAAGCTGTAACGCATGTGTGAAAGCATCTTTGGTCAGGAAATCAGCTAAATATATGTTATTCACAAGGAAAGCTCCAGACTAAACAGGGGCACATGCCTGTACATTTTATCTTAAAATGAAGAGTTGCTCATTGAGGCAACACCGTATTGGCAACATTCAGTGACTGTTTTGTATTCCAACTTTGCATCCCAATAAAATATATCATTTAATTTTTATCAATCATTATCAATCATCAGTGTAAACTGATGAAACATGCACAATAAACAAAGTCAGGGTTGCAAGGGAGAAGAGCATATCCACAGGCTAAATGCAGAAGGCAGTCCTTCCCTATCTGTGCATCCTTCATTTCTCCAGCCATCCTCCACCCTGCCCGTGTCCCCCTCTCTGATACCTGTTCTCAAATATCCATTCTCTATGACCCCCTCTAAAAATGCATCATTCCATATTACACAGAATATTTTCAAAAAGCATGTTAAATTGACTATTTCAATGAAATTGTGTTTACTTTAGAAATTGCTTAAAGCTAAAACTGTATCTCAGCATTGTCAAGAGAAAAGACCTGTCTTTCATATCACCGAGACCACAGAAGATTCAATTTAAAACTGATGCATCTTTTTATGGTGAATAAAAAGCAATTCAGTTTTATGTTTTAAAATCATGATTAAGTATTCCCTGGCCCAGCTCACATAAAGCTTTTAACAACAAGCATAATTTCACATGAAAACAGTAATCTAACTGTTAGGTGATCATTTCATTCAGTTCAGTTTTAACATTGGCAAACAGCAGCACACCACTTTATGTACATAGTGTTGTTGTATTTTAGTTCAGTGACTCAGCTTGAATGTGTAAATATATTAACAAATTACAAACCACATCTCATTTACAGGATATCACATTTTGATCCCCATGATGTCAAACAGGGATTTGTCTTGCAAAGATCTTGTCTGGAATATTATGCAGTAGTCAATAGCATAGATTTTTTCCAAATACTGCATACAACAAGTGCTTATATGTGCAGATGTGACACTTGCAATCGTGCAAAGTTGCAGGTGTGAGTGACATCTTTTAGGTCCTCAACTAGGAAAGCAATCAAGCAGCTCACGATCTGTAGAGAACTGTAGGAACACACGGAAAGACAGAGCAAAGGTAAATACGGTGTGGCACAGGCCTCATTAATGAAAGGTGCCCAGGTATCAGGGTATAATTTATCACAGCGTCAAAAAAGGAATTAATGTTCAACTCTAAATAATATATTTTCTGTTTATGTCCAGCTCTTGGAATTGTCAAAAGGGTAAATACTTAGGTGAGGAGCTCAGCATTGTTGTCACAAGACTGACATGGATCTTTGAACTTTTACTTATTGTAACCTACTTTAGATGCATCTACACATATAGAACCCTCAGACCAAAGTAGGGTAATGCAGTGTATGCCAGGATGCAGCATATTGCACAGCCCAACACATTCATGGCACCATAATCATAGGAGGTGCAGGTGATGATGAGCGTGTGACAGTGCGGATATACCTACTGGAACAACTTCCTTGGCAACACTGCTAATGGGGTAGTTGCCCTGGATGAGATAACAACTGCACTTGCACAGTCCCCTGGGGACAGACGGTGACCAGGAATAGCACCAAATTGGAGGAGCCTTGGTGAAGCAAGGTGCCCATCTGCAGGGAAGGACAAGAAACCAGAGAAAGTGCAATACTTTCAAAAGTTTTTATGTATGTCAGCTCTGTGTCAAGGTCTTTATGGCAGTGATATATGTGTTACATTAAAGCACATTGATGTTCTGTAACCACACACAGGCAAGTACAAACTCCCACCACTCTTGCCATTGCCTCCCTTTTTAGTCATGGACTGCCTGCAGTATGATAAATTCTAACCAAATGTGAATATGATTGCTTTCATGTAATCAGTAATGTGCTGGAAGTCGCTCTGGATTAGATCATCTACAAGGTGAATGTAATGTAACATATATGTAAGGAATAACATATAGCATATTTATTTAATGTAAATAAAGCCATGAGTGAAGCTCTAAGTTGTGCAAACGAGTGGCGTGACTTATATGATATTTAGTTATTGCACTGTGCTCACTATCCTGCGCCTGTGCTGTCACAAAGCAGGTTAGCCTGCATGCTGTGGGGGCCAGGAGATCCATCCGCTAGGGTCATTGGGTATTCATGATGGGGAGCAGTCACCACCAGTTCAGTGCCTGTGTGACTAACTCACATTGTCACACACACTGCACTGCTGTTCACAGAGGCATCATAAATAAGCTGCAATGCGATCAAATAATTCAAATTGAAATATCCTCCATAGTTTCTTGGAAGTGTACACCATGGGTTACGTCAATTTGCTTATTTGATCAGGAACCAAAAAACAAAACAAACAGACCAAATTAACCATATCTTCTGATCCTCTGAAAAAGAAGGTTTTCTTCTCATAAAAGGAAATTCTTGGAACCATATTGACAAGAGGAAGTGAGGGAAATTCTAGGAACAATAACGGAGATATGAATAAGAGAGTGATGATAGGTGCAGAGAATTCTCTTCAAGGTTTCCATGGCGACGTATCCATTAAGCACTTTGCTAGGTTTCCCTCAGTGGCATAACTGATTTATGAAGCTTTATCAAGCAGCTTGTATTAATTGTGGGAACCCACTTGCTTCACTACTTCTCCATCCATTTCAAATTAAAAAGTAACCTATGCAGCTCTAGTAGGCAACAAGGAAATGTACCCCGCTTTCAGAGAGATACACTGTGCCTGATCACAGAAGGGTTCTTGGTGCAAAACATTGAATGCAACTGTTGTTTTAAGAAAGAGTTGACATGTTTAGAGTCTGCAGCTGAAAATGATGTCCATGGGTCAATAATCTCCATGCTATTGCACAAAAAGGGCCTTTATGGAACAGTGGTAAGGAAGAAGCCCTTGGTGGAAAAAAAGCACATGCTTGCCTGTAAAGAGTTTTGCAAAATGTCACTTGGAAGATATTACAAAGATAAAGTAGAAGGTCCTGTGGTCTGATGTGTTCAAACACTAAGAGGTATGTGTGGCATAAAGCTGACACTGTACATCAGCCAGGAAGCACCATCCCCACAGTGAAATATGCTGGTGGTAGCATTATGTTATGGGGGTGCTTTTCAGCAGCAGGGACTGGCAATCTAGTCAAGATTGATGGGAAGATGAATTTTGCACAATACATGGAGATTCTGGATAAAAAAACTATTGCCAGAAAGTGTAAACTAGGGAGAAAGTCTTTCAGCAGGACAACAACCCAAAGCATATACTGTCAGAGCAACACTGGATTGGCTTAAAATGAAGAAAATTGATGTCCTTGAGTGGCCCAGTCAGAGTCCTGACCTTAACCCCATTGAACATCTGTGGAAAGACCTCAAAATTGCTGTCCACTGCCGCTCCCTAACTAACCTGGTACAGCTTGCGCAATTTTGCCAGGAGGAATGGGCTAATATTGCTCCATCATGTTGTGCAAAATTAACAGAGACTTATACAAAAAGACTGATGGCTGTAATAGCTGCATAAGGTGGTTACCCTGCACTGTTGCAGAGTTGAGTGATTCACAAATAAAAAAAAATCTCAGTCTAATTAGTCAAAATCTCAGGTTGTGGAAATCATTTGTGTGAAAAACGGTTGGAGGCTGAATACTTTCAAGGTTCTGTGTATCTGAACCAGAATGAACTGAAATACTGACATCCTTATTAGATCACTAGACAGAATCCTCGAAGTAACACCCCAGTCACATATTTAGCCCACTAGCCTGTCTGATCATGTCAGTAAATAAAAAGGCCCAAGATGCTGTGGAAAGCTCATGTACATGACACAGAACAATCATATGAATCCCAGCCTACTCACAGTATGAAATTCAAAACCATCCAAACAGACAAGCTAAATAACAAATGGCTCTGTAAGCGAATATTGTCACACTCACTATATATATGAAAAATGTAACCATGTTGAGGTTGTTTCAGTGGGGATTTTCATGCAAAGATGGCAGGCCAGACCCCTTCTGTGAGGTAGCCACAGTCCAATTCCATCACAGCAGATTGATATATGATAAATGACAGACATGTATGTAATGACTCTTGAACTGGTACCACACTCTTTATTGCACATCCAACATTTGCATGACTAACAGTAACAGTAATGTTTTATCATGTTGGGACTTCCATTCGTTACACAGTTTCAAACATTGTAAGAAAAGTAGCCCAAGTTAGTTTGCAACCTCAGACACCTGAAGTAAACTATTAATCTAGGTTAAATATTTCTCCTCAAATGTTTTATTATTTCATAAAAATGAAATGTGTAGATGTACTTTTAGGTGTGTTGCTAATGAGTTAAATGGTTAAATAGTCCTGTCAGGTATATTGTGTAGAGCCAGGGCGCACTTACAGTCTCCACCCTGTATTTAGCACTGCTGAATATTCATGTGTGAATGGTGATGTCCTTGTTTGTGAAATGTTTCATCTTGTATTGTTGCATGCCCTTTGTGATTCACCTCGGGAGTTCCTCTGTACAAGAAAATGTAAATGTTGTGTAATGTACAGTAAATGTAACGTTAAATGTGCTCATATCATGTACGTCACCTGGGAGAAAGGTGTCTGCTGACTTTTAAATATAATGTAGGCCTGCTCACATCTTGAGTAATACCCTGATTATGAGGGTATGCTGGATGTAAAAATGTAAATGTAACATTAAATGTACTAACATCTTGTATGTCGTTCTAAATATGAATGTCTGCTAAGTGACAAAATGTTCAGAATACAACCAAGCTATCCTGATACACCGCAGAGTAACATAGGCAGATAAAAGTTTAAAGTGAAGTGGACAAAGACAATGATCTTCCAAGCTCTCCAGTAATTCTCAAAGAAACATACTCTTCTTCTGAGTGCAAATTCTTAATTATTTTGTTGTCTGTCGTGGTGTTCATGGACATTTGTAAAAACATATATGTAAAACATGTATCCCATATAAAACATAAAGACATTGGCTCACTAAAATCTTCATATAAATGGTTTATGGTAATATCAGGTGTGTATTGTTACCCATGAGAGAAATATTTTTCCCTTCGGGTCCCAAAAGGATTTTTGTAGAATGCTGTTTTGTTGAACAAAATGAAGTGTATACCTCGGAAGACAAAGTGATGTAATTTTAATTTAAAAGTAGGATAGTTCATATTAGTTTCTGTCTAAGGAATTGTGCATGACTCTCCTAGCAACCTGTAAAAGCTCTCCTGGCTTGCCAAGAGGAGGTCTATTTAGAGCACTTCATGATTCAGTGGTTTATGGCCTGATTAGTGGACCAGTCTGGAGATCTACCATAGGCCAGCAGTTCAAGCTGCAGGGGGTTGGCTGCTGTGTTTTGTGTTGGTCAAGTCAGCAGTAAGCCAGCATTCCTTTTTGATTTTAACTGTAATGTCAGAGAGCCAGAAGACAAAGCTTGTGGTTACGAATATGATCACTTTGACAGAATTAGCAGACCTGGCCATAGGCAACCCTGAGGCAGGGTCTGTCAATTTCACAGCCTTATATTCTCTTCTACAGGCTGTCTTGGAGCACCTTGGCATTGGTTCATTGAAAAGGAACTCCCAGAGGAGGGCATCAGTTCAACCTGGGGTTGGGTTTCATGCAGAGCGTGTGGAATCTACCTGTTCTCCTGACTTAGATGGCTTGTCTGCCCATGTCTTGGAGCAGAGGCTGGCCAGGCTTGAGCAGCGCCTCAATGCCCTAGACCAGCTGCCTTGTGTCGACACCCTTCTGAAGCAGAGTGCTCCTAGCAGCACCCAGCTTGTCAGAGACATGTGGCAGCTAATGCAGCTTCACAAAAAGACAGAAGCCAACCAGGAAGGCATCACCAAGGTAATCTCAAAGCCTCTTCCATCTAAGGATACCCACACTGGAGCACATAATTTTCAAAAAGAATTCATCTAATGTGCAGAGGTTATTGCTGAAGTCCAAATTTTACAATGCCCATGTGGAACATTAGATGATTACTTGATTTGGTATTTTTACACTCACAGAGAGACCTGGATTTTATGATGTTATTACTGTCATTTCATGTGGCCAAAATTTTTGTCCTGTATGTCAGTTTTGTCCTGTATGTTTTGTTGTCATATCACAGAATTTTTACATGGCTAATAGAATATAGAAACTGATGAAACAGAAGACCTGAGCCATCTCAAACTCTTACCCTTTGTTTCTATCTTGATTTGTTTTGAGCAAAGGGTTTTTATATCATCACATGCATTTTGTCCAAAACCTTATCCCTTCAAGATTATCCTGGGTTAAGAGGCATTTGCTATTATCAAGACCTTGGGAAAATAGACAGAGCAAAATTCATCCTCTTGATTCAGAAAGGTAGGCAGATGAATAGAAACAGAATTATAATTTTTCAAGAGGGTGCCCTGGCACTATGGTAACAGCTTGTTTGCCTGCTCTTAGTTGGGCCAAAATATCTACTGAGCCATTAATCAACATAAGAGAGGGAGAACAGAATCTACTTGGTTTGGTTTTGAAGTTGCGGTTTCAGATGCAGCATAGGAGAGCATGTCCTGGATAATGTTGTTTTGGATAATATTTATCCCTGTGGGGGTAACTGATTTCCTGTTTAAGCAGTGACATAAACAAATTCAATTTATTTAAAGAATATTCTTCACAGAATTAGCAGTGGGTTGAGGAGAACTGAGAAAAGAAAGGGAAGACATAATCTTTATTATGGTGACAGTCCATTTAATCACAGCTCTCTACAGACTTTATGCCAATGTGTTTTCCAATGTACACCATTCATTTTTTGTATCTGCACATTCAGCCTCTTTTGTAGTATTTGCAATTTGAAAAGATGTGACAGGATAGCATGTGCAGTCTCCTTCTGTGTGTGCCAAATGTGTACCGTAGGCCATGTCTTTGTTGGGCGACATGCTGGATGAAGTCAGGAGCCTCAGGGACATGAAGGACAGCACACTCACTCGGATGGAGGAGCTACAGGTGAGACTGCAGCCAGGGAGATACTATGCATAAAAAAAGTAGAAGTGGAGGGTGCATAAAAACAGAGGTCAATGACTTAGCGAGGAACGTATACAAACTACAATGTTGGAAGTAATTTAGAAAAACAGAGCCTCCTATTCAGATTGTATGGTCACAGTTCACTCTCTGTCTCCTCTCCTCCCTAACTGCCTGTGAGTATGACGCAGATGTAGGAATCACATTCATCTGAAGCATGATGTGGGCAATGTGGACTGAAAAAAACATGCAACAAATACAAATATTGCTGACAATATTACTATAAACATATTGGTATAAAAATTCATCATTTGGTCATATCTAAATTGGATTTGGGTACACCCCTACTATGTTGCTTTGTGGTTTGGTTGTAGTAAGAATTTGCCACAAAGAATTTGAAGTAGCATCATCTGTTTGGACATAAGACACCAATCTAACAAATGTAATTGAGAATTACAGCACAGCAATTCAGAACACTTTGTGTGTCAGTGAACACCAGGGAGTAATAAGCAGGCCATGAAAACATGTAACGTAGTTAATCACATGCATAGCTTAACTGGTGTTGTAGCAACAAATAACTCCATCAGCAGCAATTGTCCAGATGCTCCACATTCTTCTGTAGCTGTCCCTGGGTCTACACATAAGTCTCTATGTACAGATTAACTTGGAGATCCCCAGCCTGCACCCACTGTAGAAATATGTCACTTATTCACATTTATCACATATGTAAACTAGCAAACACATAAATGCTTGAACTTAGGCTGTAACTGTGAAACTTTTCTTTAATTCTGGGCTGTTTTCAAAAGTGAAATGACAGAAAATGTAATGTCCAATCATAATTTTGATACAATAGCAAAGCTTCTCAGCATTATATTGAATGTCAACTAATAGAAACAGACAGTCACTTTCCCCCCAGTTTAACTGATTTGTTCCATAAATACATCTAATTTTAGTACAAGAGTTTAAACTTTCATTGCTGCATATATAAAATATTGGCCATTCCAATTTTTTGGAATTATTATTATAAAATAACTATTTTTAAACCAGTTTTCCCCCAGAAAAGGTGTTGTTGTAAATAACTTGTAGATGAAACACAAACATGTTCCCAATTGCTGTACTGTAATGGGGTTTATTTCAAGGTTAATCTACAGGAAGTGAAGGATGTTTTGAAAGCTCTCGAGGATGTCAAAGAGCGGATGACACACATGGAGGAGTCTCTGGTGAGATATCAGTCAGTATGTCATGTTTCAGAATACAAAGAGCTTCATCACACTGATTAACATCAATGAAATTTATACACTCAGATTTAAACTTCCCTGTGATGTGGTTATGCCCGGCTGTTCAAAACGTTTTAAAATTTAATTATATAATTTAATTTGATAAATTAAATACATTCTTTGTGACAGTGAGTGGACTCCTAATCAGGATATCCTTGAGAATATACCAGCACACTTGAAATCTGTATGTGATGAGCAAAAGGCTCTAAGGAGCAGGGCAGTCCGGTACACTATCAGAATGTCTTGCTGTGATTTAAAGTGAATCAGCAGCCCATGGCTGCCAGTGTTATTGCAGCTCAGTTATCAAACAGAGATCACTCTCCTTTCCAGTATTTTGGCTAGATCATCCCTTGAATGGCTGGTGTGCTTTAATCGCTCTCCAGCATGTTTCACTAGCTTTCTAATGGCCTTTATAATACACTCTGCATGTGGCTATTTGCCTGGTCCTCTATGCAGATTACACCCTAGAGAGCCTTTGGTCCCTGACATAGGTTGTGAAGGAATTCCCATAACACTGCACTTCATGTATTAATATGGGTTGTCTGAATGCCTTGAGCAACAATCCTGTTGTTTTAATGAGATCACAGTGTTTGTTTCAATCCCTTTCCTGTAGAGGGCGCTCAGCTGTGACCTGGCCGCCATGCCCCGCCCTGAGGAGCTGGTGCTGTGGAGCCACATGGCAGAGGCTCTGCCCCAGCCGGTACAGTGCCTCACAGCAGTGTCACAGTCATCTCACAGCGCCTGTCTCGGTGCTCCTCCAGCAGACAGCAGGGTCTCAGTCCACACTGTCTTTTCTGTGTCACTCCTGACAGGGCAGCCCGCAGGACCAGCCCAGCATGGAGTCCGTTCAGCAGGTGGGACAGCGGGCCCTGCGGGGGATTGGAGGTTTGTCTGCTGAGCAGGGAACACTGAGGGCGGAGCTGGGGTCACTGCAGGAGCAACTCCAACAGCACATACTGTCAGTGGGTAAGGCAGCAACAGACATTTATTGACCCTAAAATGATTTTGATTGTTCATTTATTTCACTAACCCAGTTTTGCGCATTCAGGGGACACTTCTCATGCTTAATTACTCAGCTGTATGGACTGCTATTCAGGAGAGACTATGCTAACAAGTCACAAAGCTAGCAGTTGTTGCTCGTATAGGTGTCAGCTTCAGTCTGAGTGACACCTAAATGGCCCATAGACACTTATCATATCAATGGTAGAGTCATCCCTGTAAAGAAACTGGATGGCTGTTCTAATTAAAGGACCACACTGACAGGATTAAAAAATGTCAGAATGCTTTGGTTCTAAACACCCTCACTTGCCTCCCTTTTGTGATTCAGCCTTACAAGTAGTTTTTGCCATGCTGTCTCATGTCATTGGTCATGCCTGAGTTGCTGCTCTGTGGTCCATGTGTCTATTCCCACAGCAAACAAAAATATCCCTGACAACATTCAGACATGCTTAAAATCACTGGATGATGAGCTACAGACTCTGAAGAGCAAGGACATGCAGGTAACATGTAATTTGGTAATTTGGGATCACAGCAGCCAGTATCTCTATAGATTAGTATTAGAGTTTACCTCTTTCTCCAGTATGTCTCTTCTTCCTCTTAGATGTTTTTTTTTGCTGTGCTCAAGTCCTTTTCAGGCATGTTTCACCAGTTCTCTGGCCCTTATTGCTCACTCTGAACATGCCCGTTTGCCCTTCTTTCTCTGGCAGGAGCAGCACAATCTGACATCTCTTCAAGAAAAACTGGCAGCATTCAGCACAGAGTCTGACAGACAGAATGCTGCCACTCAACAGCTGCTAGACCACTGCAGAGAGATGGAGGTGAAAATATTTATTTGCATGGATCCTGATAGTGTCTATTTTTGTGGGGCTATATTCTCTGATGTTATATGTTTCTTTCCCTCTGTACAGAACAGAGTGTCTGTGCTGGAGCAACACAGAAACACACACAGCAGAAAAGGCTCAGTGAAGAGTGGAGAGGTATTCACAGTCATTTTGTTGGAAACTTTACTGAGCTGACAGCAACTACACATTCATTAGTTTCTCTTATTCCTAAGCGACTCTCAGTGAAACAGGCATCAGACAAAGCTGTGAACATTCCTTACGTTGATAATGTCTTGTCTGATTAAAGTTCCCCTCATTGCAGTATTTTTTAAAATGCCTTGAGGCAATTAGAGATGTTTACAGGAATTTTCATGTAGCTGGTCATTATTGGAGTGCGCTCCTTTCTCTGCAGGAGCTGTGGGAGTCTGGGGTCAGAGATGAGGATGGTTCTCTGAGTGAGGCTCAGCAGAGGGTCATCTCTCAGCACCTCAGCTCCATTCTGCAGGACCTGCTGCCCACACTGTCCACACAGGACCAGGACTGGAAGGAGCTGCTGGACAAGCTCTCCAGGGACATGGAGCGTGAGAGAGAGAGAGAGAGAGAGAGAGAGAGAGAGAGAGAGAGAGAGTAAGGCACACTGCACTACAACCACTAAACGGTAACTGTCTCATGCACTGTCATGGCCATCTGTATCCGTATACAAAGCTGCAGAGGCGCTTGCTACAAATGGACGTCCATTTGTGAAAATGGAGAAGTGGGCCCAGGTGGCTGCCTTGTGGGAGATCGCAGTGAATATGCCAGCTACTGAGAAGCTCTCGGTAAAATAAACACACTGAGTTCAATTTCATTAAGCAGCTTTCCATCCATTTTAGAGCTGATAATTTAAAGCCACAGCAAAGCCATCTCTTTCTCCCAGCCATCAGTCATTTGGAGTAATGCAGTGCACAAGGAGGGCACCTTATTATGCTCTGTGAATTATTGGATATAAAACTGTAAGTGACCAGAACAATGTATGTCTAAGAAATGCTGGGAAAAATCATTACTCAAATGGTTAAGTAATAATTAATCAGTTTAATTAAATTCTAAACTGTCCTAAACAGTAAACATATATCATATGTAAAGGGTTCACAAAAAAGGTAAGAAAAAATGTATGCGCAGAGTGCAAATAAACAATTGAACAGTCAATCTGTTGAGCCCCTTTAAAGCGCTGAATGGATTTAGAAATCACTCTTGTGGTTATATGATGTAACTCACAGAAGCAAAGAAAATGATGAAGCTGCCATTTGTTTTAATGTACCGTCACTTAGTAATTCCCTTCTACAATAAATTAAGGCAGGGCTGGTCAGCCCTGATCCTACAGGGGTGCTATGCCCATAAACTCCTGTTTGAGCAAGGCACTTAGCTACCTAATTGAAGTAATTGTTCTCTTGATGGAATTCCATCAGCCCCCTGGCACAGCTCTGATAGTGTTGTGTTATGAGTGGTGGGATTTCAGGGTGTATGCTGCATAGAGGGTGCTATGTAAATGCAGGTTATTATCATCAGGAGTCCATGCAGCATGGATGCAGGACATTGTTTTGCAAAATGGCTATGAAAGGTATACTAAACATCATAGTTGTTAGGTTTGTAGAGGGTTATGAGGCATGCAGTATGTGGACATTGAAAACAGCACCTATAGGTCTCATGATAAAGCAGCCAACTTTGATCAAAGCAGGTGATTTTTGAATGTGCAGAACAATTGTGAAACAGTGCACAGCCCACAAAAAGAACAGTTTTTTTTCTTAAGGATTCTTTGATGTACTATTTTGAACTTTTGGGGGAAAAAAATGAAAAAAATAGCAATATCTCTTAAACCATCAGTCTAACTAATGTAAAATTTGGAAGTGTTATGCCATGCTGTATTTAAATTGCAAGAACAAGCTGCTTAAAATGCAATGATACCTTGTAACTGGTTTTGTTGTGACATTTTTATAGACATAGACACTTTATTTTGCACTTGCTTAGCAGATGGTCTTGTGCTCTGTATTGACTTGCATATCTTACAGCTGTTACATACAGATGTCATCCACTTATACAGCCATATATTTAACTGTGGTGATTTGGGTTAGATACACAAGCTCGGGGGTACAAGAGCAGTAGCCCACCTAGAAATCAAACCTGCAGTCTTTGGATTATGAGCCCTGTTCCTCACCACTACTGTTCTCTTTTTTGCTTTGCAGCACAAGGTAAAAATAGACTCAGATCCTGTCCTGAAACAGAGCTGCACACAGCCATGCCTCAAAGCTGCAGCTCCTGAATCCAGTCCAGTCCAGTCCTGCAGATGTTAGGCAAAACACTCATGCTGGTTCCATGGACTGTCTATTTTAACCTTCACACTGTGGAGAAACAAAAGGCTGTAATTTGAAACCAGTCAGAGCACTGTTGGAACAACAACAGAGGCTGTATCCCTGGGCTGATATTGTATGCATTATATTTCTCACACAGTAGTGAACTGTTAACCAGTGACAGCATTACCCAGCCCACAGTAAGATTAAATATGATCTATTAATTTGGAACTGTGATTGGATTTGAGATTTACTGAATAATTAGACTCAGGAATGTAATTATCATGTCTGCCCTCATCCAATGACATTAGTTACTCTTTGTCAATGAGGTCAGCCACTACTGAGATAGTGATAGACAGACAAGCATGACACTGTCTTTGTGACAATTGAATGCATTCAATGTGAATTATGAAATATGCAGTCCTTTTCTCTGGGATATTTTTAAGCATGAACTCCTTGTTCGTTGTAGCTGTCTGGCTTTAACAGACCTTATGAAATTATGGTAGATGTAGGATTAAGGGATCTTCTTGTGTTCACTTTTAATGAATAACATTATTGCAATTTCATATTAATGCATGAAAAAATACCCATCAAATGTGACATAAGAAAGCATATATAATACACGGCATATTATGCCTGAAGCTATGCTAAACTGGAGGGCTGGGATTCTTATCAGCCTCAGATTCTGTAAGCACCAGACACCACTGCTGCTCTGTGTGCATAATTTTCTGTTAGCTCACAAGTAATTGTAATTTTTCACAAGTGTCAGCAAGAATTTCCTTAACACTGTTCATTGCTGTTTGCATTTTTTAATGTTAGTAAAACAAGAACGCCCCATGCAGGATGTGAGTAATGCAAGCCTGGCTGTCAGCCACAATGCAGCTCTGCCTCAGAACAACAAAAAATGCACCTTAACCCTTAACTGTCAAACATGGCAAGAAACAAAACCCCACATATGAATTTAACGTGGACTTTATGTGTTTGGTGGTACGCCCCCCTGTGGTCGACAGCTAGATCGCGTGGAGCTCACCCCGCTGAGGCAGGAGCTGGAGGAGGGCTGGCGGAGGGTCAGAGCCAGGCTGCAGGAGGAACCTGAACTCAGCAATGACACACCTGCAGGCTTCCGAAAGTACCTTCCATGCCTCTCCAGCAGTCACACCCTGGCCTTTGTGGTCATGCTATTTTCACTCACAGAGGATATAAATCAATGGAGAGTATAATGAGGAAAGTTATTTCAGTCAATATGCTGGAAAAAAGATTTACACATTGTGTAAAATGTTTCATAATGTTTTTCCCTAGTCACAGATTTTTGCCAGTGTGTTTTTTCTAGTACCATTGGATGCATACCTACACCAGCCTGGGACAGATGCTCTGACAGACTGTTTAATGTGGTCTCTGCCTTCAGAAAGCTGTTGGAGAAGGTCTCCTGCTTATCCTGTGATAAGCCTGCAAACATACTGACTGGAATGTGAGTGCAAATTGTTGGCTTTGAAGCATTTTGTATTTTTGAATTCAGTGAAATGAATTTCCAGGTGTGTGTGTGTGGTGTCTCCATAAGCATTGATACCTTTGCTTTGGATTTCAGGCACATGGTGACAGTCCGATCAAGACCCCCTCGTCCTGGTAGCTCTTGTTCTGTCGGGTCTCACCAGCACAGCTGGGCCTGGGGGTGAGGACACACAGACAGAACACAGGAGTTAACTCCTCACTTCACCTTTTCCTCATTTCTTCCCATCAAGCCACTGTATACTCTCAGCACAAACCTCACATCCTTCCCATTTGCTACTGGCCCTGCATCTCACTGATCCTCCTCTACCATAGTGTGTTTCACAAAGCCACCCCTAGGTGTCAGTCTAGCACAAGTATGCAGAGTCTGTAAGTATGCTGGAGCTCGCCAACAGCTCAGCCAGACTTCTGTGTAGACTGGATACCTCCCTAGAATATTAATCAGCAGACAAAGAGCTCTCCCTGTTATGAGCATGCACTGCAGGACTGCACCAGGGCTGTGCTGAGGACTTCAGGCATGCTTCTAGTTAGGTGGACGGTGCAGAAACAAACATAAATGAAAACACTTTCAACAGGAAAATCCTGTAATTTCTCTATGTTGATTTCTGGTTGCTGTGTGGTGGAACATATAATGTGATGGTTAAATATGTGGTTCAGCTTGTGTTCCTGGTGAATCTCTATATTTTTGGTCTTCCTTGATCTGATTGTATTGTTTACAGGTTGCCTCGTCCTGCCAGTGGGAGAGTCCGGGCCCGGAGGGCAGCCGGCAGACGATCGTCCTGTGCCCAGGTTCTTCACACCCTTTACCCCGGCACAGACTCCACCTTACAGCCCTACTGCAGAGTGAGTGGTGGTGGGGGATTCTGCCCCACCAGAGGGCAGTGGCTATGTGTGTGTGTGTGTGTGTGTGTGTGTGAGAAGTGTGGGAAGGGACCGAACACACTTTGCATAGATGTGTGGGGAGTGTGCAGACCAAGGAGAAGCTGAGTGTAGACTGTGTTGACTGACACGACACAGTATGTATAGATGCTGATGCCTGCCTGAGTGTGGGAGACAGAGCGTAGACGGAGACATGGAGAGGGCCTGGGGTAAGGGAAGAGGGAAGGCCATGCTGGGACAGGCTCAGAATGAGCATTAATATTTCAGGGCATGGCCTTGTGCACAATCCCTGTTCGGTGACCCCCCCACTCAGCCGCGTCTTAACTGGCCCTCGCTTGGCATTGGCTGAGGCGTAGCGCGCCTCACCCTGGACGCCAGCGTTCCTTCGGTTCCGCCAGCCTGTGAAAGGAGAGCGAGCTCGAAGCGCCGCGAAGAGAGCGATCTAATGACAGGGAGGCAGGGGGCCTGAGTCTGGCAGCTGTCACAGCAGCGCCGCTCCCCCAGCAAGATGCAATCCCAGTAATGGGTGCGCGTACTCCATCCGACACCCCTGCACCCGGGTGCACCCGTTCAGATTCCCTGAGTCACGGCTGACAGTCGCCGTCGAAGTCTGCTTTGACGGCATGCGAAACTGCATCCTTAAATGGCCCTGCTCCCTGGCGCTAGCACATTGTCTCAGGCAAAGACGGTTCCACTCTCGCCACTTTGCTAGCCACTGCGCATAACACGTGCGCTTGCGGAAACAGTCGAACAAGCCCTCCGCGTGCAAGTTGATTTAGTGGCGGAGAAGATGGCCTCGGTAACATTGGTGTGTTAGAGAGAGGCAGGTGGTTTCCCAGTATAGCGCGTCCGTTTCGTGCAAGACGTGCAGTTTGACTGCAAGAGGGTCCTCCGGGCTTGTGTTTCCTGAACACGGTGTCTCTGTTTTTATTCCAGGAGGAGGTGGGGGTACTGGGGACGGACGGCATCCTGTACAGGGGCCGTGTAGAGGTGACCCTTCCCTCACTGGAGACCCACCGCTCAACGCCCAGCACCCCTGTAATGCTGTAGGTAGTGAGGCCTCCAGCAGGGTTCAGGGCAGATCAGCTCCCCCAAAAAGACAACCGGGACTGTCATGTGAACCTCGCCCCTTTGTATTCAACAAAAATGAATGTGAATATCCTCAACCCTTTCTGAATACAAATGATTAGTGATGCCAGGGCATTGTCAGTAGAAAAATTATGAAAACTGTTAATTGTCCCATATGCTATCATGGCAAATACCTCTACAATGCTCTGCAAGGAGAGAGAGAGAGAGAGAGAGAGAGAGAGAGAGAGAGAGAGAGAGATCTGTATAAGAAGGCGCTGCTTATTTCATTATTGCCTAAAATCAGTAAAAGACTGGAGGTGATTTGTAGCGTGGGCTGTCCTGTAAGACTTCAGGCTGATAAAAGACGATGAATGATGAAAGCTGTCAAATGCAGATCTCTCTGTGCGGTCTGTGTGTGTGCGCGGCTGTCGTTCTGATACTCTGCAGTAATCCCACTCCCTCCTTTATCTGTGTAAACTGAAGTCTGTGTGCTGTGTGACTGCTGCGAGGATGAGCACTGCACCCCAGACTACCTTTAATTAAGCTGCAGTGCCTCCCTGTTAGACACACCATGCCTCTGTTCCCCTGTATTTCCCTCTCAGTTCTCCAGCCATCAGATTCTGTGGTTTTGATACACTGTCATTGCTAATTCTCTGTATATCGCCCGACAGTGGCATCTGCCAAAAAAATAAAGAGTAATAAATAATAGCATTACCTCTTTACTGATTAGACTTCATGTTAATATTGCATGGAATGTGACAACTGTATGAATATGAGTGAATTCTATTATATGTTATGTAATACTTACACACACACACATCAACACCGCCACCACCACTCTGATTCCTGCATTACCTTCCTGACCCTGGTCAGTATTTCACAGGGGACATATTTCTCTTGGCACTCTGCCGACGCTGAAGAGATTGTTGCTGTGGTGGATGTTTTATCCTTGGGCTCCGTGACATTCGCCTCAGTGTTATGTATGTGCTGAGTAGGACATCTCCTTCCTGCCAGGACTAAGGGTACTGCTTCAGTGCCGGTGAGCAGGCAGCCCTTATGGCAGCTGCCCTTCCTCGCACTGACAGTGCGGAAACAGGGGCCAAAGCAAACCTGCCTCTGCTATTGTGGTTCGGAGGCGCTCATCAAGGGAGCCCTGCTAGCCGCCTCCAGCCAGCGCACGCTCGCCGTCTTTGTGCTGCTCTCAGGTGACCTCTGTATAAACAGGAAGCAGTTCCAGAAGACATCAGACACTACATTTTCCTTGACAGTGTGATCAGCTGCATCAGATCACAGCTCAGAGGTGGGCTGAAGTGTCTGTTGAATTAACAGCTGATAAGTAACGTACACCAACAACGCGATCACACGCTTGAGGTTTCTTTTACTGTAGTCAGAAATGTATACCTCGGCTATGGCAAAAGCTACAGTGTTGAAGTGCCTAGTCATGTGATGGTCACATGGTCCTGTGTCCTTCAGTCAGATAGTACCTGAGCATACTCTAGGGGTCTGGGACTGCCTCAGCCGCATGCAGTCAGTGTCAGAATTGGGATGGTGGCACAGCATCATTATACTTGGTGTGTGTGTGTGTGTGTGTGTGTGTGTGTGTGTGTGTGTGTGTGTGTGTGTGTGTGTGTGTGCATTAGGCAGGTCTGACTGGAATCTCTAGCCATTGTTGCAGATCTACCCATGGCCCGGGAGGGTCATGCAGACTTCCTAAGGACTCCTAGACTCCTGCCTCAGCAGCCTGTCAGTTTCTGTTCAGAGAAGGCCCTTCATCCCACTCTAACATATGCTTCGGGGCATCATACTGTGCAGAATCACTCAAATGGCTGAGCCCATTCATTTCTCCTCTATGTCACCCAATCCATAAGATCAGTGAATCTGCACAGTGTGATCTGTTAGAGGAGGCAACACAACATTAATAGGAAAATTAAAAGATCAACCAAAACAAAAAGGTATGTGTATGGCAAAGGAAAAGAAGCTAATCAGGTGCATTCTGCATCTGGTATATCTTTGGCAAAATGTTAATTATTGTCAGGGGTAAAGAGTGCAGTCATGATAAGACTGCATAAATTAACTTCCTCCAGTCCCTTGGCTGCTGCACCAGGATGTTATACCTAAACTGGTCACTAGAGGTCTGTGTGCAAACCCAACAGCGTTGGCACGTTTGTGTGTGTTAGGGCCTTCGTAAACAGGCGGATATCGGCGTGTTCCAAGAAAATAGGGCAAAAATAATAAACTGGAATTGTGCCATTAAGTTACAGTTATGGGGTGTAACCACCGCTTGCTATGAGTGATATTTAATTGCTGTTTATGAGTTATTGCAGTCTGCTGTAGTTACTCTGCTTCTTGTAACAAATGCTGTCGTGATCCAAAACAATTCACAGCAGCAGAGCCTGTCCGTTTCACATGGAAATCAATTACAATGACACAAAACATTATTGATGTCATGGGATTGGTCTGTTTCTCAAGCACCACCGGCTAAAGAAAAGGGCTAAAGAAAGCCTTTCCTTAGAGTAATGGAAAACTGCATTAGCGATGCAAGGGCTCCCAGCTACTGCATTCTTTGGGATTAATCCTGCAGTATAGAGGCCTCTGTGTATGTGTGTGTTTGTGTGTGTGTGTGTGTTTCTGCTCTTTTTCTGAATGAAAACATTGAGAGCCACTTCCCATGTGTGCGGAGCAGCTGGAGCCTTGCTGTGAGTAATGGGGAGGGAATGAAAGGGCCGACACAGGAGCGGGAGTCAGACGGCCGCGGAGAGCCGCCCTGCTCTCCCTCTCCCTCTCCCCACTCCCTCTGTGGTCTCCCCCCCCCCCCCGCCCCGTCCTGCAGCAGCGTCTGCATTCCGCCTTCACACAGGCCAGCGGTGCTCTGCCCCTCAGCACCAGACACGTCCGCCACACGTGACCCGGGGCCCCATGATTGGACGCCACCGTAGCCTCCAGCGTGACTCCGGCAGGAGCGTCACAGAGGGACTCACAAGCGCCGCAGCTGGACTTGATCACAGCGCAGGTGTTGAGTGCTGAGGACATCTAGCACAGAGGAGGCTTTTTCAGGTTACGTTTCCTTTCTCTATTTTTTTTTTTTTTACTTTGAAGTGTTCTTTGAAGCCTTGTCACCAGTGCCGTTGCTCTTTGCGGTAATCGTGAATAAACAAACATGACAACATTTCCAATGAATCCGTGCTGAGGAAAATGCCCTCCGTGTTCTGGTGCTGACGGAATTTTCTGACAGCGCTTAAACAAAGCAGTGATGCGCAGGCAAGTCACAACAAAGCCTTTGCAGTGGACTGAATAAAACTGTGTGTTCCATGACTGCACTCTAAATCCCACTGTGAAAACCCAGACGGAGGCTAATCGGCCCAATCTTTCCATTTCTACTACAAACCCAGTGATTGGTGGCCTAGATCACAGTATCCCGGCGTGTCTTTTGTGCAGGCAGATTTGAACTGGCCATATAAGGCAGCCAGCGCCTGAGCCCTGCTCCGTGGTGCATGCTAATGGATTGAATGCTGCCTCGGCTGCCCAGGGCAGCTCCAGGCTGCTCTCTGTTCCAGCGTGGTCCCTCTCACAACAGCATGCATTGATTGCAACCAACACATTACTCCAGAGCAGAGGGGGGAGAACAGCAAGATAAAGATGTCCCTTATACCGCAGCGTGGGGATTGATGGCAGGGCCATAATAAATGTTAATGAGTCACAGGATACAGAGCCGCAGTCCCCTCCTTGTCACTAGGCAGAGGTGACTTAGTGGGAATCAGTCACTGGCACTGGCGTGATGACACACCGACGGTGCGGCTGCGGGAGGCAGGGCCAGAGTGAGGCTGGGCCAGAATGAGGCTGGGCCAGAATGGGCGTCTTTGTGTGGGGCAGGATTCGAAGGTGCAGGGACTAAGATGAATGCTGTCAGTTACAAAGGGGCAGAGTTATCGTTTGGTGTTTGCGAGTTGGGGGGGGGGCTGACACTGTTGTCATTACCCCCGTCTGACCCGTTCTGTGCCGTCTAGACGCACACAACTCACAGGAGCATCAACTGCCTGCAAAATTATTGGGAATGGTGCTCTCCCTCTCTCTCTCTCTCTCTCTCTCTCTGTGCGCAGTGCGAATTGCTCCCTGAATAGAACCCCTGGGCCACCCAGACCCTGCGGTGCAGAGAGATCTGTTCAGCCGTGCAGGGGTGGGAGGCCGTGACGCAGCACAGAGGGCTGGCAGACCGGCCTTTATGTAACGCCAGCGACAGAAGCTAAAGAGTGATGGTCAAAATGTCCCGCCTCCCTTTTCCCTGGGAGCTGAATATATAAGCTGTGATTTTAACCCCCATGGTGCTGCAGTACTACTCTGCAGCCACTGTTAATACTGTTGGGAATATACTATATGTGCAGCATCTGGTTCTGAAATAAAATCCAGGCATTAAGCGGGGGGATTCTGTTGTATTCTTTCAGATTTGGTCGCATGCACATGGCTTTGTGTGCGTGGGCGTTTTTGTGTGTGTCTGTGGATGCAGGCTTTCATGTCTGCACTTGACGTTTGTTAGAATTTATTAGCCCTGCGAACGCCTGCGTGGGCATGTGAGCGTGTTTGCTCCTGTTTGTTTGGTTCCCGCCGCAGCCCCTCCTCACCGCCGTGTCAGGCAGGCTCTGGGCATGTGAAAGTCAGGAACCCCGTGGTCACAGCCGGGTGAAGAGCTCTACCTTTTCTACCCAGCAACTGCCACCTCTCTCCCTCCTCTCTCTCTCGTGTTCTCGCTGTTCTGTGTCCCTGCATTGCCCCTCCCCCTTACCTTTCACCCACTTCCTGTCTGCTCACACTTCTCATTATTTATTCTACCATTGTGCCCACACAGACTGACAGATTGGAGTCTTATTACAACAGCTAAGTTCAGTGTTGCGTCTGACACCCATAGACAGCTATGCTATTCCACTGACTCCTGTACTGAGCTGTGAAACATACCCTACATCATAATGCTTCACTAAAGAACACACTGCAGGGAACCTCTAAAACAACCAACAACTGAACACACTGCAAGCAGGCACAAATAAGGCCAAAAAATATAAATACAGCCAGCTGTTATCATTCATAGGTAATTGATAATGTGATGTACTTTGTTTTCTTTTTTATGTTGTTGGAATACCTGACACACAGACAGTGGAGCTCATGTAGACATATCAATGAATGATTTAACACCATCAGATTATGTGGCAAAGGCTGAGCTCTTAAACCGCATGCAAGCAGAGGCAGAGGCAGAGTTATGAATACATAGCACTGTATTTGACTGTTTCCCCTCAGATAGCTCCAGAGTGTTGCCTGCAGTGCTGCCCACCCAGGGCCAGTCAAAACAGGGCTCTTGTGTTTGGAACAATGGGGAACAATGCTTATTGTGGCTCTCTGTGGGAGCGCCGGAGGTGGCTGTGTCTGTCCTTTAACCGCTTTAACAGCTCCCCTCTCCTCTGCGAGGGACTGCGCCATCGGAACTGCAAACGTCAGCGATCCTCTGGGGTGATGGCCACCTCGCACATAGCCCTGTTCATCACCCCGGGAACAATGGTGACAGCTACGTACACGCAAACAAACACATTCACGCCACTCACAGTACAAAATGATACACAAATTCACTAAAAACAAAAATCTCACATATCGTACACTGAAATGTGCTACCTCGGAAAGCAAACAAAAATAATTCCCAGCACTTCATTAGCAATGTATATATTATTGCTAGAATGAATGTATTTTGAAGGTCAGTTGTAATAGTTATTTATGCAGAGCTGTTGTATTCTTATGAAAGTGACTGTTCAAAATTGCAGGGAGCTCCCATTGCCCAATATTCAGTTATACACATGACGTATGTTTTGAATATATTATATCATCCCCACAAGAACTGTTGCCTGAATGTTTTTGAATTTCACTGTGTGTGGTAGGAATGATGACACTTAGGTGTCTCACTGGGTAAGTGAAAATTTATTGTTAGGCAATTAGCTTTACAGGAAGTAGGAAACTTTAGCAGTAAATTGTAAAGACATCCCTCCAGGCATGTTCAGAATGAATGTCTTAAAAAAGTGTTTGGAATCCAGTAATGCAAGAATGATGAGACATTGTTTATAGCTGGTGTTTTGTATGAAATTAAATGACAGTTCAGTTGGAATGTGTCCAAGACTGTAAGCTAAAAGTTGTGAAAAAGCAGAGATGCTGGTAATGCTTCTCTTTGCTGTCTCAAAAGTCTCAATACCACTCCAAGTAAAATCCCTTCTATCCACAGAGTGATTCTGCATTAAAGGCCGTGTGTGTGTGCATGTGTGTGTGTGTGTGTTGCCATGTTCAGACCCATATGAGAAGCATCATGTCTAAGTGGAGGGCTGGCACTGTTCAGGAATGTGTGCGGGGGGGCAGGGAGTGGACAGGGCTCACCTGGCGGGGCCGAGTCCCATGTGCTCCTGGAAGCTTGGCAGTGTTTCCCTGCCAAGTTGGCAGCCTGGTATCCAAGTCACGCCCTGAAAACACAGAAACACACACACACGCAGCGACGCGACAGGGCATGGGGGGGGCCATGAGAATCAAAGGCAGTTCTCCTCCGTCTGCTGCCAAAAATCCATGCAGGGGTGAAGTAAGGACACACCAAAGAAAAATATCTGCAGCTCTGCTTAGCTAGAACAGATGCATGTTGGAGTGTGGATACAAATGTGGACTATGTTTATTTGCACAGCACTGGACTGTAACTGCAGGGCTAGAGGTAGCTAAAGAAATATGTCTCATGCCATTTGCCACCTGCAGCACCTAAACTTTTTTCATTAACTTTGATATGGTTTCGGAGAGGAACAAGTCACCCATACACCCAACCTGCCAGGGCTCTGTTTTCATGCAGAGCATAACCCAGCTTTGTTTTACCAAACACTCAACTTTAACAAGTTGCACAATACAGCAGCTTGCACAGTTAATATTTCAAAGTGCCCATGAGCATGCCACAGACACTTGTGATTCATTTGAAGTGTCCACTAATACTACCTTTTCACAGGCTTATTTTGTTTGTGAGGCATTTCACAGAATTTCAGACCCTTCATGGTAAAAGAGGGTCAGTTATTGTTTAGAAAAGTTTGCACAATGCTAGGTCAACAGAGTCACTTCATTGAGGTACAACTCAGCATTAATGAAATCTCAAATAAAAATGTGTTCAGCAAACAAACAAGCCAAGCTACTCACATATTCTCCATATTTTAGTACATACAAATTTTGATATTATGACTCCAATTTACAACTGACAAATTTGTCCATAAAACCTTTCTCATACACATGCACAAAGGATGCACTATTCCAAATGTATCCAACTGAATGTTTTCTATATTCTGTGAAGCAACTTAGCCCTTGTAAAGGAATGATGTGCAGAATTATCTGTATTCCAGCAAAACATTTTAAAACAGTAGAAGACCTTCAACATTTTTGTAACTATTTTAATTCATAATAATCAATATAATGCTGCATTGTAATGTTTAATCACTGCAAGAGTATTCTCTCTGATAAACTCAGTCTAGCTAGTCAGTCAAGTTAAAGGCAAAACCCAAATGTGACATTGTGGTCCTACTATCATATCCAATGGCCGTGCCTTTGATTGGTGTTTACCACAATGCTTTGCTGTAGGCTACAATGAACAAATATAGCTATATGCTGAATATGATGAGAATGTAATGCATCTGAAAAATTAAGATGGTGAAGAAGTAGAGGAAAAAGAGGAAGTGAATAATGTTCAAATCTGGCCATGTATTCTGGTAAATCTATCAGATTGTATGTAAATTCTGCTTGTTCAAATGAGATTTACTGGTACAGAAGTAAATACCTGTCCGACCTGTCAGACCTCAGGGCGCTTGTGTTATTATTGTGGGACACCCTAAAAAAAGGCCTAACTCTCAGTGTTTTACAAGTATGGGCTGTGTCCTACCAACCGATAACTTGGCAGAATGCATACCTGCCATTCAATGTCTGTGAGTGAGATGGCAGTCAGTGGAAAAACTAGGCCCTGGAGTATATAAGCTCTGGTAGGACAGAAGGTAAAAGAGAAGACATGTCAGTGGCTGTCTGATTCAACAGTAAATAACTCCCTCATCCCACAGGATCAGACCTGACTGGTGCCTGTCAGGTTTATCAGAACCCTGGGCACAGGACCGAGAGCCACTTGGTTAACTCTCGTCCACTCGGTGTCCCCCAACATTACATTAAATCCGATTCACGAGCAACCTGTCAGGCCTGTGATTAGTGACCGTACAACTGCTGTTACAACCCCGTCCCTGGCATGGTAAACACTCATTATTATGAGATGAAAGCCCATGTATATGCTGGTCCCAGGAGGCAGGGTTCAAGCCTATAATGATTAATGTTTGAACCCCTGTTACATAGCTGTTCAAATATTAACTGGGTGGTCTGGAATATGGTTCAGGTGACATTTCTAGAAAGACAGTTGTTTTAACGTGTTTTAACGTGTAAGTTCAAGTAGCAGCTTGCTAAAATAAAAGGAAAGCATGACTGTAATGACATCACCCAATCTGACCCCTACCGCTTTCACTTACTGGTTATCGCAAGCCCTGGTCTGGCTGTGCCAGGTGCCAGTGACCTGGAGGCCACACTGACTGCCTGAATACAGGCAAGAGAAAGGAGAGAAAGAGACGGGGTGATGCAACAAGTGAGCTAGAGAGAGAGAGAAGCAGAGAGTGCTGCCACTGAAAACACAAGCCCTTTTCCATTCTCCCCAGGAAAAGTCAGGATGTGGCTCTGGATCTGTTTGGACCTGGCCAGCTTTGTCCTTGTAGTCAACAGTGAGCAGCAGTGTAACATCAGCCACTCCATTACTACTTCAGCTCAGGCTGCTAGCTACACTGCTAGCTAGTTTCACAGACAGTACATTGTTTTTGAATAAAAGATGTTAAAATCCCCCTGCATTATGTATATTACCCTCCAGCAGTTGTGTTTGGACTATGTCTTTAACGTTACATGTGGCACACCACAATGTGGCACGTTGCACAGTTGGTTTGGATACCCTGCTAGATACAATTACCCTATTACAAACTGAGACAAAAAGTCAGGATGATGTATAAAACATTAATTATATCAACTGTCTTGCAATGGTTGCTAGATCTTGTTCCCATATAGTACTGTATGCTGACACAGAAAGGAGAAGGGACACAAATAGGACATACAATATTTATTTAGAAACACAAAAAATGATAAGTTAATTATCAGGTAGTCCACAAATATTGTGGGAATGGTATCAATACAGTCATACAGGGAGAAAAAACATACATGAAAAACCATTTAGGAACAGGCGATCCTAAGACATTTTGATTAGAAAAATGATGCAAAACTGAAAACGAGAAACAAAACTAAACAAAAAAAAAACAAATTAAAGATGGGCTACTGGTATTACCTCTCAATGCAAAGTGATCATTCTACCTGTCTTCAGAGGAAACATAAACTGACATTAAACACAAGCTTTTTTTCATATTTTATTTTTTTAACTGGACAGTAAAAAATGGGATGAAGCCTAACCTGAATTTGCATATTTTCTTTAGTCAGTATCTCCCTCTAGCCCCTCCCCCTCCATCTCTATCTCATCAGTAATTCAGGAGAAAAGGGCCTAACTGTAGGGAATCAGAACACATCAGAAAAAAAAATTATAAATTGGTGTAAGAATCCATGTAGATTTGCCCCAAAGCAAGTCTTGCTTTATGTATGCTACAAAAGATGGTATACATATGAACATATCATGCAAAGTGGCAAGTCTGCTTACAAACATTTCAAACAGTAGTCTGATTTTATGTAGCTCTTTAGCAACTGATCTGCCCTCCCTCAAACAAAAAAAACACCCCAACATCCCCAAATAATACAAAACAATATACCATGATTTAAAAATACCTACGTCGGCAGATTTTTGCAGAAAATATTTCATTTTTCAGTTCATTTCTTACCCTTAGCCTACTAAGTGTCAAATCAATAGAGAAGACCAGAGCTGATGTATTTATTGAAACCCGGTTTGATAAAAAAATGTCCTGTGTCATCAACTGTTGAGATTCCCTGATTGGCTGAAAAAAACGTGACTGCAAAAGTAACAGCAGCTTCATATCATCCAATGGGGTAGAGTATGTCCAGGTCATTTCTATTCACTTGATTGTGTAAATGTGTGTCTGATATCTACACATTTACACTTACACTGTGATGAATATCTCAAATGGAAAAAAACTGCAATGACAGATCGCCACTCTTCATGCAGTGCAAACACTGGTACCACAGGCCTCAGTTCAGCACAGACACCAGATCCAGAGGGAAAAAAGAAAAGAATGGAAACAGATGCTGCCATACACATCCATTTTCAGAGAACTCTCCAGATAATCCTTGAGCATGATGTCACACAAGTCCTTTTTAATTTCCACCTTTTTCGTCTATCTATTTATTGAAAAAAATCTAACATGGCAGTTGCTCTCTTATTAAGTAAAACATGTGCGTTTTTTTTTTTTTTCTTAACTGTATATTTGTTTCTCCCCTCCTTAATTGTCCACATTGCTTGGTTTTCTTGGTTATGGAGCCAATTCCCCTCTTTGAGCTTCCGCTATAATAAAAGAGAAGATAACCCCAGCCCCCCCACCCCACCCCGCTTCCCCGCCCTGCCCCACCCTGCCCCGTTAGTGTGCAGCCCTTACGTCCGGGCCCTCATCTCTCGGCCTCCATGGCTACGCTGGCCTTCTGTTCCGTGGAGGCTTGCTGGGTAACGGCGGAGGGCCAGCCAGGAGGGGGTGCCTGTGAGGGCGCGTGCCCTTGAGTCCACAGTCCCTGCTGGCTCGGGGCAGAGGGGGTCACGCCCCAGCTGACCTGAGGGGGGGGAGAGGTGGCCATGGAGGCTATCGGGCTACTGCTGTTGAAGCTCTCCGAGGCCTTGAGGCGGGAGAACATGGTAAGCGCGTCCGGGAAGTTCGGGGGTGTCGCAGGCGTGTTGGCTGGAGTGCACATCTGCGGTGGGGTAGAGAAACAGAGGGAAATGTTAGAGGGAGGCTCTTTGCTTCTCATCATTGTGAAATCCATGTCCTTTCAGGAAAGCTTCAGCCTGTGTTGATGCTGGATCTCCCTGTCAACACTCAGTACACAACCACTCCTGCCTCCCAGCACTATCTGTGCATAGCTTATACCTGGGGCACGTTACTGCTGACGCAAGACGAGCCTCATGATGTTTGCCCCCTGAAATTCATCCCACAACAACTGTCACAGATTCGTGCTGATTTTTCAGATGCCAGCCCGTGATCTCATTTTCCCCTCACCTCTCCGGCCCGGCCCACCAAAGCATCTCTATAAAAGGAAGCAGAGAGGGGCTGCAGAGGACTCCCCTCCTCCTGTGTCCCTGAAGAGCCCGCCGACATTCCTTCCCTTCCCCCCAGAGTTCCTTCTGTTTATTTAGATTCATCGACTCAATGGCTCCACTTCCTGTGGCTGAGCCCGTAGCCTGGCATCGCCCCCCCCCCCCCGCGCTCCCCTCGGATGGTCCCACTCCGACCCCGTGTGACCCCCATTGTCCTCCCGCCGCTGGCCCTCCTCCTGCTGCAAATCCCTCAGCTAGGAGCGCAGACAATGGCCCCCTCAGGGCACCCCTCACTCCAAGCTCCCCCTGAGCGACAGACCACAGCCAAAACCAACACAGCTCCAGCAGGACAGAGCGAGGACCCCGTGTGCCTGCTGTCTCCATCATGTACACAGCTCCATTGTCAAACTTAAGAAAACAGACACTCTTCTCAGTTCCATTCAAAACCCCTTTCATCTGGGGCTGGATTGCCATTGTACTCTGAGCGTTTATCGCACGCCTCAGTCATATGAGAAACATCTGACAGTGATTACTGAACTTGTATAAAAAGAAGAACAAGATGAGATGTGAACCATGATGGCCCAACCACACTGGAAACATTCAATATGATGCAGCCCTTGGTGGGTGAGAGAATATCCACAGTTATGAAACATGCAGAATAAGAATGAAGACTTTCAAATTCAGAAAATCATATGTAAATATCCAACTGATGTATTATATAGAAATATAAGCTTTAATCGGGGTACCTGTATGTTTACCAGCATTAACCTGCATGGTCATCTTCTGCATAAAATATTTTCCAAGAAGGCACCCACAGGCTGAGATAGTTGAAGGAGAATCATTAATGTATCAGCAGTCAAAAAAAGAAAGAAAAAAATTTGTGACTGAAGGATCAGTGTTCTTGGGCACAGAATGGGCGTTTGTATCAAATCAAAATCCATGCATAACATTACATCATTTAACAAACGCTCTTATGCAGAGCGACTTCCAAAGAAGTGCATCACTAACTACTAAGAGTAGTTATCGAGAAGTATTACAAGAGATCAGTAAGATACTGAGTTAAGTGCTAAACTAGTGTAGACTGCTTTTTTATAGAAAATGGGGATACATAGACATAGATAGAGAGGAAGGTAGACTAGAGATACAGCTTGAAAAGATGAGTATTCAGCTTTCTGAAATACATAACTAGCATGAACACCACTTATGTGAATGAACAACAGAAGGACAAAGGGACAATTTGACAACTTATTGCCCATTCTGACTTCCTTGAAAGAGGAATGCACAATCATCCACATTTTCAAATATGAATGAACTCTATAAACGAAGCGTGTCAAAAGTGCTTGCTTGGAGCTTTCATTTACCCAGGTAATGAAAGCCCCACAGAATGGCACCCTGAGGTGATCTGATTTCCCAGCCAGTGAGGTCTATTGCCCCCGCCCGCCCAGGTATGTGAAACATTTACAGATCGTCTTACTGCTGAATCCTAAATGTTCTGCGCTCACTCACTCACTGCAGGCAGGCTATTGTCAGAGCAACCTTGACATTGACCGCAGCCTTCATCAATCGCAGGTAAGAGTATTCCCGCAAATCTGAAAAAACCCTATTACTAATGTGTGGATAAATAGCGAGGCCTACATGTTACTCAGTGGCCTCTTATACTACATAGCTGTTTATTCCCTCAGCATTACAGTACATTACATCATTGGCATTTGGCAGATGCTCTTATCCAGAGCGACTTGTAGGTAACCATTTTATACACGTTACCCAATTATACAGCAGTGCCCCAGCAGGGAATTGAACCAGTAACCTTTTCGTTATGAGTCCTGCTCCCTACCACTATGCTACACATCCACCTCAGCACTGATCAAAGTCAGAGAGTAGCATTAGGGAAAGGAGGAGAGTGCAGGACAAGCACAACATGCCACTGGAAAGGGCTGTTCAAGCTCCACTATGAGCAGGAGTGAGCTTGAGGAGTGGGCTTAGGGATGACATCACTGCAAGCCATATCAATAATACTTCTGCTAATGTGCGATTTCATGATCTCAATGATGGAAAAGTGTGATCTCCAAAAATGGGGTCAAAACCACAGTTGCCGCCAAAACTGAGGCAAATTGCCCAGCTCTTTTTAATGTCTCCACCAACTGACTTGGTTTCTCAATACAAACATAAACATATTTGGTAAGAAAATATTTATTTCAAAAGCATTCTGTTCATTTTAGTAACAAAAGACATATTTTTATAATTATATGTTCTGATTGTTTTTGGGAATTGTTAAACTAAAAGTGTTTTTAGAGGCAGCAATACAGATGCCCAGCTTATTTTAAATGAACCGTTTAAATAAATATTAACCTCAGACTAAGCAGCACTGACCATAGCCTATAAATGTAAACTATTCATAATTAACTGAGTGCAAGTATGCCAACTAACATTTAAATATATCCTGCATATGCTGATGTTGCTGAGGACAGAGATTTTGTTAAAAATGTGTAATGTGTAAAACTTCCATTTGAATCTAATGCTTCTCTTCTAGTTGTCATACAATTGTACACTGTGCATATTGTCCTTTAAACTGTTACACATTCATGGTAATTTAGAGATTCATGGTTACAGTTACATAATGCAAGGATACATAACTTAGTCTTGAACAATACAGCATGAGGTAATGTTGATGAGTGTCATACAAATAACAGCATTTACAGACCTCTTTTAGACTTCGTACATATTTAGAAAATGAACTTTATTCATATTTTATGAGGTGTAAAAAATGTTAATATGCACAATTATGGTTCCAGCTTGGGTGGGATATGACCTTTCACCACAACAGAAAATGCCATTCCTCATCAGTAGCTGGCATTTCATATCAGCTTTTGTTGGGGGGACAATGGCATCACTGCCCCCTTCTCTAACAACGGTGTAGTGTAAATACTGCTCTGAGTGTTTTGATACTCCAGACATAAACTTCAATCAGCTTTTTCTGTGCTTGAACTCCTGTTCTGACAATCCTGCTCAGGGCTAAAGCCCTTGTGCAACACATGCCCTGCACAGCCATTAGAAGAAATATGAAAGCCTAACCTTACATGCACGGCACACTAATGCATAAGGCAGCCAGGTTTATGCACGCACTCTTGAGACCATCACATCACAGGGGAACGCTTTCGTTCACTTTGTGATCAGGACTATAGGACAAGTCCCGCTTGTGTGAGCAGTCCTGGGGCTCATCCATTGCTGCCGGATGAGGGAAGAGTCCAAACCCTGTCTGAGGAGAGGTGGTACTTCAGGAAGGAGGTGTGTGTGGGTGCTGTAGTGCTGGGTGCTTGATCCAGGCAGTGCCCCAGCTGCAACGCCCTGCACCTCAGATCTGCCAGTACTGTACACACAAACACACAGCAGACCTTGTACTCTGCTGCGCCGTTGCCATGGAGACACTTTGTTTGTGAGGATGGAGGTGGTAATGAATGCTGGAGTCTGGGGAAGCTTATAAAAGACAGCCCTTCTGCAGTTTGCTCTCTGTCTGTTTGCTTTTGTTTATTTTATCATGTTCACAGGCAGAAATCTCACTTTGGCAGTTCTAAACATCGTGTGTGCTTTGCCTTACACTGTGGTGAACAAAACCTGGTCTCTAAAGCCCTCTCTGGCTAGTGTACCCGGCCGGCATTTTCAACTCAAGACAAACGAGCTATTATTTCTTGTGCTACCCACTGCATTCTTCCACAACGGCTTGTTTAAAGCTGAATTTACATGGGATTTGAAAACATATGCTTTCGTTGTGGCATCAACAACAGATTTATATTTATACTACAAATAAACTCCAGACCTCTTTTTTCCATTCATGTAAAGTAATATGAGGCCTATGTTGTAAGTCAAAAAAATAATGTTACACTCTACTGAATATTCCTCTGGCACTTCATACCTTGTCAGTATAGTGTGATAGCACACAGGGGGCCCGGCTTTTACAACACAACGGTTCTTGGACACCCTGTTGTAAACCAGATCATTGGTAATTGAATCCCATTCTCCTGCATGCGCAATGCTAAAAGCAGGTCTTATGCTCCTGGGCACAGACTAGACATCAACTTTTTCAGACAGATAAATATTTAGGTTAGATAAATACAGGATTAGCAAGAACATTCATACAACACAGATACAGTAGAAACGTATGTGTATTTACTTATGCTTACACATTTACAGCATAGTATAAATATACAGTCTTGTGACATTATCTACATGATGGTTAGGGAATAACAGGATACAGAGACCAGCAAGACACAAATCATGGACTTTGTGTTTAATAACAGGGCAAGCTCAAAGGTGCACACAGAGGTTTAAATAAATAACCCATCCTCAGTTCTCCCTTTTGGTTTCACTGAATGAAAACAACAAATTACACGACAACTTCTTTCTTTCCTTTAGAGCCTTCGCCATGACATTCTTTTAGCTGTCTGAACAAACTTTTCACTTTAGCCTGTGCTACCGCAAGGCTCACAGGGACACGGCAACAAGGTTGATCATCGATCTGTACTTTCTTCAGCAAGACGAGAATGCTGGTGGATGTATATTCCCTTAATCTGCTCCAAGGTTCTGCGGTTATATTTCAAAATGGTCTCCACAGTGGTGCAATGGCATTTCAACTGCCACTGTAGGAAAACTGAATTACTATGTGTTTCCAAATGTATAACGTTCCTACTATCTTGTGCTGTGGAAACATAATTCACTGATCTCACTTTGCTCTCACCCTTACAAATCAGCCTACAGGTAGGCAAGTTCAAGGCAAGGCGTGTTCAAGCCGACCCGAATGACTGTGCACATCTGGAGTCCTGTTGAAGGTGTGTCATAAAATAATTAGTGGTTGTATCTTTGTAAATATTGTAAATATGGATCATTGTAAAGCAAGGATTATCCATACACCGAAGTCATCTATTAAATACATTATTACTGCCTCTTGTGTAATCTATGGATTACTTAAAGGTCTTGTATTTCACAAAGGCAAAACCGACAGCTTTGAATTAGCAAAGCTCCTGTTCGACTCATTACCTGGCAGGGTGTGGTGTGGCAAAGGGTGCAGTCTGTTTCTATGCAGAAGATTAGAGACAACTGACCTTTTTAGATCACATCCTGACAGACCATACATCTGAGCTGACCACTGTCTCTATCTATAGAATCGTACTACACCTCAGTTGAAAAGAAAAAAAAAAATTTACTAAAATATTCTGACTTAGTCTGACATTTGCACTACGGTAGCTGAACTAAATGTGTCTTGGGGATATCATGTCCAACCGATAGTTTGGTTCCAAGTCCCACAGAAGCCTCCATTGTACGCTTTGCTAATAACCAGGCTTCTCTCCCAAGCACTTGCAGTCATGTGAGGACATGGATGCCTCAATGCACTGGTGCCACGGCCTGTTTCTATTAGTGACCTTGCCCTCTCTCTCCCTCACATGCTCTCTCTCCTTCAGATCAGCTCTGAGCCACGGCAGGAGCTCTGGGTAAAAATAGCGGATAAAGCAGCCAACACTAAGTCTGACTAATGAGATGGTGTCGACAGTTTTGATTATGATCAGTTTGAACATGTATCCAAGAAGATGTGGCTACGCCCTCCTGTTCTGTCTCTCTCTGACAGACGCACACACAAAACATATGAAAAAAAATGTGCTAACTCCAGTTCCTTATCAAACCCTAACACAGAAACATGATGAAAGTGTGTTCACTATGAACTCTCCCACTCTTTAACACATATAAACATATATGCAAGCATGTGCTCTCTCCACCACTGTTACAACCAACCTTACAACCATAATCACACATATGCATAAACATCTCTCATAGCCCAAGCCTCTTACACACCAGGTGAGATCACACGCCTGTTCCTGTGTATCTTTAAGTTTTCCTATAGATATTAGAACACAAATACACTGCCTTTTATTTTTTGATCGGTGCATTTATCAGGTGTGTGAAATAACTGATTGCATTCACTGATATCAAGTGATATCACAGCAGAATGAATAGGCCTATACCAAGATGCCACAAACCACAGCTTGGGGACACAACTGTACCTATCAAAAGGTAGTTCTGTCCAGCTGTACAGTAGCTTTTAAGGGGAATATTTCATGCAACAGAATAAGTATGTCACCACTTTGGGAAATAAATTGGAGCAGAATTATAGACAATATAACCTACTATTTGACTGTATTAGCAAATATTCAGAATATGAATAAAAGGGATAGAAGAGGGTTGCCATTAGTCATGTATAAAATGGCTGATGATCACAAATTAAATTCATCAGTGTATCAAAAACCAAAAAACTTTTGTAATATAATTTTTTAAAGTAATGACCACTGAAGACCATATAACTAATAGCTACTAAAGTAAAGAGGAGAGGGGAGTCCTGCGAAGCATTATATATGAAAATTATTTAAAAATGTAATTTTTAAATTACATTTCATCTATGACATCAATGTTAATTTTATTTTCTCATCTCCCCTTGTCTGTGGTCAGGGAAAATACTCATTCAACAAGAAAAGTCAAACACACTCGACTTAATTTCTACATGCCAATGGAAACTCCCCGCCATTCAGCTTTTGACTACCACCCTGTTGCCTGTCTGAGGACTTCTGTGGCTGAGTACAAAAAAGGAAGTATTATGTTAACCATAAAATTAATGAAACAAAATTAAAACAAATGAAGTTAACACATAAACATGCAACTGATTACTTCAGCAAAAAGCCAGAAAGCACGTCTTACCTAACCTACTTCTTCTTAAATACAGTAATGTGTTCATCTGGTGTACTTTTATCATGACAGAAGTATGATATGTTGGCTTACTTCTGGTTTACTCAAAACTATTTTGTTTTTGGCTTCCTGAGGCCAAACTCAATAAACACTGCATTTCAGACATTACAATCAAATTAGTCAAGCACTTTAGTGACAATCTTATCAGCCTGCTTAGTGGTGTTCATTGTTCCAGCTTTTTATGTCAGCATTAACCCAGCAATATGCTATGTATCAATGATATATGAAACACCTCCATTCTAGTTACTACATTCTTTCGTCTAGGAATAACAACTTCTAAGGTATGTAAACCAGCTCTTTGGGTCATTTTGGTTGCCATATTAATTTTTCCCTATTTTAAATTTTAAACATGCACAGCATGTCTCACACAATCAATGGCACAACCCAAACATCCTACAACAAGTGCCTGCCAACAACTCAGAACTTGAGTTTTAATCTGCAGTTATTTTCAGATATTAGACTTGGACTATCACAGCACACCATTCAATTGCCTTACTGAATTATTTCCAATTTACTGAAAGTATCACACCCTGACAATATCTATGCTCCTTGTAACACTTTTTGTAATCTCTCTTTAAACTGTAAACCAAACCAGCCAAAGCAATTTACTTAATTTGACTGTTGTTAATAAAACTGGTTTGACCTCACATTTTTAATGTATTACTTTTAACTACACTGGTTACAATAAATAATTGCTTCCAAATACAGGGGGTAGACAAATTTCCAAATGAAACACCAAAACAATACTGGAGAGGAAAAGGAAACACCAAATGAAAAATGACTCGTATTTTGAAGTAACTAAGTTGTTTATTAAAAAGCAGTCTATACATGTGCTTCACATTAATGTCAATAATAACTACCATAGTTTACCTGTTTCTGCTATAAAAGACATTTCGGAATCAGTTCTTTAATATTTGATTTTCTAAAGCAACATAATAGATTTTGAAAAAGGTCAACTAGTAGTTGCCCGAATTGCAGGAGTGTTAGTCAAAGAAATGGCAAAATTATTTAATGTTTCAGGGGAACAGTGTTGAAAATCACGATGACACACGTCAAAGAAGGAAAAAATGCATCAGGAAAGAGGAATGGTGGTTACAATTAGACAAGTAGATGGCCACTTAACAGGACAGTTACTTAAAAAAACACACACACACAAAAAGGCCCTAACAATTATCACAGAACTGAATCTAGCAGTGAGCTACAAAAAGCTGGTATTTATGATAGAGCTGCCACTCAGAAACCACTTCAAGGCCAAAGCGCAACAACCTGCTGTAATGGGCACAAAACATGGACTTCTGAGCAGTGGAAGACATGGTGGTGGTTCTGTTATGGTATGGGCAGCCATCTCATGGGTCTCATTAGGTTCAATTATTACTCTGCATGGCAGAATTGTGGCAAAGAAATACGAAGCCATTTTAGGCAACAAGGCGCACAGGTGTATGGCCTCTGTTGCAAACACTGTTTCCTCAAGATGTTCCCATATTCCAAGACAAAGATGTCCCCATACAGGCTACTAAACAGATTAAGGAGCAGTATGAAGTTAACACCCTCCATCCCCCAAAGTAGTTCTCACCAGTTCTAAACCAAATGATTGAACCTCTATGGAAGGTTCTGGAACGTAGAGCATGGAGTGGATTTCCGCTTACTTCATTTCTCAAAAAGCTAGAAGCATGCCTTCAAGAGGGATGGTCCAATATCTCCCTAGAAACCATTCAAAACTTGTATAACAGCATTCCAAGAAGGACTAAAGCTGTTCTGAAGGCTAAGGGCAGCCCAACTCCTTATTCAATGTAATTTTTTATATATTGCTCTGTTTTTCCATCATTTTATTTATCCCCTGTATATTTTATTAGAAACGGGACTTAACCTTGATACTATACACAGTTGCACCGATGGTCCAAACCAACAGACGTATCTCACATAAATCACTTTTGATATGGGGTGGTGCTTTGGTCTTAAAATTCCCAAGGAACATTTAACCTAAATAAACTGAGGGTGCAGATTAGTGTCTCTATGTACTTTCAGAATGTTGAGTTCATGATACTGGCTTGGTTCTGTGGATGCTAATGCAGAGTATCCTTGCAACAAGTGACAACACAGCACAACTCTCGACACCAGTCTGTTACTATACTTAGTCTTGTTTTGCCTGGCCCTTTTTCATCAATAGGCTTTTTATCATAAACTACATTTTTCAGATCAGCATACTCCAATTCTAACTTTTAAACAGCATTTCATGTCAGCATTTGCAGAAAAATGAGCACACCCACTGAGGCATAAACACCAAATTACACCCTATACCTCAATCTCACAAGGATGGGTTCATTCAAGGAAACCTGAAGCATTTCTGTAATTTTTCCTCCCCTCTATTTACATAACTAACAAAGTAACACAAAATAGCAAAATGTCCATAAACAACTTCTGGAAGTATTTATGGGTTTTGCAGAGGCTTTAAAAGATGCTCCTCTCTACCGCTGTAGTGGAATACATGATAAGTAATGGATGGTTGTTCACAAGTCCATCCAGTCAACAACGGATCCACAGAGAGTATTTTTGACGTATTTATGGCTTGCTTCAATTCATGTCTTGCTGAAAAGTCAGTTGATTTTGTTGCTGTTGTCATCTGTGTACACATCTATGGGCAGTGCCATTGCAGAATGCCACAGGGGCCCTCTAATTAATACGATGATGTGGTTTGTAATGGTATAATTAATGGTCTTTTGCAGAGCGCTTACAGTACTTCTTCCATAGTCAAGCAGGATTCACAAACTAAGTCTAGGGACATAGGAAAAGAAAGGAAGAGGGAAGGAGAAAGACAGATAGGCAGAAAGACATGGAAAAAAAGAAGGAGAGAGAGAGAGAGGGAGAAAGAGAAAGAGAGGATGGAGCTCAGACTGCTTGACGAGGCCAGTACAAAGACCACAAAGATCAGAAGAAGCCAGAGTTAGCAGAAGGCACCATAAGGATATGCAAACAGAAGAAGGTAGACAGAAACAGCCCACAACATAGCCCTTTACTTTGCATTTTCCTCTAAACTCTGCACTTTTTCCTCACATACAGAGATAAATGCAGGCCTAACACCTTCAACACGTGCAAGCTGTGGGTAAATTATCGCCTGATGAGCAGCTTGATCATTAACCTGCCTTAGTCTGACTGTTGACACACCGCAGGGATGTTTTCCAGTGAATAGGGATAGCGGTAATTGTCCAAACTGTCAGCCTGCTTGTTTTTCAGGAAAATAAATGGGACAAATGTGCTCATGCAGAAGAAAAACAATAGGAATAATGCACAGATGTGGTGCACAACAGGCCTGAACTGGAAAGGTAACTGCCGCCGTCTGTTAACAGTCATACATGCATTAGCGTGGTACAGAGAAAAGGAATAATCTGCCTTGGTTTTCTGGGGTAGGGCTCTTCCAGACTTAGAGCGACCTTCGTGTGCTACTATTCAACCATGTCCTGGTTTCCAAAAAGGCCCCCGAAGTGGCTCAATCAGCTGACCCCGACATCTCTGCCCCCCTGCGGAAGTCATGTTTGAGCTCAGCAATTTATCACCCCCTAAAGAATTCCGCAAGGCTGAAGAGGGCCAGCTGCGGACCGCGGCCCTCTGAGAAACTACAGCACAACGCTGTGGCTCGTAAACACGTCTGCTCCTCGCACTCCAGCGGGAGCTCTCAGTCTCTCCGTCCTCCCTGCCAGTCCGTCCCAGCAGCCAAACACCCAGTGTTCTGGGAAACCTTGTTCCTAGAAACCCGCCAGCGAGGGCCAAGCCGCTTCAGATGTGGAGCCCTGCCTTGGCCTTCGCTCGTGGTGCTACTGCAGAGACAGGACAGGACACGGTGGTACAGGCTTAGGCCCTGCTGAAATGCACGGCTTGCACATCCAGGCGTGCACTCACATGCACGCTCACATGCATACAGACACACACACACACACACACACACACGTAGGCGAACACACACATAGACCCACACTGGCCACGTGAGCAAGCAATCAGAGTAACACATACACAGGAAGGCAGTGAGAACACAAGAACAGACAGCAGTTCCTGTAAAATGTGCCTCTGGCCCTGTCGCTGAAGTGTTCTGCAGCCTCCTGCAGGTTAGTCTCATAATTAAATTGTCCTTGAAAACATAAAGAATATTGCAAACAAACTTATAGGTCCCAGGAAACTGAAGAACACTACAGTAAATTTAATAAAACAAAAATGGTCATCTGCTGGTGGAAATTAATTTGATCAGTCAAATGAGAGAACACTGCGGCAGCAACATAAACAGAATGCAGTGTACGATCAATATAATGGCTCATATACTTGATCACATACTTGAATAGGACTAAATAGACAGATGAAATTATAACAAATGAATGTTCCCCTGAACAGATTTTAAAACTTCCTCTAGTTACCCTTAAGGAGAACACCGCAGCCTTGACAGCAAACTGAGTGACTAAGCCAACCATTGCGCAACACCCCACCCTTAATGAAATAAAAAGGATATGTCTATCCCCCTTCAATGAAAAAGGCAGTGGCACTGACAGGAAGAAACACAATCCATCGCTGCTTCCACTGATGGACACATAACTGTTTTAAAAAGCACTGGCAGTCAAGAACACTGATCTTTTCAAGGGAACGACACAGCATGTACAGAAACTTGACCTGGGCACTGTTTTCTTTTCTTGATTTGTGAGACAGTCTCAGCTCAAGCTGTTGTGGCTGAGACTAAAACACAACTGACCTTTGACCCACTGAGTCAGCAGTTGGGGGTTCTAACTCTTTCTGCCACGCCTATAAACAGACCTCATAATTCAGGTTTCCCAAAATTAAAACCTCACTTATTCACACTGCTGGGAAAAAGTTCTTTAACTGCTTTGATTTTTTTGTGAAATTTTTCATTTCTTTTCTTTTCCTTGCTTTCCCGAAATGAATGCCAATTCTGAATGTCACCGGTTTTTAGTTCTGCACATCTAACTTGGAGGAACTCCACAATTCCCTCTTATGTGTGCTGTGAGAAGCTGTTTCATAGCACATTTTAATGAATCTATTTTCAACTTACTTCAGCAGCCAGCTCTTATTTGGAACTGAATTTACACATGGTGTCAGATTTGGCCACACATTAGAAAGCACGATTAGCACCGCTATAACAGCAAAAAGGGTACAGGCCAGGCAAAAGTCTCACTTCTCCTTTTTTTGCTTGTCCTTGCTGGGTGGCGTCACTTCACAGATATTGTGGTGGAGGTGAGAGAACATGCGTCCCCCTTCCGGTCGGAAGCACTGGGACTGTCAGTTGAGTTCATGACGACAGTCTGCTCTAGTAATACCGCCTCTCTTTGCTCTGGTCTCCTCACCAACAGCAGAAAGCAATAAGTAATGAAAGCAGCCCACTGAACTGGTGTTTTCTGTTCTCTCTTTCTAGAACGAGGTCTATTGAGTGTATGCCCCCAGTGAACCTGTGGTTACCGTGGTACATGTTTCATTGCTACAGTGAAGTCACTCCCTCCAGAGCAACATTCTTTCCTCAGATGTGAAATGGCTACTCTACAGACCCTTGACCTGTCCAGCATTTCTATTTATGCTGTGGCAACACTGACCCTCAAATGAGTCATACTATCCAATAGGTTCTGTGTGCTTTGTACAATGGCCTAACTGACTGAAATAAATGGTTTATGACAACGTCTGGCTTATTATTTCGTAGAGTGTAACAAAAGGTGCAAATATATCCCTGTGACACTACACAGATTAATCCTTGCATGCCAGTTTTCATTATGTTTGTTTAATGGTACAAGGCATGGACATTTGATAAAACACACAAGAGCACAAACAGCTACAGAAAGCCATTATTGGCTCAGGTGGTCATAATGTCTCTGACAACTTAGTAGCATGATCTGTTTGCATTTTTCCCCATTTACGGCCTTTTGGATCAAGCCTGAAGTCTTTGTACTGAGATACAAAGAGCTGTTGATATGTTGTACCTTTGCAGAGTGAAAATGGGTTACAGCAGGCTTCAGAGCCTATATTTTTCTATGCAGGTCCAAACTGATGATGACCTGTGCCTTTATCCTTCAGTGCAAGAGATCCCAAACAGACAGTTTTGAGATGGGTTTTGATACCCACCCACAGCGGCAGCAAGAGGTCTGGGAGGTGAGGTGAGAATTCCTTCCCCTGGCCTGAAAACACTTAGGCCCTTTGTCAGTCACCCTGCTCCACCCCCAAACTTCCCCGTTCAGCCCTATGCCACAGAAAGGAACCATTTTCTGGGGAGCCTGAGCCACACTTCCTGTTGGATTCCATAGCAGCGCCTGTGTTTATATGGGCCTACATGTGAGTGCACAGGGCCAGAGCTAGGGTGGAGGCTCAAGAGAGGAGTGTGTGGAGGGAGACACACAACAGGGTGTAAAAGGTATGGCAAAACCCCTGCAGAGATGGCGGAACTCCTGCAACTCCGACAGGAGTGAACTGGGGGTCAGCCCTATTCTCCAGTCACCTATGGACCAATTACACTGCAACAAGTCAGACTGAGGTTGCGAAGCAGTGCTAAATAGCAGGCCACTGTGTACCATAAAACAACACTGTCCCAAAGTAACAATCAGCCACGTGATCTGAAATGACACAGACCTTGCAAGAAAAAAGTATGGAATAACAAGTGATTAAGCCTCCTGTATTTTGTCTGCAGGGGCTGGTCCAAACACAACAGGCTCTGGATCTCTGCACTCTGTCTATGACCCAGTTTCTTAATGTCCAGAAGGATCCAGTGGTGATGATTCAGTGATCTGGAGGATCCCGAGGGAAGATTTAGCAGCCATTCGGCCAGTCTTGCCAGGCTCTACAACAATCACTTTGTGGCAAGGGAGGCTACAAATACCGCCTTTTACACAGTCATGTCTGCTTGCAGGTACTGGAGTATCAGCGCTCATCTGTCATTGGAGGCACTTGTGGAAAGTGAATATTTTTCAAGCTGAAGCCACTTTCCCCATTACTGTGATCCAAGGCTGTAAGAACCGTTCCACTGGGACGGGCTGTGGGATGTAGGTGATGGAAGCAGCTGTCTAGACTAGAGGGTAGTTAGAGATGCATTTGTGTGTGTCCGCGTGAGCATCTGTGTTTGTGTGAGTTTGCGTTTAAAAGCACTATTGAACCCCTCTGGATTTAACTGCAAATTTACCCCAAACAACACAGCACTTAATTAGCTTTAAATCAGAGCTAAAAGAATCTTTGCACAAAAGTGTTTAACTCATGCCCTTCAGCATCAGTGGTCTTGCATCTATCATCTGACTAGCATCATCTGCTTAAGACAAGTCCAACTAGTTCTTTGCTTTGAAATAACAGCTTTGGAGAGAGCTGGGGTGATCAGCCAGAGGACCACTGTCTTTACTGGGGAACAGTGCTTTCTTTTAAGTGCTTGAAAAATTAATTTAAAAAGTAACTTGATACACTTCATTCAACGCACCTCAGAAGCTTCTTAAAAACAACAAATACTTCTTTAGCTCTCTAGTCATGCCACAATAAGTGTATTGATAGCCAATCGTTGCATTATGACTTATGATTGTCAATTAGAATTATTTTATTAGTTAGGGGAAATGGTGGGGCAAAGTGGATTAGGTATCACTGGCCAAGAAACGCTGATTAGCTAGAGGGCAACCATGCAAATGCAGCTACTGGATTGGACTCCTCACAATTCAATGAATATATCCTGCTATACTAAGCAAATTGCCCCAACTTCAGAGCTTAAACAATGCCTCCCAGTCACCTTAGAATTAGATCCTAAGCAATAGAGGCTTCTTTCACCATGGTTAAAGACCCACATTAAGCCCAGATTTGAATAACTCTGAATTATAAAAGCTATACACTATAAGCAAACTAATGCATGTTTTGCAAATCTGCTTTTATTTCTTTTTATTTTAACAGACTAATGTGTTGTTTTCTTAAATGTCCTCACAATATTGAATACTGAGAGAGTCAATGTTTTTTTGTGTAATAAATCCACATCTACTGTCATGTCTACATCCATGAACTGTTAGAAGGAAGCACTTGTAAAACATTAAACTTGATATGCTGCTACTGTTCATACATATGTCAACTATATAAATGAAATATATTTGAACACTGTCCATGACCATCCACCAGCCATAAACTTCATAATCCACCACTTGATATTGCTTATAATGCCACATTTACAAACAAAATATATAATCCTCACATACATAACAATATTTCTCCAATATGTAGTTCAATACAATTAAAAAAATAAAGGCTGACTGTAGTCTCAAATTCCTTGTCTGTCTCTCAAAAAGCAACTTCAGTTTCTTCTTAATTGCACTAATAATTTGGGTTAAAGCAATTCAAGCTCTCAGTGCATCTTAGTCAGAAACAGAATGTCATCAAACTAACATTTGAAAGTGGAAGACCGGCAGTTATGTGACAATCTAACATTTAAACACTAGTTTAACCCTTGCAACGCAGTCTAAACCAGATAGATGAGTTTCAGTCACATTACATTCAATGTTCTTAGGCATAAGAATGGTGCCCATGTGAAAACATAGCTCCTCCCCAACATGCATGTGGGTTCTCTCTGTCCAGGATATGAAGAAACTACTGCTTCATATGGCTGCTATGGCTGCTCGTTCAGGCACTTGTGCCACCTCGCTTTGACCACTGCCACTCCACCCTCGTTGACCTTCCAGCCAACACTGTCCAACCCATTGAAGTCACCCAGAGCCCTGCTGTCCAATTACCTTTACCTTAGCTTCCTCCACAGACAAATGGTTGGAGCTCACATCCTTTCAAAACTTTCATGCTGGTGCTTGCTACGTTCCTACAAATCCCCAAACGCGCATCCCTCTCACTACTCCTACCTGCCTCTCTGGTACTCTGACCACTGGCTGTCCATCTGTACCTCCCTAACACTGCCCAATGGTGAGCACTGGTTCGGTGATAGCTGTTATGTTATTATTGACCTGTAAGAAGATAAATCTAAATGCAATGACCCACACCTCATGGATCCAACTGCTCTTTTACACATGAAGACCAAAGTATTACTAAGTGAATGCATTATGATATTCACATGATGTGTTGAATCATACCTCAGACTAGGGGTGTATTTTGGTACATCTTCACAATGGCATTTTAAAAGACCAAATATGACACAAGTTCCTATCAATGGTGACTTTTATAAGAGACATTCACAGACCTTTACCAAAAGACCATGATGTGGCAAAAGGACAAACCTTTCTTTTGAATACTGATAATCGGTCTAGGCTCAGACCACGTGCATGGATTGCACTGTGGTCACGAACTACATATTCCCTGAAAGTCACATTTGGGTTAATTTCAAAATTAGCCTCACGGTCTTGAAACTCTATGTCGGGTGTTTGTTTTTACTTCCACCTAGGATTGAAAGTAAGATTAACATATGTTTCTTTTTAAATTATATGTCTGTGAAAACCGATATTTTAAAAATTGTGGAATTTTTACAACCTCAACATGACCCCTCACATCCACGCTGCGCTACGGTAGGCAGAGTACAGTAGGCTATTTTAAAAAAAGACATGACCGCTCAATACGTAAACATAACTGCAAAAAAAGAACAAAAAATTACAATGTGTTGTACAATTTCTATTTTCAATAAACATGTATGTTAATAATGCACACACAAATAAATAATTTGGAGATAAAATGTAGGCTCTTGTTTAACATGAGACTACACACATGCACCGTTTACCAGTAATTGCCCGAATCCGCTGTTCAACATTGTAAGCTAATTATTTTCACCGTTTTCCTGGAAACACCCACCCCGATATTTGTGAGACATTTTCACGCCCGTAATAAAAAAAATTATAAGTTCATGCAGACCAGAACCATGCATACATCACACCGATTTTCTTTCATTTCACATCCGATTGCACCAAACACTGTATTTTACGACGCTAACATGAGGAGCACAAAACACTAGCAAGCTGTCTAGCAATAAACGTGGCTGCCCGTGTTTATTTTTGTCATCCTCGTTTCTTCCCAACATGGCCGACATATAATAATAATAATAATAATAATAATAATAATAATAATAATAATAATAATAATAATAATAATAATACTGTACATGACGTGATGTGCACATAAATGTATACTCACCATTTGATGGTGGTGACTGTATGGAATATTGGTTTCTTGAAAAAAGGCACTGAGCGCAGTCTACAACAAAAAGAAAAAGTGGTTTGATGAGTAACTAGCACGGCTTTGTGGTTTAAAAATGAAGCCAGCTACACAACTTATCTAAACTGAATACAATTTATTGGAAGATACACTGTGAATCATTTAATAGCAACACAGCTATCCGACTGATTTGCAAATGTGCTGTTATGTCCTTATACAAAATCGGATTCAAATATCAACAAATAACGTTTAGGTCTTCATTGTGTTTTGGCTAGCTGGCCAACTTATCACAAGTGGCTAACTAGCTGAAGTGTTAAATAAATCGCCATGTAGCTTGCAGTAAGATAGACAGCTATCTGTAGTTCAGCGGTCATCGTTATTGCATAATACCATTCACCTACAGTAGCCAGGAACTGCTGTGAGAGTCATGGAAAAGGATTATTGTACTTAGCTAGCAAGAGTAGTAGCCAGCTAGCTATCTAACCAAATGGTGGATCTTAAACATTGTACTCGATTCGACCTTAAATATCGCTAAAGGGATGTACTCTACATTGAAAACATAATGAAACATGCGTACAAACTAATCGTTTGCTGTCATATGGGGTAGCTAAGCAGCTAACTAGCGACAAATTTTCAGTAATTCCTCACAATAAACATGGCAGTACGTATAAGCCAGCAGTCACACATAAACACTAACGTTAGCTTGCTAGCTCAAGTCACTCACCTCGAATTGCCAATGTGCCGCTTGCAAAAGCTGCTTCGCCTGGTCCGCCGCACACCCAGCTGTCAGGACAAACTGGTTTATCATCACTTGGTGCTTAAGTTCATCCATATTCGCCGGTGCTTATTTTCTAAGCGTGTGTTTCAGTGTTCAACCAGGATTTCAGTCCGTGCGGTTATTTCTTGTCTCTTTCTCTTTCAGTCATCCACCATTACAGCCGGCTGAGCAAACACAAATATTTACTGTATGAGCAGTACCAGCGTACTGAGCGTCTGCTGATTGACAACTTGTGGTAGCCAATGGGAGGGACGGAGGGAAAGTGGGACTTGTATGCTGCAAAATCCTCCTGTACTCCCTGTGCAGTCGATGGAACAGTTTTGTTGAGCCCAAGAGACTCCTAGCGATATGTATGTATATGTAAAATTTGCACGATACATATCTAAAAATAGCTTTTCCAAAGCTATGGCTTCCTCACGAGTTATTTTCACACATTTACTAATGCAAATAATTGTATTTGTTGGATATGATTCGAATTCACGCCATGTCATTTGTGCTAATGGTTTTTTTAAACTACAAGTACCGTCATCACACGCTTTGTTTGTAAAATTCTAGAAGGCAAAATTTGTGAATGACGGCCGCTCCTGTCCAATTCCCACGCGCTCTGTGTCACTATCTTACCAAATAAGGTAAACAAATCTTCCAGCACCAATAAAATCGTGCGGAGCTAGTTGTCGAGCAATCGACGGTCATTGTATGTCTAGAAATATGGGTAAATGAAACCAAAAAGTATTTTTTTTTCTAGCATTTTTAACATTTAGTTCGTTGTTCTTGTGGTTTTTGCTGCCTTTTTAGTTCTGGTCGGGAAACAAATCAAAATTATCTGGGTTATGTTTTGGGCCTCTTAGGTACTCCGGTAATTAATGTTCACAAGAAAGCAGAAAGACGCCACATTTAAAGAGATGGGCATCTCTGTGTTACCATTGGGTATCCTTGTTTTATTTTATGACTATTTTTCAGTGATTACTTTCCATGTCTGAATTTTAAAATGTCTTTGTTTTTATCTCGCCTCTAAATTAATGTGGGCATAGCTATAATTATAAAGGCATCCCTTAATGCTCTTTTGATCATGGTTTATCTGTCACCAATTTGACTGGAGACATGTTATGACACATTACATTTTCACATTATGAAGTGTGACAGTTGAATCCTTCTTGGAATACAGCCATGAAGTCACCTTGATCAATCCTGCACAATGACACTCAAAAGTCTTGCATTTTTAGTTAATTAATATTGTTTTCTTGATCACATTATAGGGAGCCAAGAACAAAACTTGCAGACTTGTTTTCATTTTCTTGTTGTTTTGCTTCTGTCAATTTTGATCACAAGGTTTTTTTGTTTCGTTTTTGTTTTTTACTCTGTCCTGTACATGTCCACTATCAGCAATGTACGCTATCAGTGGTTCCCCCATTCTGATTCCATTCTAATCACAGTCAAAGATATTATATAACATTGTAATTACATTCTAAACTGTTTTCATTTTGCATGATCTTTATCATAAGGTGACAGTCCAACCACATTCTAAATCTAGTTTTCTCATCATTCTAATCACAGAATTTTATGCTTATTTGAGCCTGTGCATGTGCTTTGCAGCCAATTGCTCCATGCAGCTATACTGTTTAAGTTGTTTTGGAACAGTTTGTGTGGAAGATCTTTCTGAAATAGATTGTATTTCATTCGAGTTTAAGTCCTCTATGTCTGTTATCAGTGCATTCATATTTTATAAATATCAGTGAAGCAGTGCATGCCCTGAACATATCTGTTGAAGCTAGAACATGTGTAGACATGGCAAAAATATGCACTGGCTGACAGGCATACCACAATAACTAATGCAGCTAATCATTACTGATACAGAAAGAGAAGGACTGGCATTGATAATTGACTAACTTGGATTTTTAATTCAATTATAAACACTTAAATGGTGCTAAAGAACATGCTGTCTCCTCTTGCTGTCCTTCATCCTATACAGTCTAATTGTCTGTTCCTATGAGAGCTACATTTGTTCATCTGGATAGTATAGACTATTCTAAAATTTCCTGTTTCTAACTATCCTTGACTTTGCTCACTAAATGAGTGAATGCTTTCTGTTCCTCTTCATGAAATGTACCTTTACCATTGGTACCATTGGTATGATTGCATTGGTATCATTGGTTCTTGAGTCATCAGATTTGACATGATTAGAGATTGCTGCTGAATTTAAACAAACAGAGTTAATGTTCTGTTTTTACATACACGCTGCAGGGGCACGGATGTATTAATGTAAATGTTTGTTAACAAACACATACATAATTTGATTACATTGTTTCAAGACCCCATTCGTGTCTGTAATGTGAAATTCATAACTTGTATCTTTTAATCTTGAAAATGGTTATCTTTCACACGATCCAGTTTTCTTTTTCTTTTTTTTTTTTTTTTTGAACAATTACATCCTAATCTGATCAAGATCAAGACAAGGAACCAGGTTGGCAAGAATGTGTATTGTATGTGTATGAACTACACTTCCCACACTCCTTTGTACGTTCAGTGCGGAGATAGCCAATCACGTATGTCGCGCGACACCCTGTTGCTGTTGCTGCCGGGATAGAAAAAAAACAACATCGTCTTCTGTTTGTTTTTTTGTTTGTCATCGATGTTTTATGATTGTATTTGTTGGTTTTTATACGTGTTACTGTAATTTCGTAGACAACGAAAGTAATTCGTAATTACAACACCGACGGCGGTCCTGGAACTCCGAAAGATAATCAATCCAAAGAAAACGTCTAGTTAGCTAGCTAGAGGCTGATTCCCTGATCTTTAGCTTAAACGGCGTCGTCGTTAAAACGGTAGTTCTAAGTTAGCTAGCTAGCGAGCAAGCACGTTAGCGAGCTAAATAGCTACCTGTGTATTAATCGGAATGCTTTTCTTTTGAAATAGACTAAAGATAGCCACAGTAGTGTTTGTTTTATTTATATTTTAAAGGTTTGTGGTTAAAGATGGGCTCAATACTCAGCCGGAGAATTGCTGGGGTTGAGGATATCGATATCCAAGCAAATTCAGCTTACAGATATCCTCCCAAATCTGGTAAGTGATCTGTTCAACTCCCTAATTATTATCCAAATACTGCAATCGTTTATGTTTTCAGATAACGTGTTTACGGCATGTGCCATCAAGCTAACTAGCGAAGTACACTACTCAGAGGTTTTTAACTTGCTGTAGATTAGCTAGCTAGTAGTTAGCTGGCTACGATAGCAAGCTAGCTGGCTAAATCAACTAGATTAGCTTGCAAGAAGGATGTAAGTGGCTCTAACCTTACGTGAAATGTGTTTCCATTCCATGACTGTTTTCGAGAAGAATTGCTAAATTGTCTAGAGGCGAAGTACCCAAGGACATTTTTGTGTTAGCGGTAGTATTTTGTGTACGTAACATTAGCTAGTTGACTAAATTGTTAATTAGCTAGCTAGTAACGCTCCGGTAGAACTCATATTGAGCTAGCTAACTTTGCTAGTGTCAAACCCCTTCGAATTAGTTGCGATGACTACAGTTTTTCTGAAGGGGGTTATTTGGAAGGTGATCATTGAGAACATTAGCTTGTTAGCTAGATCGTAACCTTTGGCAAATTTCGATAATTCAGCAATCCTGGCAGACTATCGGAAAAGGTAAGAAATTATGTTTAATAGAAATAAAATGCAACGTGAACCAGATACTTTTTGGGTTGCGTTGGCTGTAAGCTAACGTTAAATATCCAGTGCCATTCCATGTAATATATCATTTGCTATTTTTTGCTTTTCTTGACCCTGACCTGATGGGAACACGCTGAATAGCGTTAGTTAACTAGATGCGCTGGATGCTAGGCATTAAGAGTGAAACAAGATCCTTGCTAGTAGGGTGCTCACTGTAGCGTTAGTACTTTGTATTTTGCGCAGCGTGTATTCATTGCATGAAGCTGTGTGAACTGGGCATGACCTTGGAATTCAGTGACTGTGTTAAAGTAGGGGCAGGGGTGCTTGGTGCTCGGGAGATGGTGATGGATGTAACACCTCGGGGTTTTTGTAGAGCAATGCCAGGGCTGGACGGAAAAAAACGTTTTGTACCAGTCTAGACTGGGGAATGTTGAACTCCGAGTGGAATTATGCAAGTGTTAGCATTGAGGGAACCCATTACGCAAAGTAATCAGTGTTTTTGTAGCAGATGGCAGTTTGGATTGGAGCAGAGTGCGAGAGACTTAAAAGGCAGGTGTCTTGAGTATTTCAGACTTGGACGGAATTCTCATGAAGGGATAAGGCCATGTGCAGCTTTTTCTTAAGTGACTGGGAAATAAAGCCATCATGAAACACTTTCCACTTATAGAGCTTTTATTTTAAATTATTTTGAGTCATCCAATGGAAGGTTTGTATTTTCAGAATAGTCATTTTTTGGAAATTGTGAACACATTTGCATCCAGGTTTTGAGTCAGGCCACTGACAACTCCCTTCGTTACTCAGATACTCATGATTAAGTGGTGTCATGATTAGATGCATGTGTTCTGAAGCAGTTTCTTTTGACTCATTCCAGAAGACATTCCCTGATATTTCTGTATCTTCCTATATTGAAATTGTGTCCTTAAAGTGGAGAACCTTAAAAATGTTATGTATTCAAGTAATCAGACAATGAATGGCTTTGGATTACTGGTTCCTCAGGGCAGTCAGATTGGTCAGTTTTGTGAAGTGATATAAAAAACCCTTGTTTTCTTGAGAGAGTGTGGATTACAGTAAGTACTGTTGCTGTATTGTGTTAGGCCTGCAGTGTGGAAGTGTGTAATTAAGGTGTTTATGAAATAATGAGCTAGTCAAGTTGTTCTGTTCAGGAGCTTGGATTGGATGAATTGAGTTTGTCTTAATAGTCACAGTTAAGATTTAGCTACAACAGGAATGGCCTTATTACATTTCAGTAGTGCGTACTGAAATCGGCACTCAGCCACTAATCTATGACTTAAACAAAATGAAGCCATGTTTCTAGACATTGTAGCTAAATGCAGCCAGTCCATGGGAACTTTGAAGAGCAGTCCTTTAGTACCCCAATCATATGGGGATACAAAAGGACAGAACACAATCTCACAGTCACAGAGATCTGAAGAAGAAATCACAGAAGCAGCTATGCAGAACCACAGAGCCAAAGGACCATGAAGAGAAAGATGCAGAACCTGGGAGAGGGGACAGAATCAGGGAGGGAGAGAGATGGCTTACCTCTTAAATCCTAACTTTTGAGATTTTCTGGTCCGTCCACTGGTATATCATGTGTTAATCTGCAGGAGGGTGCAGCACAGCCAGCAGCTTTTTGCATGCAAGAATGGGGGCGACACTCACTTGCACATACTGTAGATGCTAGAAGTTAAATAAAAAAAATACTTATTCTCTCTTTGTATTTACATATGTTTTCTAAAAAGCAAATATAAATCTTGCACAAGTTATTTTTATATTGTTCAGTTCCTTCAAATTTTTGCTTTTGTCTTGGCATGAAGTGTGCACTCTGGAATATTATTTCATCCACGCTAATAGAAATTTCAATCTACTTGCAGAGCCAGTCTGTGCCAGAAAGTTCTAATTTCCATCTGTGAGTGCTGTATGATTATGTCTGGTTTAAAATACATTCAGGTGGACAGAACAAAATGATGAAGCGAAGAAAGTACTGTCACCATACCTGACACTCACACATGCCCCCAAAGATCAGAGATTACTAAGATAAAAATCATGTCTTGATTTCAACAGTGAGGTGTTCCACTCTTCCTGCCAATAGTATGTACGATTGTTTATAAGCATCCCAAGTACTTGCAGATGCATAATTTCAGGTAGTTCCATTGTGGTTTAAATTTACTGGAATTATGATGACTAAGAGGGACTGGCTAGGTATCCATTAGTTAGTTGCTTGTTTTTCAGAATCATACTCTCAAGGGAGTTGTGCTTTCATAATTTTCCCAAAAAAGAGTCATTTTCCTGCCCTACATTGGTTTTATTGATGTATCCAGATCATTTTATGCATTTGTAACATCTGACATACAACTACATGGCAGTATTATTGTATATTCAGTGGCAGTTGACCAACTACTACATCTTATTGATTAGTATTACTGATATTATTGTGAATGTTATTTATTTGGTGACTGAGAAGATGATCTTATCTAGACTGCCTTGTGTAGTTGTTTTTTAATCTACCATCCATTGATATAATTGGTGTATCAGCAAAACTGTAGTGAGTGGAACCACCTAAGCCCAGGTAACTGCTACACCACACTAGGTATGTTGTGGACAGCAAGCAAATTGAGTCATGGGGCAAACTCTGCCTTTTTTAATGAAATACATTTTAGTTGCCCAGGCACTGTCCAGTTAGTTCATAGAGTATAGTGGTTCTCAATTATGTCTTCAATATATTTTTAGGTGAATGCTTATGTAGTAAGTTTAAGGATGAAAATAATATATTTGGTTTGGATACAAGTTTTACAACAGATGCATATTTGCATATTACATGTGTATTAGTGTCAGTAAGATTCAACAGCCTACATGATATTAAATTACTTCAAATGCAGAGACAGTGTAGAGAACTATTTATTTTGATAATAGGAAAATGTTCTGATTGCAAAGTACTACTTTCTGTCTCTGCCCTTTGTAAATGTCAGTACCTTTTCTATGACATTGACTTGCAGTCCATGCTACTTTAGTAAAATTATTACAGCAGAGAACTGTACCTGCCTGACATCAATGGAGTTCAATTTATGCCTGTTGTATTGAAATTTACTGATCTTTTCTGTTTTTTTTTAGGATTATGCAAAAAAAGGTCATAAATTGACAAATTAAACACGAGAACACCCAAGCTGTTGAGAAGAAAAGTAAAGTTTTAGAAAAGTATATTATCTGTCTTCATCTTAGGGATCAGTATGAGAGGGTGCTGAAAGCTCACACTGTAACCGCGCTGGTGAGAAGTGTGACCCCAGGCCGTGTGGGGTGCTGCTTGGATAAGGTGAACTATCAGATCGTCTTACTGGTATAGAAGGGTGCCCTGTCTACTGTAAATGTAGCTGTTTTGTTGATACTTAAGGAAAAGCGACAGAATTTGGAAAACTGATCATTCAGTCCTTGTAGTCTATAGCTGTGATTGTCCAGGGAAATGTAACTCATGCCTGTGCGCTGTTGTAATGTTCCGAGCTGTCTTTTATTGAATGGCACGGCAGCTCTTTGACCACAGCGGGCTTTGTCCTTGTGCTTTTACCCAGGACCTGTGAAATCCTGTGGATTTGCGTATATTTTATCTTTGATCTTCAGATGTGAAACATCAGTCCGGGGGTGGTGTTACAGTGATCTCGCAGATGAAAGAGGACAAAAATTAGTGTTGCAACAGCTTTCTTCCATGACTAATGTTCAAGAGGCTTGTTTTTATTATTTGAACTGTTAAAACTGGTTTGCAGCGTAACCTTTGCCAAAGCAGCTGGCTTTTCCGCTGTGACTCTGCAGTGGGCAGCATACCGAAGAATGAGAACATTCAGTCAAGGATGGTTTGGCATAGTACGCTCCAGATTAGTCAGCGAAACGAAGCAGCTGGAGTTACCCTGTTAAAACAATGAATAGTGATCACATTACTTCAAAGTGGTCTTATAATTTTAAATTCATGAAATTTTGTCGTGCACGCATTTGTGATCAGAGGTGCTGGTTAAAATCAAATTCAAACACCATTGTTTCCTTCTGGATCCTGATGATAGCAGGACATCACATTGGATATGTTATTCAGATGTGTTTTGTGCATGGATAAGAGTCCCCAAAGGCAAGTTCCCACTGTCCATTATTTGTTTTAATTTCAGTTGTGGTAAAAAAAAAAAAGGCTATTGAAAGTAGTTATGGTGATTATGATTATGCTGCTATGCTCCATTTTGGAACTGAAGGTTGTTTAGATGCTACCCTCTGTTTTGCACACAGTTTGCCACTGCTTTGTATTTAGGTTGCATATGATTAATAACATTCCTGGACAATAGTGATGGAAACTGGAACTTACTGTGGCCCACCGTCATTGCTGGTATGACAAAGTTGGCATTTGCAATGCATGTTCATTTCTATTATGTTCAAATAAGCCTGCCCAAGGCAGTTTGGAGCTGTGTCGTATGTTTTTAGTGTGCTCTGACATGGCTGGCCATTTCATGTGTCACCAGATAAACTCTGTTATATGATCACAGTGCTGCAGTTTCTCCCTTACACGCAGTTAAGAATGTTCATTCTCTCCTGATTCTAACCAGGCCACTTCTCTTTCTTAAAGGAAACTATTTTGCCAGTCATTTTTTCATGGGAGGGGAGAAGTTTGACACTCCACATCCTGAGGGATACTTGTTTGGAGAAAACATGGATCTCAACTTCCTTGGGAACAGGCCTGTGCAGGTAAGATCAAGATATAGTGCCAGGATTATTGTATTGATAATTACCAAATATGGCTTGGTTTTTCCGCTTTTGTAGAAACCCTGTAATGCTCTCAAGGAAAAGAACAATAAAGGTTACAGCTCTGTCTTGCATTTATTAGGACTATAACCTTTTCTTAGCAGGTTGCACAGCTACTATGTTGCCTAGTCCGGCAATCCCCTCAAGGTGATGTGTGCTCCAGATGTCTGATATTCTGTTTGAAATGTGATTTCCTGGGGATATTGCCCACGTGGTCACAGACTGCAGACATTTTCCTCTGGCAGTTCCTTAATGGCATAGAAATCACTGTTCAGAGTGCCCCTCTACAGCCATCATTCATTTTTAAAGATTTATACACATGAAAGCACAGATTAAATACTTGATGTAATACGTTACATCAATTTCTTTGACTCCCTTTGCCTTTGGCGATTTTCTTGTTCCTCTCAAAGCAGGTCAGCATGCTTTTTTATTTCCGCAGGCAAATGATTAATGCCATAAACTGTCCAAGGCCCAACATTACCAGTACAGACTGAATTTTATGGAGTTAAATAATTGGCTTACTCACAAACTTTAACCATTTAATAAAATCATTAAGCCATTTTATTTGAAAAGCGTAAAGGAAAATACTTTTAAAAATTCCTGTGGGTGGGCTCCAGAGTGGATCAGTGTTCAAGGCAATCATCGTGAGTGCTGGTCCAGCACTACAGTTCAATCCCAGCTGTGTCATTAGCTAAAATTGACTGGAAGTCCACAGCAGCCGAAAAAAATTGTACTGTTCCACTTTGGTAGGGGTGTGTTTCTCAACAGGGTTTCCTTGTCTCTTCACTGCTTCTCATCGGCAATAACATCAGTGCAATGCACCCTGGGACTTGTAGTTTGTTATATAACTGACTGTGTGTGAGTGTGTTGAAGAATTGCTTTTGTCTCATGTCAGCACTCCTGCATGAGTGCAGAGGTAGTCACAGTGAGGTAAGCCTAATTTGCAATTGCTAAGGGGAACATAACATGCAAATGCTAAATTGAAGTTAAAATATCATTTGGGTGCGTGTAGAATGTATACCCCCAAAAGCCTGACAGTTGACAATATGATTGATCTAATGATTATTTCTGTTCTTGCTGTTCAGTTTCCTTATGTGACTCCTGCACCACACGAGGCTGTGAAGACCCTAAGAAGTCTGGTCAACATCAGGAAGGACTCTTTACGCCTCGTCAGGTACTGGAATCAGGCCTCACAGGCTCAAAGTGAAAACATTAGTTCAGGTTCCCCTAACCTTCTACTCCCACTGCCTAATGCACCCATCTGTGATGAAACTCCATGTTTCACCGATGCATAAACCCATCTCTGAGCACTTTGCCTACCTTGCCTGATGGAAATCAACTTTTAGTCCTTTGGAAAGCAGGGAAAGTAATTTCCTTAAAGCTGATGGTGTCAGATCAGGCGACCTCATGTGCAGGCAGAAAATAGAGTAGAATCAAACTTTTTTTTTGCTCTAATACTGAATGTTGTATGTGTACCTGGGCACCTACTGGCAGGTACAAGGATGATGCGGACAGCCCGACAGAGGAAGGGGGAAAGCCCAGGGTCCTTTACAGCGTGGAGTTCACCTTTGATGCAGACGCTCGCGTGGCCATCACTCTGTACTGCCAGGCCTTCGAGGAGTTCACCAACGGAATGGCAGTGTAAGACTCGGACACCTCGGCACAGACCAGAAAAGCAAGGAGTGGAGGAGCTGTGGTTTGTGGATTGAGGAAAGGGTCCTCTAGAGCTCCCTGGTGTGGACAACAAGCTTGAAGAATAGGTTGCACTGCTGTTTTGGTAATGAGAGACGTGTTTAGAAAGGGTATTGACGATGCAAACTACAAAGAAACCACCGCAACTAGTCAATCCAAAACAAAAAATGTGGTGTGATAGGCCAAACATCTGTTGGAAGCACAGCAACTCAGCACAAGCCTCTTCTTTATGGTATTATATGAAGCACAGAAATGGCACATTCATACTTCCCAACAGGGAGTGCCCTTAGCAGCTGCTAATCTCCATGGATATCCTGTGAGCAGGAACAGTGCAGTGAATGGTGAGATTTGTGCTGAGAGACAGGTACACGTGTAAGCTGCTTATCTTCATTTTTTATTTGTTTCCTGTTAACAGCATTCAGAGGAGCTTTTATTAATGAGCAGCTATACCAGCAAGTGTGTAGAGCATGCAATATTGACAAGGACTGGGACCTTTACCAGTGTGTTGTCTTTTGTCCATCTGTCAGCCATCAAGAACTGTGAGAAAGATGTTGCTGTATTCACTGAGTCATCATGTAGTTCCCTTGATTAATGTAGCATAAAAGAAAGCAGTTTTTTAAAGCAGTTCACCTTAAGTATATCCTTGATCCTATATGTCCACCGCCTTACCCACTCAGATTTCATTGCGTCTTTAGTAACCCACTATAATGAAACTTTATTCACAGCACTACTGCGTGATCCTGTCCTTGAAACAGTTTTAAGGTCTACTTTCATGCCACATAAAATCGAACAATTATGTTGAAGCATTCCACAATATCATTTCAGTAATACATTTAGCCTTCTTGTCTGTTTTATTAGAATCACATCCATCAAGCAATCCAGTTGTTTTGCATTATGTATGAAGTTACCTAGTTTGTTTCTCTTGACACTGTTTTCAGATATATGCATGTATCTGTGTGTTATATAGCCTATTGTATGAACAGCTAGAATTTTTCACATCTGGTTTTGTTTGTTACAAAAAACTGATTTTAGTTGCGAGTGTGGTCAGATGTTGTCTGTGATGAGAATTTGCAGTGGCAGTTCTGGCAATTAAATGATGGGTCCTGTCTCAAGAAATTGGCCATTCATTACATTTTAATGACTTTAAATTAATAAAATATGCCTGACAATTTTTAATATAGCTGTAACTCCCCATGGAAATTCCCACTCATTTGGCTGTAAAGCTCTTATGGCTCTGTCAGAAGTGGATTTATTAGTGGATATACTGTCCTAGCCTTCTGTTGGCATTGTGTAAACACTGCATTTCCTCTTGTGCAGGTACAACCCCAAGAACCCTGCCATGGTCTCTGAAACGGTGCACTACAAAAGAGGAGTCAGCCAGCAGTTCTCACTCCCGTCCTTCAAAATTGATTTCTCCGAGTGGAAGGAGGAGGAGGTGAGTGTTGCTGTCAGATGTTCAGTCCCACAGACAGATTTGCTAGTATTGCCTTTCCCAGCTCCACGCCACACCTTCCCTCTGCCTGTCTGGTATTCTGTGTAATGCTTATCCTGGCTAGCTCTCCCTCACTCCTTTTCTGTGAGCTTGTTTTTGTCACGGAATATCATACTATCATAGAAACAGCCACAAAGAGGAACCGTGCATAATTTCCTACCAGATGCAAGTGTGGAGAGCTAAGCCATCGGTGTTCATTTTCCGAGGTAGTCTCCAAATTGATCTGAATTGCATTGGTAAAAGCTGGGAAATTCCTCAGTGGCTTCAATGTTGTGTAACATTGAGGAAAATAAATGAATGGGGGTTTCTCCTTTCTTATTTTCCTTGTAAATGAAATATGATCTTCCAGCATCCTTCACTGGTCTGGGTGCAGTGCAAAGCTCTTCAGTATTGATCGTACTGGAAGGTGATTGCTTTACAAAGTGCACTCCAAATAAACTACTTCTGTCTAAATAACAGAAGAAGTCTCTTTCATTACATTGTAGAAATTACACCAGTTTAAACATGTCTGTAGCATTAAATGTAAAAATAAAAATTGTATCCAAGTAGACAACTTGAACATGTCTTTTCTGAAGTGCATGAAGTCAGTGTTTCTTTTGTTAAGCAGGCATCCCTCATAGCTCAGTTATCTGCAAGTTAAATCTCTGTATTGTAAATGCCAGCTTTATGAGTGGTACTTACGTAAATGGGTTTTATCACAGTTTTTCATGTCAGTCTGACAGTATTTCATTGTTTAGAGTGTTGCAGGCCACATAGACATCAGGCAGTTGCAGACACTCCTCACCCGCTGCTCCTGTATAGTGCCAGACAAAGAACACTTGTGTTTTAAGAAAAGGGGTTTGAATGGATGGAGATATCAGTTTTGACTGTAACGGTGTTATTGATGAAACCACAGGCAGCAGTTTCAGCACAGCTGCCTGCATCTGAGCGACACTCAAATCTCGTTAATTTTGTTCCAACCCAGAGTGGCCTTGACTGAAGAGGTAACAAATGTTTTCTCTGGAGTCTTGCTCATCTTTAAGGACACTGACATGCCAATTAGACTGGATGCGCTAGCCTGAAAGCAGATTAGTCAAGCATGCTGTTAATGGAAATCTTGAAAATCCTGGTGATAATTAAGTTTTTAGAAGTGAACCCCAAATATGATATTTACATAAGGCACAATGCAAAGTGACCTTAAGGCCCTCCTCCACGCTGCTTAATTAACATTCGGATGAGGGCTGCAGTACGTTCCTATTCATTTGTCCCAGTAAAAGAGATTGTTGCTGAGTGAACTGAATGATGTTTGTCATTAATAGATATGACTTGATGTTCCGTTGTTGAAGTTAAGAAAATGTAAAAAAGAAAAACGATCACCCAGCATAGAAATTAAACCCTCTTTTTCATAAACTATGTTGTTGTTGTTTTTCACAGCTCAACTTTGATCTGGACAGAGGGGTCTTTCCCATGGTAATCCAGGCAGTGGTGGACGAAGGGGATGGTAGGTCTTTCAGAAAGCATTTCAGCTGACTTGCCCTGTGATTACTGTAACCTTCTGAATGAACTAGGACTTTACAATGTGCTCTCTTCCACTAGCAGACACAATTATCCCTTCCTCTCATACAACAGACAACCAGTGACCCAGTTCAATGTACAATTAGCTCTTTTCATTAACAAATTTGTCTCCTCTTGCAGAAGTCACGGGGCATGCACACGTACTGCTGGCTGCCTTTGAAAGAGTAAGTGTAGCTTTCAGAGCCCTTGACTGAACTGTGATTCTTATTTTGTTTGCATGAATTAAGCTCTGTTGGTCTTAAAATATGTTTTAACTTATGCCTTTTTCAGAACTCTGTAGCTGTGTTTTTTACTGCAGTCAGTCATTCGTTCTTACCACTTGCTTTAACATGACTTTGATTTGAAATTCTGTAATGAAGTTTACTTTATCTTAATGCACTTATGTTTGATTATGAAGTCACTATAGGTTATTATGAGGGTGAGGTGGGTTGGCAGTTATGAAGTCCCTGAATGAGTACAGTTTGTTCAGAATGTGCTCCATGTGTGCTGCTGCTGACAGACTGTAGAGCTGAGTGCTTTTATTCTGCATTCTCTGCAGGACTGCTCGATCCAGTGAGACTGTTGTGAGCTTCCCCCCACAGTGAAAGCCATTAGCTCCTAGAAAAAAGGCAGTGTTACCTTTAATGGGCTCAGAGAGACTTTCAATTACAAATATCCCTTTTCCCTTCCTTGAAATCACATTTCAAAAAGAGATCAGAAGGGCTGATTAAATAGCTTTCCAGGCATGGGGAGAAAGCATGTAAGAAAAGCCCTCTTTGCTAAATAGTATAGAATTGTGGGAAACTAAATATTGTCATTCTTATGTTGGCAGCATGTTGACGGCAGTTTCTCTGTGAAGCCTTTAAAGCAGAAGCAAATCGTAAGTGTGTGTGTGTCTGTCTGTCTGTATTTCGGAGTGCCTTTTCCATTATAATACCATTCGGTTGTGTTGCTTGTAGTGTAACCATTGTGCTAATAATGAAACAGTTTTCCATGAAGTGTTTGTTCTCTTTGCCTCCAGCTCTCTGTATAACCTCAGTTAAACATCAACCCAGATCTGCTTTGGTTTGTGCCCCAAAGATAGGAAAGAATTAGCTGTGTGGAAAGACTAAAGAGATCTTGCAAAAAAAAAAAAAAAAAAACAATGCATGCAAAAATGTAGATTGATAATGACTAAAAAAGCAGTGTGTGTGTGTTTACAGTATTTATCTGAAAAGGGAAGGCTTTTGTCAGTGTATTCAATCTGTTTTTACTCATTCTCATACCAGACTTGGTGGTGGTCTGAAGTACAAAAAGCAGCTCTCGCACACAGATCATTATGGGTTCTGAAAACACAAAAACACAGCCTGCGCTTACTGTGGCGTGGAAACTGGAGGTGGTCGATGGCAAGCTAGCTGGAGATGAAATGCGTCAGAATGCTCAGTCTGCATGTTAAACTGTCTGGGTGGGAGAGGGCACAAGGAAGCATCTAATCTCCATGATTGCTGCTGTGATTGCTGGCTCACTTGTGCAGTGAAGTCCAAAGCTTTGAGCAGTCGGCACGCTTACTGAAATGCACAGGGACAGCCTGAGCTCCAGCCACAGATGTATTATTGATTATGGATCTGAAACTGATTCATGTCAAGTTGTGTAGGCTGAATTGGCATAAAATGACCCCCCCCCAAGCTGTAGTGAATGCCACTGGATAACCAGAGACATGTTTGAGCCATCATCACTGAGCAGTTTAACCAACAAGTATAAGAGAAGATGTTGCTTGACAGATGGCTGGTTATGTGAAGTTCTCCACTACATTAATATCAATACGTGATGTAGCCTAGCATTTAATTTGTATTTACCCATATAGTCTGAATTGATCAATGTGTGGTATTGATTTTCTGATTGCCGTACACCTGTCAGACATCTGTTCCATGTTGACACCCATCCTAACATTGCATCCCTTATGGAGGCAGATTCTGGTCATGTACATTATTTTATTTCATCTGGGAGCTCTGTGATAAATCAGTGTGAAAACCCCTCACTGGCTGGTCCCTTTGGGATGCAGAAGCAGTTCTGCTTCAAAGTGGTTTCTCCTCAGGTCTGGCCTTGGTGTGAAAGGTCTTTCTGAGTCAGAGATGCAGCTCCAGTGCTGACACTTTCTATAGATGAGAATGTAGTTGCATTTCTGTTGAAAAGATGAGTGCTCTCACAAACTGGAGTTGCATCTGTACATTTGCTTTCTTTTATTACCTCAGAAAGAATATCAAGCCTTGATTTCTGAGTATGAACCAATCTGAAACATTTGTCACTAGCTGAGATAGGTGCCTCCCCTTTGCAATAGCTGAAGTGGATCAGTAATCTGTCTGCTACTGTAGAGTCACCCCCTTTTTCATCTCCATTGTGATGTCATTACAGGTGGACCGTGTTAGCTATCTGCTTCAGGAGATCTATGGGATTGAAAACAAGAACAACCAGGAGACAAAGGTATACCTTAATGGCAGTGGTATTCAATAGTTCTAGCACCTCAGAGGAATCATCACAGCATTTGATACTTGTTTCCTTTTTCACACATTTTCCTCTCTGATGTATCTAAGTTAGTTGTTGTGTATGTATGTATTTTTTTTTCGCGTATGATAAGCCATCGGATGACGAGAACAGCGACAACAGTAACGAGTGTGTGGTGTGCCTGTCGGACCTGCGGGACACGCTCATCCTCCCGTGCAGGCATCTGTGCCTGTGCAACTCCTGCGCAGACACGCTGCGCTACCAGGCAAACAACTGCCCCATCTGCAGACTGCGTGAGTATCTGCGGCTTCGGTCAGGGAAGGTCACGCACACTAGTGGATGAGAATGGACAGGAAGAGAGCTGCTCTCGTTTGGAGTTCTGTCTCTCTCTATCTCCATTCTTTATAATTCCTATTGTGAGTGCATGGGCTGTGTTTCTGTCCTGAATTCTTTTAGGAAAAAGTCCTCAGCACTCACTCTAGGTTTGTTGTAGTACAGGGAGGGGAAAATAAAATCTCTTCAGCCAGGACTGAACAGTTAAAGGGCTTCTTTGCTTGAAGGTCTGGCACATATAAAAAGGTTACTTTGTTTTTATTTTTGGAAGAAAAAACATTAATTTGTTTGAGTAAAATTGTGAAATTAGGGATTAGTATTGATGCAGAGGGATTTTAATACTGTAAACAGGAAATGGGTGAAAGACTTTAAGTCCATGGTATATGTTCATAGCCTACCTCAATGTTAGGAAGTTGCCTCCATCGTGGCCACACTGTAGGAAATAGAGACACCTGGTGGAGAGTGCATATGACAGTTAAGATGACAGCAGCTCACTGGTGGTGAATGTTATTTTTGGGAAAGGATATTATATAGCTTCAATGGCCCAGAGATCTGCTGTACAAAAATGGCATGATGCCACAGAGCTGTAAGAATTATAAGGACTTTTTTTTCTTGAAGATCATCTAAACTGAATGAACCCTTTCATAATTACAGTGCTTTGCAGACCTTCAGAATGCTATCATGGAAAGTTGCGCATCATTTCCATATCAGTGAGGCAACTTGTTTATTTTTGTTAATGTTCTGTGCATTGTTATGTTACGCTTAGTTTGCCAGGCACGAATAGCAAAATGATTGATAAGAATTTCCCCAGAGGAAATGTGATTGAGGTCATGCAGGAATAAAAATAAACATTAAACAACTGATTTTAGCAGCCCATTGTCTAAAAATACAATGCATCCAGCTTCATCAGAGAAACGGTGCCACCTTGCATAACGATCACGACAGCTGTGCAAATGTTTACTCGACTATCTCTTTGTGGAGTTAAAAATGAAACTGTTAAGCGCCGTGAAATAAAGAGGGCGCAAAAAAACCCGCGGATGCAATTAGCGGTGTTTGTTGAGACGTGACGGCCCTCCCGCCTTGATCTGCGGTTTTAACGTTCGGCTGGAAAACGTGGCTCCTCTCTCTCCCGGCAGCCTTCCGAGCCCTGCTCCAGATCCGCGCCGTGAGGAAGAAGCCTGGAGCGCTGTCCCCCGTGTCCTTCAGCCCCGTCCTGGCACAGACCATGGACCACGACGAGCACTCGGTACGCCTCCCATCTGCGAGACACCGTGAGGCCCGTCATCTGCCAACGCTGGCCTCATGATACAGTCAGCACGCTCTGTTCACTCTTTGTGCAAATGAGCTTTAATGCATAAAAATGTGTAGTGTTTTTTTTTTCGTGATTAAGCATAATTCCTGGAGAGCTCCACTGCCTCCACTGCCTCAGAGTAGTCTAGTTTGGTAATTGGCCTTGTTGTTACATCACACTGTAGCTGATAATTTCTTGAGCGTAAGGGATTATTACAATCTTAAGTGGTGATATAACATTAGGGATGTATGAGAAGGTCATACTGAATAAGCAAGCACAAATCAGCAAACCTGGGGCCAAGTAATTTTGTTCTGTGGTCACGATTTACAAATACCATGCAAGTCAGTTACTGTGGGAGGAAAGACAGGAACTTTAAATAGAGGACAGGTGACATACCTTTCAGATGACAGCACTGCTCTTTTTTGAGTAAGGTATCATGGCTGCCAAGATCAGGGGGGTTCACAAGAATGCACTTTTGTTGCTCGTTTAAGTTGCACTTTCCTTTGGAATTGCGATATCTGTAAATAGAGAAGCCTTGGGGTTTTCCAGGCCTTTGCTGGGAGTGTAAATAAGGCATGCATTGTGCACATTTTGGCCAGGAAGAAAAGCAGGCCATCTTTAAATAGACTTGGCTGATGTTCCACTGTTATTCTTCCAAGCTTAAACTCGCATTGCTTCAGCTCCAGAGCTTGGGGGGGAGTTGTGCAATCATCTTGAGATTAAGTACAGTGTATTTGAGAGTTCACAAGCAGCAAAAACAGTTGGTCCAAAGGAGGGTCAGCTGGCCGTGGTGCTAATCATCCTGACTGTGAATGTGCCTGTGACTGGTCTTGTTCTCTCACCCCAGAACTCGGACAACATCCCCCCGGGCTTCGAGCCCATCTCTCTCCTGGAGGCCCTGAACGGGCTGCGCTCCGTGTCACCCGGTATCCCCTCAGCTCCCCTCTATGAGGAAATCAATTTCTCAGGGAGCATTGGGGACCCCTTGCCTCTGTCTGGCCGCCAGCTGGGCTCAGTGGAGCGTTCTGGGGATGCTGGGCTGCAGAAGGGGAAGGTCAGCAAATCACCTGACAGGTAAGTGTACCAATAGGGAAATGTGATGCGGCAAGTCTGTATACACATAGTGATTTACTATAAACAGTCAGCCTGAGTATCCTGTTCGCTAGTAATGGCTCCGTAACTAGTAACCGGTATGGAGCAGAGCATAGTTTTAGAAGGAGAAAATTTTTCTTTCTAGGATTTATTTGAAAAATAAGAATAATTCTTGAGCACAACATACCAGGATTCCCCACTAAGAGTTAGTGTTGTCTTTTTAGGCTCAAAATTGACAGGAGAGAGTATAAGATTATCCTATGATTTTACCAAAGCTTATGTTAGCACAAACAAAACACTGTTGCCTCTAGCTAAGGTGCAGAATTCTGAGTGCATCACTGTGTGGAGTCATGTACTTGTAGCAGTCAGTGGGTCTGCACCTCCCTCCCAAATGCCTTTTCTGCTGTGATTTGTAAGACTGTTCACACTTATAGTTATTTGGGTGGGTCTTTATTTTCGTTACACTTTTTCAGCTTTTTGGAATCACCAATTGGACATTAAGCTTAACACCCTCATTCCTTTCTGAAACACAATGAATGCAGCCCTCCAATAGACTCATAGCCAACTGCTATTTTTCATACTACAAGCCCCACAGTGCAGGGAGGTGGGAACATTGTTACTTGTAAGGGGAGCATGGACCTGGAAGACCTTATGGGGGAGAGCCAAGATGTGTAGATGTGTTTAAAGAATATAAAGATTCCCTTCAAGCTAAGAGTGAAATTGATTTGTTATTTTGATATTGAGTTGTGCCATGGTAGAGGTGAACAGGGAGCTTTTACATAGCAAAGAGGAAAATCAAAATAATTCTGTGCAATAAAGACCTTTTTTTTGTTCACTTTAATGTTACTATTCTTCTGGTGAGTCTACAACTGCCAACATTGTCATGCTCATAAAGACAGGATGGTGTCAATTAGATTCGAAGTACTGAGCATAATTTCCATTAAAGACTAGCGTAATTATTCCTAACATTTGAAACATGCCATCCAGTGACATTCTTAAATGTTATTCACATAATATGCGTACATATAGTATATATAGTGGGTAATGTGTTTCAGCTCAATCGGTTGTGCCGCAGCTGAAGGTAGGTTGTTTACACAATCAACATTTGTCTTTGAGCAGATCAGAAAGACCATACCATATTTCAGGACAGACATATTACATTACATTATTGTCATTTAGCAGATGCTCTTATCCAGAGCAAATTGCATAGGTTACAGTATCCATTTTTACAGCTGGTTCTTTGCTGAGGTAATTGTAGGTTAAGTACCTTATCCGTGGGTACAACAGGAGTATTCCAGTGGAGAATCAAACCAGCAAACTTTTGGTAATAACCCCTGTTCCTTAGCGCTGCACCACACTACTGGCCGTATTATGCTGCATATTAACTGACAGATAACTAAATAACCTTCAAAAGGATCTAAAGGCAGGTATGTCAGAGCCGACGGGTTTCAGTCTGCTTTTCTCGACATGACTCTCAGCTGCCTTCTCCCGGCCATATGGCGTAATAACTGCCTCAGGTCCCAGCTGTCAGTCGTCTTTGTGTGGAGAGAAAGAGACGAGCAGCGTGTGTGTGTCAAGCTGTGAGTCACTGACAGAGATCACAGTGTCCATGTCCAGTGCTATATGAGAGCAGTACGTTGACCCGTCCTTGGCAATGGATCCAGCTGACATTGCTGACTCAAGCAAACCTGCAGTGAGCAGATTGAGGAGTATGCAGAGTGTCTGTCCTGCTGGAACCACAATGAGGTGCTTTGCACATGGTGTTCCACGTTTGGCAGGTTTTCAAGGTATAAAATTCGCTCTTTGGACTCATGCACTCAGGTCTCTGCCCTAGTGCAGTGAGAGGAAAAACCCAACAGAAAACTGCATAATTTAACTTCAGAAAAAAGGGTACATTCAATTACTGTTCGCTTGCCTTGTATGTATAGTAGAGATGAAGTGTGTGCGGATAGGCTAAAAGCTGCTGAGAAGGGTGACTTTGTGTTTTCCATCTGCAGTACCCTCCGGTCCCCCTCATCCCCCATCCAAGAGGAGGACGAAGAGAAGCTGTCAGAGGTGTCTGAGGTGTCTGACGCACAGCCACATGCCCTGCTGTCCAGCAGCCCAGCTTCAACTGAGGTGAGTCTTCCACCCTTTTACTACTTCTATCTCTTTGCCTACAGCCCCCTGCCAGCTCACACTGTACTATACCTACAGCGCCCCCTGCCAGCTCACACTGTACTATACCTCCAGCTCCCCCTGCCAGCTCACACTGTACTATACCTACAGCTCCCCTGCCAGCTCACACTGTACACCTACAGCTCCCCCTGCCAGCTCACCTGTACTACAGCCAGCTCACACTGCCAGCTCCCCTCTCACACTGTACTATACCTACAGCTCCCTCTACACCCTGCCAGCTCACACTGTACTATACCTCCAGCAGCTCACACTCTGCTCCCCTGCCAGTAGTCCTGGCTCACACTGTACTATCCTCAGCTGAGCTCACACTGTACTATACCTACAGCTCCCTCTGAGTAGTCCTGGTTCCTCAGCTGAGAAAGTAATCTTGCTCTCTCCTCTCCTTTGCAGGCCACAGCAGCTGAAGAAGCTCCAGAATCAGTCACTCCTGATGAAGGTGAGGCTCAGGGGGAGGTAAATCTGGGACAAAGTACCTGCAAAGCTGAAGGATAGAAGAATCCATAAATACTGCTGTTTGGGGACCGGGGTGTCTTAAACAAGCAACTGTGAGGGCTTAGGAATAGGAATTAATTTTTCAAACTTTATTTGTATATAATGTAACAAAGCAAGGCCATCCACGAGTTCACTGAACTAATACATAGAACACAGTGGGTATCATTCCAAGTTGTCGCCGCGATCAAGGCTGCTGTACTTTCTGGATATAGTTGCCGGTGTCTCTTCCATTGGCCCATGAATATTTGAAAGGTGTAGTGCCTAGTTCCATTCTGACTGCTCTCACCTCTCCCGCCCCACCCTGCCACAGAAGACCGGCCACGCTCTGTGGCTGAGATTCTCCAGGACTGCAGCAGCGAGCACAGCTGCCTGACCAAGACAGAGAGCGACCCACCAGTAGAGCTGTCCCTGCCAGGTGAGCCCTGCCTCCTCGAGTCACTGTCCTGTCCCCTGAATACTAACAGGAGCCGCATAGAGCCAACCGCTCTCCCACCTGGGGGTCGTGCAAGGCTTAATTCTGCCTTCTACTAACAGCCAGCAATTGCTGACCTGCATTCACAGTATCCAAGCTGTAGCCTTACTTAACTCTTGGACTGCCTTGCATATGCTGCCGTTGACTAAATGCATGTAATTCAGGTTTAACTGATACACTGAGCTAATGATAAGCGGTGCCCTGGCACCTTTGCAAGTTGTTTTTCTCTTCTTCTCACTTGCTTCCATTCCCTAAATCACACCCATAGTGTGTGTGCAGTTCTGCTTTGTTTCCTAACCTGCCTGCACTCTCCCTTGGCCTGGCCTCGCTCTGGGCAGCTCTAGGTCCTGATTCCTGCTCTATTGGTATTGAAGAGTAACTCTGGTAGGTCTCTTCTCCTGTCTTGCCTCTATGGCATCTCTACTTGTGTCCTTCGTGTTCCTCATTTGCCCCTACAATAGTCTGCTGGCTTAATTGATTGATTGGTTGATTGTTTTTGGTATGATTAGTTCTTTCAGCTCTTTTTTTATAATGCATTACTGGTAAGTACAGATTCTCAGAAACTGAATATCTCAATGAAAATCACAGATGTAATATTATTTTGGTAATCCCCAATTTTTATTTATATATCAGTAGTCTGTTATTGTGCATGCTGAAAGTATTATTTTCTCCCTGTTCAAACATGAAAATGAAATTAAATGCATCATTTATGTATTACGCTGTTGGGGATCAGCCATAGTGATGATCCCTCTGAATTAAATGATCTGATGAACACATGATTACCGCATTATCTCTGAGAGATGGTCAAGCCCGCAGTATACTGCTGGAAGACAGGGTTGAGATCCTGTCATCAGTGTCCTCCTCCTGTTCTGAGGACGTGAGCCTGTCCAGTCTCAGATAAGTGTCTGTTGAGGCTGCGCTCCAGATCTTGCCGTTTTATCCTCACTCTGTCTCTGTGCGTGCCCTCCGCAGGCTCGTCAGAATCCACAGAGAGCCTGAAGAGCCAGAGTACCAACAGCTCCAGTCAGCCTCTCCTGTGTCCCCCCAGTAGCCTGCACATCGAGGACGAGCAGCTCACCCCGTAACAAGGGGCCGGGGCCGGCCCCAACCACCCCCCCTCAATATCACCCATATCCTCCCATCACAACCCCGGTGTTCATCCTCCAGAGCCCAGCAGCCAGGCCTCCACTGCTGAGCCGTTTACACGCCTGCAGTCCTCTCCCCCACGTTCACTCCTCGCTCACGCACCCACAGGATTGTAGTCAGCTGCAGCTCTGCACTAGGAGGAGGGTGAGCAGTGCAGGACACGGCTGAAACGGACATCGTCTTCCCGGCCCTTCCAGGAAGGGTATCCCAGGCCCCCCTCCGGTCCCAGCAGCTGAAATGGAAGACAGACCTACCCGCTTCTCCCTTGGAAGCAGGGGGCTTTGTCCACCTTGCATCTTAGCTGAATCTCCCTCTGCACATTTTCTGCTCATCAAATACCAGCAGATTGCCATCTCTGTCCTCTTGTTGGTCAGGGTCCTCTTGGAGCCAGCACTCACCCATGAGTCTAAACCGTGGCCTGGAATCCCAACTCTCTGAGTAAGAACCAGCACAAAACAGGATTGAGCTGCCCAACTATCCTTTCACCTGACAGCACAACAAATGCATTTACCCTCAACACTAAACAGGCAGGTTTGTCTAGCTGCAGCATAATCATGCTAACAAGTTAGTTTTCTCGATGTTGTTGTTAAATTGTTACCTAAATATAATACAATATGCTTGCAAAACCCCCAGATAAGGACATTTGTGAGATATTTCAATCTGGGCCATGATCCCATAACAGATGAGAGTTCTCTAATCTTTTGAGTGAAGTATGCAAATATAATGTTGCTTGAATCAAACCACGAACTGACTTTGAAGACTTCAGCTCTTAAAGACATTTTCTCATTATGGTGACTGGGAAGTTGCTGACGCACATTGATTTCCATGAAAGCAGATTGTTTCCAGTAGTTTTTCCATATTTAAAGCTTGACTGAAAGAAAAATTAGAAATGATGGAAGGTTATCGGAAATTTCTGTCCCTCTGGTGAATTGTGTACAATGTGTCGTCAGTATGGTTTTGTATTTTCTAACTTTTATTTTTGATCTAGGGTATGAACTCATCAGCAGTTAGCAGGATCCTCAGAATCTTTCCAACCAAAATGGTGACAATGGGAGACAATATGACATGGTTATTTTGTTTCTGAGTGATTTTTATTCTTTGAAATATCTCAAACCTAACTAATTTTGACAGAACAAAAGTATATCAAACTGTAAAGAGCTTTGAAAAACATATGTTGCAAAATGAAGTATAATTGTAAAAAATTGTATTTAGGAGGAAAAACATTGTCATTGTATGGAATAGATCAGGGTGATGCCAGCGGTAAATTCATTTTTTCTCATATATATTCCATCACATGGCCCTGTTTGAAACACAGTTGTATCTTTTTGACTCTCACCACATCAGAGGGTATAGCAACAATCCAGCTACCCAGTGCAGACATAAAAAATAATGCTTACAGTGTACCTCATAGATGTAACAGATCACTAGGCAGTGACTTCAGAAAAGCTGGCATCCACCCAGTTTGCTGGTTTCACCGTTTGTGGTGACCAAGGCAGAATTTCACAGCGGGGTCCCCAGATGAAGTTGGGACATGCTTCTTCATGGAACACTTGTGAAAATTTGCAGCTTGATGGCTGCCTAAGGCTTTTTTGGGGAATGATGAATGATTTTGTGTATGGAGTTCAAAAACCTAGACACTCCCAGTTAAAATGTGAAAGAGCTGAAAATGTGTAACACCATGACAGAGCTTTCATGAGATGGCTTTTCTGGGGCCCTGTGGTAGGCAAAGGCCCTGAGTGATTTGCCTTGCACACCCACTCCCTCAAACTGGTCTTGGATCTGTGCCTGTCAAGTGATGTTGCGCACTGAGAGAGACTACCTGTGCTGCCGTTGTCAGTGTCTGCTATACATACGTTGACTGTTGCAGTTTCAGTCAGTCCTTGCTCCTGTAAACGTAGCATTGTGTATAGGTGTACTTGTGCCTTTAAAATTAAGCAGAAATGGCTGATGGTTGTTTTGCGCTTCTCTGTTCATGTCGAAAAATAAGACGACTTGTTAAAGGTGTAATGCTGCTGAAAGTGTAGCCTTTTCTGAGGGGCTCTAGTCAGAGATGATGATGGTTTGAATTGCCTAGTCCAGTAATATTTCAGATGCATTATTCTGATTTATATTGCGGCTGCTTTCTGTTAAACTGTGTACAATATCTATATATGAATACATTGTATCAGAGAATTATGTAGTCCAACGTAAGTAATGGGCACGAAAAAGATTTGTTCTGTTTCTGATTGCTCTGCCTTGATAGCTACTCTGATTAAACAGAACAGTAGTCCGTAGTACAGAGTATTCTCTTCTTTCTGTCTGCCTTTCGCTAACTCTTTTGGACCGTTATTGAACAACTTGTGTAAATAGATATTTGAACATTTTTTTAACCAAAACTGGAGGTACGAAATCTGTGGAAATGCTATGTGTTGAGGCTGATCATGAGTATTGGAAGAGCTCTCCCAAAATGAATGGCGCGCACATGAAGAAGGTGGCATACCTTACCAGTGAATTTTACCAGAATTTCTTCATTATATGGAACCAAGAAGGAAATAATCAGTCATCTTCTAACATATCATTACAATCTTTCACAAAAGTTTATTAACGGTTTCCCCAAGGGAATACAAATTATCTTTTGTATGTAAACATCGGAATGGGCAATTTAATTTCCATTTAGCCTCAAACTTTTCCTTTCATTTTCCCCTATCGTGTCATTTCAATGTAGTAATATTACCGTGCCTTGTTATTTTTAAGGATTATTGACCTGGTATCCAGTAGAACAGTGTTGGGTCAGTCATTTCCCATATGTGTGCATAAGTGGTAACTCCTTGTGGAAAAACAAGAAATGTCCTTTCTGCTTCAATGAAAACACCCATTTAATTTCAGTTTTTAATTTTGTTCATATTGGTTACACATCAGCAGATGGCACACAGATGTAACAGACCAGCCTTATTTTTTGGTATAGTCCTACTCCTTGCCTGCAAAATTCAGCTGCGCCGAAGGTATGGAAGCAGTTGGGCTTGTGCCACTGTAAAAGTAACCCTGCCTCGGGACCAATACACTGAAGTCGCTAATGACTTTAACTGGAAACGTACGAGGCAGTTAAAAAGAGCCCAGCTCCCCCAACAACTTTGAAATCGCAAGATTGAATAGTTTTGGTTTTGCATTGTGAGAGTTTGTGGAGTAGCAATTGCTGATGATATTTGTTACATGGAAGAGCAAAAAGAATCGAGGATATTTCATATGTCATTTGTAATACTGTACATATATGCTATACGTGTCAAACTGAGAAGATTGAATTTTTGAGATGGAAAAACCTTTAGGTACAGTACTGTGCACATTGTGATTCAGATCTCTTATTTTATTGTATTCATCTATTCTGCTTTCTTTGTTTAAAAGATATGTGTCTTTATGATACTTATATCTTTTTGCTGTTGCAGTATCTCAATTCTTCATGGAAATGACCTTCTCTGGAGTTTCAGTTTTCAAGCGTTATGTTTGATTATCCCTTTTTCCTTGATGATAAAGTGGACATTGCAATGTATTTGCATGGGAACCCAAACAGATAACTAAGTGCAACAGTACTTAATAGTGGCAGCTCTTAACCACAAATGTAAAACTGTCAGACTGACATTTAAAAAGTCACATTCACAATGTCCACAAGTAATGGAAAGTATGGATAATCAACAATTACCTTAAAACTTTACAGCTCCAACCTTAACTGTTTTTTAAACATTTATTTTGTTCAGTTTCTAAAATTATAATAAAGAAATATACACAAATTATCAAAAGACTATCATTTGCTAATTTGAACTGTAATTTGGTGAAAACTGATACTTAGAAAGACCTGTGTGGGGGGGATCTCTTTAAAAGTGTAATTAATCCCAGAACTACTCTTTGCTCTCAACAGCTGTTGCAGCATATAGACACTAGGTGGCAATCCATCCTTGGTTTGGGCATAACAGATGGCTGTGGCCAAATTTTTGATGAGAGCCAATGTCTCACTTTCTCAGAATATAGGATAGTGATAATATGCATCACTTCATTGGTCTTGGGTGTCACTGTAACCCTGCAGAGTTCCTTGCCAATTGCTGTATGAAGATATTTGCATTCTTTCTGTGATTCAGGATGCAACACACAAATGTTATGTTAACATACACCTCTCAGGGTATAGATAATAATGTCAGACACTCAAGACAAATGCCCTACGTCTAGTGGTGAAGGCTTGTCTGATAAGCAACAGCTGTTTCTTGTGTTTATTACAGAGACATATTCATTCACTCCCCAACAAAAGCATCCCATGCTTCTATTGTGACAGACCACTGGTTTTGGTATGGTCAGCGTTTACACATGTTCATATATACATGTATGTGTATGTAAACGCACATGTATATGTGTATATATATATATATCCATTGGAAGGGTACATATTTCATATGGTGTTTTTCCAGATGCTTCTGGGATGCAAAGTGTGTGCTAGTTTTTGTTCCTGCTGAGCTCTAAACTAATCTGATTGGCTTGTAATATGAATACTGCTCTGCTCTTGACATTCTTTGAGAGATATTTGTTCTTTGTCCTTGAAGATATAAAAGTGAAGTTGGAAGTGTGTTTGTGCTAGTAAAATATAAAACAAAAGATCACTGCTTGAGCTCAGTTTGAATGAAAACCAGGGCCATGGCATACGAAGAAGAAATACTGCTATTATCTTAACCGTTGCAGGTAAAAGGTCTAGGCAACAAACCTCTAAATAAAAAAATGGTGCAGAACCAGTAAGCATGCAAACGTATTAATAAACACTGTGTTGTTACGACTGAATAATTGTATTTGAGAAAAACAACACCAAGAAAATAGAAATCAAAAAAGCGGTCAATACTATGTTGAAGGGCAGAACATTCAATAAACTTTACCAGGGGTTCAGAGGCACCACTTACAAATGTAGTCTAGGTCAGAGTAGATGGCAATTGACCTACTTCTGTAGAGATGGAGACAAAGAAGTAAAACTTGAGGTGAACCGGACCTCTGACAATGATGCACCTTACGGTCTTGCTGTTTGGGAGATTGAAAGCAGGGAGTGGCAGTTCGGAGGCCTTGGTGAGGCACTCCAGTTGGGCCCTTCCGCAGTACTTACTGTGAATTACTTCAGTAAATATTCAGTTTTACATGTGGGTATTACAGTGTTTCTCAAACCCTACTCCTGGCAGCACCCTGACCTGCATATCTTCTATCTATCCTTGTTCTACCTACCTGACTGAACTCATCAGTGGCACATTTTATTAGCTGAGCACACCTGATTTAATCAAGCAGCAAGCATAGATAGAAGATATGCAGGACAGGGTGCCGCCAGGAGTAGGGTTGAGAAACACTGGGGTAATATATCAATTAATTGAAAGTTCTCTGCTTCTGTCACCTAATCAATGCCATGAGAATGATGGATGGGCAGGGCAGTTTTATTTTGAAAGATTTGTTGCAATACCATGTTATGAGTGTATTTGTCACTAAAAAGATGTTTTTAGTTAGCACATATCTCAAAGTCAGTTGTCACTCACACTGTAGCATCCCATTTATTTATTTATTTATTCACCCACCCACCAACATGAGAATTGGGGAAGGAGGGGGAGGGGAGGCGGGGGCGGTGACAGGCCACGAGTAAGGCATACGTGCTGATGCCGTTTTTGAGTGAACACTGACAAATAATTATTAGCTGTTCCGTGCTGTTTCTCCTACAGAGTTCACAATAGGCATGGAATGTAGAGGACAAAGTGCAGCACACGCGGGGCTTGTGGCGCGAGTTTTCAGCGCTGTTGCACCCTTCGTTGCCGGCTACAGGTTTGGCAGCATTATTAGCGCCACATCATTCACCTTTCCGTCTATATTGACACAAGGAATCATGCCTTCTATTGAAGTCCTGCGTCTCCTGTCTTAACTGATCGGTGTCAAAAGACAAAAAGAGAAAAGTACGTAACCAAGCAGACGCCAGCTCCCTTAATTAGTGGGATCTCAAGCCTCCTTTAATTAGTATCGTTTTCTTGGAATAAAGTGCAGATGTAATAGCCTCAAATGGTTAAATGATATTAATGATAGATGGCAAAAAGTAGCCGAATAAATAGCCTGCCTAAAAGTTCCCAAGATTTATGTTAACAGGTATTCATTTAAATGTATATCGTTATTAGGCACTGCAGAAGTAGTATTCCAACACCATGTTTTTAGAATGTCCACATACAACTCTTGTTACCTTACAAGGTACATTTGAGCAAATAGTTCAGAAATTGTGTACATATGTGGAAAACGTCTACGTATTTTATAAAAGTGCATATATCTTATAAATTACTCCCACATACACAATATTTTTAAAATGCAATTTATAGCATGTGTACGGACACAATTAAACTTGATTAATTTTCGAGTAGGTACATATGATAATTGTATATTGAAGATTTAAACAGATTTGAAGTAGCTTTTTGCATCGTTGTACATTATGCCATAGCAGTAGTGGCACTCCCATCAACCCGCCAAAGTACACTTTCGAGCTACTGTATTCACGTCATCAAAGAGACATATAAGATTTTAGATATTATTTTAGTGTAGATATTCATATTCTATTTTGACCGCCATTTCAATGTTGCTCCCTTCCTTCCATTGGGATTTTAAGGTTTCATTTTCGTGGAGTCGTCTATCATATTTAATATAAAATGCATTCATTTACTGAACAAAAGACTAATATCATTCCAATGGTGTCATTTTCCAAAATTCAATATATATTAAACTGCAATTCTCAGTTGTAATTTAAATTAAAAGCTACATAGTTGTATTCTAAAACATTACTTTAATAGGCCTACATTACTTACTGTCATTACATATCTGTTAATCACATATACCACATTTGCTTGTAGTAATGGGACTACATTTTGGCTTCCATTCGACTGAAGATGTTCACGAGAATTCGTAAAACTGCAACTGCAGTCCAAAAATGTTGCTACATTAATAGGACAGGAAAGTGATTATCTTTAGGGTCAGTGGACGCTGTGTGTGTGTGTGTGGTTCTACAGCTTAAATTGTTTTGTTGAAACAAGTGTATCTTAAAGAGACCTGCACTTTGTGTATTCGTTTTTTATTTTATCGCTTCATTGTCGACGCTCCCTGGAGGTTCCAGGGCATCTTCCATTCGAGATAAAGAAAGGTGAAACTTAGATACCGTGGAGCCAATCAGCAGCCAGCAATTTGTTTAAAGGGCCATTAAAACCAGTGGCAGTCGTAGAGAGAGGCAGCAAGACATCTCATTTTCATTTAAGTCTCTTCAACGCGTCATGTAATTTGCAATGGAATTGTCTTAGACTACAAGTAACTGAAACATTGTTTCTTTAGATTTTGCAAAGAGAGAGAGCAGGACTGAAAGCATTTTCTTATGCCGCATCACAATATTTTCCGACGTTTGAACCTACTTTTTTGAGACCTCCCCCATACACTTGTTGCGCAGAGAACAGCATCCTCGGCGCAGGTCTGTGGAGCAAGGGAACGTCCAGGGAAATACTGCAACAGGTTGGGATACAAGTACATCAGTGACCAACAGCGATGTGAATGATTACATCTGGCCGGGCGAACCGTTAGATATAGCTACACTGTATAAAATCTATTTTAAGAACTTGGCTCGTTTTAAAACCTTTAAAAGCCTTAAGTTATAAGGCTATATATTTCTATTTAACTGTCTCTTCACGACAAAACGTTTAACACCAGTGCTACTGTTTTTATTACTCGTCAAATGAAACGGATTTTGAATAGTACTGTTGCCTTGTAATTGTTTGCGCAGGTACATTTGTGTCATAACAGTCACAAAGACACTCTTGGCTTTTAAAGAGCTAGTTATATTGCCTCCACGTGTTGTCTAAAATTATCGGTATTTTTCAGGGAGCGTCACTGCACTGTCGAACGAATTTTCTTAATCTTTGGAGGTTCTTGGACATCTACTGCGACGAGTCCATCATGCCTGTACTAACGAGTCCGGAGATCGCCGCCAAGTTTAAGGAGAAGTGGATGATGCTCCACCCTGATGACCAGGACAATATCAACGGTTCCGTTAACCTGGATGATAGCCTCACCAGCCTGCAGTGGCTCCAAGACTTTTCCATTCTGAGTGCTAACCTGGAGAGACCTCCCAGCTCTGGTTACCTCCCGCAGCACTTCTATCACAAACACTCACACCCGCGAGGCACGGACTCGCCCGCTAGCCCACCCGCGGGAGACACAGCGGCTACAGGTATGCCACAGAGTCTGGGAAACCCCATTACTTCCAGCAGCACCTCGGCCAACGCAAATGGTGCCAGCTACCTGCATCAGCAAGCGGTAAACTTCGTTCACCACCGCCAGATCGCAGCGCCCAGTCACCCGCCTGAGGAGATAGACTATAAAACGAACCATCAGGTGAAACCACCTTATTCCTACGCTACACTCATCTGTATGGCCATGCAAGCTAGCAAGCAAACCAAGATCACCCTGTCTGCCATATATAATTGGATCACAGAGAACTTCTGTTACTACAGACACGCAGAACCCAGTTGGCAGGTGAGTGACTCAGCTCGCTTCATTATTAATGAAGGGTACGGTAAGAGAGACATCTGGAAAGAGATATGGGGTGGGGTGCACGGTGACCCCTTATCTGCACTTCTCTCTTAGGTATCTCTGAATTTATGAGAGACTGCAAGCTACCCGTGGTTGAAACATTGATTAAAGATCGCTGGCAAGGTATAACTAGGTATTCTAAACGGTTAAGCTTGAATCGCCCTCTAACGTAGTATTTTATTTGAGTTAATTGTCACAAAATTGTGGAATCCGATCGAAGTAGGTAAGCATTTTTACAAAAAAATAACGTTACCTATTGTTAATCTCCAGATAGTTATTTTGAATGCGATGCTTCTTATGTATTTCAAAGCTTCTCTGGGTTAGATAACGCTGCTGAGACGAATCCATGTTTATTAAATATGTACGAGCTGTTTTTGCCAGCCACGGAGCGCGTGTAACAGGTGTACGCCAAATTGCACAACAGCAGCTCCGACTGGTACCCATGAGATTCGTAGCGCACCTTCTTAAAGGTACAATGCATATCTTCGCGCCCGAGTCAATTACAAAACCTGTCCAATGGCTCTATATACAAACACAAACCTACATGTAACACAAATCCATCCATCTTTATTCTGATACCCCTACCATACTAACCGGATATTTGATTCATGGTGAATGTTTATGCTATATTTAATACAACATAGGCTAATTATTACAATACCAGAATACATTACTTAAATCTAAAAATTTCAAGCACTGGCCATGTATTATTTTACTGCAAACGTTCATTTGTACTGATGGATGGAAAACATTCTAATGTGTATGTCGGCGCTGGATATTACGGGGACACTGAGAAACTGCCCATAATCGCATGTATTTATACATGGGAACAGATTTTACAAGGATTGAGAGCGTAATACATCGAGGCAGACATGAGTTACGCATTTCATGGGCCTATACAAATGGCCAGGACTATTTATTTGCGTCTGTTTGAAGAACCAATGGTATTAAAGCAACAGGTACAGGAGTATACAGAGCGAAGTCTTTTTAGGGAGGACAAGAGAAGGTATTTAAACAAGCCTTAATTCTCACGGCTTTTGTGTTTGATGGGTGGCAGAAAATAGACTGTCATTGTTTAAAATGTTATAAGTCTAACTCTATGTGTTGGCTGGTTTTCGACTGAAGTTTTACATACTTTTGTGATGCTCATACGATAGTGCTTGGTTAGTGAAATAAAAACACAGCGGTGAATGGGAACATGCAGGAAGGATCTATACATTGATCTGAACCTCTCAGAGAGGGTGCATTTGCTGGAAAGAGCCTTTGTGTGTCTGTGCCCTACCGCTTCTCTACTGGGAGACTCTGTTAATGATAATTCCTCATGGGATGTCTCTGTCAGCAAGTCACAGTGGATAACATATGAGATTTACAGAGCCCCTTTACTAGAAAGCCTAATTAGGAGTATTTGCTTTGGAGTTATGTCACACATACAGGAGACATGCTCCCTCCTTGTGTAGCCACAGAGTGAAATACTTTTGTTGCAGCTAATTTGAAAGCTACCTAGTGGCATTTTTACTGTGACAGCAAATTGTGGTCTGAATAATCATCTCAAAATTTGATCTAGTTTAAAATACATGGATGAATAGATGTATCTGCGTCTGGTCTTGTTTCACAATATGAAAATATTAGAATTAGGACGCTCAAAAATAAATTGTCTAAGCAAGAGAGGAAGGCTCTGTGCCTCTTCAGAGTGCTGTGGTGATGACATCAGAGGGTGTTTTGCAATTGACAGAGGGCGTTTTGCAAGTGACAGAGATAATCTGGGTGTCAGTGATAGAACACGCTCAAGTTGATGGATTTGCACAATAAGTAAGGCCATTAAGGCCGACAGCAGCACAGGCAGATATGGCATTGTCCTGTTTACATAAAACTAACAGAGAAATATCATGTCACTTTCCTTCTCTGTGGCACTGTCAGCACCTTATCATATATTTAAACAGAACACGCACCCATGGTTTTTTTGGTTAGATGAAAGAGTTCTTGCCACATGTGAAGCTAGAAGACTCTGTGGGGCAAGGGGGGCTCTTAAAAGGCCTCCAGATTGGGCATTGATCAACATTTTAATGAAAGAGCATATTGAAATGGTTTGTTTGGATTCACCAATTGTCAATTCATGCCAAATATGTTCCTTGAAAGGCTAATTTCATTGCATCTTGCTAATGAAAATTGACACTTCTGGCAATAACATATTGACATTTCATACAAACTTGTTTATTTCCATCAGCGGGGAAGTGTTAATGCCTAAGATCTGATTTACTCTTTCCATAATTATGAAGCTAAAATTATTTACAGGATCAGGTGTGACCTTGGCAAACACTTGGAAAACTTGGCAAACACTTTGTAACTGTTTTCCACTCCCTCTGTCTCCATAGAACTCTATCCGCCACAACCTGTCTCTCAACAAGTGCTTCATGAAGGTGCCCAGGCAGAAGGATGAACCAGGCAAAGGGGGCTTCTGGCAGATTGATCCTCAGTATGCCGACATGTTCGTCAATGGTGTTTTTAAGCGCAGACGAATGCCCGCTACTCACTTTAATACCCAGAGGCAGAGCAAAATGTCCCCTGTCCCTGAGTCATCCCACACTTCTGCTGCCCAGGGGTACCAAAATGGCACCCAGCTGGGCACGGGGCACTTCCACACTAGTGGAGATTCTCATCAAAGGGCAGGGCTGGGCAACAAACGCAAGCAGCCAATGCCGAAGCGAAGCACTAAGCTGGCAAGGGGCTCAAAGTCACCTTTGTTAGCTTCTGAGGTGAGGGAAACAGAGGCGCTGAAGGGGGATTTTGACTGGGCCTCTGTGTTTGACGACGTTTTCAACGGCAACGGCAGCAACTTTGAGGACCTGGACATCAACGCTGCCCTGAGCTCCCTGGGCTGCGAGCTGGACATCTCCCTGCAGGGCCGCCACCCACCAGCTGTGGGGAAGTGGTGCAGCACCGGGCTGGAGCAGGCCTGTAGCTACATGGAAGTGGGCAGCGCCATGGGCAACACCGAGTCCCAGCTGCAGCAGACGCTGACCCACCCACAGCACTTTGAGGAGCTGACTCTGTTCTCTGAGCAGCAGCGGCACCCGTGGGAGGAGCTGAAGGAGGAAGTCCAGCCCATTCCCCTCAATTTGGACCACAGCTTCAACTTTTGCGAGGGGTTCTTCTCTGAAATGCAGCCGTGGGAGAGGGTGGAGTCTTACCTGTGACCCTCCTTCCTCCCCTGCCCCAGACCCCACACAAATGTGCACTCCCTCTGCTGGTTGGAAAACCCTCAGACTTCTGTTTTGCTACATTAGCATCATAAATTCTGACAAATATTGAACATTTTGTTTAGGTTTTTTTTTGGCTTGTTGTATTTACACAAAATCCATTTTTATATGTGGTTGATTGTCCTTTCTTTTGGGCTGATGGTATGAATGAAAATAAAATGCTATAATTATTATGTATGGACAGTAGTGAAAGAATAGCTGTAGATTAGAAAATTTCATTTATATATATGCTGTACATCCATATATAAAAGATCTATACATTTGAGTCAATTATAAATTAGTGGATAGACACCACATGTCTGTAACCCAGATTATATCGCAATGTAGAAAATTGTGAAAGGAGGGAGCAAAACAAACAAAATGCCTTCCAGGTACTTAGTCTGTTCTTAAACTGGAATTCCCACGCACATGCACTTTGAAAGACTACAGTTGTGTTTGTGGAGGGGGAGACAAGTTTCTCAGCCCCCTATAGCTGTCATTGAAATAGGACCAGGTGAGTGGGAAGTATAGCAAACTATGTACTTTTTGAGTTATTCTGATTTTGTTATTCTGAGGTGCAATGCTTTTTTGGCATCACTGAAGACATCTTTAATGCAATATACTTCAGATATTGACTGTTATGAAGCTGTCTTTCTTCTCAATGATCAATTCCAAATGCTACTTTAACATACTTGAATTTAAATCACCATCCATTTCTTTAATTGTGAGTTAATGATGAAGATTTTTGTGTTTCTTTAAACATGTTGCGGGGGTGGGGAATCTCCAAGTCATCATCTGCCAAACATGCTTTGGAGAGAGACCTTTTAATATGTGAGCCACTGGGACGTGATGCCTACATTTTGTGTGCATCTGCTTTGATGCATCCTGATTGGTGCATGGGCTGTATCATTATAATGAGATGAAATTTTGTCTGTGGTAATTTGTACATGACTCTGAAATTCTTTCCTCTGAGTTTGGAAAATAATGCAATGGACCTCATCTTCTAGCCTGAAGTCCCAACCTCAGTCATCCAGCCAAACCCTAAGCTTAGAAGACAAGTTAATGATAGATCACCATCTGGTAGATATTTTGGGAAGGTTATGCCAGAATTGTGAGGGTATTGGTCATGCAACAAGGATTTAGTATCCCCTAGGAGTGTGTTATTTAAACAAGGGCAACTATGTTTAACTGCGCTATGCTGTTGTCTTACCATCATTTTTCCTAAAATGTGGACACACAATGACCACCTCAAGGTGCCACTGAGGGGGATTCCTGTTTGTTTGCCATTGTAATGCTTCCTTTTTCAAGAGGTTAATTGACAGAACTGAAATGTGTGGAAGACCACTGGAATTCAATGACTTAAAAATAGACATTCCTTGGAATGTTGACATGCAGCTCTCATCAAGGAGCGCTTCATCAGCAAATTGTATTTTTTAAGAGGATGTCTCATTTTCATTGAAAACACAGACAAATGTATGAATGGGGGGAAAATGAAGAATAAATCCAAGAAGTATGTATCTCTGAGAGTGAGTTTCCCTGAGTCACTGTGAAGTATGACCTGAATGAAGCTTGGTGGCAGCCTGTGCAATTTGTCTATTTTTTATTTGTAATTTGTATTCACAAGCTGTATGAAATGCCTCAATGCAATAAATATTGTGGGTTTAAAAATGAATCTTGGTGTTCATTTATTTCCATAGAATCTGTTGATGGTGGTGTCCACAGGTCTGTTGTGAAGCTTGTCAATCGGGCTGAATGTAACAAAGGTCTGGCATCAAGGCTCGCTCATCAATAATTTTCAGCCTTCTGAAGAGAGTGCCCCCAGCAAAAAGACAAAAACTCTACATCAAAATTAACATGTTCCTGTTTGTGCTGAAAAGAAGTATTTAAAGTGGTCAGCTCAGCACCCTGGATTTATGGATTTTGAGAAGTTTAAAACAGACTGCAAATAGGCTCTAAATGAACATTAATATGAGTGGTATGAAAACAAGGGTGTCAATGTGTAATGTTTTCAGTATGAGGTGTGCAGTGATTGGTTCATTTCTGCGCTGGACTCTCCATATGTGAAACAATATATTTTTTATGTGGCAGATCATTCCTTGCTCTGTGGTAATTGTCATTATCATTATCTTTGTAAGCTGAAACCTCCTTTCAACCTTGTAGCAAGGAAGTATGTATACAATTTAACAACAATACTTTAAAGACAAAGGTAGGGTAAACTTTAGAAAATCCTGTGTTTGATAGTCTCAAGGTAAATTGGAGGATCTGTGAAATTCACATATATAAGAAGTCCTAGGTCTGTCCTTGGTCCTGCGTCCTAGTTTGTCCCTGTCCCTTATAAGAAAGGTTCACTGGCTATCAGGGGATGATGGTGGAGAAGGCCATCTTCTTCATTCAGGAACTCCACCTCCCACCTCCCAGTTCCTGAGGAACTGCACTCCCTACAGAATCTTACAACGCTCCATTGGACTTTCCAGACCGTGGAACATGAGGGAGGCAGAGCAGAGGTCAGCATTGGGGCCTGAGAAACTGCAACAAAATCTATGATCCCATCACCTTTCCTCACCCCTCGTCAGCTTCCAGCCTGCCCCCCAAAAGTGAAATAAAGCTTTTGTTTTTGGATGGTTTGTTATAAATTCAAAACCAGAGATGGAATGCCCTATCTACAGACAGTTCACCAAAAATTGAAGCCACTGAAATAAACAGGGCCCGCTTGACAAAAGTGCATTTAATTTCACTTGTGAGCTGCTCTGAGATGAACATTGATTTCATCCCAAAATAGGTCTCATTTGCAAAGAAATGGGTCTATCCATTTTGTAAAGCTTGTTCCTTTCTTGCAGTGTCACGACAAACAACTCTGAGGTCATCAAATTGAATCCTTTTTAGTTACACATGCATGTCATTCTTATACATGCTACAGCTCAGACACGCATTGTCATTCATTATAAACTGTACACTTGCTCTGCAAATGATGCAAAGTTCCACTGTGACCCAGTAATGTACTTTTCAGAGTTTGCTGTGCCAGAAAGTATGCAGTTTAATCAGGGGGTTGATACAGGATAAACATCATGAACATCATGAAAGAAAATCTGTTACACTTCCTGGTTACACTTCAGAAATCAGTATACTACATACTAGTTACAGTCAGGTTCTGAGCACATTATTATGACCATTCAAACATATATTTTTCTTTTACACTCTGTGGGCAGCTCATCCCCTTTTGGCTCTGTACCTTCTGTTATTGTGAAGATGAAAGTTTGTTCTTTAACAAAGGAAAGACAAATATGCCTTGGTCAAGTCTGAGCTTGTCTGGCTTCATAAAATTACAACACCCATTGGTCAAACAGCTGTAATGCACTTTGGTTTCGCTCCAACCCGCTGTTCCTGTAATCTTCACCCTGCAATTGTAGGGAGCAGAGGAAGGTGTTCAGGAGAGTGTCAGGTGGAGGTGGCGAGGCAGGCCCGGGCATGCCAGGGGGCATTGCGCACTTTACCAGTGAGCTGCGTCAAACGGGTGGGGTGGGACGCTCCTCAGGCCAGTCTTCTCCACGAGAGGAATAAGAGGACTGTGCCTCAATGCCAAGGACTGCAGTTTAGTGCCAAGCGGAAACCTGAATACCTGAAGCAATTATCTACCTGAAGCTTTCAGTTCTACCTGTACTATCGGCAGAACTATGCAGCTTATAGGCCAGGTATCTAAATTTTCAGTGCACGAATTATCAAAAGCAAGGGTGTTGCATGTGCTCTGTGATACCTCTAATGTACAGATATGTTGCGATTCTGGTTTGTTGACAAAAGACAATTTCCTTAACATGACCCTTATAAAATGGTTAACACGATAACTTCATGGTTCAAAAAATCATAAAAGAATTTTGAAAAATGGCATCCACAGTCCAAGAATGCCTACTCATGTTTAAAAGATCTCTGCCCCTTTTGGTATGAAAAAGGATGCTTTCATACTTAAAATCTCATTTTAATTAAAAATGAAAAGCATGAAAATGAAAAAGAAAGAGGATTATCCAATCACGTTGTCTCCCTTTTCCTTTGACAAGAGGTCAGAGGTAAAGATCCTGAGGAATTCTGGGAATAATTCAGATTCTAAGAAACAGCAGGGCACAAGCACTGACTATGGCAGTGCAATATGTCCGTATTCAGATGAGCTGGTCATTCACATCTGTCCATGGGTATGTGTCCACTTCACCTGTGGATTGGTTATGAGGGATATTTCTCGGGGAAAAAAAATCCAATAATTTAATAAGGTGGAAGCAGCAAGGTTTTCTGGTACATTTTGGCCATGACAGGATCCTTGATGGAGTGTGTGAAATAGGTGGACATGTGTCAATATGACGACTGGACAAGGGGGCGTAAACGTGGGGGTTATGGAAAACCCTTTCGAGAGACAGCGTCGCTGTGAGGGCATCAGGGCCTCTGGGCTACAAAGATAATGTTATCTCCCCAGAGGCAGGGCTACCTGCTCTATTCACACCGGCCCTGTTGCCGCAGTGCCCTAACATGCAGACCTGTCAGTAGGAACAAGGCTTGCTGTCGGGGCTGGCTGACCCCACACTAGTTTATGTCCCCCTGGCACTACTGGGGAGGTACTGATTACAGGGACACTGAGTGGGCACGCTGGGAGCAAGCCAAATGAGACAGAGGAGGAGAGCTGCCCAAACTAAGGTGCCATAAATTAGGAGGTCACAGATATGGTAGTACCTCCTCGAATGTTCATGCTCTTCTCATATCTTCATACAGTGCAATAGGTCATACTAATTCATGCTACTGTTCAATTGAAAAATTGATTTTTTTTTATCCCTTGAAAAATCATTCCCATGTTTTATTATTGTATTTTGAGACAAAATGTTGGGCATATTGTTTTTTTGTCCCTTAACAGAATGAATCCTTTTCCTGTCGTCATCTGGATATCTGCATTCAGAGAATGAAACGGGCTCATGACTGGCCACAATGGAAGGGTCTGAGCTGACAACAAAGACAATGTTTATTGGCATTTACAGTGGTATTGCACCAGCCTCTGGTGTTTTGTGTGAAGAAGTGGGGATTTTTTCTGTGTCAAAATTCACCAAACTCATAACATAGATACTAACATATTTTGTATTAGACTTTTCATAATATCCACAGTTGCCACAGTCAAGAGAAATGAGATCCAAAGTCACAAAAGGAAAAGGTATTGATGGGATCAATATAAGGCTTACGGGTTTGGACACATCACCCAGAGGTTTTTCAGAAAATGACAGCCTCGTACCCCCCCCCCCAAAAAAAAGACTTTAAGTCCACGAATTGGCCTTGGGAAGTCTTGCTTGTTTTTTTTTTTTTTTGGCTGCCAATCTTCTTCTCCTCCTCTTGAAATGGGACTAAACTCATTTCTGCTGCCAAAGGCTACATGGAGGGGGCCCAGCTAACCCATTTGAAGTGCCTTTTCAGGAGCAGAAACAGCAGGTCTGACCCCTCCGCCCTCAGCCTCTGAGCACGGCCTTCATTATTGCCCAAGGAAACATTTTCTCTCCTGCTCGCTTTTTCCCTCATAACCTTCTGTCAGTCTGTTAGCAGCAGTTTAATCCCAAATGTACAAAGAAGCAGAGAGAGACAAAGAAACAATAAAGATATGACTTGGGGGGTTAAAAGCTTCAGGAAAGCCTTTCAAACTCACAACTGATTTTCTATCTTACCAATGAAAACAAAGATCATGATCATTTATTATTCATACTTCTTTTGCCTGTTCTTGACTGGGGGGTAAAACCATACTATGTAGACATGGCCATCATGACAATCCACTGTGGTGAAGTCTGAATGGTAGACACCTAAATATGCACAGATCTTATGTAAACTGGCAAAGTATATTCTTCCTGAAATACATAGCATGGTTGCCATGTAATTATGGAATGATTATTTGACACAATGGAAATCCATACTAGAGCTGTAATAGACAAGTGATATATTACATACGCTTAGTCAAAGTGTAAAGAAAAAAAACATAAGGACATTTGTCTCAAAGGACATGGCTTCTGATTTAGTTTATTCTCTTGCCAGCACATACAGCCTGCTTTCTCTCTGTGAGAGCTGGACTCAACACAGGCAGCACTCACCATGGCAATGCTGTATGGGGCAGCTGCCGGTCACCAACGGGGACAGGTCAAAGGGTGAAGGCGATCAAGAGGGCTTGAGGGGTTCACATACTTTATCTGCTGCCACACTGGCTGGGTGCCATCAGTGGACATGTTCCCATGTAAAAGTGTGTGTTTTATGGGGTTTAATTAAGCCAAGTGCAGAGATGCATAGTAAAATAAGGCATAGAGCAGACAACGGAATGAGGTTAAAGAGCAAAGCAAACCCCCTGATAAGCAACAGAGGATACATGATGCATTGCTGTGTGAAATCACCACTTTATGTTTCAGTGTGATCATGAGACTGATGGCCACACATCCATGCCATCATTGATCTTCAGCTTAATGTCCAACATGTGCTAGTATTTAGCGCTGATTTGTTTTAATCTGCCAACAAATCAAATACACGGGAATGACTGGGCCAGGTTTCCCAGTGTCACAGGTCTTCAGTGTAAAAAGCACATTGGGTGTAGCAGGGGCTATCACATGACCAAGTGGACACAAGGCCCTCAGCTGACCCTGCCTGTACTTTGACAAATATTGACCAGAGCCATCCCCATATGAAAAATGCATGTGAATGGGTTTACATTATTCAGCCTTACAGGGAACAGTATGCCTCCCCTTCCACTAAATCCCATGATCCTGCAGTAAAGCAATTCCTTAAGGAGAGTAGTGAGAGACAGTCCCATACCCACCAAGTGTTTGCACACCAGAGTAAATCAATTGTGCTGAAAGGAACCATGAAAATTGACTTGGCGTTCGAGCTCTGCATGGGAAAATATTTGTTTTTCAAGGAGTCAAATATTCACCCCATGCAGAGACCACCAGGCTTCATCTTGAAGGTAATTTATATGTGTATGTGCCTTGCAGCTGATGTTACAAGGATGAAATGGGAGTTGTATGAAGTAGGAGTCAGTCAGCTATATGCTATAGTTATTTGGGAAACATATGAGAATCACTGTTAACTTCCTGCTTGCATTGAGCAAAGAGATTTGGTCTCCAAATGGATTCGCTAAAAAGACTGATACTGAGACAATTAAATGATGGAGTGTTTGAATGTCTCCTAATTTATTTTGGGTGCTGCATCTTTCCATATGTTTTATTTGTGAATAAAACACATTTCTCAGGGTTTGAATACTGCTTTAGTTTCCTTGACCTATGGTGGCCCTTTCACAGCAAGAGTATTAAGTAAGAGTCTCGGATACTTCTCAATCAGAGACAGGGCTTGTTTCCCTGGAAATGTACAATGTGCCACTTCGGAGGAGATGAAGATGAATCATAGCAAAAAAAGTAAGAGACCTATTCAGCTAGCGAAAAGAGGGTACCAGGGATGGCTGCATTCATTGATGCCTGCAACATATTAAATCTTACAGTCTGATTTAAAATATGGTAAAATATGAAATCCATACATATTAACTCCAAATAGAATGAAATGTTTCTTTACATCCCCAGCATAAGAGCACACACAGGCACAGTTCCCACATCAACATTTCAGAATAGCAGCTATAGCAGGAAGCCTGCTGATCAAGCTGTATTTAATTCCATGCAATTCAATGTACTGCATGTACATTTCTAATGTATCTTACCATTTCAACTGGAAATAGATGATCTGCAAGTGACCTCTGTTGAAATTTTGTGGAAAGTCCAATCTGTGTTGTCACTAATAAATAATTCCATATAGAGGGTGCGTGTGTACATTATAATAAAGTTCTCTTAACATGGCCAGAAAACAGCTATATTGACTGCCTATCTTCCCATACTTTTATTATTATACAGATTTAAGCTAATTATTTAAGCTAATTATTTCTAAGATTTAAGCTAATTATTTAAGCTAATTATTTCTAAATTAGCTTAAATCTTGCCAACTAATCAAGTACACTTGTTTTAGCCTTGCTGTCTGAAATGAATCCTTAGCAATAATGCTCATTGTTTCAGGTACAGCTTCAGATGCATTTGTAGGATCTGAGGTTGTGTTTTTAACCAGTTACAGAAATAAAGTCTAAAGTCTCAGTGGTTTGCATGTCATTCCTGCCACTTCTATAATTTTGATAGTTTTATGCATTTTAAGGGTGTAAACATTATATCTGTAGCTATACATCGCACACACAGTCAGACAAACAATTACTGTATAACACCTTTAATCATAATAATATCATTTAAAATCAGATCTGAACTGTCTTTTTTTATTTTTGGTCAATTCAAGGGAACCACAGAACTACCAAATTATAGTATGTCAAACTCTAAAGGTGACATGTTTATTTTTGTACATGTGTAACTGTAATACAATGGCACTAAGTGTATACAACTGCAGACATAGCAACAACATTATACTAATGCACTAATAAAGGTAAGCCTGCAGAGGGTTTGTGGTGTTTGAATTTGAATGCAACACCAAATGTAGTCTGTAAAATGTAACGCCACATAGTACACTTATTTTTGGTCACAAGACAAACTCCTGTCTTATGTCAAGATGGTGAGCTAGAAAAGATAAGGAGCCCCACAAGGACTGGGGAACAGGATGCTGGTGTGCTCCTGCTTCCTGAATGCAAGGTCTTTTTTTGTTTAGCTGTGCAGGGGAAGTACCGTGAAATGGCAGTAACTGGAAAGTGTATAGCTATTACTGTCAGAAAACAAGCCCCACAATCCCTTCAATCATGGAAACAATTCATATTGTTGGACTGAATATCAGGTCCCTCCCTCCCTGCTCTAATCTGGGTGTCCATGGAGAAATACCCATTGACCCCAGACAAAGAAAAGGAAGCTCATTTACATCAGAAAAGCAGCGTAAAGCTTGTTAAAGAAACGTCTGTCCAACTTTGTATATTTGCAGAATGGAAATACCTCTGTTAAACCCAAATTTGTTTTCACAGAATAAACTTAGACTTTGTTTAAATGTTTAGGAAACATTGACAAAAGAAAAGCATTCCATTCTTTCTTGAAAGATTCGCTGTTAGGACAGATGCTACATCGAGGATCTGTTCCTCAGGTCGATGATCTTCAGATCTGCCGTGTTAGTGTCATGTATGCATTTCTGTTTTGTTTGCCTTTGCCTGGTATGGGAATCTGAGTGTATAATTATAGTATTACTGACATACAGTAAATCAAAGCAGTTATAGTCCTTTTTAGACTGATTTCAAAGCCCAGTTAAAAGACAAAAAGAAGAATGACATGGCTATCTGCAAGACGAAATCTCCTCAACAAGAAGTTCAGCAGGACAATTTCATGAAATTATTATGGGGCTGTTTGGTTCCAGCTCAGTGTTTCTGCACTGAGGTACAATTATAATATACATATTTATTTTTAACTAATAATCACTAGTAATATTAATGCATGGTGATGCTTCCTCACTGTAAGATAGGTAGGCAGAATAGGCAAAACAGATAGGAAAAGGCAGGTACACTTTCCAATGCAGCTTGTTATTATTAAGAGTATTTATGTGACACTCACTTCATGTAGAGATAAATGTTTTTTATTAGTAAGTTTTTGCCTTCAGAATGAACAAGCTTCTTTAAATTAATTATTAATTAAATTAATTAAACACGTTTGTGCAGTTTGATAAGTTCTATTGAGTTAAAAAGTATGATTCCTGGTGTTCCTCTTAAAAGTAATTTACCACAATTTACCTCTGGATCTAAATAAATAAATAAATAAAACCATGACGAATTGTACCTCAACCTGCCATAGTTTTTCAGCTCTGAATCAGCTCCAGAAACCTGCATTGTGAATGGCAGTGGCCTGCTGGTTTGGTTCCTAGACACTCCAGTGAGGGGACAGTTTGTGTGTGTGTGTGTGTGTGTGTGTTTTCTATGTGTTTATGTGTGTGCCTCTGTGGTGTGAATTTTGGATCCAAATTCTCAAAGAATGTCCTATGAATGGGACAAGGCTGTGGGATTGTTAAGTAAAGGCCAGAATCCCTTTTTTCCTGTAAATCAACCATTCTGTCCGCGTTGCAATGATTAACGACCACTGGGCCTTATAAGATACTACCCCCACCTCATCTTGTCCACTCACTCTCCTCCCAATTTTACACCCCAGCTAAAATTTCAGAATGGCCTCCATTTTCTTTTAGCATTTTGTTTTTGATGTGCTAATTTCATTTATTCCAATTAAAACACACACAAACCCATACATACTGACGTACATCACACACAGCGCTGTTTGTGCCTCATTTGCACTGAATCCTCGCTGAAGTGCGATAGTAAATGGAGAAGCAATTAGGGAAATCTATAGAGGCTAAAGAGGCTCCATTGAGACGTTTCTTGGGGGATGGAGACCAGAGACTCTCGCCATTCGTCTTTCTCTCAGATGGGGGGCAATGTAGTTATTGCCAAAAAAGCTGACCATCACTTTTATTAAATAGAGTGGTAGACTCACTATTGAATGAAACAATGCCCTTGTTGTTGGTAAATTCTCACTGTTACATTGTAGCTTACCTCCCCACCCCTTCACCACTAACTCAATCACCCATAGAGAGCTCATGACACTCTGCCATGCAGTATTTCTTCAGTTTTTCTCCTCTCCCATCTCTTTTTATTGCATACCTTGTCACCTTTCTGGACTGTGAGAAAATTCAGAGGGTCTGAGTGTGCTAGGGAACATTATAATAATTCCTCAGAAGACTTTTAAAGCCTTAAAAAAGGAAAATATGAAGTATTCAATATTAAGAGAGGACATTACACAGAACACCACAAGTCAGTCTAGGTGTGCATGTTCAACAATATTGGATGTATGACAGCAGCACTCTGATGTATTGTAATTTCTGTGTCTTGAATGAAGCTCATGTAGTTAACTGAGCTGAATGAACACATTACTATTGATACTACTCAATTATGTCCAGTCTTAATGAGTCCAGCTTTGCTGTTTCTCAGTACATACCGAAACCCATAGCCTCAAAACAATTACAATAATGATGCTGTGGCAGTTACAACTGATAGAACAAGCAGGCAAATGTGCAAACATGTGACTAGGACTGAGCTGGTAGCAGTTGATTGGGTAATAGGTCCTGACCCGATAGCAACATTGTAATTTCAATGCCTATGCCTTGTGCCTATGCTTATGCCATGGGAAATAAACAGTTTGATGCCCAGCAGGTCCACCTGCATAACATTTGCTTGTCACAGTATCTTGTATGTATTTATCATAATTGTTTATATACAAACAAACAGGGGTATGGTGTGCAAGAACAAGTACAAGAATCTCTCACTACTGTCATTTTCCACTGAAGCTGAATTGAATGGCAACTTGAATTGAAGTTGATTGAATAGAAACAGCACCTCACTCTGCCATTTAAATAACAGTTCATTTGTTTCATAAAATGCTTCCATTATTATATATTCCCACTTATTTGTATCTGCCAATAGTCATACAGTCAAACTACCCAGATCAGAAAACCTGTTGAATAAAATATAAATCTTGTTTTGTGTTAGTTTGTTCTTTCAGTGTGTTTTAGTTGTTGCTTGAAGCAACTGGTCTGTTGGCAATACCTGAGTTCAATGGTATTGCCCCATAATTCAGTTGGAGGGGCAGATGCTTCTCTATTAGTTGTGTTCATGTCATGTAAAATATATAATGAGGGAGAGAATCTGGAAGGGTCTAACATAACATGGGGTTGAGCCATGCAGTTAAAGGTCAAGCATTGACAGAGACTCTCATTTTGTGGTTCAATACAGCTGCTGAAAGTGCAAGCTAAGTGCTAATTGCTGCTCAGGACCTGAAGACACTAAACTAGCCCATCAGCTGGCTGGGCTGTTAACAGATGCATTGCAGTGGATGGATTGCACAATGCAAATGAACTAGACAGATCAGCATAGAGCAAGTAAAGATTAGCCAACAACTCAGCTGATTACCTGGATTTGAAAATTTAGTTTATTATTTCAAGAATTATTTCGTGGCAGTCAGCCAGGACACCACAGAAAGCCATAACACAACGAGACTAATTCTAATAAGGCAGTTCCAATAGATTTTGGGGCTGCACACAATGAAAGACACGTGTCTGTGAATTGATCAGGGTCTTGCTGTTCATTACATTCATTTCCGTCTTGATCAGATGGTACATCATCCCTGATAGAACAGTTTGCCGCTGTGAAAGACTCCTTGAAGACAAAGAGAATAACATTGATTTCGCCCCCTCATAAGAAAGGTGTGCTTTGCACTAATGATGCAGTCTTTTATGAGTTTCATTTTTTTCCCAAAATTCATCTATTGCATGAGTGCTGCAGTAAATCACAATGTAGGACAGGGGCTCAGACTGGCTCAGTCTCTTGTACCTTTTTGCTGTGAAAATCCCCAGACCTTTACCTCTGTGATGCAACTCTTCCTGTCGAGCATTTCTTTGTTGGAGTTCTCTGCCCAGGGAAGATGCCATAGGGTTGGTGGTCCCATGTTTGAACTCAGTTTCTCAGACATAGAGCAGGGAGAAAGCTGGCCCACAGGCCCACTCATGGACCTGTGACACCAAAACTCTCTCTGCAATACTTAAGAGGAAGGAACAAAAATGGAGTCCTCCAGGTGTCAAAAGTTACATATTTATATGATAGTGGAGTTGTTGTGGCTGGGGTCATGTGAAAGCAAAATCTATGATTTTGATACCTCAGGTACTGTTGAATAGGTCTGAGAGTTTGTGCTTTCATTTATGAAGGCATTGCTTTTATGACCACACTTACTGATTTCTCACATACCATACGTTTTTTTTTAAGAGATCTTCAGATTTTGGACAGATCTCCTTCCTGTCCCCATTTTTAAGCAGTCAGAGCCTGAGAAGCAATTCCTTAGGACCTGAGGAGGTGAGAGGCACTCATACGTGCAGACACCTGGTTAGATATTCATCAGTGAATCTCCTGACTCATCCACAATTCCTGGCTGTTACTAACGCGAGTTGGTCCCATCCAGTCATCAATAATAAAGGAGGAACAATACCCTTCAGGTACTGCAGAGGAATAGAGGTCAAGGCCTTAATTACTGCGCTCCCTTACGAGGACCAAACCTGTTTTTCACCAAGACCAGTTTTGAGGCAAGCTCATCAAACAGCCAGTAGCATCAATTACAGGTTGTCATTTGACAAATCTCCCGAAACAATATTCTTTGTTCTCAAAACAGTAACACTGAATTATTGACCGTTAATGTTTGCTTTGCAAAACCACAGATGCAAAACACTTCCAAATCCAATGCTTTCAAATCTATTTGACTCAAAATCAAACACTGGCATAAATCATTTCAGAGTGTTTACTCTTCTGACTCTAATAGAAGATGTGTAATGCAACATGCTACCCATATCTCTTTTTCCTCCAGGAAAATTAGGCACAGGTACATAAAATCACTGTTTGCTCTACTGTTGCAGCAATAACAGGCTAAACAAAACTGTGCAGCAAGAGATTTTATTCGACACTGAGCCTGTGATTTTTTCTGGTCTCATATTCCCATTTATATCACAGAATGTTTTCCCCAGCCACGCACCTTGAAGGGAACTGGAGCGGGTGGAGGAGCCACCCATGGCACGCAGCCCCAGTGAGTTCTCCATATGCCACTCCCATTTCCTGGAGAAGTGCTGTTTGCTCATTGGGGTGGTGTTCATAAACCGTCCAGTTCAAAGCTCAGTCCAACACAAATCTTCCTGGATGAAAAAAAACTCTATCAGGTTATGGAAGGGAGAAACACCACCAAGACGTATACATGAATTTCAAACCACTCACGGATAAGTGCTGTGAGGTGGACATCAACATTGTCCTGAACTCTAACAAAGGTTGTGAGCACTGATCTTTCCACTCTTCTGTTGTTGGTGGACAGGAGGATCATACCAGGCATCAAGAAAGAGCAGCAGCCCTGTTGTGTTGTAAGGACTCAATGTGACATAATGAACTATAACCCCATAAGGTCATACAATAATTTTGATAAGGGACTGCTGACATTCTCTCCATATTGACATGAACTACAACACGATGACTGATGACATTAGTTTCTCATCCTCTTTTTTGTCAAATTGATCCCAGCTTCCTCCATAAATATGTATCATTGGTGGGGAAGGGGCATCGGTGGTATTAAACTGGCACCAAGCTTAAATATTCTCATAGCCCACTATGCTGCAGCACAGAGAGGAATGCAGAGAATGACTATTTACAGACAGCCTTGTTTGTTATGACCAGGTCCACAACTATGATCTCCTGTTGCACTGCGAAGAGCTGTCCTCTGCAGCCAGAATGAGTTGTGGAATAGCTCTAAAAATACATGGAATGAGAACACAATGTTTGAATCAGGTAGAACTACAAATTCGTTTTTCTTATGTTTATCATTGTACAATACATTAGACAGTAAAGGTGTACATCTAACTGATCACTTACCCATTTTCAGCTCTGAAGGTGAGAATGATTAATGCAACTGTTGATCTCCTCACATTTGGCAGCTCAGCTTCCCTTGTGGTCAATCCATGAGTATGTGATCTATACTGGTTACTTGTAAGCATTGGTTCTCATGCCAAGAGGAATACCACTGCCTCATGAGGGTATTCTTCCTCTTCCTCTTCTTCTTCCTCCTCCCCTTACACCCATTGGTTTTGATCTATTCTAGTCTGAATTGCAGTGCAAATGCGATGAAGAAAAACCCTAAAGCAGCCAAAATCTTGAAAACACAGCTCAATGAAAATCAGCAGTAAAATGTATATTAAAATGTGTTTGAAAATGAAATAAAAAACTTAAATTAACATTTGTGCTACAGCATGTTAACTAACAGTAAGGATAAAGTAACTTTAAATTGCTTTGGGCAGCTGGCCAGCTCAATCATTGTCTGTTTGGGTGTGGTTTGCACTGAGTTATCTATCTCAATGGCATCTCCTCCAGAGACCCTCTGTGTATGTGAGCAGTCACAAATAAAAAATATACTGACAAGGGTTGCCAACCCTGCAAGTAACATAACCCAAATCAAATTATTGCAATTATCTGATCTATAAATAAAAAGAATGAAATGTAGTTCACTATAAAGTCTTGCTGATTTTACATGTACTCCTAATATTTCATTATTAGTATGCATGTAGCATGCCTGTATATGACATAAAGACAGTACTAATTTTATGGGTGTTGTGGTAATGTAATCAGCTTTGCAGCACTTGCTATTTGTCCTAAGAACAGGCCTCAAGTAATTACATTTTTTAAGAAACAGTATACATTCTTCAAATCAGTTCACAAAATAATTACTTCAATTTATGGTCATGCCAGAGTAATTCATTTTGATCATGAACGACAGTTAAAAATGCCTGGTATAAAGTGACATTGTATTTGGGCATGTTACATGTTTGCCAGCATTGTCATAACTGCAGGGGGAAGAGCTCAAGCACACAGTGAGTGTTTGCTTAGAGCTGTGGGTGCAGAGCACAGCAGTACATACCACACAGCATCTGTTCTTAGCCATGACCTCAGACTCTTATCCCCTGGTCTTTGGAGATGAGTTTAATTAGAAATGTGAATGATCATTTGTTTTTTCTCCTTGTAGATATTCACTGTTTCAGTTTTTTGTCTTTGTTTGTGCACTTTCCTCAGCTGACTCTATGTCTGTGTCTCTGATTTCAGAATTCAGCCCTATTGAATTGAAAGGCAAGCAGAGAGTATCTCGCATTGGTGGCTTTCAGCTCTTTCTATCTGTTAATGGCAGAGTCCCTTATTAGATTAGCTGAGGCCTGCTCTGTAAAGCCTTGCATCTAGCTTCCCAGCTGACTGGGTAACACTATACCTCACCTTGGGCTGTGCAGGTAATATGCCGGGTCCTCTTTCAGTAAACCCAGCTTTGGCTGTTTAATTTGGCCTGGATTTGCTGGCGGCAGATGTGTCTCCCATCTCTGTCTGTATAATAACTCCCGGGTTCTGTCACCATGTTTAGACTCTCTCATCCCTGGCTGTTTGATTGGGAACAAACCCCTGCCTTTTATACAGGTAAATACACGCACACATAAAAACATCAGTGTCATGCAGCAGACACTCTTATCCTGAGCAACATTGGCTACAATTTTTTCATGTTACCCATTTATACAGCTGGCTAGTTGAGGCTATTGTGGGTTAAGAACCTTGCCAGGTTTACAGCAGCAGCCCTGGTGGGGAATCGAACCAACAACTTTTTGGTTACAAGCCCCTTTCCACAATGCTACACTGCCACCCGCATGAAAAAACAAACACAAATGTGCACATACACATGCATAATATATCTGTCTTTCTCATGTACTGAGTCATTCTTATGTAATGACCCATTCAGTGTGTGTCAGGGAAGGCACACAGTGAATTATTTTGGTGTTCTCATTCAAAGACAACTCTAACAATTTTCAAAATCCTATATGGGGGAGGGTGTTTGAAACACACATTTTGACATATTGATGCATATTGGGCATAGCAGTGATGGCAAAGATTATTCCTAGCCATCAGTCATGCTTATCGTATCCAGTTCCATACAATCTGCTTCCATCAGAGAATCTATGACCATCCCCCACCCCAGTGTGACTTCATCCAGAGAAATGCGATCTGCGGCCTTTGTGACTTTAATGGGGCTTGTGGCTCCTCCTATTCATAATGGATGACTGACCTGTGTATGTGGGGGATGTGCTGAGCTTGTGGTGTTGTCCATGGGCTTCAATGTAGTTGAACTTGAGACCACGATTCAAGTCAAGGGGTCTCAATTCATTATTGTCCAGGTAGATCTGCTAATTCATCACCATCATTCTCCGTATTGATCCTTCTATCTGCGTATTTATAGAATTTTATATTTGATACGTGAATCGGATTGATATGTTCTTAATGTTATGTACATGTAATCTTCCAGAATCTAATGTGTACTCTTTGTTGTACTTTGATTATTTAACGTCTGTGTGAAGACATCCAGTAACTTACAAAAAACATACTGAACTGTCTCATGCAGTCTGAATACATTAAGAGGCAAGGCAGCAACAACAACTAATGACAAGTGTGTGCAAGATATGCAGTGTACACCGTCTTATGTTACATTACATTACATGCATTTACCAGACGCTCTTATCCAGAGCGACTTCCATCACAACTTGTGGTGTAACAGTCAGATACCTCTTCAGTGAGCATTGCCTGGCATTTGATATCGGTGATAGTGAATAAATTACCATAAATTAATTAACATGTCTGTAGGTGAGCATACACACATGTTTGAGGGCACTCAAAATTGTTTTCATTTATTTATTACAAACTCCTCAAGCACATTCAAACTTGGGCTACTAGGACGTCCATATTAGACAAGTGCGTCAGCCTCTTGATTACATCAGTATAAGATAAGATGTGTAATAAAATACTGGCCTGAGCCAACGGCCTAAGCCAACACATACATGTTGTGTTTAGTTAATACAACAGTACAGTTACGCAAATTAAATAATGGACTGAAACAAATGTTTTTTTAGCACCCATGTACCTCTGTTACAGCAATTATCTACAACAACCGTGTCAGGCATAACACAGGAAACTAAATCAAGGGTTCTTTCAGTTTTGCTGTTCAGTTCCACTCGCTATGCACACATAAATTCTACATATATGTGTTTTCAAGAGAGGGGCAGAGTCTTGCCTGCCAGATGATTCAGGTATACTAATCAAATGATGAAACTTCAGAGAGCACCCAGACAACTGCAAGCTACTCCCTATTTTTAGTGACAGCAATTAAGACACACAACATTTAAAGCAATGGCAGCAACAGTTCCTAGTACCAGCTTTTTGTATTATACTGTTGAACTCCAGCTCTACGATGGTTGAGATCCAAAGTAAATGGCAACCTCACTTAATTTTCCTAACTTGACATCTATGAACGTTACACTGATGTTACATGAACACGTGGTGTATTAATGGGTTTTTATTAGTATTAAATAAATCTGTCAAGTTACTTTCAATAAACCTTCTCCTTGTTCGAGCAGGTAAAATGAATTGAAACTATCCATAGATGTGACTTGAGTCTGGGTGCGAATAAAATGAGCAGAGGTAAACCGCATGCTCAGAAGAGTCTCACGGCACCTGCGAACCACAGTGTGCAAACAGCGGCCTTTCTTGTACAGTCTCCATACTCACTGGGGGTTCATTAAAAGTGATTGGATCTGCTGGGACTACACCTGCTCCTGGCAGAGTGCTTGCCTAGCACACATCTGCCGGCCTGCGGTGGGGGGGTCGGGGGTGAGGCCATGCGAGGTGTGGGGCCGTCTCCGATGTAGAGCCCTCCGGTCTCCCGGCAGCCCTCCCTCCATGACCCGCTGCAGGTGCAGCCTGTGCACGCTCCTCTTCTCAGCTCTTTAAATATTCATGCAACACTGCCACTAGGTCCCTGGAACCAGCAATGACTTTTTTTTTGTCTTTGCTGAAGGAAGTGGGGGTGGGAGATCTATTTCCACAAGCAGGCATACTGGCCACAGGGACATGGATTTCCACACAAATCAACATGCATGCACACAAATATGTAAAAGATACACAGTCACACACACACACACACACACACACACAGATGCATAAACACATACACACACCCGCCCTCCTTTTCCATTGGGTCCAGGTTTTCGTTGAGCTCGACACAATGACACATGCATCACTAACAGCTCTTAAGCATTTTTGTGATGTTCAATCCATGTGACAAGAGGACTCCCAGAGAGGCTGGACATTTCAGCTGGACTCAGCCATTTACCCCTAAACATTCTGTAGCTCCAGAAACAAAGCACAAGAAACAAGATTATATGTGCCATACAGTTCCAGTGACTGTAATGACCAGTGAGTCATCATCGAAGCCCACAAGAGAACCCAAATGCTGAGGGCTGGGCCTGCTCCCTGCTCAGCGGTGATGTCGAAACAAAGAAGACAGCTGTAAAGCTGATCTCGCTGCCTGCTCCCTAAAGCCATGGTGAGTGGCATCAGCCGTTCTGGCGGTTTTAAAGAATCGGCACATCTGAGGACCGGCGGCCCGGTCGCGCTTTATGTGTTGCGGCTGGGGTGGGGGGTTAAGAGGCGGTGTGTGAGAATGAGTGGTGACAGGGTATTACAGCAGGAGAGGATAGTGCACCTTTGGCTGTTGTGCCAGTTTGCAATAGCTCTAATTGGACACAGGAGTAAAGGAGGATGCAAAAGCTCTCTATTGGGGATAGCGGTAGAACATTACAGGGAGGGGGAGGAGAGAGAGACAGAGTGTGTGTGTGTGTGTGTGTGTGTGTGTGTGTGTGTTTATATGCAGCATGATGGAAGAGGAAGAGCCATACAAGTGAGTTCAAGTGTGAAATATATCACAGCTGATAATTACTTGCCGTTGTGTTTGCCAACATCCACATCTAAGTGTAGCAGAGTCAAACTTTAATTGTGGGTCTTTTCCTTTGGTTACACTCATGCCTTTAACAAATATATAATTAAAGGTGAATTTATTGACTGTTCTCCAAATAGTCAGTATTTCATGCCACTGTTCTAAACACATGAATGCTGAAAGCTGTAAAAATCTGGTTTTGGAGACTTCTTAATGTTGTTAATGTTAATGTTTATGTTGAAGACCTTCAAACATAGTGGATCCGATTGTGTTGGTCTAAAAAGATGTTTTATAACAGACTGACCCAGGACAACTTATTACATAACAGGTCAACCAGAGGTTCCTTTCAAATTTTACTCCATTGCAAAAAAGGCTGCATAATTGTGATCGTGGTTGTTTGTTAACAGAACATGAGTATATCAGTGGCATGTGCAGAATGTCATTGGGACACTGTTAATTTCCTTTAATGTAAATGCATCTGGCTCTATGCCTGCCACTTTCATATAGCTGAAGTCAGGGAGCAATCCGTGAGGAACCCAGCCTATCTGTCCGTTTTAGCCGCCATCACTACCAGGCCTTAATTACCCATGCGATGATTGAGTAAGAATGCAGCACGGGTTTAATTCCGAGGGTTTCTCTGGGGTCCTGAGGAAGTTAATATCCTGTCTGTGGTTGGACAGGTGTCCTGTGGGGAAATGGGATGATGCATTCTCCCCAACTGCAGAGACTTCCCCTGTTGCTGTACTGAACCTTCAGGAACAAGGTGGGCCAGGGGGATGGGGGGTGGATGATGGGGGATGGGGGAGGGCAATGATGCACATAAGAGGGTTGGGTCTGTGTAAGGGTTGCTGGTGGGGAGGGGGGATGCTGAGTGCATGATGGAGTGTATGTCTTTCTAATAAAATTTTTTTTCCCCATTTCTGGATAATGCATAAAGGGGTCCAGCTCTGTGAGAAAATGAGGCCATCACCCTGTTAAATATCCATGGCTGATCCCCTGGAGGCCTGTGTGTTTAATGCTTCATGAGTTTACAACACTGAAACGCAGGCATGGAAACATGGGAAAATGTTCATATGACAGCTGCTGTGGCTGATTATGTATATAAAAAATTACCTCCTCCTTAGTTTCACAATAAAGTAAAAAAAAATCCAGGTAACAGATTATTAAACACATCGTGATTGCAGGAACCGACGGTTGGATAATAAAAGGCAAGTCAATGACCTTTACAGTGTTTTTTTTCCCTTTCCACAGTAGAATTACCGGCATGAAGTGCGTTTGCGCTGCTGGCTGCTCCTCGGGCTGGGTTATGAGATCCTGGGAGGTCTCTGGGGTGCTGTGGGCTTTCTGGGCGGGTGATTAATTAGAGCGGTGGGGGGAGGGGTGGAGGAGAGAAGATGAGATGTCTTGGCTCTCTCTAATGATGCTCGAGGTGTTGGCTAACGGGAGACGGCCCATCAGCCCCTGGCCTGCTTCACACAGCTCTGCCAATCGCACCTGAGCGGCGTGCACCGCTGCGTATTTCTCCTCTGCACAACGATCACACTGTTATAAAGGGAGGCTCTTCCTTCAGGGTATCATCCTCCCCCGGCAAAAACATGAACAGTCACACCAAGGTGAGGGGCTGTGGTGCAGCAGGGGCAGTGGTTTAAAAAGGACATGGGTGTGAGAAAACAGCTGCATTCAGAGATAAATGTTTCTAATCTCACAGGTTTGAATGGCACCCATACACCCATTCTACACCCAAGTCCATGGTGATGTATATATTTTGCACTAAGGCATGTTAATGGTAAAATAAACTCCAGGACCATGTAGTGAAGTATTAGACGGCAGGGGCACAAAGAAAGAAGTACAATTTGGGGTGGTCATGCTGATCTTAAATCTGTGCTAAAGGGCAGAAACCCAGAGCTGCTAATTACAGCACTTCACACAGTCTATTATACTTCACAGCTTTCATGAATGAATTTGGTTTTGTTCATTACATGAATATGTGCATTAATTAAGACACGTGTCTTGGCTTGAAGAGGGCATTTATGAGATGGAGGGCACCAAGGGCAGGGACCCAACCCCCACTGCCCCCTAACCACCCCCATGCACATACATGAATAAAACCTGTATCTGCTGTTACAGGTCGCTTCCCTTCACCAGGGCCTTCAGTGTCTCATCCAGTAAAAAAATGTCCAATTTCAATCTACATCCATGTTATAGTATTGTTTTGTGTCTTACATGCAATCATGCAATTACTTACATTGCTGACGTGCAACATTCACTGGTAACAAGCACTCAACAATGAGTGTCAGAAGGTAATGAAATCTGACATTTTCACAAGATCAGGCATATAGCAGTACAAGCATAGTCTATTGAGGCAAACCTTTTACAAGGAATGCATCTAATGCTTTTTGTTGAATGCTCTGCTAAAACCGCTTAGGGATTTCTCTCTCCATTAAACCATGTGCTTGTTCTCCACGTTATTTCTATCCACAGTAGACAGGAAGACCTTAATGCCTCTGCTTGGTTACATTAATGTCTGATTTTTGTTACACCTTTCTGTTTTAATTTACACAAGCCCCTGTTCACACATCTGAGAGGAAAGACAGCTCCGCGCTGCTTTAATGAGCCGGGCTTTTGCACAGCTAGGTCAGGTCCTGTCCGGTTTCAGCCTGAGCCTGCTTCCCTGTCTCACACTGCTAATTATGCACGGTCACACTGACACTCAGCCAGCTGCTGCCAAGGCAGGAAGAGCCGTCCACCAGAAGAGCCCAGACATAATGCCCCCGCTCTGTCTCCGGGCTGATAGAGGTGAGATCTCTGATCCTATGACTGGCTTCTGAGAGGGACACCGGTGATGTTAGCCCCACAGGACTGTGCTCTGAAACTAAATGCAAATAATCCTAACCTGTTGTGCGATGACAGCTGGTGGGATGATGAAGAGGTGAAAATAAGGTAATGGCACTTGTTAGCCCTTAACAAAGGTGAAACCATAGATGGAAAATCTGTGGTGCAATTAGTTTAATTATAGATTTGTTAGACACCTAATTTATTATATCCTGTGTTCTGGAGTCTGGCATTTTATCTCATGCAACTTTTGCTTTTGCAGTGCTGTTATTAAACTATTTGGTAAAAGCAAGTAGTCCTAAATTAATATGGATAATGTTAAAAAATTAAAGGTAAATAAGAAAGCTGTATGGTCCAAAGTAGCCTGGTGATTTCTGTAAGTGTGCAAACTATTACGGCAGTTTTTGGTTGTTACTGTAAAAAATCCATAATCAAATTTCAGTTAATAATTAGAGAGCCAGGTGATTGCTTGACCAAATGAATTTCTTTCATTTCCAGATATAAGGTGATCCCTTGTACTTGGTCACATGATCAGGGTGCTACTGTCATCCTAGTATAGCAGGCACTGAAGACATACAGTTTCTCAATTGTTGAAAAGGTTTTTTAGTTGTGTAAAACTATTCTATCAATGTGGTGTTATGAATGGATGTACAGACAGTACATGGTCTGGCCTCTCAATAACTTCTGTTGCATATTAACAATTACATTTGAATTTCAGCAAAGATATTGTTTCCCTCCTACACTATCTAATATAGGGATATCTGATCTCAGCTCTTTAATAAATTGAATCATTGTTTTAATGAGCAGAGCTATTTTAGCAATCCCATTTCTGTGGTGCTTATAATGGTCATAGCAGGTGGTGGCATTCCAGAGTCCCCTTGCAGTCTTTCAGTAAAGAGTGGTCAACTAAAATTATTTCTGAAAATCAGCTAAACTATCAATTTTAAGATGAGCAAGTGTTATAAAATGAATCACCAGAAGCAGATCCAGTTTCATGATTTCTCATTCAATAAGGAATTTGTCATTTTTTCCTAAATAACATGAATACTACTACAGTTATATATATGTTGTATTTATTCTGAATATTTTTCTTGGCACTAACCAGTTACCATGGATTTTGTTTGATTATTAGAATATTACTTTTATATATTTCTCTCTGTAAAGCATGGTGTCAGCTGGAGTGAGAGCAACGAAAAGAGTATTAATAAATAATAAACAAGCTCCCACCCCCACTGCGTTTATGACTCCTTCTCACGTTCCCTGGTCCTCTTTCCCCCTCACGTGCTCCTTTCACTTCACCCACTATGTGATCTTATAGAAACTCTTAAAGCTCCACAAGTCTGCATATTCACTTATTAGTTCTTCCTAATCACATTACATCACATTACTGTTATTTAGACATGGATTGTTGTTCGCAAAACATTTATTGCACAATTTTCCACTGAAAAATAAAATAAAGATGAAAAATGAAAAATGAAAAGATCTGTGTGTCAGTTCAGATGAAAACAATGACTTGGCTCTGACTGTGACATTCATTGCTGCACTTGCAGTTGTGGGTTATGAATCGGTGCCCACAGCCTTTGGAAATAAAACTGAAAAGCATTTAATCTAGGTTGACGTAAGGTCTCCCGCATCTCCCTGGCATTTACTTATTTGTTTTTTTTCTCTCTTTGATACATGGAGCCTGGACATTGTGGGTGCCCCACTGGCCGTTGGGCACTGAGGGAGACGTGCGAGGAATTCTAACCCCGGACGCTTGTTTAAAAAGTGCCACCCCAACGGAGAGTGTGACAGGTCCCAGCAGCGAATGCCCAGTCTGGCTCTCTAGATCAATGTGAGACCACAGTGCTGTGGGGCACCAGAGACCTCATTAAAACCAGTCCAATTGTTCTGCGTTACACTGCTGTTCGTAAACAAGCAGCAAATATAGTAACTGGGAAATCTCTGGGATTCAACAGACATGGGATGCCCTGTGCAACAGGAGTGAGTGTGTTCAAGACACCTGCACCACCATACCGCACTGTTTTATGTAACATACCTACATTACGGAAGCTGACACTACATCATTTGTACACCATTTGGTTTTAAGTGCAGGTTTTCTTCTTTCTAAAGCAAAGGGGATGTTTTATTCCGGCACCATCATTTCCTGTATGTTCCCCTTACCCCACTCTCTTCCTGTCTCACCAAATGAAAAAGGCTAGAGAGCATAATGATGAGGGGGATGAATTAATTAGGGGAGTTAATTAGAGGATTTCCTTCTGAAGTAATCAAGTGGTATTAAATACCCCTGATCTTCCTCCACACCAATTAAGAAGTCCTTTTTCCAAGATTTTCAAAAGCGCGGTTGTGATGTGATTTAGGCCATTTTGTCCGCACAAGTCCACTCCACCAAAGGTCCTTGTCCCATCCGTGTTGAGGATGCGCAGATGGAAGGGTGCTCTCTCTCATTTGCTTGGATTGCTGAATCGAGAAGACAGAGTCTGTACAATGGCATCACACAGATTGCTGATTTCCACTGTCAGCTGTGAACCCAGACGATATAAACAGATTATCTACCTTACATGCATGGGACACACCACCACAAAATATCAGTTTTTTCAGTGCTGCTTGTAAAAAGTAACACAAAGCTGCATGAATGCAGTGTGCAGCTGTTTCTTAGCTGTATAATCACTATAGTCAGTAGCTATTATTTTTTCATTACAGTATATATGATGCATTATAATGAATCTTTTAATAAATTCAAATACAGAAATTATATGCTGAAGTATACCTTAACCTTTCATTGTTAAGCACATTAAATGACAGACTATAAGTTAAATGATGAGGGTTATTCTTGACTTAAATTAAGAATTATATCATGCGCTCTGCATGTATTATGTTAAATAGGAAGGATTACTACCCTGAACCTTCAGTGATGGGCTAATTCCTTCTCTTAATTGGTGGCCTGTCTGTGAATTGTTCTCTCATCATACAGAACTATTTTATTTAGATATGTGCACAGCATTGTGCGCATACACTGTTTCTTTTTTGATTTCACCTGCTTCTTTTGCCCAGCACTTAGAAATTAGCAGATGCATGTACTCTGGTAATCCTTTTTTTTTTTGCATTTTCTTAACACAGATTGAGGGTCTTCCTGTTTTTGCTAATTCTTCTTTTTTCAGCATTTATTTGATCACTTCCTTTCCCTCTTTCATATCCCATTTACAAGAGTGAACAGAATGAAGGTGCTCAGCGATTCTCTCCTGAACAGCAAACCATGAATAATTTCTTCAATGTTTGCTATTGTTTGTTGTATACAAGTACTCAGTGATCCTAGTCAGTCGTTTGCAGTAGATGTGTGGCAGTCTGAATAACACAGTCATTCCTCCAGCAGAACCTATGCAATTATCTTTTTTTTATTTCACCATCTCTTTCTTTCTTTCTCTCACTGTCTCTCTGTCTCTCTCTCTCTCTCTCTCTCTGTCTCTCTCTGTCTGTCTCACTGTGTCTCTCTCTCCCTCATCCTGATACTGAAATTTGTTTACACTAACAATCATGGAGGCTGTTGTCTGAGGAGAGGTTTTGACCTTTACTGAAGAGCATAAAAACTGAAATACATTTTAGATGGAAATTAAAATAGACTAAATGAAATATATTCAATGGGGCCTCTATGATAACACTACTAAGCAAGCAACATGCAACATGGTTAATATTTTAAATCTTTTAAAAAAGATAACACAAATATATTTTCACACGTTGTATATGGACAAAAACTCAGCATGGGCTTGTGCCAGTCATGTTTGTTATACACTTTCCTTTTGGTCCTGTGAGGATGAATGTGGATGTGTGATGACAAAGCAGTATCAAATGTTGGTTAACAGTTGGTCTCAAGGCACAGGGAGGTGGGTGAAGGACACACAAGAGCAGGACAAGAGCAGACAGGCCTCACAGTGCCCCCTGCTGTCTGAGGAGGTGTACTGTAAAAATACTTTCAACGGATCAACTGTACAGTATTTTTTTTTTCTTCAATCTGTCTCAGCAGGTCTTCTACAAAGGTCAGTATTTGCAGTTGCAGGACCACACTGACCACTGGTTTGCTTGAAGAGTTTCTACATGCTCTTCCTTCTCTGCATGCCTCTTTGTGTTCTATACACTGTGTGAAGGTACAATGCCAGAAATGTGTGGCACACACTCATAGTGGTCCAATACAAGACCCATTCACTCTCAATAGTGACAAAATGGAAACCTAACCCATGGGTGCAGTATAAGGAAAGAGAAAGTGGCTTGAACAGGGAAGAACAGATAGCAATGTGCCAACATCTTGGTGAGGAGCAGAGGTTACCAGACATTGTGTGTGTGTGTGTGTGTGTGTGTGTGTGTGTGTGTGTGTGTGTGTGTGTGTGTGTGTGTGTGTGTCCATGTCTGTGTGTACATGCCTGTGTGTATATGTGAATGCTTGTGAAAATGTGCCTTTGTGTGTTGATACAAGTGGCTAAAGGGGAGAGGGGAGAGGAGGGGAAAGGGGGGGGGCTCACCTTGCCTCTTTTCCCTCCCTCTTTCCCTCCTCCTCCTGCAGGGCTGCGCGCCACACTTTAATCTGTCACTGATTACTTGACAAGTAATCATTCTCAAGGGTGGAGAGCTGCTGGAGATCTTTTAGTGCCACTTACTGGCTGGGCCCTGACTTTAACCCTGTGAGTCCCAACATTGTGCACTTTCCTGTTTCTCTCTTCTTCTCTTTTTACCCAATGCTCACACACAGCTTTAACTGCACACTGGATGATACAATCATCAGATAACATCTAAATGACTGTCAGTGGTTGCTGAAGATGACCTGTATCTTTGAGGACTCTCTGAGCTCTGAAGAATACATTAATGGTCCCGTAATTAACTATAATGTAAACACACACAGGCACACAAATGCAAAAGTAATTAACCAAATCTCAGGAAAGAGATATCACGGCTCCTCAGTTTCTCTCACTAAATCTTCCTCATATCACAGTGATCAACCACAATCAACTGAAATAGAACAGTCTGGAGAAATCTGGGTGCTCTGACATTCTAATCAGAGCTCAGTGTTCAGTAGTCACTGTTCAGCGCCTCCGCCCACTGGAAGTGTCAGGGCCAATGGAGGAGTTAATGGCAGTGTTAATGAGGTCATTTGATTCAATGGTGTGAAGATCTCATTTACTGAATTTCAGCAGGGTACATACAAATATAATGTCTAAGAGCAGAAGACTTCATTTTTGTAGTGAAGGTAAAAGATAAAAACAGGAGGACTGAGTGGAATTTAACACACAGTCAAATTATAATGCAAACGAGTGCCATTTAGAACAGGGCAGTCTGACCTGCTATGCCAAAACAGGTTTTATGTTCTTTCTGTTCTAGCAAGCATTTGATGCAGCCAATCCCAATAGCTGGAAACAGGCACCCTGTAAAACAGCAAGAAAACCCTGACTGTGCTGATAGTTGATCTTTATGCCCTGAAGAGGCAGGGCCGGAGGGCCAATGAGCACAGGCTTGACAATAGAGGCCCAACTGAAACTGGAGACACTTGGAGTCTCTGTATGAGAGCGGGACTGTTTGACAACATTCCCCACTGTTTAATCCTTTGAGTTAAGTAACACTGGGAACTGAACATCTCTTATTGCTGTGGCTACATTATAATTACTTGGCACATGATGCGGAGTGTTATTTGACGCTGCAGCTTGTGCTTTAGTGAAGAGGTTTGTAAGAATGGAGCGGCTGCCGCGCTGACCCTCAGCCAGGCGGTGAGCTCTCAGGCAGAGGGCCGCACAGCTCGATTTGAGTTGACAGTGGGACGGGAGCGGTGACCTCCCGGCCGTCGCAAGCGCAGCGCCAGGATTCCTATTATTGTGCAAGCTGTCACAAGACCTAGGAGAGAGGGGAATTAATCGCGCTGAGAATTTAAACCGAGCGCAATACCGCAGAGCCTCCCTGCAATCCCTCAGAACTGTGGAAAGTGGAATGGGAAAGTGGAATTCTGCCCTGCAGTGCAGGCGAGAGGGGGGTGTAAGACGTGCTTACAGAGCCTGCCACACACAGCTGTTCTCTTCCACACACTTATCAACAGAGGCCCGCCGGCGTGCTCAGGCTTTTCTATCATGTGTTTGGTGTCACCCTGGGGTCAGTTTTTGAATCAAATCACATCCATGCACTGGTATCCAGCAAAATTTGTCAAAACATCACAGCCAGTCAAATATGGTTGACAACAGTAAAGATTAAGACACGTTAACCAGCAAAGCAGTATTTTTTATCCCAATATGTACAATCACAGGGGGAGTCATTAAAGTTCCTTGGTGAAATAAATGCTAGATATTGGGTTGCTGTTAAGATTCAAGTAAGAAAATTCCTAGTTACATGGTTACAATGAACCAGCTGTTTCCTTTATCGTGACATTCATGTACACATGTACTGTGTACATTCATCATTACTCATTAGTGCATACTTTCTACCTGGGAAAATTTAACCCTCAGAGATTGGTACCTATAGAGATATTTTCCTTTCCCCATTGTCTCAAAGGACAGATTCAACAAATGAGATGTCTCGTTAAGCACCTTAGAGCACATAAACATATATGGTGGAAAATGAGATGTTGCAACTAGAAAAATAACCTAAAGTTTCTGCTCCTGAATATGATTTTGCTGACGGGTTAAAAACCACAGCTTTCCAAGCAATTCTGAAGGATAAAAAAATGAATGCGTTTGAGGTTGTGCCTGTGCCATATTCCCAAACCCCTGTCTTGAGTTTATGGGCTGAACACAGTGTCTCAGTGAGCTGCCATTGTCTTTTTAGGGAGAACATCAGGTCCTGCATTGTGTCTGGTTGTCCAACCTGGGCCTGTTGACAGTGGAGATACCGCCGGGATCTAATTGAAGGCTTGATTTTCTGTGGTTAACAACAGGAGCTGGGTAATTAGCAAACAGCAATGGGCTCCTACACACAATGTCCTGAAGCCTTTTTAAGAAGGCCAGAGGAGTGTTGGGCACAGCTGACCTCAATGCCAGTGCTGGGAGAACAAGGAGAAACAGTCTGGAGACAAAAGCCCAGAGGAGGTCAGCTGGACTGATCCATTTCAGACAGCCCAGCAGGAGATCAGGCTCAGATGTGTAAAGATGAGCTGCCAATAGTCCTCTCTGAGGTGGTCTGTTGTTGTCACTTGTCCCCTCCTCCTCACCCTTATCTGTCTCTCTGTTTATGTGGATCCTGGCCATCCGATTTCCTTTAACCTCGCTTAGCATGACAATGGGGACCTGCCAGGACACTCTCCAGTATATAGTCAGGACCGCTGTTGTGTTCCCAAAGGTCCATTCACTGGCTAACACCATGCCGCGCAGTAAAGTTCTGTTGGAGGCTGAATGGGGCAGATGAACCCAGTAAATGCTCAGGCCAGACTTGTTCTGTCTGGGTGATTTGCAGAGCAGGATTTCAACAGGGTCCTCCATTCAACATGGTCTATGGGCTTATTTTACAAGCATGCTTAGAGAGTTGTGTTTAATGGACAGGAAAGATGTCCCTGTGTGTTCCAGCAGCACTAAACTGGAGACGGCACATCAAATAGCTTTTCCCAGGAATCCTTGCTGTATAAGCTGCATGAGCTCCTGAAATACTACAGTGCTTCCCGAAAATTGCATCACACCAATCACTCATGTTTTGTCTGGTTGATCTAACGTCGTAGGGCGTGAATATAATGTTTACATGCACAGAGGATGTAAAAACAAATCCAACTGCAGAGGGCAATAGATTTTGAGGTTTTGTATTTCTGTATGAAGGAGGAGGTCTTACCCCACTACTAAGCAGTGATATGCACATCCATCTCTCTGGCAAGTCTATAACCAGGATATGCAGGATACACCCGGATCAGGGATACACACCACAGTATGCTCTGTATTTTCTGAATGTTTGTCTTAAGACTAACACAGAGCAAGTGGAATACAACAGAACTGTAGTTTCTTTGGCTCCCTGTTCCCTATCAAAGTAACATAGAATGTGTATATTAGCTCTGCCAGTCAGGATCAGTCTCCATCAGTTTAGGTCCTGGCTGCACCCAGGCTTTGCAGATTAACTGTGCACAGGCTGCTTTCATTCAAACCCGGTCAAAACCTCTCTGAAGCCAAATGACTTATTAAGCACAACGGTAAAAATGTTTAACCATTATGAGGTAAGGATGCATTTAGGACAGTGCCAGCCATGGAAACAGGACACTGCACATTTTACAAATTTAATAATAATGACCCGACAGTCAGCTCACAGACTACAAAGGGTAGGCAGTACAGCATATGCAACATATTCTGTCATATTCGCACTTCACAGCACTTCAGGCAATCTCTAATCCATCCAATAAAGTCACACATGTATTGCCTACATTATCAGTCTGAATATATTGTAATTCAGATGTAATCAAAGAAGAATATGCTTCCCTTATGCATCTTTTTTCATTGGGAGTGTAATAAATATTCAGCGTCACAATTGCATTTGCAACTGAAATCTGAGAATGTGATGAAATGATCTAGAGGCTCTGGGAGAAGAGACAGTGAGCGTGTGAGCAAGAGACAGAGAACTGACAGAAATGACTTACAAGTGGAGTTTTTTTTTTTTTGGAGGTCATCTATCTTTGAGAGCTCGTGCCACTTTACTGTCTGATAAGGCTGCTCTATACGCAATAAGCAATTGCTCTGTTTAAAGAGCCATTTTCCAAAAATCAGCAAAGCTGTAATTTAGCGGGGGGTGTTGACAGGGCCGACTCGTGATTGAGAGAGTGCTTTCGTGAGGAAATTCACTGCATGCTCAGACCTTGGGAGGGCCGGCCGAGCAAGCCTGAACTTGCCCTGGTGACATCACCCCCACATCAGTGACGCTGGCTGACTTAAAAAATGTGATTGCTAGTGCTGGCTACTGGACCACTAAACTGCATAAAGATGAACAGGACATGGTACCATAATACTGCATATGAACACCGGCTACATCCAGCCCTACGGAACCAATGTGTTATCATGAGGACATTTTCTCTGTGGTTATTAAAAGAGCGGTTGTTAGAAAACAGTCTAAATCATAAATAGACTGGGCAGTCTGCCAGTGGGGCTTGGTGCTGTTCCATATACTCTGTAACTCTATTTGATGTGAACTTTTAAAGGCCTAAATGTTTTCAGAAAGCCTTTCTAATGGCTGGTAGATTGGCTGCTACTTAGTCAGTTAAATGGTCAGGGCTCCTCATGTTCTTTCTCTTGAGTGTAAAATACTGTTGAGATTTGAATGAATCTGTGACATATTTGTGAAACTCACTGCTGTGGAAGAGGCAACATAAATTTCACCCATGGAATTTTCCATAACTATCCCGTTTGTGCTTTCCAAACAGACATTTCAGGATTCAAACTATTCTGTGAGAGTAACTATTTTGTAACAATATTACTGTTTTCCAATTTATACATACAAATACAGCATAAACAGCCTAACTCACAACATATTTAATGCTGGGTTTTATCTTTAGAGGAAACTGGCATTCAGAGTGAGTGCATTTATTGATAAAGGAATATCAATCTCTACATATCTTTATTTTTACATATAACATATCTTTCAAGGACAATGCCAAAACTGAGGTTTGAATGCTATGTTCTTTCCTGCCATATCCACATTGCTAGAGAGCTAACATTCTGCTCCCTGGTGGTCATATTTAGTACTGCAACACGACAGGTGCAGCTGACTTGACCTCTCATCACCTGAGTTAAACTGTGCTAGTTTTATAATTATGATCAAGTCCGGCTTAGGTCTTAGGCCTCCCAGTGAGACACTACATTTTGTTTACTTACCGATGTTAACCTTCAGCTGCCAGCATTGCAGTGATCTCCAGGCTTTGAGAGGTGAGCTTTTCAAGGCAAGTGGCTGTGTCCCTCACCCTGCTCCTCAGACGGGCTGTAATTATGTTGCAACTGCTGTAGATTTCTGAACGGAGAGAGCAAAACACAAATCACGGTTTATTTACCACGATGATGGGTGGCGGAATAATCAGCGGTTCTCCTCTTCAGAAATCATAACCAGCCTCCCGCCCTTCACACTCACTGACTGCAGAGCTGCGCAGCCCAACTAATGTAAGACCGCAGGGCCCCTAATAATCTATCAGGGCAGGAAGTGGGCATCAATACAATCTGCCAGGGCCCAGGCTGCCTAATCATGGTGATGAGCTCTATTATAATTATCTTACCTTGTGCTGGTGTACCCTGAGGGAGGACGCCGCCAAAGGTCATAAAAAAGACCTGATTGCAAAATACCAAATCCTGGAATAAACAGCAAAGTTTCCATCTGTGTAACTGTGGAGGTATATGATTCAAAAGGGGTACATGAATGATGCCCCCTTCCCCCAAACACACTAGACCAAAATCAAACTGTAGAGGAATCAACAAATGAAACGTCCAGTCCAATAAGGCTCACTTGAGGAGAGCGTGATTCAGCACGGCACAGTGTGTCACCTTATATTAGAGGTTTACTCGGGTGTGCTCAGTGCAGCTGTCAGGACTGAGAAGGGCCACAAATGGCTCTTTAGGTACATCCCCACTGACAGTGACAAATTAAAGATTGCCTTTTTCCAGACGCTGAGAGAATGCGTTTTAATGGCGGCTGGGAAAAGCTGATGTCCGCTATTGTTTGGAAGTGTGTGCAAGTGCTGCGAGTCATTTACCTCTGACAAACGTAGTTACTGATGACAAATCACACAGGGCATGCTGTGAGTAAGTATTGAAGTGGTGTTTTTTTTCTTAAATTTGTTAATTCCTTTTAACCATAAGAAAGGTGCAGTACAAATCTTCTTGCTGCCATAGTGTGATGAAGTCAGAGATGAAAGTTTTGATAAGCAACCCTCCAAATATGCATCAATCACCCTCACAACCAACATGAATGCTGAAATTTGTGCATGGGGCTGTTTGTATCTGAATTTTGCTTTGAGGAAGAAATACATTTTGAACCAGGTTCTTCAGATAAGCCTCCAACCTAATAAATCAGAAAAAAAACACACGCCGGTTGGGGTGACAGATAGGCAGGGAGCAAGGTAAATAATCAGCCAATAATCTGAGTGACAACGGCTTTGACATTCCTTGTTGAAAGGCGCTGCACGCATCACATGCAAGTAATCCCTATCATTATCATAACTGATCGCACTCTGAGCGCTCATGCACGCCAGCCTCCTGGAACACGGGGAGGTGGGGACGGTCATTACACTGACAGTTTTACCTGGAACTCTGTAATCCCCGTTGAGTGCTCTGTACGGGCCAGGAGTTTGTTTTCCTCTCCCTCAGTGCCAGGGAGGTGAAGGCCTTTGTGGCCGACCTGTGATACGGGCCGCGCCTCTGGACGCGGCAAGTCCGCACTTGCACTGATTACTGATTAGACACGTAAACTCCAGGCAGGAACAATCGGCCTCTCCTCTGTACAATGTGCTGCCTTTGAGCTGTCACGAGGAGCATCAGACCTGGGGGGGGGTGTGGGGGAGAGAGAGGGGGGGCATTAGCTGCTCTGTGAATAGCAGGTATGTCGAATGTGACTGTAAACCAGTTCGGCGCGTCTCGGTGCATGGAAAACGTGCTCTTTCCTCTTGTGGGCGGTCAGTCCTATTTGCAGCGGAGAGATAACAAGAGCCACGCTCAGGGGATGCCTCGGAAAGCAATCGCCGAGCCAATCAGCAGGTGGAAGTTCAGCTGAATATCATCTGATGAGGAAGTTTTATGATTTCCGATCTATCTGTTCATTTCCCGTCATTAACATTGGCTCGTGACTGTGTCATAGTACGTTTGCCACCTATTAATCTTCAGCATCAAATAGCTCTCTAAAGTGTTAATGGTGGCTAAAGCACTTGCTGCCTGAGCTCTGCATTTCGAAAAATCTCAGACAGGAGTAAAACAGCTCCATGTTGTGTGATGGTTTTGCAGTCACAACCTCAATTTACATCCGGACCATCTCAAATTGTATGCAGGGAGCCCTGCACTACTAAAAACAAATTTGTTTCCATGGTCCTTAAAACCTCTGCCTTACCATCTCCACACAGAGCAAATCAGAGGTTGTGTCAGATGGTTTCCATTGGTGGATAGTCCTTGCATGAATAATATTGTGCAGCATTGAAGCAGAATTTGGATTACATTCCCTGAACTGCACGGAAGACCACATCAAGTGTTCGTGGTGGACAGTATGTTAATTTCAAAGCGTCTAATCAAGCACTTTAATGAATATTCATCAGTCATGAATATGCAGATCATGGTATGTTTTCACCCTATATCCTGTTTTCACAGCGACAAATTCTAACCCCCAAGGAGATTTTTTCAATACTTTGATGGGTTTTTGTAAACCGCTTTTAACTTAATGCTTCAAATCCTCTAACTGAATGGCAACTTCAGAACACGTTCTCGTAACAGTATATCTCCATATACACCAGCAGTGCAGTAATTCATTTACATACACATAAATATGAACCTAAAAGCTTCGATACTAATCAGTTTCCTTGAAGATGCTTTTGAACAATCAACACCTTATTTGCACAAGAAAAAGGCAAGACATTTTTTTCACTGCAGTGGTTTAAGAAACACAGTACAGCGGAAACAATGTTGATATAAACGTAACGTATGGAGGCCCTACTTCACGGTAGCGTTGATTCATTTCTTTGGTTAAAAATGTCTGTAGAACAGCTACATTCTGGCCCAGCCTTTGCCATGACAGATCAGACATCCATTCCTTCCTGCACTCCAATGAGTGTTGCAGAAATGACAGACCTTGTTAAAGTGGTCTGTAATGAGCAGACTGTGTGTATGGAGCGGTAAGCTTTGGGTGGGTGGGGGGTAGTCATTAGTGGGAATGGAGTACTGTAAACCCCTATTTAGTACTAATGGGTTCAGAAGGAACACAGGGCCATGGCAGCCGAGTAGATGATGGCTGAGCAGAGGGGAGAGGGAGGCACTGCTACTCTGGTTTTACCTTACATACACTGCCCTAAAGCCGCACTGCTGTTATGAGGAGTTCACCGTAGGCAGGCACATAATCATAAATGAAATAAAAGTGCAGCACTGGCAGTCATCGTCCATGCAGGAGCTCTGGCAGGCACATTCAGGTCAGAACCTATTTAGGGTTGTGCGATTTCCTGCATCCCGTTCTTTCTGACAGGAACAACAGAACGGTCCCCAGGTGGCGGGGATTACAGACGTTTTGACCAGTGAAGCGCGTCACTGAACGTCCTGTCAGATGAATTGTGCTGACAATTCGCCCCTCCCCCCACACCCCCTGCCTTACCTAGGCCCCAGTCATCCTTGAGTGTCTGTGATCCAGGGCGCAGACTGGAGAGACAATGAGGAGAGACAGGGCCGTCCACTGACCACCTGCTCGGCAGCTGTCAGGGTCCAGTTTCAGGGTCAGCTTTCCAGCAGCAGGAGAGCACCTGTCCACCGTCGGTCCTCTCTCACACGGCCGACCCCGCCCCCCTCTCGTGGAAGCACCTATCAGCTGCGAATTATTACAATTGATTAAATGCGCTGGTAAGCTGATACCTGGCTGGAAATGCCAGCCTCAAAGAAATAATTCAAGTGGTGGACCCCCCGAAAAACACATGACCCACAGACATCTAAAATACTCCTAACTCCCCCTTTATCCAATGTTCAAGGACTGGACTAATGTTATGAATAAATTATATTCATATCAGGGTTATTATAACACTGTAATACTGCACACACACAAAACAAGTTTTACATTGTCTGATGAGGATGAGTCATACGTGTGTGATTGTGCTCTTGATTGACTTTAACAGGGCAGCTTTTGCGTCAGCTATGTGTTTAGCCCTGTTATGTCACCACACAATGCTAGCATTCTACATTCATCACTGAGGAAGTGGCTCTTAACAGGCTTCATGCAGCACCTGTGTGGTAGCCTGAGGCTGAGAGAGCTATTGTTCTCCAGGCTGCTGATGAAAGTACGTGTATGACCCCCACCCCCAACCCCCCTCCCTCACAGTACCTGCTCCAGTATCAGCTCTCTGTCCTGGCTTTGTTTCCACTCTCCTGCTGCTCATTCAGGTCAGAACCCCCCCCCATCTCAGTGTGGACTGGCTACAGAGACAGCACGCCGCCCGCGTCAGAGGTCACCGGGGGCAAGGTGCTCGAGGGCAAGCCTGGTTAATCTGTCCGCGCCTGAGAGTGAAGAATGTCCGACCGCACGCGGGGGGTCACCCATCCAGCCACGCTTCCGCTAAAGGCGTCATCATCCATTGGGCCCAATTATATTTTAACTGCAGGCCTTGTTTGTGTATGATTTACGATATTATCTCAATGCGATCTCCTTTGGAGATAAAGCAGCAGTCAGAGAATGCTATCACAGCCTTCCAGGCATCAGATAAAGGGGGGAAATTGCCTATAACTGTATTGGGGTAAAGGAACGTACATCTGGGTGGGTGAGCTCAAGCCAGTTTGCGCAGTTCTGTGGACGTGACAAAATGGTCCCGAGGCAGAGCAGGGCTTAGCAGACGCTGCACTGAAATGGCTCACTGACCTGGCAAATAAAGATCTAATGAAGAGGAAGGTCCCTCACCGCTGGGCTGTGGCGGGGCCTGCAGCAGGAGAGAGGGCTGAGGTGGGAGACAGGGACACATTTGGCCTGTCCTAATCATATAGGGCCTGAGGAGAGGCTTCTTAATCAGCCAGCGACGGTGAAGTGGAGGGAGATTGGCTGAGCTCCCCCTCAGCGCTGATTTGATGCTTATCAATGAGTTGCAATGTGGCACTCTTCACAAATTACCATCTCTATAGGGTCCAGCTAGCAGAGGGAGTACAGAAGAGGATGGATGTGTGGGGGGGGCAGCCTGATTTCCTGTCTTGTGCAGCGAGGGTTAACGTATGGAGCCGCTTTGAATGGAGAAGGGCGCTGGGTGCCTCTCTCAGCTGCCCCTTTGTCCTCACCCGAGACAACCCTGAAGCAGGACAGTAGGAAGCCGGTTGTGCCCTTTGAGAAAGCAAAGAGGAAGGAAGTCCACTGCAAAACATTTGCAGAACCGGGATAATGCAGGGGAGGGTTAAACGCCACAGAGGGAGGCCTCACAGACGGCATGCATGAGCCGCGCACATGCACGTTAATTATCTCTCAATTATTGTCTCCTCTATAGTCACACAGGGGCTCGCGGTGTTTGCTATATAAGGGATGTGGAGAGTGAGATATAATCAGCATTCAACATGAAAGACTGAACTCTGCCACCCTGGTTCCAGTCGATTAAAGTGGAATTGCACGCCGCGCTGTTCCGCGAGACGCGGCGCACCGCAGCGTTTCTTATGGAGCTAATGTACTCTCCAGTCTCAAGCACCTCCTTCACCCCGTTGCCTCACGGAGCCGGCCCCATCTGCTAAGAGCTGTTTTGGCATCGGCTTGCGGCACTATTTAAATCTCCCCGTGTTTGTCAGACGGGGAGCAGATGAGTACGCCAAAATGTGCAGCTGCAGGCCCATTAGGAGGCGGAAGATGGATGGATGGATCTGTTTATATCGGCCTGCGCCAGCTTTTAGGGGCTCCTGTGTGGGGCTGAGAGGGAGAACAGGGTTTTTTTTTTTTTTTTGCCACGCACAGCACACACGGCCCCCAGCTCTGCCGTGCTTCCCCATGAGGCCTCACGGTGAGGGGCGGTCACACGCAGGGTTGAGAGGCTGCGCGAGAGACATCCAGCGGCTGCATATCCTTCTGGGAAGTAGATTCCTTCCACCCAGCGATCGACTAACACGCGCGCACCCACAAAGCGGAATGCTTTTGCCTTTCCCTCCTCTGAAGCTTGTCCGCCCCTTAACGTCAACAGTGTCAGCAAACAAGGGAGACTGACACGATCTTACGAGCGCAGTGGTCACTGTATGAGCTGGCCTTCATTAAAATATTTGTCTGTCTGAAACAGTGTTCCTTTTCCATTGGGGAGCATAGTGAAATTTAATTATAATTAGTCTTCTCTACAATTCCTTTTCTTTTTCTTCTATTTATCTATATATTCTTACTCTCTTCCTCCTCTTCCTCATCATCCTTTCATCATTTTCATTTTCATTATTGTTTTTGTACAGCACAAACACATAACAAAATAATTATTTTGCGTCTTCTAGAAAAAAATCATGAAATGTTGCTCATGATCACTAGAGGGCAGCAGTGCATCAGCTAATTTTCAAGATAGTAGTACTGTACCTGTTTGTCCTTACCATTTAAGTGTCCTGGAAGGCTACAGTGTTTCCTGGAATTTGTTATGAACGTAATTTGTTGTTCTTTTTAATTGTTTATTTGAAAGCATTTTTTAGAAACTAATAAACTAATTTATCTTTCTTGAAAACTAAGTGGAAAAGCTTACAATAACATGTCATTCAGGAAATTGATCGGCCATTTATTATTTACATCAGTAACACAGCCAGTAAAATGTTACTTCTTAAATTTGATAAAAAACAGTTTTGCCTTTTGCAGTTAAAAAATTAGAAGAGGCACGAAAAATGAACAGAGGCACGTCTGCAGCCAGTAGGCATGGATGCATTGCATGTAATTGCCACTAGACGGCAACTGAAGTAAAATTCAGACTCAAAACTGGCAGGGCAAAAAGCACTTTCAATTATTAAGTGATAATTGAAAGTGATCATTTAGTCAAAATTTTAAGGCGGCAATGTATAATTTCAATAATAGATATTATGCATAATATGTCATCTCTCAAATTTTTTGCATATTATGCAATCCACTTCATTTGAAAACGGATAAAATACATTTGCTTATTACTCATTGACAAAAATGTTCCCATATGAAATAGTAATGAAACAAATGTATAAGCAACTCCAAATGGGTTTATCTTCAACAGTGAGTTGCAGCTCTTTGTCGTATACAATTTTTTATTATACCCTTGTCTCTTTGTGGAGGTAGTGCCACACTGATTACACTAAAATCACATTTTACAATAGGAAATGCTGGTTATGTGAAAAATCACCAGTTTCACTATACAAGATACTGGTTATCTAAGAAATACTAGGTTTGCAACAGGAGATGCTGTCTTAAGTGGCAAATTTTGTGGATCAATCTCATAGATTTTACAAAGCTATTAAAAAAAAACCTGTGTGTGAGGGCTTACCCCTCCATCCAATCATTATATTCCTACACAAATTTGCAGTTAAATGAAAGCATTCCTAATTTCCCCACAAGGATCCAGTCTTAACAAAATTGAAAACACCCAGGCTGTGTATTTAAAGCTAGCTAAAGGATTAGGAGGCAGGTGTTTTGGGTTACAAGTAAAGGTCAATTCATGTCTAAATAGAGAGTCTGTGCACTGCCTAATGTGGAGCTAATCAGCACACATCCTCCTCCAGCCAGCAGACTGCGGGTTAAGAGACAGCTGCCTCCCTGACACACTGAAGGAGGACAACATGCTTGATTCAGTCACTTTCAAAGTCACCACTTGGCTTTAGGGTCAGTAAACAGATTCTGCACACAGTTCAAACATTTAAGAGGAAATACAGACCAGAGTACACATGCCTGCATGATATGATCTGATATCATGTACAGTGAGGTGTAAGTAAGGACACTGAACTGGAAATTAGTAGGTTGCATGCCATCTTGCCTGAATAGGTTAAGGAACATGTAAAATTGTAGGTGTTATGAGGTGTCTGCTGAGGTATTGAGTGGATAAATGAACAGCAATTTTGATGAGGAGGAGAAGGATGGTGGTAATAATAATTGCACTGGAACAGGATAATTCAAACATGTTTCACTCTGCTGAATTGTAGAAAGGGTCTCTTTGCTGGTAGGGTATCCCACTTTGAAACCTGCACACCCTTTTATCCTGTTCTCCATTTTCTTCATGCCTTTAAGCCTCTTATTCTGTCTTATTAGTGCACAGCCAGCCCCATTAGAAAGGCCCAAATGACCCATACACTTTCCCCAGCGCCAATCTGCTGTGGAACTGGCCAAGGTAATCACGCACTGATTGAAAGTCCCCTCCTGAGTCACTCTTCCCTCTTTGATAGGCAGCGTAACAGGGGAGCCGCTAGTCAGATACAGTCCCTCCATCTCTTCACAAATGATGGGCTTTGCTATTGAGGGCAGAGACATCCCCAGATAATGTGAAAACGCATCAAAGGCTTGCAAGTTCACTGAAAGTGAATTAGCAATTTTCAACATTCTATTGAGAATATCTTAGCCTTGGACAGAGAGATGGGTAAAGTATAAGACGGGATATTGCAGTTTTGCCCTGACAACACTATTAATCCTTAAAATGACGCTAACAGAACAAAAACAGTGTGTGTGTGTGCATATGTATGCAATTAGTTTCATGTGTATGTACATATTTTCTAAACACCTAAACTATGTCATTTTATTTTCATCCAGACAGCTAGCCAGCTGACTTGTGAGTTAGCCAGCAAAACTACAGCCTTTTAAAATAACTCATTGGCTTGGCTGCTAGCCAGCAATTCCTTTTTTTCAGCAAGATAACTTCTATTTTATGAGATCACTCTGCTAACTAGACACCTTGATTAGTAGTTAACTAAATAATTTCATTTTCAAAAAGCTGTATAACTAGGTAATAAGCTGACTCACCGTCTAGCACAAATAAAATGTGAATAATTCTATAGTTAAGGCAAAAATAAAATTACTTCAGTCATAAATACAACATAAATACATATGCTTTGAGAGGCTAAGGGAAATGTATGAAGAGAGAGGGTGGCAATATTTATAAACTTTATTCTGAGGTATTCTAAGGAATCTATCTAAATGGGGTGGGCAACTCCAGTCCTGGAGGGCCAGTGTCCTGCTGGTTTTTGTTTTCATCTCTTAGTTACCTGTTGATTTTCACCTTGAAAACAGGTGTGCTTGCTCTTCAGCCAATCAGAGATTGTATTTAGTTGGTCAACAAGAAAAACAGCAGGTCCATGGCCCTCCAGGACTGGAGTTGCCCAACCCTGATGGTCTGCAACAATGATCTCTGGCAGAGGTGGATGCTTGCTACCACACCCTGACACTTCCACACATTTGACACGTGGATCTACAGTTTTCAGGAGTATGTTCTCTTCAGATAATAAAATGTAAAAACACACACAAGCACAAAAGAATTTAGGAAACATTGGGTGGCATTGTTTTGGATTAGTGCTGGTAACTTGGCTTGATTTTTAGTCATTCTGATAGCCAACCTATTTTCAAAAGTGGCAGAGAAAGTGTAGGATAATAATTTTGTACATGTGAGTAATCTGGCTTTTTCTGTAAGACAGAAAAGCCTTTTTTGTGTGGAAATTGGTATATACATGAGCAAAATGAGGAGACACTGCCATCTAGTAGTGAGTAATGGAATCTTAACTTCGAAACATCTTAAAATAAACTTAAAATTATCATTGGGGAAAAAAGCTGATATGGTTTGAAAAGTTGCTAGATTTAGCAACAAAAGCACCAAGGGACCATGTCTATCTAAGAATAGATTATGAAAACTGAATTCATGAATTCATGATGAACGAGTTCTAAATTACAGTGACTAGCAACTCTGTCACACATATATCTACTCTTAGACTCTCAGAATTTTTACAGAATTGTTCAGTTATAGATACAGTTACAGCCATCACACCCTTAGCGTTTAATGTACAACATGAAATGTTGCCACTTGGTGACTACAGTTTGTTTAACTGAATTTGGTGCAGCTAGTCCAATAAATATGATTAAAAACAAAACGTTTGGCCTCACATTTTGATACGTGCATCACAGATTCTGCATCAGACAAAAAATGTGGACAAATTAAGAGATGAAATGTGTGATGCTAACAGTGCCAAACAGGGCACTACCACAACCGAACTTGCCTCAATTCAATGGGTTCTTGTAGTCTGCCTTCACAGAAGTGCCCCACACTGCATTTCCCCAGCACAGAACAGAAGGAGCCTTACTGACAGAAATTCTGGAAAGGTGTCCTGAGCCAAGAGTCTGCTGTCCGAGCAATTGATTCCTCATTTAATTATCTGGTGAACTAACCCTCTTTAGGGCTTGGAAGTGGGCTGACAGGAATCCACACAAATCTCTCCTGACTCTCCGAGGCTCAGTAAAAGTCCACATGCCCTTGGCGCCCGTGCACCCCTGTCGGATGAGTCACCGGCCCCTGTCCCGTCCAGCCACACAGACTCACCATGAGGCGATACACGTAGGCCACTCCCTCCAGGAACCGATGATGTAAGGCCAAGTGCTCAATCAATCAACACATCGAAACTTTACCATCAAGATCTTGTCCAGTTTGTTGGGTCTCTTAAGGTGAGGCTGCCTTCACAAACTCACCAGCAACCATGTTATGAACGTGCATGACCTGATGCGCAATCTACAATTATGGTGCTGGCAATCTCACACAACACTGACAAAGCCATACAAATATGAAATTATAATTGTGTTTCTAAAGCTGCCAGTCTTATAGAAGGATACATCTCTCAACGAGACTACTTTCTGTTGCTGTGAATACTTTTCGAGGGATTTAAAAAACAAATGCACACTTAAAGTAATGAGACTGGCACAGGTATCAGATGTGGTAGATAATACGATCCACAGATCTTAGAGGTGTACTGTCACAGGGTATTCAGTGTTGGCCAAAACTAAGAGCATGGTGATGGTCAAAGAACAAAACAGCTGCTGGAGGAAAACAAGATAACGTGAAATAAATTAGAGACAAACACTCCTAGCCCCTATTCTCAGGGGCTTTGTAATAGATTTGTGGAATTTCACAATTCACGTGCGTAGACAGATAACCCTCTTAAATACAGACAGAAAGAGAGCAAGAGAGAGGGAGAGAGGGAGAGAGAGGGGGAGGGCAAGGGAGTGTAGAAGGAGAAGAGGTGGAGACAGAGGTGACAGAGGGAGAGAGCCAGAGATTATCCACAGTCGAGCTGAGATTAGCCATCGTTTAGGGAGCACTCAGGCACCGACAGAGTAGGAGAGTCACCGACTTGCGTTCCTCAGGCAGACGACCGATCAGGCTGAAGGCAGTCAGGGACTTCTCTCTCCCTCCGACCGTCCACCTCCAGCCTCTGTTGTTGTCATGGCGCAGCAGGTCAGCAGCTCCCCTTTCCTCAGGCCCTTCTTCCTGAAGACGCCCGTGAGCGTGCCCAGCCCCCACCGCCAGCGCCGCCACACGCTCCCCGCCAGCGAGTTCCGCAACCTCACCCCGCAGGACGCCATCAGTGTGTTCGAGATCGAGAGGGAAGGTAAGAGGAGTCGGGGGGGACGCGGAGAGCTGTCTTGACCTCTTAAGAGACTCAAAACAGCCTTGGTCGGATTGTTCATCTCATGTTTGGTTGTAGCGGGGGAAACTCATACAGGGATTTGATTAATTGTAAATCCCTGTAATAACATTGTTATTGTATTACATCAGACAAAGAATACCTCACTCTCTCCACTTAGGATTGTGATTGTGGCGTAGGGTGAGAAAATCATGACCTCAAATCAAGATTAAGAGGCTTTTGTAGCCCTGACATGGTGAGGTCAAATTACGTTTTGTATAAAGCTGAGGGAACAGTTGGTCGGAAATGACCAAGAATTTAATAATGGGTAAACAGTTTTCTTCCAAACAATAAACATTATTAGCAGTATTGGCAGTTATCATATAAATACTTGTCAGGCAATATCTCTGTTGTGAAGATAACAAGTGGACAACACATTGCAACATTTTGTTTTTTGTAAACCACATTAATATACATTGTAAACAGTAAGGTTATGCAATCCAATTTAAAGTGAATTCATTCACATCTAAATAGGCTGCCTTTAGCTTATGATTGATGAGGCATTTGTCATTTGTCATTTCTTATTCAGGACTGCTTTATAAAAAGTACCCCAAAGCAAATCAAAAAATGACTTAGTGAAAAAATTTATATTAATATTATAGTAGTATAGCAAGAGCCTAGTGTGCAACAAGCATCCAAAAGCCCATACATAGATGTCTTTACTCATACTCAAATAGGTTACTGATTTTTAGCTTAATATATTGTGGCCTAAATACAGCTCATTTTAGCTAGTAAGTTACTGTTAGCTATGAAGTCTGCTAGCTGTATCTTTCTACCTTCTACGTTTCTATTCCCTGTAATAAGAACAGAGTGTAACACTACTTTGGCTCCTGATTAATATCCTACTGTTAATCTGTAAAGTGAGATTCGGGTTTTAGGCATGTCTTCAGTCACTAATCTGTGGCCTGTGACACCCTTGTGCTCCTGTCTCTGCTCCTTAGCTTTTGTCTCAGTGTCTGGCGAGTGCCCGCTCACACTGGAGGAGGTGCTGAGTTTCCTGGGGCAGTGTCCAGAGCTGTCCCTGGGCTGGTTTGAGGAGGGCCAGCTGGTGGCTTTCATCATTGGCACTGGGTGGGACAAGGAGCGACTGGCGCAGGTGAGAGAGCTCCTGCATTCCCACATGCCTTGAATTTATAACCACCATTACATTACATTATTGTCATTTAGCAGACGCTGTTATCCAGAGCAACGTACATAGGTTACAGTTTTTACACATTATCCATTTATACAGCTAGATATTTGCTGAGGCAATTCTGGGTAAAGTACCTTGCCCAAGGGTACAGCAGCAGTTCTCTAGTGGGGAATTGTACCGGCAACCTTTTGGTTACAAGCCTAATTCCTTACAACTATGCTACACTGCCACCCAAACACCACATTTACATTCAGATTCCTGTAATCTTGACCCAAAAGCCAAGGTCAAGTGAAATAGTCAAAATCCACACACTGCTCCTATACCCTCAAAGAGTCACATTTATTTACACCTGGAAGCAGGTCATTTTGATCTTTAGGGATGTGGAGTCCTGCTCCTACTACAGTACAGTAGAAACATAATACAGTAGACACATATTGTTACAAAACATCACCAGGTGTGGTGATGTGTTGGCAATGCCCAGCTTAGCCCTCCCTGCTCTACAAGAGGAGTGAAAAAAATGAGTAAAGGGAAAGTAAAGGAAGTAAAGGAATGTTTGACGCAATTGATGAAACTTGAGGATGGCTGCATTCTCGAAGTGATGAATTCCCCTCTTTGATGTGCTCTGCTTTAATGATGTCGTGTCGGCCTGCTAACCTGTGCTGCTGTGACTGTGTCCAAGGAGGCCATGACCACGCACGTCCCCGACACCCCCACCGTGCACATCCACGTGCTCTCCGTGCACCGCCACTGCCGCCAGCAGGGCAAGGGCTCCATCCTGCTGTGGCGCTACCTGCAGTACCTGCGCTGCCTGCCGGGCATGCGCCGCGCCCTGCTCATCTGCGAGGAGTTCCTGGTGCCCTTCTACCTCAAGGCCGGCTTCAAGGAGAAGGGGCCCTCCGCCATCTCCGTGGGCACCCTCAACTTCGTCGAGATGGAGTACCTGATAGGGGGAGTCGCCTTCGCCCGGCGGAACAGCGGCTGTTAGCTCGGCCGGACGCCGACGCCTCCCTTCTTTCCGGCACCGTGTCAGGGCACACTGGAAGTTGTGTGCGCCCCTCGAGCCTCTGTCCAGGCTCCTGGAAGAGCGCCATCACCTCACTGTCACCTCACAGCCAGCCACAGCCACCTACAGACTCTCACCACTCTCTGCTCAGTAATATAACCAAGCATCACATCATTTCACCCCCACACTGACCACTAAAACCACTCAGACGGTCTCTCTCAAGCCCAGGATACTAGCATTGCAGGTGGTGTTTGTTTCATCTGATCTTACACTGGAGTGGCTTATCCAGCTCCCTAAATACCTGCTGTCCACCTGTCTTTGTTAATCGCTTATGGTCACTGAGCTCAGTGGCAATACAAAAGGCCTGTGTAATCTGTCAGAGAAACAGGAAATAGTAACATGACTTCAGACCAAGGAGAAGATCAGGTCGATGTTATTAGGCCTTTAAGAATGATGGACTGCCCTCAGAGACCAGACACCCACAATCCTCACTCTCATCAGTTCGGCTGGTTGCAGAAACGGAGCTCTGGGCTCTAAGCCACCTTGGTTTCTAGGCCCCTAATCACAATAGTTCAATCTAATAAACTGACTATGTTGGGCAAAAATTCACATCAGTTGTACAACACATTTGTTTACTATCAAAAGCATTCTAGACAAATTTCATTGTGCTTTACAGAAGGGGCACTGCAATATTTAAACAATGTATTTTAAGTGTACTGTAATGTAAATACTATATTATTTTGTAACTTTGATGAGAATTTGTGCACTTCACTGCTTACCTGCTGCTATGGAAACACCAAGTTATTTTTGGTGCATTCACTGATTCTTGGTGATAGAAATTATTATGGGCTATTTTGGATGAAGTAACAGTAACTGTTGATGAAGTAACCACTGGTTAAAGCAGAAACCACTTTGATCAATTAGAATGGGTCTTCCCAATACATCTGGAAGCTCCACAGATTTTGTGAAAAGGCATTCCTTATCACACATTCTGGAATTCAAATTCTGTAACCCCAGTCAATATTCAATAGAATATTGTGTATAAATTGTGTAAACATTTGAAGATCCTGTACTCATCTTCAAATGTGCATTTTGAATAAAGTTGACCCCCAAAGATTGTGACAATGAATAAAAAACTTCTCTCCACTGAGGAAACATTCATTAAGAGATACGATCTTGCATATAAAACTGCATTTTGGCAAAACGCTGTAGTTCCCATTTTAGTCTGTTATGAGCAGATTGTATATAATGTATGTCCTATCATGTTTGGTTGCTTCAAGATTGTCTTAATTGTTGCTAAAACCAATAAATTAATTTGTAGAAAGAAAGTGGTGATCATTCCTCTGCATGCAGTCCCCACCTTTTCCCTTGTAGTAGCCAGTTAGAACAGTAGAATCCTAATAAGGAGTAGAGACCATGCAGTTCAGTTAGGCTCACCATTTTGTCTACAGTCTACAGTGTCTCTAGCACTGTGTTAAGTTTGGTCTTGAACACTCAAATGGTTTATGCTTCCACTGTGAAAACTGTTGTGATTCTATTTATCAGGAATTTCTCCAGTTTCTAGAGCTTGATAAAGATTTTTGTTAGTGGTTTATAAATAGGGGCTTCCAAGTGGCGCAGTTGGAAAGGTGCTCGTCTGGCTCGTGTTCAAAACCGGCCCTGCGATCTGACGACAATGACCGGGAGCAGTAGGTAGGTAGGTCTGCCAGGGTTTCCTCATCTCACTGTTCTCAGGCACCACGTGATTTGTTAGGTGCCCACGAGATGTTTGGATGACATCTGTGGAATAACACCTATCTTCTAATTGGTGCCCACTTCACTGTGGTGTACTGTGTGACTTATAGTGTGAAAAACAGGTGCTGGCTGTGTGCAAGTGTATCAGATGTTTGCATATGGAGAGCAGAGGTTGTTGCAGCTATTTGTAACTGCTTTATTAATGAATCTTAACTGGTCAATAATGTATTTGAATTTGCACAAATCCTTATTCTCAGTTCTGTAGACCGTACCAGGTCTGTCTTGCCTAAATTCATCTCATCTTATTAAAATGGGTTCATGTAGAAAGTGTTGGAGGAGGCGGCTTTGTGACTAGGTTATGATCACTTGACTCCAGGGACTCAATTACATCAGCACTGCAAATTCTATCAGGATTATTACAAAAACATATCTGAGAAAAATGATGTCTCTAGTAGGAGAGGTAACAAATAGCATTTAAAAAACATCAGCAACATATACCGTGAAGGGCTATTGTTCCTCCTGTTTTATCAAGAAAAGTCTTGGTAATGCCAAATAATTCACAGCCCCCACAATAAATACAAATTGTATTTATAATAGTTCTAGCATTCAAACAAAGGCATCTCATAGAATTACCTGCACTACCTTGGCCACTCTAAGCAAATGCCAGTTCAATATCACCTGTGGCACAGCTCAATCCTTCCATAAGATGTGAAAATAACAGGGGTAGTGACAATGGTGGGAACACACAGTGTGTTTTAGTAAAATGTGGCCTCTCTGCTTCTGTTCCCTCATTCACTTAGGACTGGAGTCAGACCTACACTCACCCTATCTCACAAACACCAAACACAGAGACAGGTGAAATAACCACAAAAACACTTATTGGGCAGCGTGAGGTTTGCTCTTGCTGTATTCTCAGTTACAAGTAAGTAGGTGGTAGTTAAAACACTACCTTTCTGTCGATTCATCACCACTTCAATAGCAGTAAACAAATAAAAGGTTAACATTTGAGTGCTCAATCTAGTGTAACAAAAATATGGCAGTAGTTGGTACATTTATCAACAAGGCACCAAAGGTGTTTTTAGTTGTTTTTTTCCCCCTGGTGGAGTTTGTCTCTGAGGTTTCCCAAGAAGTAATAAAACCTAAGCCCGCTTTGTGAAGTGCTTAGAAAATTAAATAGAAAACCATCAAATGATATCGGGTACAGAGCCGCTCCTGGGTCACGTATCAGTCTGTCCAGGGACAGCTTGTCTCCCTCTTTTCCTTTAGATATGAGAGGGTTTTTAGGGGGATTTCCTTGGAGTCCAATGATACAGAGACATTTGGAAGGTATCCAGAGGACCGGATAATCGATGGGCAATAAAAAATTGTTTTGGGGTGACGTGTCTGTGATTACATGAAGTTCTCATGACGGGATGTGAGGGAATAAAAAGGGCCACTGCCAGTTCGCAGAAGGAGAACACCGGAGACGCTCCACCTTCTGCCTTCCTTGGTAGAGGTGTAGGAGAGGCGGGACGGGGATTGGGAATAGCACCAGCCCAGTCGCTCCCTCTCCGTCCTCTCCTTCACCCTCGTTGCGGTCAGGGGCGGGGGGCAGGGGGCGGGTCTCAGTGGAGGTGCGCGTTGAGGTCGTACTTCTCGCAGAACTTGTCCGTGAAGGGGATGCAAGTGAGCAGCTCGCACCACTCGCACTTGATGGGGTAGACGTAGAAGAGCACGACCAGGCCGGCGAAGAGCCCCACGAACACCACCAGGAAGACGATGATCTGGCAGCGCTTGCGGTACATGTCCATGCGCCCGAAGCTGATGTAGGGCAGGAAGGCGAAGGAGAGGAAGAAGCCCGAGATGAAGCCGGAGATGTGGGCGAAGTTGTCGATCCAGGGCAGCAGGCCGAAGGCGAAGAGGAAGAGGACCACGCACAGCAGCTTGGCGAAGGCGCGCCACGGCCGGGCGAGGATCTGCCAGCTCTGGAACAGCTCCACGAACAGGCAGGCCAGGATCCCGAACTGAGAGCCCGCCGGCCCCACCTGAGCCGCACGCACAAAGGACAAACACAAGTGAGAGGGGCTGAGCTCACGCACGCACACTGCTCACCACACGACCTGTCTGACTTCAATCACTGACCGCCAAGGCCGCCATGATCTATCTCTAATCTACAGGGCTAAGCTGCATTAAATATGGCTCAACATTCTGTGTAAGCAGTTTTGCGGACTCTCGTTTCAGGGCTCAGCTGTTATTCCCAATAATACTTCTTAAAGAGTTTACAACACAATCCATTTGCTGTGGAGAACGTGAGTGAGGCGCATAGCTGCCCCAGCTCTCCAATGCAAAGATTTTGTGGTAATGGATATTACAATTATGTTACAATTTCAAGCGTATTACATGGACATTTCTACATACTCTTGCTGACTGCTCCCGTCAACCTAATCACGGACACTACATGGACATTTCCCTTTTACACACTCCTCATATTTTATACATTTTACATTCTATAAATTTGTATAGATTCTTGTTGATTTTAAGTTCAGATGTTCATTCAATTTGAAATGTGTAACCTAAATTCTGATTAATCAGACATGTTTTATGTTGTTCTGGTTCTGACACAGGTTAGCAAATGTAATTTCGTTGTCCTGGGCAATGATAATAAAGCTCTCATATCTTATCAAAGGAAGCAGCCCAGCTACACCGGAGGCCCGGAGAGGCGTGGTGCGGCTGTACCTCAGCCTTGTAGGGCAGGAAGATGGCGCTGGCGAGGTTCCCAGTGATCCCGCTCACAATGTAGATGATGGAGATGCGCAGCCAGCCCGCCAGCTTCTCCAGGTCCCTCAGGATGGTCATCTGGAAGCACACCGACACCAGGCAGTGCAGGATCCTGGGCAGGAACAGGGAGAGAGAGAGTCACACTCAAACACACGCAGTAAAGACCTCTCCTCTTTAACCAGTTATTCCATCACAAAACAATGTGTGGCCTCTGCTTACAGTGGGCGCTGATAAGACCGGCAAGAGTAGCATTTGCTGCAAATCCACAACCATGCAAACTTCACTGGAACAGGCATAATCGCTCTCGGAGAAGGTCTCATTCTTTGCCAAGGTCTCATTACCCAGAAAATGCACTTGAGAATTATAATGTTTGGAACAAACAGCACATGTTTACATGAATGTTTTTCAGATGAGTAATAGACACACCATAAAAGGAACAACCGTGCTGGGCAAATCCACAAGGTTGAAACAAACAAAATCCATGTGTATAAATAGTGGCAGAGGCTTTTGGGCCAATGCAATCTGTTAGCCAGACACATCCAATATGGCGGAGAGTATGGTAAACAAGTAAGGGGTGATGCGGGAGGGAGGTGATCCCACTCTGTTTAAAAGCTCACCTAGACTTAATTCCTGAAAGACAAAGCGGCATTAGAGGAGGCTCTGTGTAATGAGGAGTGCAGGTATGACTCTGTTAGTGTGCGTCTCGGGCACGTGAGGCAGGGATCAGGAGAGGGTCATCAGTGTCACTCGCCCGACACAACCATAGCTGTCCCTAAACATTTGGGTTTTTTTTTTACATTTTCGGGCAAATAATATGCTGTCTAGGCAGGCTGACTATTACCTAAGGATGCACAACACAATGACATACAGTTTTTTTCATTATCAACGCTAGATGCATACTAGCACAAGCCATTACCTTATGAATGAGGGCAAAAGAATTTTTCCATATCTCTCACTGAATGCAACAATTTCGCTTTCACCGTTCTATATTGTGACTGTATTCTTCTGTTTTCCCTGCTGGAGGGAGTGATGGTTGTAGCTTTCTCTCCAGCGTCATTATACTGCCAGTTTTTGAGATGCCTATGTTATGATGTGTCAGAGGAACTTTTAAGTCACTTCGGATAAAAGCGTCTGCCAAATGAATAAATGTAAATGCAGATGAGTGACAGGTTCTGCCCTGCTCAAAGCCCCGCCCCCCAGTCCACTCTGCTTACCCGGCGTGCAGGAAGAGGGAGAGCCACAGCCTGTAGAACTGGTCCGGGATCTCAGGGTTGAGGAACGGCAGCAGCCCGCACACATCGTCCATGCAGTGCACCTGGAGGAACACGACAGCTTAGGCCCAGAGCTCACAGGGAAAACACCACTGCAGCAGCCCTGCTGATGAGACGGGACCGGGCACTCCTACACAGTACCATCATTTCCTAACAAACAGCACCCTCGGGCATCATACCAACATACCATCGAGGTCAGTTTTAAGACTGATTATGCCAGTGAAACTTATTTAAATTTAGCTGCCTTAGAGGGCATATCACTCAGCGTGTTGCTGCCACTCATCCTCACGCTCTGTAGACGACAGGCAGGGTGAGGTCTCTGGAGGCCCAGCAGCCTGGCAGGGATGCCCATACTCCTGTGCTACAAACACAGCCAGGCCACAAGCTGTGACCAGCAGCAGCGCTCCCTTGGCAGTCAAGACGAAACAGGATTAGAGACTCTGCCACTCAGTGGAAATTAACACGACCTCATTAGTGGCGATTGCGCCTCTTTTGATCTTGGGAAAACACGACCCGTGGGCCGGTCGCATCCCCTTCAATAGCCGCCAGCTGCGCGTATGAGCTTTCAGGTGGGTTCTGGAGCGGGTCAGGTCGGGCCCGGGAGGCTCTGGTTTGGTGTTGACCAAGTGAAGTGGGTTAAGCCCCCTAAGCAGTGTTTGACCGCCAGCTGACAGATGGCAAAGAGTGAAGAATTTACAAAAGACAGCTAGAGTGCCCTTCGGTTCCCCGTCTGAGCCAAAGTTGTGACTCGGCATAATCTGTCTTTACTTTTCACTTATCAGTGTAGCCCATCTGCACCACACCAATGACAACATACTGTTTATGTGTTTCCCATGCATCACTCTGTATGCCCCCCACCAGCCTCACCACCCACCATTACCACCAATTCTATGTTTATTTAATTAAAATATACATATATTTGTTGACAGAAGTACACTATTCATGGAAATACAGACAGACGAATAGACAGAAATATAGGTTTCTGCCAGCTGTTAGCAAGGTCACACTCTCACCTGTGAGCAAAGCGTGGCCTCCTCGTGGAAGTACCCCTTCATGAAGTCACAGTACTCCCGAGATGTGATCTCACACCTGTGCGGGGCAAACGCAGAGTGAGTGGGGGGTGGGTGGGGGCATGACGCAAACATCGCTCACAGATCCAGTGTGAGCACTGCACTCCGGTATCACTGAGGCTTTTCATCATGAGAAAAGGAGCGCACATGTATTCACATATTCAATTCACCACATAGCTGTGGCAGTGTAGCATAATGGTAAGCAGCAGGGCTCATAATCCAAAGGCTTCTGGTTCAATTCCACACCAGGGCATTGCCGCTGTACCCTTGGGCAAGGTGCTTAACCCAGAATTGCCCCAGCAAATATTCAGCTGTATAAATGGATAACTTGTAAAAACTGTAAACAAGTCACTCTGGATAAGAGCATCTGCTAAATGACAAAACTGTAACTGTAAAAACATGAAGGTCCATGGAAAAGGGGGGCATTGTGGCTGAACTGCGTCTCAAGCGTTTCTGCGGATGAGATGTGTGGAGGGGAGCGGGGGTTTGGGGTGCCTTTGGGGAGGCTGTCCTCACCTCCCTTTGGTGCCGATGCAGCAGGGCCGGCCCGTGATGGCGCAGTCGATGTGGGGAAGGTTGGTGTGGTTCCCTGTGTTGTACTTGGTGCAGATCTGCCAACAGGAATATGAGTTCTGGTTTGAGTTATGCTTTGATACAGCTGTGAGTTATGGCTTGGCTGTCATCAGATCTACATCCAAAGCTCCAGCAGACTGCACAGGGCTCTCCACTGTGTGGACACAGCTGTCAGTGTGCTGTCCAGCTGTACTCACCGGCCACTTGGTGATGTCATCAGGCCACTCGTGGGGGGATCCGGAGGCTGGCTCCAGACAAGTTCTGCGTAGAGCAGAGAAAGGTGACAGACAGAACAATCACGCAGAGGGGTTGAGGAACAGACCAATAACACACAAGAAGACATGGCTCTATTACAAAAAAATCAAGCATGAGGTCATGGTAGATGCCTAAAACAGTGTATGTGCGATGTTGCAACAGCACATTGATTCTACTTGTGCTGCACTGCAGCGGCTCACCTGGGGTCCTGGTGACAGACAGACCCGTATACGCGCTCTTTCCCGTCTAGCTGCGGTGCACTGGGGTGCTGCGGCCACTTCACCCACACCGCCAAGGTGGTCTGAGAGACAGGCACAGAGAGAGGCGGTCCTTCACACCTGCACTCCATCTTTTTGTTTTTTCCAAGATTTCTGGCTTATCAGTGTTTCTGTGGCAGGTGTGTGTGAAAATGCTTGTGTGTGTGTGTGTGTGTGTGTGTGTGTGTGTGATGAGAGTGAGAGAGAGAGAGGTAGCATGTGTGTAAGCTAGTCTATGTGTTTGTGTGTGAGACTTCGTAAAATGTGTGTGTGTGTATGTATGTGCGAAGGTCTATGTTTGTGTGTGCTGAGACTCACAGAGCACTCCTCTTCAGACGTCTGCACACAGCCCGAGCGATCATTGCGCACACAGCAGGCAGAATCGCGCTCCTTCAACCTCTTCTTCTGGATCAGATCATGAACCTGCTGGTCCTGTCGCATGCAGGGGGAGAACTTGGCTCCCAGGTGAATCAGCGCCTCCTGCAGTCAAAGCAACGGAACTACAGTCAGACACCACTCGACTATGTTCTGACTGACTGACTATCGCAGGTATCTCTGGTTTCCCCTGACTGGCTGATCCATAGTAATTACATAATAACATGCGTATTTAGGCTTGGTGTGATTTTCTTTTTTCAATACTTTATGTCAGTGTTTTGGTTTCTTCTCATATTCCATTTTTGAATATTTATTTACATGGCATCATATAACCATGCGCAGGTGTTGGACATTTAAAAAAGGCTAATGCTTGGACAAAGCTTTGAACAGCAGTGTTTATATTAAAGGGGCTTTACTGAAAATGGTAGCTGAGTTAAACTGAAAGAGAAGCTGAATTTTTTTTAATGGAATGTTTTAAATTTCAGTGCCATGGATGATCTTATCAACTGCAAAACTTGTGAAATACTTAGCTGCTGTCAACCATAATATTTATTTAAGAGTTCAGTACAGTGTAAGCAACAAAATTGTGTTTGGTCTTTAAATTTCAATGCCTTCAAATTGGTAGCTGGAGTTTTGCGAAATCTTATGCTCACTGATGCAAACAGAGTCCTGCCAAATCTGTATTTACTGCACAACTGAAAGACCTTCTTACCGAACTTGGTCCAACCCAGAAGTTTTCTTGTTGCACAAACTTGACATTTTCATAAACACCTTTATTTCTTAAAACCTGAAAGATACAAAGAGGATGGGTGCAGTGAAATTCAGTGACATTCGCCAGGACAGAGGCCACTCCTGTACTCTGATCACACAGTGTCAAAGCTGCTCTGTGCTCACAGTGTAAAAGAGTGGGTGAATAAAGGTCATACTCACAGAATCTACAGTCTCGTGCTGCGAGAAGCCCACTGGAGCAATGCCATAAATACACACCGCCAGGATTGTGATCAGCAAGTGGACAAATGTTATCCAGTATGTAAAAAAAGGCCTGGGGGAAGATAAACCAGTGACTCAGCACATATCCACACAATACATACTAACACACACTACTGTTTTTTCTAATGTGTGGCATCTGGACAGTTCACAAAAATGATGCAGCATACACAAGATTAATCTGCATCTACCCTGCTAATGAATCATATACCACTCAACGATGCTCATCTCATCTCATCACTGACTGTCACAGGCATCTTTGGTTACCCCTGACTGACTGATCCAAACTAATTGCATAATTTTGCATACTTAGGCTAGGCAGGATTTCTTTTTCCAAAAAAAAAAAAAAAAACAAAGACAGTGTCAAAAGACAGTGTTCATCTGTAAAACCACTGTGCTGCCAAAGCAGCGAGACGGCCTGTGGAGACCCCCCCCTCCCACGCTCGTTACCTGTGATCGTCCATGTCCTCGATCTGCCTCTTGACGTAGCTGTCGATCCTCTTGCGGTAGGTGCGGTTCGTCAGCTTGCCCACCATGCCCAGCCCGTAGGGCCGCTTCTCGCGGGCGAACAGCTTCTTGACGGGCACGGCGATGCGCTGGCCCCGCCGCTGCCCGCTCACACTCACCACCTCCTGCCGCAGCCGCACCTTGGGCTGCACCAGTGTGCCCTCCTTGCCCTTGCGCCAGCCTCGCTCCAGGGGACTGAGAGGAGAGAGAGAGAGTGAGGGTCAGCCCACAACAAACACTAAACTACGCTAACTATAGCAGAGACTGATGAGGGGGAAAAGAGGGCTGGCGATCGGTGCCAGCTATTACATTACATTATTGTCATTTAGCAGACGCTATTATCCAGAGCAACCTACATAGGTTACAAGTTATCCATTTATACAGTTGGATATTTACTGAGGCAACTCTGGGTTAAATACTTTGCCCAAGGGTACAGCAGCAGTGCCCCAGAAGGAAATTGAACGAGCCACCTTTCGGTTGCGAGCCCAGCTCCTTACCACTATGGTACACTGCCATCCCTACCTATCATCCTGACTGTTTGCCACAGGGGAGGTGGGAAGGGCTTTTGTTATGAGTGATGTGCTGCCAGTGTGGTTGGCACTCTGCTTAAATGTGGTCTCTTTGTACATGCTCAGGTAGCTCATCTACTTGCCTCAACCTCACACTCCCACACACTGCCAGGACACTGAAATGGCGCGTTTGGTAAAGAGGAATGCTGTTACTGTCAGCCCCGGCCCTGCAGCATGGTGCTATCTGAGTATTGCACGAGTAGGGCATGTAATGACACTCATGGTAACAAGTTATGTGGTGTTTGTATCAGTGTAGTAGCAAACAGTAGCAACAGTAGCAAACTGTGTGAGAGTGTGTATGCATATGTGTGTGTACAGTGTATGCACAGTACCAGTCAAATGTTTGGACACGCCCAATTAAGATAATGGGAGACATGCATTCAAATACATGTTGATCTAAAGACTTATGCTTAAATGCATGGAATTTGCTTCTTATTTGTTTCTTCTCTCTTTCTTTCTTGTATGAATGTAGTTCCAATAAATATATATTATTAATAAAATTAATTATCTTAAAAATATTTTTAGATACTTTTAAGAATCTAATATAAGAGTTTTGAAGAATTCCATTTGTCTTATTTCATAGTTTTGAGGTCTTAATTATTATTCTAAAATGTGGAAAATAGTAAAAATCAACAATAAAAGCTGCGTCCAAACTTTTGACCGGTACTGTATATGTGCGGGTGTGTATAAAGCACACAGACTCACAGCATGAGGTGGCTCCTCTCCAGCTCGCTCTTGTCCAGCGCGCTGCCCGTCATGTCGCTCTCGTCCGCCGCCTTGCTCATCTCCGCCTCCTTGATGGCAGCCTCCGAGGGCGACTCGAACACCTCGTCCGCAAACGTGGACAGCTCCTCCTGCATAAGGCCGTCCTGCAAAGGGAAGGGGTGTTGGTGACACTGCCGGGTCAGAGAGAAACCCAAACCCAACTGCACATTTATTCACTAACATTTTTCTACCATTCTTATAAAATAAAAAAAAAAAAACAGAAAACTAATCTACACCTGAGACACGAGACTGCAAAGAGTGAGCTCTATTTTACCTGTTCTTTTCAAAAACGCCTTCAGGGGGTGCTGTCGTAAAAGTACAGAGTTAGGCCTCAACCGCTAAATGCACCGAGCTGTAGGAAAGCATTCTGGTGGTATGGAACAGGATCAGGGCGTACTTTAGCGGTACCAGACAGCAGCAGGCACGGCAACCAAACCAATTATGGTGCTGTGGCCTTTTTCTCACCCTGGCAAAGAAGGAGGTGTCCAGCTCGTCAGGGAAGTCCACCGTGTCCTCTTCTAGGAAACTGGCGGGGGTGAAGCTGCGTCTCTGAGTCCGACGTAGAGTACTCTCTCGTAACGAGCGGCCCTGTATAAATAATCACGCTAATCATCTTCCTGCAATCAGTTCCACTCACACACTGCACACACTAATTCACACACTCACTAATTCACACACTCACTAATTCACACACACACACACACACACACATATGCACAAACACTCGTACACTCTCCTTGCTGCAACTGTGTTTCTCATCAGATGCATGGCACAGTATTACACAGTTCACAGTACCTATCACAGCAGTAGAAGCTCATGGAGAATGGCAGACACAGTGAGCACGCTTGGATGGTCTTTGTTGTTTGAAAGGTATTTGCTGTTTTCACCTTGTAAATCATTGTGTGAACGCACTACGAGAGACACTGGAACCGCAGTCGAATTCCTTGTATGTCGAAAAGCATCCTTGGCCAATAAAGTGTGATTCAGATTCTGATTCACGCTGTAATGTTTCACATACTTCACACAGTCTGACAGCTGCGTATGGGCACCATTTCGCTGTTACTCTTACTCTTGCTATTTGGTCATCTAGCACAAGGGTGAGGAACCTGCTGCTTGTGAGCAACAGACAGCCCATTTCCTGATCCACTGCTGCTCCTCTGAGTATCTATATGAGTTTATTATATCATAAATGGGATGCAGCATAGTATTTCCTGCCAGCTGCTGCAATCCACTCTTCAGTGTCTGTGTGAAAAGAATATATGTTTGATCCAATTTATAGGCCTTAAAGGCATCGACTCCTTTTTTTTCTTGGTCTGGCACAGTTTGTGCACAACGATCTGCATTCTCATTGGCCCCTCTTTAATGAGGCAAGACTTCCTGACAGAAAAGCCACTGGGGTTGTATGGAGAAAAGCACACAATGTACTTAATGTGTTTTTTTTTGTCAGAATCAACCAATCAACATTATTTTACAAAAGGATTATTTTTAGTTGGGAAGAAAATCATTTCCTTGCTGAAAATGTCACATAATTCAGAAAATTATTTTCTGCCATATTTGAGGCACTTCATACACATTGAAACATGGCAACACAAGTAAAATATTGTAATGATGCAAATTAATGAATGAGTCATACCAGTGATTTATTACGCCCCAGATGAAAGCTGTCTGTTGTCTACAAAATGATTCTATTTAATTTTGTTCATTTAATGGTAAAAAGTAACAGTGACAAAATGCTAATATCATTCTCTCTTAATGCTTGTTTATTAACTGGAACACAAGTATCACAGTGCCTCGTGACACTTAATTTGTGTTTGTTGCATGTTAAACCAACAAGCTACAAGAAAAGCTTGAGGTAAATGTTTATAGGACAGATCAGAAACTGTTTCAGAAGCACACAAGTCAAAACCTGCTGAGAGCACACAGATAATAATCATGTCTCTGTGAGATTTCATTTATCAGGGTGATTCCATCAGTGTCAGGAATTCCAGCTCAGCCACTGCTATTACTAATGCTGGCAAATGCAACGTTCCTATTTAAACACCTACAGCAAAAACTGATGGACAAATGGACACCGGATGGACAAATATGTGTACCTGCTAGTAGTGCTAGCACTAATGCCACATAGCTAATGAACAGAAAAAATTGCTACATGGCATTTTGTTCAAAATCTGATGATGCCACTTCTGCTTTGTCCTGGCTATTTAAATATTTAAGCCCTCTCCCACCCACACATAATAATGCCTTGCAGCACTTGAAAAGAACATGTTATGGCTACTACATTTACCTGTCAACCAACAGGTGGGGAACACCCATACACATGTAAGAGTATTTTTTTGTTTTTCAAAAAAAAAGTTTGATATAAAATGAGACACTGTTCTCCTTGGCTGCAAGTGGTTTCCTTTGCCGTTTCACCTTCTAGTTCATATTGTGATGTAGCAGTGACAAAACCTGAAATCAGGTCATCAAAACGAAGTGAATTCTGGGAAACTCACCTTGACCAGAGCTGCGGCTGCCCGGAAGCTCATCTTGGCGACGGACTCCCTTTTGCGTCGGCGCGGCAGGCGGTTGAAGCCAGAGCGGGAGCTGGTGAAGGAGCAGAGCGAGGCAGCGCCGGGGGTTATGGGAGTCTGCGGCACGCTATACCCGTCCACCTCCTCCACCATGCGGAAAGCTCGCCCCCGCGCCAGGGGATCCACGATCTGAGGAGGGGGAGACAGCGGCAGGCATGACGTGCCATATCTTATCCATTTACACAGCTGGATGTTTACTGAGGCAATTATGGGTTAAGTACCATCGCAAAATCAAACTGGCAACCTTTTGGTCCTGCTCCTTACCACTACACCCCACTGTGGCATGTATTTACCATTCATATGTTTGCAGTACCCAACAGCTAAATAAGGTTGTGATCTGATGATTAACATGGAAACAGAGATGGCTTGCCCAGGCCTGGGGCTTCCCCACCTTCTGCATGCCATGCTGGGAGGAAGGCACGTAGAGGGGCGGGGGCGTCTCGGTGCTGGTGAGGGAGATGTTGTCCTGGCTGGGCAGGTCCATCTCCCGGATGACCTGGGGCTTCAGCTTGCCGTAGCGCTGGCTGCAGTGCCGCAGGCTCTTCCTCTGCCATTTCTGCGTGGCATCGCTGTCCTTACTGACGCCGAACCAGTCCGCCGTGCCCCTGTCACCGCAAAGCAGAGAGACGTCAGCTCCCACAGGCCAAGCAAACACATACTGAAGCTCAACATGCACACTGAACTACAGGACACACTGCACTACTGCACACACATACACGCACGCACGCATACACACACACACAGCACTACTGCACACACATTGTCCTACAGCACACACATTGACGTCATGTGGATCACTGCGGTCAGGTTGACCGTACTCGAAACCTGAGAGATCTGAGGACTGTACTGACCAGTCAGTCATTAAATCACCATTCAAATCCTGCAGTCCCAGAGGGCTGTTCATGTTGACTGTACTGTCCAAAAATTCTGACAAACTTAACTACTAATCAATAAAAAGTCAATAAGAAATCTTTTAGAGTGAAGACTTCAAGTATGACATTAGTGGGAATATATTTAAGGTACAGACTGCATCTAAAACTGTTTCTCATAAACAGTATTACAGTACAAGTCAAAAGAGAGAAAAAACACCATTGACAAAATGGAATAAGCCATGGATAAAAAAGTCCACTAAATAAAAATGGAGTGTACTCCTATTCCCTAGAGCCTATAAAGAAACAATGACTGCTATGATTACTAAGTAAAAGCACACTGCTCTGTAACATCTTCCTCACACTTCACACAGGAGACGATTTCTCATTCAACGCATTAGGCTGACAGCCCCCAGAGTCACCGCTGCACACTCACTGCAGCTGTGCAGGACCCTGGGAAAGTGCGTCACCAGGCAGAGATGAAGAACAGCCATGGGAAAGAGAATAACTACCTGCCCGTTACTATTTGCGTGGAAAGAGCCCAGCTGGCCAGCTCCAGAACAGCACTTCTAACAAAACAGCTCTTCTTTCAAACGCCTTTTTATCTCTTTCTTGCACATGAGTCTGTCGGTGTTCCTTTGTATTTGGATCGCCAGGCTGCACATCAGTGACTCACCTCGGACGGGTGCTGTGTGTATGTGTGTGTGTGTGTGTGTGTACAGGCGTGATGAGGCTGTGTTGTATAAATTAGAGGGAGGAAGGCAGTCTGTGTGAGCGAGGACGCTCAGAGTGTTTAGAGAAGAGAGGCACTAAGTAATAACAGAGTCGACCGCTACATCATTACAGAGAGGCTGGCCGAAGGAGGCCTTTTATGGCAGTGAGGGGGGAAGAGAGGGCCGCAGGTTGTCCATTGTTGTCCTCTTTTGATGGATGTTTTTACTGGGCTTTTAGTAAAGTAACAACCAGTAACTACTTCAGCTGTGGGCCCACCTAGCGTGGAGCGCTGAAACAGGAAATACAACCCATGGAAGTTATTCAGAAAAGCAGAGGGCGATGTCTTTCATCTGTACTGTCAAACTCACCTCAGAGCAGTCTATCTGGAGCCGGTGATGAACACCCGCTCCGATTTACTCTTCTCTATGCGCTGACAAAGGTCCCCATTAGATTCTCTCTTTGCCAAACAAGTTGCATGGCAACTGGACTATAGGATGTGAGGTAGCTCTTCCCCTGGAGTATGGGTACATGCTCACTTAACTCATCAGTCCATACTATAGCACAGTGCCATTAATCACTGCCCAAACTGTTCAGGGCCTGGAGGAAATAAGACAGCGTCTAATTGCATTAGGCGAAATGGCTCAGTATTAAGGCAGTGAACATGAAGCTGACCACCTGTTCTGTGATGGAAAGGGCAGAGGCACTTGCTGGATCATCATTCGCTATAATGCCCCTGTCTCTCGGCAAAGCCGCAAACCAGAGGAGGCAACCAACAGCGGCGTCCCACACGGAAAAACAGATCAATTACCTTTTATTTCTTTAGGGTGGAGTCGACTGAACAGAACGGTATTCACAGCAATCGCTTTTCCCCCCAAGTGATCTGAAGGCTTATAGAACAATACATAGCACAGAAAAGAGTCTACTGCACTCGTACAGTAAAGAACCACATATACTAGAGGCAAATCTCTGCTTAAAAAGTCACATGCAGGGATTATGATCTATCGCAGTGCTCACAAACAAAAGCGTTTCAGCAACAATCAGCATTCGTGGCAGACTAAACAACTCACTTGTTCTCTGGGAATGAAAGAGATACTGTGAGTCACAGAGCCGCTATCTTACACATCTGTTAGCCCTCCACTCCTGCACTGGAGGGAACAGCTGAGTCGCACGAGCCTCCACTGGAGGTCTATCCGTCTGCCCACACAGCGCCTTACCTGTCCCGCTCATCCCAGGAGAAGGTCATGCTTCCCTCTCCCAGGCCACGGGAACCCCCATCAGAAGCGATACAAAAGTCCCGTTCCCTTCCAGCAAGTCCTGCCTCCAGGCGGCAGCTCAGCTCCCGGGACTCTGCAACAGCCACGGCCTTCGCGGTCCACGCAAAGCTCCGCGTCAGGAGAGCGCGTCCCCGGCGGAGTGAGACGGCGGCAGGACGGCTCTGCGTGCCCCTCCGCTCCCCTGCAGCCGGCTGCCCGAGTCACGGCTCAATTCTCACCACCTTGTATGGGAGCGTGCGTAAACAGTGACACACTGGAACTTCCCGCGATGGGAGAGAGAGACAAAAACTGGGAGGCGCGCAGCACGGGCAGGAAGAGAGAGAGGAAGAGAGAGAGAGAGAGAGAGAGGGGATGTGCCTCGACATGCCCTGCCGCTCAGGAGTCCAAAGAGCGCCTGCTCGCTGTCACAGCCTGGACCTCCCGGCCGGGCTGGCGCACAATCACGCAAGCTGTGGGCACCCCTGGCACGGAGGGGGTTAAACCCACTTACAGGAGTCCTTCTTCCTCGGCGTACGGTACAGTGCTAACTGGCTTACCACAGTCACCACAGTCATGCTATTTGTGAAGCAGAAAGTTACTATGCTGCACCATCCTGAGGGCGTCTATCACCCTCACACGTCAATCAGTTTGACTGACCTTCACAAGCCACGATCACAAGCGCTCAAACCAACCTGCGGTTCATATCCACAGTTCTCCCAAACTTCCTGTGACATAAGACAGACAATTACATGATAGTTTAAAAAAATAAAGCAAAATAAATCATTGCTCCGCTGCTTTGATCAGCTTGCACCTTGGAGTCTTCTGCTTCCTGGATTCCAGCATTACTCAATATTTTGGATCGCTCCGCAGATGGGGAGACACCCAGGTAGCACAAGAGCACAAAGAGAAAACCTTTCCCCCCAGGATAGGAAATTAAAGCTACGCTCCATTAAGGAGGACAATCGGCTCCCGACGCAGCCCTCTCCTGACGAGGGGTGTGTTCATGAACTTGCCCTTGCCCGGAGCGACCTGCTGAACAAGAAAACATCTGCTGTGCACCGGTTTCCAGGGAACCTCCCCGAGTTCCAGTGGAAGCTCCGCTTCCAGGACCCCTTACCTGCGCAATGCAGATCGCTGACCTCCACAAAAAAAAAAAAGGCAGGACCCGGGAGTATCTGAAAAGCGGACAGAGGGCCGTGTTTACCCTGCGATCTGTTCCCCCGCTTGTTTGTGGCAGCGCTGTGTTTGCATTGCTGACATTCTTGTTGATCGCACAGGCTCTGGCACGGCACCAGAGTGCCACCCTTCCTCGACCTCCCCCTGCTATAAATAGGACGTTCGCCGCTGAAACACCTGGAGCACTGCTGCGCTGCACAGAATCTAATCCCAACCTCTGACAGCCTGCCGGCATGAGGCGAACACAAAGCAGGACGCCAGCCCCAGCTCTGGTCAATTCACGTCTCTTTGAGAGCGGCACTGCAGGTCACAGATATGACTGCAACACCGGCGGTCTTTGTGTTGTCAGGAACACCAGCTCGGTGGTTAGCTTTGATGTATTCGTCATCAAACAACAGGCAGGGTATACAACTTAATCCCACAAAGGTTGATTCAAAGGGCCTTTGAAGCTACGCAGGTGTCTTTGTCAAGCTTGGAAGTGGGGAAAGAACTTCACTACTGCATGCACAGAGACACGGGCCTCCTCCCATTCACCATATTGAAAAATAACAGGTGTGGTTATAGTCACAATTAGGATGATAATTATTTCAATATGGCATAGCTGTGTGGATGGGTTGCGTCATAGCTACATGATTTTGAACAAGGCCTTGCAATACAGATGCTGAAAAAACTGCTTCCTCTGATAATATGAGAGTGAAAAGATAACTGAACATGACCATTTTCTTGATATATAATACATACAACAACTCCTGACTACCCTTCCAGAATAACCTATCGTGTTCACTTACCTGCCTAAGACTGGACTAAACCGTGGAACAGTAGAATGTCCTACTGTTATGGTCTACATTCCATTGCATCTACAATAGTCACATTCCCAGTGTTGGTTTGAAGTCATCAGATTTTGAGGGTACTCCCCAGTCCTTTGGCTTCCCAGTCCCCCCTCCCTACCCCTGAAGTGAATGGGGGGCCTTGCGTTCCCCCCTGTGGTACCTGAGGAAGATTTTGGACAGGGACTGGCGCCTCCGGGGAACACGGCGGCCGGCCCGCTGCCCTTTAATGGGCACAGTGTTAATCCGCTCAAAGTGCACCCTCTTTCCGCTGGAGACGGGCAGAGCAGGGGGGCAGGGGGGAGGGCAGCGCAGGAAGGAAGGAGGGGAAACGGGAAACAGGAAACAGGGCAGGTGAAGAGAAAAAGAGAGAGGTCAGCTGGAAGAAGATGAGAGTGAGTCGGAGATGACGGACGGCTCGTGCCAACATGCAGGGGCATGCAGACGACCTGCGGCGGGCAGTCTGAAGGACAGGGTCACGGTCGAGGCTTGCATTCACACACACACACACACACACACACACACACACACACACACAATCACATGGTCACGAGGTGAAGGTAACACACTACAGCCTTGCACGCATGTACACACGCTGCTCTGGGAATGCACGAGGCACAGGCACACATCGATAGACACGTGCAATGTCACAGGGACACAGACACAGAACACCCCACATCAGCTCAGGTTTACAGCAGTTTACTCTATCTGGGGCTCCTCTCGAGATCATTAGCAATCAAAAGGAGTGGAGCCGAAGGGGAGAAGCAGGCTGTATAAGAAATCAT